>CM056827.1:17854697-18454697 GCA_029853015.1 Chelidonichthys spinosus | reverse complement strand
GTGGAGGTCAGGAGCGGGACCAGGCAGGGGAACAACTCATGGTGAGTCCAGAACTTGTTTTACAGTGTTGACGTTTCCAGCACTCTCGGCCGATGACGTTTGCCGTGTTTACTGGCAGCGTAGTTTTCAAAGTCAGTAAATGAATTGCAGTGTTCCTCCCAGTTACAAAAAAGGGTTTATGTGTGCGTTTGATGTCTGTGTGTGTCTGCGAGTGTGTGTGTGTGGGATGTCTGTGTGTGGGCGGCAGCAGTGGCGGGGGTGTAATGTGTCTGCTTTTGTTGATGTCACATGATTTCCCAGTCTTCGCTACACTGCAAAGTGTGTCTGTCTTGGCGAGCGAAAGGAGAAGTTAGTGTTTGTGCTTCAGATTGGTGACACATGTGGTCCAACGTAGCGAGCAGGGTGCAGACGTGTACGTTGCTGAAGTGAAATGCAACTTTTTTTCGAGTAGATTTGAGGAATATTTGATCTTGCAAAACTAGATTAGTTATTAGGGACTTTAAATAAATCTCAAAATGAAGGCAATCTTTATTTAAGCAGCATAAAAAGGCTTATATTTGGACTATTTTACTCGCTTTACATCATTTGACGACAGAAAGGAGGATAAAAATCTTAAAACAGACTTTTTTTTTTGCAGTGTAACGTCGTCATCACTGTGAGAGTTGGCAGGAGCTCAGTCGTTTTTTGGCAAAGGAAGACCCCACAGCCGCTTGACTCCAATCATGGGACACAAAAGAGGCGTCATTATATGAGCAGGATGATCATAGCTCTGAGTCAGAATTGGCTTAATTTACTGTTTGGGGTTGATGAGGAGAAACTAAAGCTTTCTTCTCGTGCCACGGTTAAATGGATCATTACTGAAATAGGAGCAGAGTTAATAGCAAGATGACATCTGTGAAAAAGTCCCTCCAGCAGATGGGGTGGGGGGGGGGGGGGTGAAACATCATATCAGCCTCTTAAAAAAAAAGAAAAAGTCCACCTTTTACAGATGTTGCATGTTTCTGTACTTCCCTCTTGTGCAGGCTATGCGTAACTGCAATCTATTTTTCTGCCTTCTCTGAGTTGGGCAAGCACAATCTGGTTTTAATCATAAAACCCTCTGGCCTCGTGCCAGAACGGAGTGAGGCAAACTTGGTATATTTCTGACGTCCATATAAACATAAGCACCGCTGCACTGTGAAGCAGCTTCTGACGTGATGCTGCAGGGCAGACGCACTCCGAGCTTCAGGTCAAGGCCGACAGCCTGAGAAACGGGGCTCAGAATAAAAAAAGTGCACGTATCTCCCTATTTATATAGGGAGATACGTGTTTTATTAGTTGTAAGTGTAATTAAGCTCCTCTGTTAGACACCACACCTTTTCACTTTCTTCAAAGTGTCGATGCAGCTGGCATTTAAAAAAAAAGGCCTGAATCATCTGAATTAATCACCCAGAGCAGGCTCGGTGTTAAAACGGCCAGCACTACAGATTTTGTTGTACGTCACACACACACACACCCTGAAGACGAGAAAAGAGATTAAAAAGATTATTCAAATTTGTATATTTTACATTAGAAACAAGGCTGGATTTCAAACTGCCCCATCCACCAGCGTCAGATCCCTTGGGCCCCCCAAAAAAGCTCAAGATATAAGTGGTCAACTGAAAAAATAATAGGCCATGTGTCAAAAATCAAAATTGAAAAACTATAATTTCAGTTTGTGCTTTCAAGGTGCACATTCCTCAATAGACGTTTGTGTTTAATCAAATAACCGCCACCTTGAGGCCAGGATGTATTCCTCTGCAGGAGTCCTGTTTCTGTAGCTTGGAGCTTAATGTAACTGGCATAGTCTGTTTTCAGGTCTCTACTTGATGAATCCCCAAAGGCAACATGTTAACCCACGGAGAGACATGATTTTTTAACCGTTCTGTTTTTCCAGTCATTTCTATTTACTTGAATATGCTTTGTGTTTTTGTTGCTGCACACTCAATTGCGTTTTGATTGCAAAACGTGGGCAGTCAATGGGGGACCACAGCTAGTCGTCTGGGTTAATCCATGATTACAATAGGCCTATAATTCACTTGCAAAGACGAGGACTGGCATAAAGGACTGCCCTCTCTCAAGGTCTAAAACTAAACACACACACACACACACACACACACACACACACACACGGCTCTTGCCATAAGAAAACCTGGTTAACAGTGCTCCTCCATAAGCGTGGAATCATGACTCACACACACACACACACCCCTTCACTTTCAGTACAATGAAGATTATCATGACGTCACGAGAAAAAAGCCTTGAGAAGAAGCACAGTTTGTACGTACAGTATGTGAGTGCAGAATCTAAATGTTGTTTTTTTTTTGTATGTTTCCAACAGGAGCTGATGCCACTGAGACAAGCTGTCAGCTGGTGGAAACAGAGCATGGCCTGAAGATGGGGATATTTCCAAAGGGAAAACTCCTTCCAAGAGTCGACCAATGACGGTGTCTCATGCAAGCACAGAAGCGTGGAGTCGTAGCAGGCAAACCTCTCTGAGAATCTCTGCTTTTTCCCCCCCTGACGAGGTAGTGGCAAATAATGAAAAAGGATATCCTGTGAAGTGCTACTCAACAACTACCAATAGAGGTGGATTTCTATGACAGTGTTAATTTATTTTATAAGAGGCTATTTTCTTATTTTGAGGAACTATATTTACAGGCAGCTTACACCAGTCTGGATACTACTACCTAACCCAATATATGCTTTATCAAAATGTATATCTTTAAACTATTGTAGAGATATTTTACAAATAAAGAGGTTTTTTTTGTGCCAGTATGTACGAAGAATAATCAGCAAAGGAGATGGGGAAGTTGGAGAGGCAGAGCTGACATTGAATTGCAATTCAAGAGTATTTTCTCCCCCTTTTTCCACACAATCTGACGTCTCCAACTTGAAGAAATGTGCTGAATGTCCCACATTTCAATATGAAATAAAATAAGCCAACATTTCATTGCCCCCGACTCTGGTGAATTATTTCTGCATTCACGGAGTCTGATAGAAGCATCCCGAATGGTGGTGGAAGTTTCTTCTTGGGCTGATCTGGTAGACGGCAGTGTGATCTCAGTATGTGATCTCTCATGGCCTTATTCTGTCAGGGCGTCCTGGGCCAGCCGGGGCCAGAATCCGTGTCTCCGCTTGTTGAAATCGTGTTTGAGATTTCCACTGCTATGCTCTCACAAGTCCCCCCCGCTGCTATCAGAGGACAACGCTCCCTCTCTGAGAACTACCACAGTAGAATCCACATCACTAAACAGCTCTCATGTCTCTTTTACTGCTGATGTAGGATGACAAACCGTTCACTGTCCTGGCCACGTTTTCACTCACGGTGTTTGCAGCAGGTAGGGAGGTTGAGAGAGTGATAGTGTGATAGGGGCAAAGAGAAGGGAGGTTACAAAGAGTTGAATACGGTTAGATAGGGTGGGGTCAAGAGCCAGAGGGCATTATTACTTCTTGAGAGCATCCTATTATATCATGATTTGATAATAGTACAGACAATCACCGATGAATGCGCTCATTACTTTTTAAGTGTAGGGTATAATATGTCAGTAAACAGTAAACCTTTCCAACCACATTTTCCCAGAGCAAAACACCCAATGAGACAAAAAAAAATGGAATAGATATACTACTATTATATTTTTTTCATATATATATATATATATATATATAACATTTGATTTATAATAGCCTATTAAATGTACAGCTGTTTGTGCCAAAATGTAGCTCTGAGTCAAAGTGAAGGCCATTTTTTTATTTTCTTCATAAAAAAGACATTCGACTTCAGAATTTCCATTTCTTAAGGTGCATTCACATAAAAAATGTGAAAAGAAAATTTTACAGACTTATTTTCACGGCTGTTCAAATGTTCTTTTTAAAAAGGATTGATGCATTGAGGGACAGTTTGGATTCTTGCCCTCTAAAATATGGCCTTGTCTGTCATTTCTTGCAGGAGAAAACTCTTAATATTTTTCAGCTTAGTCATGAACTGTATCAGAATATTTTCCAGATACAACATCACTCTGCTTTGGCAGTGAGATAAAAAGTATGAAAAAATATATATGATATTTTTTCCCCCCGCCAACTCGACCATATTCTAACTGTTAAAATAAATGTGCTATCTTGTTCATCTTGTTTGAATACCACGTTGAAATCACAAAACAACCATTAATCCTCCATCCCTTTGGGGTCTGCGGCCCTGGATCTCACACAATGTCTGCTGCAACTAAAGCCTAATGGACTTTGAGAAAGGACTTGGCCTGCCGTCCCTGTCTGAGCCATTCTGTATACCCCGCCTGTGAATCGTGTCAGACAGAAAGCACACTCAGCCGCTGGACGTGCCGCCTTTGTAAATACCGGAATGACTCTGGAATTTCAGACAGAGATTCAGACCAAGAACAACAGCAACTCTTAGTACCGCCACCTTCCGTTGGTCTCATCCACCCAAAACTAATATGAGTAGGATGCCACTAATACCACAAAGTGTTTGAATCCTGCCCAGAGGAATATTGTTTCCAGGTTTGTTTGGGTTCAGACAGAAAAACCACAGCGGGCTGAACAACTGCAGGCTGATCCTCAACAACAGCCAGGCGCTAATAGATCCAACCAGCCTCCTCCGGATGCAGGAAGAGACAGCAGCAGCAGCAGATTTAAGGTAATGACACGAAGTTCCAATGGATTCCAAGAAAATTCTGGATTTGTGAGACTGGAAAAATCACTGAAAACCGTATGCAAGCACACACTTGATCTCCATGGCCAGATGGAAAGGGAACCGATGATTCCTCCCACGAGTGTCTAAAACCAACAGTTCAACAGCAATCAGTATAGAAGTTATGTGCCTTTTTGTTACAGGCCACTCTCACCTGCCAGCTGCCATGAACATGAACACCTTTCAGCCTCCCAGGGTGGAAACCGTGGCCTCCGGAGGGGCAAACTAGCATTTGGATGATTTGAGCTCGACTTAATCTTCTGATGTATTTTACTTCTATTGTTTTCACATTATGTTTAGTGTTTTCTTCTGTTGTTTTTGGTGTTCGCCTTGTATTTACATCTTATGCTTGTTTGTCAATTCTAAAGATAAATTTACAAGATTATACATTTTCATCACACTTTTTTTACTTTATATTTTATATATATGTTTAGATGTAGGTGTCATGGCCAGGTTGAAGGGAAATATATACGTAAGCAAAAGGTCAGGAAAAGGCTTACTGGTTGGCAACAGGAAGGCAGGCGGAAAAATCAAACAAATCCAAGGGTGATCCGAACAGGGTCGGGCAGCAGGCCAAAACCCAGGAACAAGGAACAGCATAAGGTTCAGGTGAAGATGGCTGGAAAGCAAAGGCGTAAGCAACACTGAGATTCTAGCAGGTGTGAGGTGGGTGTATATACTTCAGGGCTGATTAAGGAAATGGGAAGCAGGTGAGGAACGTCATGTTATGGAAAAGGTGGAAAAGGGATTATTGCAGGGCAGGAGGGAGCCGGGACAACACAGCAGATAGGAGGAATATTAGGAGGTGTGACACTTATGGACATTGAAACAGAAAGTACAGAATAACTTGAATGATAAAATGACAACATGTGAAACAATAAAAAACACTTTTTGACAAAAATAAATAAGAATAATAGTCACTGCTGTATACAATGAAAATCTGTATATGTTTGAATGTCTATAAGCTTATTTTTTGCGATACATTATTATACAAAACTTAAATGATATAGATTTTGTGTATGTAAAACTATAAAACTACAACAGACTATAAATGCCTTTTAACAGAAGTTTTTTTTTGTAGCCAAAGCACTTTTTTTTGTTGAGAAAATCAAACAATTAATTGATTTTTATAAAAATCCATGTCTCAGTGTTTGTTGCCAGAAAACAAAAAACTGTTTTTCCATTTCCAGTATGTCCTAAAGGCATTTTCCCAGATTGCTTCACAGACAAATGAATAAAAGTGTTTGAAGAATTTACAGACAGACAGTATAGTGGCTCAACAATCAAAGAATGGCGAATCCTTTGAGCTATACCACCCACGTCACAATACCACCCAGCTTGAAAGAGAAACACAATTCATCATCAGTCTCACCCCAAGAGGACTCCTTTGTGTTGCATTTCAGCGCTCAACGTACTTTTCGCCGTCTGAATTTATGGTTGTGTAAGTGGCCCCGTGTGTCTGCCCTACGCGCCCTCGCTAGTCTACGGCTGACCTCAGCGCTGTTCTTAATCTCAACAGGATGACAGAAATGCCGAGGAATTTCTCTGCTCTGTGCCTAAACCAACCTGTCAAGACGCTCTTTTTTTTCTTTTTTCTTTTTTTTAAAGCTGAACACTTTCCTGCGTTACGGTCTCACGTGGTCCTGCTTTGTTGAAATATGACCTCCAAATACCAAACTCTGGCCTCTGTAACCTCTCCAAACTGCCCGCCTACGTGCAGATGCATCCGGAAAATGTCTCTCCTTGCCGAAGTATTTCCAGTGCAGACTTCACGCAGACGGAAAAAACCCATCCCATCCCCTCCTCACCTTACCTACCTGTAAGATGGATTGTGCTTGCCAAACAGGACGTGCCAGCCTGCCCTTTTCTGTTTTTGGCCTTTGCCAACGGCGTTCTTGAGCTCGTGGAGGGCTAACGACAGACTCCAGATGTTGCTGTGAAGCTCCACAGCTGAGCAAACAGTCACTGTCTTCTCTCTACAGCATGACATGTTTAATATGACACGCTGGTCCAAAAAAGGAGGAGACCAGCTGGTCAACGCAGTCGGCCAAACACTCAACACCCGACCGGCTTGTTAGTACAGCTTACAGTTGGACATCCCTTGAATTTGTATTGGCTCTGGGTAATGTTGGTCTGCCTTATAAGTGAGTGAAAGAAAAAAACGATGTCAAGAGAGTGAAAAGTAAGCAAATGAGCTGAATGCTCAATGGTGAGACAATCAAGGAAATCCTGCAGAATTTTGATTTTATACAGATGGCAAAGCTAACGGTGATCCAGGCGACCTGGTATGGAACCCACCGGTCACTCAATGGGACCATGTGGTCAGTTGTGCCTAACTTTAAGCCTCAGGCTTCACCCCTATACAGTTATCACGGACGGTGATGTTAGCCGTAGACCACCAGGCAGCAAACATTTAAATATCATATTTCTACTGTAAAGACTTGGGATTGACTCGCTATCGGAGCCGGCCTCCACAGGCCATTTGAGGAACTGCAGTTTTTGGTGCTTCCGCGTTGGCTTTATTTCTCAACTGCTTGTAATAAGCAAATGTTTCATGCAAACATAATAAACTAAGATGTGAAAGGAAGTATACATGCTCAGCATGTTATCATTGTCAATTTGATCACGTTAGATCCTTCACTGAAGAAGTTTGTAAATGTTGTTCTGAAAATTCCCAGACAGACAACTCAATAGGAATCGGGGATTTTCTAGACACTTTCAATAACAAAGACAATCTACTCTGGCAGGGAAGCAGCTTGGTGACGTCCAATGTAAACCATTTCAATTGTACTTAATCTTCCTGGTTCTTTGCTCTGTTTTGTTGTAAATACCCAACATCTGTGCATTTAACAGTGCACACATTGTTCGGAGCCTGTATGTTTTCCAGTACTTCAGTCAAAACCGCTTCATGATATGTAAAGACAACGTCCTTGAATGAGGCCCACTCCAGCGTGAATCTATACAGGTGCGATGCTTCTCCTGTTACTCTATTGCTGTTTGAAACAGTCTGGTGCTTGCTGCAAAAACACATTTGTCCTTGGTTAAAACATCTTTGAATGAATTGCTGGAGATATTCTCTGGCAGGTTGTGTTAATCCTCTGACTCAGACATATTGTCCCAGTGCTTTCAAAAGGGCTGTCGTCTTGGACCATCCCCAAAGGACGTGAATGAAGCCATGATGCAAAGGATTCTGGGCCAGGAAGGAGTCTTTTAATGCAGCGAGGAGAGACACTTCTCTTTCCATGCAGAGGAGGAGAGAGTGAGAAAAGGCCTCCTTTCATGGTGCTCCGGCTGTGTAGTAGTATATGGCATGGCTGTATAAGATCCTGCAGCTTGTGTCTTCACAGAAGCCTGTCAGCAAACATGCCGCCAGCGTCCGGCTGCAGGCCTGTTTGTCTCCGAGGCCACGATCTGCATGCATCGCTCAAATAGAAGCGTCTGCGTTCAACAGGACAAGGACGAACCCCTGATTCAGCGCTGGGATACTTTCTATGAACAAGCTGCTTTTGTCCACGATCCTGCATTTGAAGCTTTTGAAAAGAATCTATTCGTTCACAGTCCTTGACAACTTGGATGTTTTGGCATTTTGGAAGATTAAACAGATGTCTGTAGTTATCATTCAAAAGATAAAGGATTAACATTTAAAAAAAAAATCTCTCTCCTCATCATCTTTATTGCATTAAATCCAACGTGCCAACCGAATATAACAATATTAACAGTTTTAAAATAACGTTTTTCATTCACACAAGCGCACATTTCTGAAAGCATACCACCTTTATACAATTTAATATTTTACATTTTGTTAATGTAACCACAAAGTAGTTAAAGAATAAGAGATATTCTGTATTTTCCTTTCTGTCGACCCATGAAAAGACGAAAGCAGCAGTGATCCTATAGTACGAACACATACACCACCCTGCTACCAAAAATACTATATTTTACACAAATATCTGCGGCTGGTAATAGTCCCTAACAAGTGAACTATGTGCTCCCATTTGAAAAACATCTGCAACAAAAATACAATGCCCTGCAATTTAAAAATATATATAGTGTATATTTTGTCTTTTTTGAAAATTTAATTATATATTTGTGACCTGTTAAAGGGGCAAAATATGGGGTTGGGAGCATTTTTTTTAGCAAAACTTGTGTCGGTAGCTCATAGCTAACAGTGTTAAGTGCTGACAGAGCTAACGAGGTTTAGATGAGGGGGAACCGACAACGTATTGTATTCTACGACGCTTTCGGCCAGGATAGCATTTTCAGCTGAAACCAGCAGAGCAGTGCGAGCTAGCCAGTGCTGCTGTGTAAACGAAGCAAGTTGAAGCTCAGATAACAACACACACAGCGGGAGAGTGACTTTTTACGTAGCTAATAGATAGTTCACTGCTATAATAATGCACTGAAAGTTGCATATTTGACATTTTGTTGATTTGGACATTTTCACTAGATTTGAACAAAAATACAGAATACTTTATCCTTTAAATAAAACCGTAAAAACACTAAACACTATAACAATAAAAATACAGAGCAGAAAAGGAGACAAAGACAACACGAGGCAGAAAAACACCATTCAAGCAATTTCAAATTCAGTTAACCAGCATTCAAGAAATTAATGGATATGAACAGAGTACTTGTATTTGTTAAGGCAAAAGAAGGAGTTATCTTTTGTTATGACTTCAGACTGTAAAAAAATGATTAATCAAGTAACTGGGAGGAAGTCACTACTTTCATGTAAAAACATTTGTGTAAACATGCATTTATTCCCAGTAAATGCAACTCAAGACTAAAGCAGGAATGTAGCACACAGTTACAATTAAACATGTTACCAAGTTTAGCCATAGAGAGGATGTTGCCGCGCAGCCTCCAGAACTCCTGCAGATAGTACTTGAAAAGGAGGATTTCAACCCCTGAAAAAGGGAATAAAAACAGGTATTAAAATATAAGCACCCAACTCTAAGGCTTTTTTCCTCATGGATTTTCAACTGTGCACATACGCTATTAATATTTAATGGATCTTGATCAAGAATATAGCAGCTTTCGTGTTCAGGGACGGTACCTTGCTATTCGACAGTTGCGTGTCTGGACATAAGTTCCTGTGTATGAGATATCACATCTCACTACGTTGTTGGTGAAGTCTGACTCCAGAACGTGGAAATTGGGATTGACGGTAACCTGGAATAAATAAAAAACAGTTTGAGCAGCTTCGCAGGCATGTTGGTTAAATGATCAAATCTTCACTTGTTGTTATAGAGTTAATGTGACACACGTTACCTTCAAGACATAGTTCCCCGGAGGAACGTCGGTGATGTCGATCCACTGACAGTCGATGTTGGCGGCGTAGACGTCATGGCATCCTGGACTCAGTCCCTGAAAACACAACCCAACGTCAGAGGGCTTTTTTTTAAAACTTCCCCCCACAGGCGCTGCAAATTAAGTCCATTTGAGTTTTAGTTATACAAACAGTTCTTTGGAAGCGAAGTTGTTACAAGAAGAGTGAAAAGCCAGAATCACGGAGCCCAGACAACAGATACAATAAATATTCCTACATCCTCTGGAAGTTTGGCGTATACTTGAGTTTCAGTTCGGAAAACATTTTCTCAGAAGTGGAACTGGAGGATTTATACAAAACGAGTAAGTGTGCAACTGTGAGCCTTGCTGCCTTTGTTTGACTAAATAATAACTCCTAAATAAAAACTTTGACCTCCACACCAAACAGGGGACATGTCCATCCACTGTTTGACATTCAAAGTGATCCGGATTGAAGCTACTTAGGTGGATGAAAATATATTGAATTATTCATTTCTTCTTAAGATTCTCAGAAGCATTCCGCCAGTTTCACATGTCAAAATCAATTTACTCGTGACTTTACGATACAACTTGTTACAATAGTTGTAAAACATCTCGAGTGAAATCGCAGACGTTCCATTTCAACCGAAGGGACGCATTAAAACTAGAGCAAGAACGTGCAACATTCAGTTTGGGTTTTGACCCAAACCAGAGACCAAAAATCCAGATCTCCCAGGCCTCTGCTGCCAAGATATTGATCTTGACCATTTTAGAAAAATTAAATAAATCTGTCGCTCATCTGACAATATGCTTTCTGAACAAATTCTGAACATAACATAGCAATTCAAAGACAGTGCAGGATTATGAGTGATTTTTCTGTTTCATTCTCGCCTCATGAGTTGGGAAGAACGCTGCAATACTGTCTGGTTAATTTGTGTCTTCATTATCCTTCCTGCGATGCATTTTATGAGCTGCTGAGGGACTCAAATGTCCAGTTTTATTCAGCGAATGTCGCGTTGGGGTGACACCCAGTACTTTGTACTTTACAGTTAAATCACGTCACCTTTAACCTTTAAACATATTTAGAGCATGACCCGATTAAGGCTATTCAACACTAACATCCTGACTGAGTGTATATATTATATATACGTTTACCTGTGTGTGAGATGTACAGGCGTAGCGGCGCCTGAACCCGGGGTCACAGCCGGTGTCCTCCAGGCAGAAACTGGCCTTGTGTCCTTCGGCTACTTTGCGTCCAGTGGCGACGTCCAGCAGGTCGTAGTTACTGAAGGCGTCCATGCTGTGGTAGTGTCTGAGAGGATAAAACAGAATCAGAGCTTCTTAGTCGTGGCGTGTTGTGTATCATAATATTTAAGTGACGTGAGGTAAGAGTGAACTCACTGGTGACAGCTGTGCCAGTCCCACTGATATCTGGGCTTGACGGGAAGGAAGTCCGTGGTGCCTTGGTTCTTCACCTTCTGGGGGAACCGCAGGAGAACTCTGAAGTCGATGTCTCTCACGGCAGGTCCGTAAGCCGACCTTGGACGGATCACAGGGGGGGGGGAAACGGGCATAAGCTGCGTTGGAAAGTGCTACTGGCTGAGCTCCCGGCAGCTACATTTCAAAGTGCAAAGGGTTTGTTCCATTGTGCTTAATGCTTTTGGGAAAACCAACCCAGAACATTTATGCCTTGGCAGGACATCACGTTGGAGAATCTGCTCCATAATAACATCAGACTGTTTTTGTAACTCTATCAACAGAACCATTGTCCCGCCACGTCGAAGCTCGTTATACGGATGGAAGTGAGTGTTATCCTCATATAACCAAATGCTGTCAAATTAACCTTCAAGGAGCTGTAAAAAGAAAGGAAATACCTGTGTTTTGTGTGTGTGTGTGTGTGTGTGTGTGTGTCTTCACTGTCTACGTACTGAGGAAGTGAATCACTTTTGGCACCACAGATTACCTGGCTAGACAGTTCTCCTCAGCTGCACAGCGGAGCGCAAACATCTGCATGCGCTGGATGTAAGCACCTGCTTGGATGGCATATGGGTCTGGCACGAGGTCTGGCAGTCCTGGCAGAGGGGATTAAAGGGACAATGCAAGTCGTTTATGTAATTCTGAGATGTTAATGGCGCCAGTTTATTCGTGCTGAGAACTATTCACTGAAACAGACGGCGTGCAGGCTGATAATGAGAGCAGCTGTTTGTGATTGTTGGCTTAATCAAAGGGTCCAAAGGGTCCAAGTGATTATTTTCCCATCTTGTCTTGTAGTTTTTTTTCTTCTTCTAAGTGAGTGATCAGGCAAACTTTAAAGTGTTCATACAAAACATTATATTCATTAATTTGAATGAAGGAGCCTTAACTCATTCCATGTAATTAGGACACTAAACTCACCATTTTGGAAGTATCTGGTTCCGTGGCCTGTGCCAGGCGGGCGGCGCGTCCGTGCCGCTGACCTCCCTCTGGAGGGATACGGGTTGTAGAAAACAGAATTCCTGTGGTTTTTAAACGGGTTTCGAGGGTCGTCGTTAACCATGTCTTCTCCGTTACCCTCGTGTGAACCGTCCTCGCTCAGCGCTGGGGACGGAGCAGGAGCCTCGGGTCCCCTCTCCGGGCTCGTGGGATACCCTGAGGCGGATTGATCCGTGTGCACGGGTTGCCTAGAAACAGACATCCCCTCTGGCACCGCGCGTAACTGTTGGTAGTGCGCGCCGGGCCCTGGTTCTCTCCCTCTGGCGTGCGACGCAGCGGCATCCACGGCGACGCCTCCTCTCCTGCCCGCGGTGTCCGTAAACGTCCCCAGTGCGGATGTGTCGATGGTGTTGGCGTGTTCGTGGTTCGAGCGTCGTGCGGCTCCTGCTCCGTGAGGGCGATCAGGCTGCTGGCCGGCCCCTAACGCACGGCCGTTAAACGCCGCATACTGTCTCACTCCCGGCGCAACATATGCCGTCTCTGCAGCGTGATCAGCCTGTCTGCTTCTTCCATGCGTCGCTCCCCTGTGCGCTCCTGCCATGTGGGTCCTGGTGGCATCCCTCCGGCCGCTAACGTACACCCTGGACTGGCTTCTGGACCGAACCGGAGCATGGTACTCTGAGCCAGTGCTCACTAAACTATAAACCTGCCCGTTGTTCTCCCACTGGATCCGGTGCCGCCAGGGGCCAGCTGTGCGCTGATGCTGCTGCTGCCCAAAGATGTGGGGAAGGTGTCCATGAAAGAGGCATAAAAATAAGAGTGGCAATTTTGCCATGGCAGTAAAAAATAGAGAAAAAACAAACCCACAAATCCCCCCTTTAAATCAATGATAAATTAGATTATGATATGAATCACAGATGTGGCTCTCGGTTCCAGCTCTCACACAGAACAACATATCAGTTCTCAGGAGGAATGACAAGTGGAGACGAGAGGAGGACCGGAGCCGTTTCTTCTGCTCATTTATCCAATTCAGCCCAGTTTCTTACGCAAAGTCAAACTTTCGAAGCAAGAGGATTTAACCCGTGGCTGGCCGCGGATCAGTTCTGTTACACAAGACGTTTGCTGAGTAAACTTTACGCACGGGTGTGAACTGAAGTCATGTAAATCAGAGGTCTTTTTTCAGGCCAAGGGCCCCTGGCTTATATAGTGACACGGTGAAGGGGCCCCTATTACATATCGTATAAAGCCTATCGTACCATAAAAGTACTTCGTGATGATTTATGTATATGCTATGTTATTAAAATTATAATTGTTGACAGATCCTTGTAGTTATAGAACATCATTTATTTCCATATATTGGCATTTTACTTCACAATTTCACAACATAACATTTAACAAATATAAATATAATAATATAATGTGTTTATTATAGGTTGTATTCATGTTGATGTGTATTTTTAATTTTTGGAAGAAAAATTGTTTGGGTTCAAATCATTTCGGGGACCCCCCCCCCCTGCAGTAACTTTGTGGACCCCCTAGGGGTCGCAGAACATCTCTGATCGAAATATTAACGTTCAATCTGGATATTGTCAAGAAGCAATCCGCCCAGTAGAGAGGGAGAGAGACAGAGAGAGAGAGAGAGAGAGAGAGAGAGAGAAAGAGAGAGAGAGTGAGTGAGAGAACACGTCTAGATTTCTCTTGCACCAGTTCTGAAAAAGACCCTCTAGTGAGTGGCTTCATTAAAAATCTATTAGAAAATAATCAAAATATTTTCTCACTGACGTGCCTGCCTCACCCTCAGTTTATAAACTTTAATAAAGAGATACCAGATGGTAGTTTTATGCAAAGCTACTAACTTTGGAGAGGATGTACTACATGGCTACATGGCCTCTTGCAGGATTAAACTCCACCACAAGGGGGCAGACTGCATCTGTGTCACGGTCCTGCAGACACCGACAAGGTGTTTCAACAGGAGCTTTTCATCTTCCACTATCATCCTCAGAGTCCAGGTCCATAAAACAAAACACTTGTGATTGGATGTTGTGCTGTTTTGTTTCTAAAATGTCCAGATTCTAAATGATCAACTTAATTATTGTTTTGGGTAAATGTCATATTCATAGGATATCAAAGAAACAACATGCAAACAACTATGTCCTCTGTTAAAGAAGTTAAACTTAGATGTTTATGTTGAATTCTTAAAGGGACAGTTCCCCACAAAATCAAGAAAACATATTTTCCCTCTTAGCTGTAGTGCTCTTCATCAATCTAGATTGTTTTAGTGGCGTGTGGTGCTCAAAGCGCCAAAACATACATTTGAAAACCTCGACAGGAATGTCTGTTTGCAGAAATGACCTGGTTACTCAGGATGATCCACAGACCTTTGGCACTTTAACATCACTTATTATTATTTTATTCTTAAATTTGATGAAGTATTCAGTATTTATAGTAGGAAAGGGGCAAAACCACAGTACAAAAAAACACTCTAGAAGGAAAAGGCATGCATTCATATTCTTACTTAAGTAGCAGTAGATTAGCATAACATAGGCTGACCTTTAACAGGATATGATTAATTAGGTTGATCAATGTGAAGCTGTAAGGTAACTCCAAAAGCTGTATGTCAAATTATATTTAAGTAGAGTACTTGAGTCAAAGGATATAATTACATGTCAGACATGCTGTGCTCATTAAGGCTTCACTAAAGGTCATATATTGCATTATTGTTGATTCAGTTATTTGTCACAATGGTGTAATTAAACTCACTGTTGCTCAACATGGCTTTTACATTTAACTAAAGACTACCGTCACCAGGCTCTTGTCTCCAGGAGCTTAGTCCGATGTGGGTCACAGATAGGAGAGAACACACACACACACACACACACACACACACACAGTCAGGCAGAGCTCAGTATGTGTCGCACTCACATGAAGTGCCGTTGATTCGTCAGCCAAACACGGCATCAGGGCCCGCATGCTTTTCTATTCTTAGTCAAAGAAACCTTCCCCCCAGTCCAAAGTCCAGCACCGCCCCCTGTCCCCGCTGCACTCCACATTTATAAGAGCCGCAGATCCTCGGCACTGGTTTGGCACAAGACTTCCCGAGCCGGACATGTAACCCACAATATTTAGCCAGTAAGTATTAAACGTTGAATTCAGTCTTTCTTGTGTGTCTGACCTGAAAGTAAACAAATCACAACAAATGTTGCCACAAAAAGAAACTAATCTTTATTGTAAAGTAGGAGTGCTTGTAAATAAAATAAACGTTTCTGGTTTGTTTTGGTGGTACACAACTATAGTTGCAGCAGCTTTTTTTTTTACGCTTTGAATATATCTTATCCCATGAATCTAGGTATCCAGGGCTGCTCGCAGCTTTGCTTCTTGTGAGATTTAACGACGATGATGGTCTTAAAATGGTTTTACCACAAGAAAACTCCCCCACAAGGAATACACCTGTTGTCTTCCCCCGAGGCCTCACACTGCCAGTCTGAGGAGTTTACAACTAAATGATAGATCCAGAAGGTTTACCACAGATCATGGGGAGACAATGCAGGTGAGATGCTGAACAAATGTGTGCAAAACATAAATGAAAGTGATGAAACTCTGTTGTCCCTTTTATGTGGCGTTTAGTTCAGCAAGTGTGAATTCTTAAATAAAACTATTGATGATGAATTGTATGTTATATGAGGACCGCAGCTCATCCGTTTTCTTGAGACACCTGTGGTTATCGTTGATTAACCTTGTGCCCACATCAGCGTTGTCAGCTCTCCTCACATTTCAGCGTTCAGCATCGTGCTGCTGTAGCTATCTTTAAGTTTTGGTCGATCTACACGTGACTAATTAATGCTGAGGGCACTTAATATATCAGCCATTAAAAACTGTCTAGTCAGTGGAGCCTTGGTCCAAACCTGTGTGTTGATACCTTGTGATGTTAAGAGTTATCTTGACCTCTGAGCTTCACAGAGTGTGACTGCTGCTACTTTGTGCATATTAATATTTATTTTTTTAGATCAAAGATCTGCATCCTTATACAAAAAAATAGTTATGCATATATAGTTTCTTTCTTTTTTTTTACTCTATATTACCGTATTTACTGTAATAGGCAGCACACATCAATTAATGTCAGATTTATTCAAAAGGCTAACTTTCCAGTGACATTCCCATGTAAGTAATTAACTGGGGAGGTTCGGAGGGTTTTTAACACTCGGTAGCTGTTAGCAGATATCAGTGTCTATTTCTACGTGTCTCTTGGCTCTTATTATAAAATCTATCAGACAGCTGCAGCTCCCAGAGTCCCCACAAACACCAAGAAAGTGGAGCACACCATACCGGCCCTTGAATCGCAGCGTTGGCTTCCCTACGTGAAAGGATAGATTATAGAATCTTAACATTTACACTAAAGGTCTCACACCTAAATACATCTGGGACACAACAGGTCTACTCGGTGTTCAGGCTTTAGTTTCTGAAGAAACCAGAAGAATGTAAAGGACTGAATGGTGCTCTTAATAAAATCGACATTCCTATTTGTCAACAAGTTTAACTTTAAGCGCTTGAAATGTCTTTATACCTGCTTACAGCTACATTATAGCATGTTATAATCCTTTTATTAAATGATTCTAAATGCGAAACAGGGGGAGTTCAGTTGTTCTCATGTTCAGTCATGGCCATAAATATTCCTGTCATTACTCCAGTGTCATAACCACAACTGTTCACATGCCTCAGGGGCCCTCACTCACTCACACGGGGGATCTGCGCAGCATGTGACAGCCGCCTCATCTCCCGTGTCGCTGCCTCGCCGCCTAAATATGGACGCCGCTGCTGTACTTTCAGGGTTGCCACGGTGGTGGTGGGTGGGGGGGGTGACGTGGGAACATGGGGTTCTCACCTTACCCGCCTGGCGGTGGCGTGTGGGGACTGGCCCCTGAGTCAGAGACGGTGGAGTGTAGAGTGGGTGTGTGGCAATCTGCAATTGGCTGTAGCCTCATTAAATACATTCCCCCTGACACCCTAGACACTTGGCCTAAATATAAACTCACAGACCCACCACCCTCTGCCTTAGGCCAACTGATGGCATCTAAAGACTCCCAGAAACGTATCACAAGACCCTGAATACCCCCCCTTCCCCACACGCACCCCCCAACACTCCCCTCTGTGGCCCTGCCAGGGTGCATGATCAGAACAAGGAGCGAATCAGGAAAAGTTTATAAGATTTAATATGCGCTCAGACTATAAATCCTTTGTGGTCTTAGTCATAACCGCCGATCAGACACAAGAACACTTGTTTTATGATCTACGCTGTGTAGTCGGTTGCAGACAGACAAGCCTCAAGGTGACCATAGAATAAAAAAATGTACTGCTCTACGTTTCCCCTCATTTCTGTGCAGACAGTGTTGTGCTGAGGGAGTGGTGTGGGTGAGAGATGTATCAGCCAATCAGTGGAAAGGACAGGTGCTTTCACTCCATGCCTTGATTCAGTTGGCAGTAATTGAAAACAGTAGAGCTTTCGGCATTTTATTCCACAAAGCTACAGGCTGAAATATAGAAAGGTCACTGTGTTGCTCTCACAGCAGTGAAGCATAGTCTTCACCCACTCTTAGCTGAGCGTCCTGTATGGGTGCAGGTGAAAAGTGAAATATGTGTGAGGCGGAACCAATCACATGTTTTCTCTAATCCATTCTTACACTGAATGCTTAATTGGACGGATGACAGTGTGCAGGCAGACTGGAGACGCTGTGGTTATATGGCTGGAATCCAAGGCCTATTTTAGATCAAGGTTAGACAAAAAATTTCATATATGAAACGGTAAAGAAACACCTTTGGGTGCAGCATTAAAACTCCAGTTCCAGGCATTTAAATGGGTGATAAAACATAAAGCACCTTTAATAAATGTGAGCGAGTAAAACACACCATTCATACAGTGTGTTCCACACAAAACCCCCTATTTGTTTTAAGTTAAAGGTGATATTTTGATATTGATATATTCTAATGTTTAAAATTGACAGCCATGTGACCACAGTTTCTCAAACAGTTGATGTGATGATTAAATCAGACCACCTTCATTCGACCTTTTATTTTCTTTCCTGCCATAATCCATCTCATAGTCTTTCAGAGGAAAACATCCTGTGTGATTTAATTTTATTGAGGCTGGAAATTGAATCTGGTTGATAAGGGGCCTCATTCAACAGCGACAGGATGTTATCAGCCATCCTCAAACACACATCAATATTTATGTTCAAGCGTGAGGTTTGTGATTCTGAACAGGACTGACGTATGTGTGTGTGTGTGAAATGAAACACAGGAAATCCAAATTAGATTCAGTCATTTTTCATTTGGTTGCGAGACACAAGTCCTTCTACCCAGTGGGCGTTTTATACGTCCACATACAACAAGATCAGAAATCTGTCCCTGATGTTAAACAGTGGGCCGTCCAGAGGTGGCTTGTCTTTTAGAAAAAAAGTTACACAGGACCATAGAAAACACAATGCTTCTGTCATTCGTTCTTAATAAGTTACAGGATTAACTATTTACAAATCAGGCTACACGTTCAGAACTGTCATATTTACAAGTCTATACACAAATCCAACCCATCCCGCCTCGCTGCAGAGAGAGAGAGAGAGAGAGAGAGAGAGAAAGGAGAGAAGTTTCATTCACTGACAATGTCACACTTTCAAGGTGAAAATGTTGAGGTTCATATCTGTTTTTATTTACCTATAAACTGTTCAGCAGCGAGTTCTGAACACTTTCATATGCGTTGTTGTAGATGTCTTCCTTTGACGTCATCCCATCAAGGTACTCTGTCCAGAAAAAAATCAATCAGAAGTGATGAGTGGGATACTTTTATTTTGACATGTTGATACGGAGAAGTGTAGGCGGATGAAAGGTCGTTATTTTTCGATATTTTGTTTGTGATGGGAGGATTTGGCTTACCTATTCTATCACAGTTGTTCTCCATCTCTTTCCTGTGTTTCAAGTACATGGGCCAAACGTGGCCGTCGAACAGGCCGGGGGGGTCTGGAAGTGTGTATGTCCTTGTGCTGCAGAAAGAGAACATAATCCAATCATTTTAAAAGCCTTTCATCTGTCAGTGGATTGTGTCAAAGTAACATCGAGGGCTTGTTACCTTCTCCTCCTTTTGCACTCCTCGTAAGGAACGGAAATGTAGAAACATTTGTCATAGATGTCAATAAGAGGCCTAAAGAGGGGAACCAAAGCTCAGATTAGCGAAAAACTCAGAGGTCAAGAGGTTAAATTTGAGAGCATGGGTCGAAAAAAAAAACTCACTTGTAGTTGTAGATGAGGAAGCCCTCCACGATAAGAATATGGATACCCTCTGTGTCGGATAGCTCAGCCTCAGGCGACAGGCTGACGCCATGCGAGCGGGCGAACTTGACTGGGTTCTCATGCCAGCCTTTCACAGTGTTGATCATAGCCTCCATGTCCAGGGCACCGATCACTGATACAGAACAATGGGTGGAGAGAGAAGAGCAGGCTTCACCACACATGCAACCAAAAGTCTCACTAATGTGCTTGAAACACATTTTTTTTTTTTTATTTAGTGAATGTATGTAAGCATTCACAGAATAGATAGATGATGCAAAATCACATAGTTTAGGATTGATTGACCAAAGAAATGTGCAGGAAAGATAAAAGTACATTACTGCATGGTTTTCCTACGCAAAATCCATTCTTACCATCCCACTGTCTAAAGCCGTCCTCCCCGACTTCTATTTGATCGGGTTTCTGAAATAACAGTCACCAATAAAACATTGCTGCAACCTAGTAACCAGCTGATCACACCTGGACAGGTGAAGTCAAGGACTCGTCTCCACCTAAAGTAACACACGGTGACACTTTTGGGCGTTGATATCATAATCTTTTTCTAAAAATATTGAATAACTATAAGCGCGGGCCGAAATGCTCGCTGTTGCCTCAGTTTGATGAAAGTGTTAAAGACGGAAGCTAGCTCATTTAGCGAACTGTTTTGGGAAAATCGCAAATTCGATCGTTGTGCGACCTTCGAGGTCACCCGCGATGTATTGCTGAAGCGATAGAACATGCAATGTAAGTGGAAAAATTCCATCACGTGACTTTGATTTCAAAAACACGCAAATGACTGCATGCCCTGAACGCAGCACGGAGAGATGGATGTGGTCGAGATTAAAAAAAAAAATCTTCTGGCTTCTTTTGAATGAGGTTGAAAATTATGCAAAAAGTTGGTTGCGTGATTTGCAACATGATTGGACAAAATTTGACTTTGAGTGGGGACGCTCGGCCCTTTCATTGGCTGTCCAGGAGACAATCAACCAGATGTATTACTAGGCTACTGTGAGGACATCTGCAGGTCAGACTGGCGGTTCATTTCTGAGCACAAAATGTCCTCAAGGGTAAATTTAATGTAGCAAATTAATATATATATATATATATATATATATATATATATATACATAAAAAATAACACAATAATTCAACATTATTACAATTAAAGTAGTTACTTTAGCTTTAAACTGAATATCTAGCAACTTAAATTTCAAAAATAATGGGGACTTTAGTTCAGCTTACCTTGAAGAAGTCATCCTGATGCACCACACAACAGTTGGGTAATGTCTTTAGTAGCCTATTTGTCAATGTGGTCTTCCCACCGTTGGTCACTCTGAAATCAAGAAGAAGACGTGAGTTACATTCTTTGTTCTGTACCATTAGACAAGCAGAATTAGGTCAATAAATGAAATGAGACTTACCCTCCAATGCCGATGATGAACTTCATTTTGACTTTGTGTATTGGTCACCTCTGGAATTCAGTAAATAAAAGAAGGGAACCCACCAAAAACACTCTATCAAAGGCTTCTAAAAACCCTTTCCTTCTCCTCTGCCACAGACGTTCCCCCCTTTTACTACTTCATTGATAGACAATCTCCTTGCCGGACATATAAAGGGTTGAGCTGCAGCGTCACAGCCTCTCACACCAATCATACTCTGTTTTCCTGCAGCCTATAAGATGCTGCTTTACAGTTGTGTAGCACCAATGGGAGGAGTACTTAGGAGTCTCACAGTGGCATGAAAGCAGATCTCAGACCTGCTGTCATGGGTCAGTGAACATATAGATAGATGATTAAATGGGGCTAAGCTGTGAAACACAGGTCATTCTCTCACACAATCACATTTGGAGTCTCAGACAGAAAGCTACTGTAGATCGCTGATGCTTGGAAAATCTTTTAATTTGAAATAAAAGTAAAAGTTTAGACTGAAACATAAGGCATGTGATTCAAGAGCAGATATGATTATCATGCATGGAGAGGCTCGTTAAAATGTACTGTAAGACATAAAAATGCACCTCCTCTTCCGTATGACAGCCCAGTGAAACCTTAATATTTGGATTTTGTAAAGGGAAACTTTTCCATGGTTAGACGTCCCTGGGTGAAATCCAGAAGCACTATATTTTAGTCTGTTGTGTGTGGGCCTGCTGCGTCACGCATATTTCTGATGCAACCAGCTGGGCTACATGGCCGCCAGCCATGTGACCACAGTCTCTCAAGTCCCAGCTTTAGGTCCGATAACACAGATCTCTGAGTCCTTTGAACATTTATTAGCCCAGTAGCACCTCCGGGTGTGTCAAGTCTAACCTTGCGTTTATGGTGTATGTGCGGTATCTCGAACAAGCTCTTATCTCGGTTACTTTAGGCATGAAAGAGGTGAAATATGGGACCTTGAGTCCCGGCTATCAGAGCACACGGTTTCATGTTTTACTGCCACGACAATGCCGACGCCTGTTGACACCACGTGATGATAAGATGTCTTTTACCTCCTATATCAAAGTGATTGGCAGCTTTGTTCCAGTGTTGTAGTCTGATGTTAGCCAACAGTAAATGTTGCATTCTGGGAAAGAATATGGGATTGTGAAAGTGTCCCATATAGGCGCAGACACTCTGTAGAGCACTAAACCAGCACGCATGTG
The DNA here is from genome assembly GCA_029853015.1 of Chelidonichthys spinosus. Taxonomy (NCBI): domain Eukaryota; kingdom Metazoa; phylum Chordata; class Actinopteri; order Perciformes; family Triglidae; genus Chelidonichthys; species Chelidonichthys spinosus. The sequence goes on along the minus strand of CM056827.1, from coordinate 18,432,330 downwards.
ATGCACATACTTTGGGGAGAATGTTAAGAGTCCCCCTGCCTTTTACCTCCATTTATCTTTATACATTCATGAAAGTCAACTCGATCTGCACAACGTGATGGCTGATAATTATGTTCTGTGTGAAAGTTCAAATGGGAAAAACAACAGTTAAAAAGAAAGAATATTGGTGTTTTAAGTAGATTAATTGGACAAAAGACAGACAAACTTTAACAGCACTGTAAATAATAAAAATAATTGTTTAGTCACAGTTAAACTTGATCCTGATCCAACCTTTAACAACTTTTTAAGATTTTGCCCATAGGATCATGTCAATATACCAACATTTCCAGGTGTAAAGAAACAGCATTAGACATTTTGGTAAATACACTTGCAGAGACTTAAATGACACCTGCATTGATCTTTTTTCAAACTCATCAATAAAGCAAATATTCCTATTTTCCAAAAAGTTTTAATATTATTTTTAGCTATAACTTCATGTTCAGCAAACTTTTTAAAATTTTTTTAAGGCCAAGCGACTTATAGCTCATTATTATTTGGATTGAAATTGTGAAAATTAAAATTGAAAAAAAGAAAATGTAAAAGGCCCATTACAAGTTCTGAGAACATCTTTAAAATTAAAATTATTTAAAAAGAAAACAGAAAATCCCTACATTTGATAAGCTAAACCGAGATGTTTATTATGTAATGTGCCAATAGTGTCCTTACATGATCAAATAAAGAAGGAGCTCAGGAGTATTGTGTATCCAAAGGATCCCTCAGGTGACAGCCCTGACGCACAGACCACAAGACATCAGTCAGCCTGTCAAAAACATTCTGGACCAAAATGGAATACATTTAGAGGCAATAAAAAGGACAAAAATATAAGCTGTAATGTAAATCTCAAGGTTGACGGGGATGCATGACAAAAGCTTGTTTTAGTTCATTCACTTATTTATTTTTTTACAAACATTAAATGGCACATTTTCATAAATAACACTTGTCGCAATTAATTCGACTCTCTTTAAATATATTTCATCTCGTTTTGTAACAATGTATAATTTCCATCTTGTAAAAGTGCCTTTGGAAACAACGACATAAACAAATGAGGCAGAAGGATATAAACAAGCATGCCACCTGCATGGAAAACTCCGGAGAACTCGTGACACACATTTGCATCAGATAACATCTAATATAGGTCAAAGAAGAACGACATCATTGCACATTTTTTTTGAAACGGCCATAAAACCTGACGACACTCATGCCACTCATATTAAAAAACAAACATCTGTGCAAACGCCTTTCTCAAAAATATCTCTACAAGTATGTATACTTTGGAACCGACAATAACCTCTTGAAGGAAGATGCTTGAGTGTTCATCCAAGTCCTTCGTCTTTTCATTTATATCGTTGAAGAAGAGTATAGTCGATGCTGTTGAAGCTCATATTGACATGCAGATACGTTTTGATTTAGCGTTTATCGTGTAGCGCTTTGGTGTCAGTTAGCGTTTAGCTAGAAGCAAGCATGTCATTGAAATGAATGGTTTGGAGAAATATTGTCTTGCAGCTGATGGATCCAGTCGTGAGATTTAATCCTTTGCAACAAGCGGATGGCGGCAGTCGAGGCTGGCTCCCATTTCAGAGAATGAATGCCCCCGCCCCATTGGTTCTTCAGTTTAAAGCTCTGTAATGCAAATATAGTCATCATTGGCTTCCCTCCATCACCTTTTCTTCATCTCCACAAAGAAAGCGTTCCTATATGATCCTTACATTATACATCCTTGCAAGTATGCATGAAGCTAAACTAAATCACATTTGACACCTTGCCTATTTATTTCCCCCCTGCTTCCTGCCTTTGGCATTTGGTTAAGAAATGGTGCCTGTGTCAATTCCTGGGATGTCAGCCAGTCCTACAGTTGAGAGGTCCTTTGATATATGGAGGTTCATAGGAACACTCCACCAGACAGCACAGAAAGGGGGGGAGGGTCTCTAAAATAACCCACTCCACCCAACCCCAACCCACCCCGATCTGCTGCGCTGGGTATTTCCCCCAATTTCAGTGCAGGCTGTGAGACGTGGATCAATGTGCCAGACCTCGGTTGTACAGCCCATTATAAATAGAATCGATCGGTTATGTGCAGGCAGGCTTAAAGAGCTTAGCAGCTGTGCTTTATGTAACGAGGGGTATGAAGGGGATACCATGTTTGAGGATCAGTTAACATTTCTTGGATGCAAACACAGTCTGAATTTTAAAGAACTGAAACATGACTTGGCAAAAGAAACAAGCTAGAGTTGAACATTTACAGTCATCACGCGGTATTATATTTTGTGCTTCAGCCTTTGGTCTCACAAGAAACACATGGTTTTGCTTTACTTAGACTATTTTTTTCTACTTACTACTACATTTTATGTACTATACATGAATGAGATGTATTTCAAATAAGATTTGCATGCTGAAAGAATAGATGTCATTGACCCACAGTCCAAAACGTACCTAAAATATTAATTTCATTAAAGTAGAAAGAAAAGCAGCATTTTCTCACATTTGAGAAGCTAGAATGCCGACGTGAACAGTAAATGAGCTGTTCGTCTTTTTAAGAGAAGATCTGAATAATCTCATCCTTGTGGTCTCACTCGACGTTGATACTGTAAATCGGACCTCGGCAGCCCTGAACTTAGAGCTGACCTTTTGGACCGTTGGTCAGGGACTCCAGACAGGCCATCATCCAGCATTAAGGTGATTTATGGTATCACAAGTATGTGTGCGCGCTCAGAGACAAGAACATTTCGGCGTATGTCAGAGATTGGTTGCAGTGGGCTGACATTACAAACCAGTGAAGTTGGACGTAAAGACTGTTGGGTCAATGAGAAGCCTCACCTTAATGTCAGATGTCACGGCCAACCTCAGCCATCATCGACTTTGGCCTGGAAATGACAAATTAAAGTTAAGCCAAAAGTAAATATAAATATTTATCTTAGTCATGTAGCCCATATAAAGCTGTGTTCTGTTGCCAGAATATTCCAGTGTGGCTGCACACGTTGCTCACACTTGTTTAAAGGGAATAAATGCACGGATTGGTTCTATTCATTGATTTACATCTAATTTTCATGACACACAGAGGGAGCTTTCAAAATGTCTGGACTTGTTTCCCATGTTGTAACACTGAAGAAAATCCCAAAATGGCACTGGACAGTATGTACTGTGAAATGAGGTCACCTTTCTCTAGGCGGCGTTGAGTTGCTCTGCTGCTGCTCTTGCTCAAGTCTGTAAGTAGGACAGGTAAATATCAATAACACCACTTAAATGCAGGGAAAAGAGCAAAATAAAATCACAAAGAAAAATTCTTCCTACCTATCCCTTTGTGCTTGTATCTTCTCGTCATCGTACCTTTGAAAATGAGAATAGATATCTCATACGGATGTGAACTTTACATCAGCACACTTCTTAACCGGGGAACAAAGAAGCTGAAAGTCCACCACCAATCACACATGTACTGTGTTTAACTTTTCACTGCATTTTGAAGTCTCTTCTCTAAACACAGCACAGCAAAATGTGTAACAAATAAATCAAAAGAACTTCAATTTCTATTCTTGGACAACATATACCAATCATTTAATTCATCTTCTTTTGGGACTAAACATTTTAAATTTTTGTAATTTAAAATGACACTTTTAGAACTAGACAATTGAACAGGCAAGCCCAAACTTTTTCAGCGGCAGTGAACGTTAGGTAAACTCTAACAAATACACAAACTAAATATGAATTGATTAATGAGGCTAATTAATGGATAAGCTTGCCTCATATTTAGTTTGATCACGGTACTGTAAGCATTTTTCTCAAAGCCATGTTACTTTAAGCATGCAGTACAATACTTGTGTAACATAATATACGGCTCAACAGTGACCCTCGGTGGCTCAGAGTACTTACTGCAACACACACTCAGGGATCTGCACATGCTCCATGGGGATGATCTGGCTGAGCTCCTCCAGGGTGTGGACGTAACGAATCTTATCCATGAACTTCACGCTGCAGAAAAAACACCAACAACATTTAAAAGGCGTCACTAATGGTCCATTCTGAACACTTGCATTTGTATCTGTGTCATCCAGGCCGAGGCCTTTTAGCACTGGTCTCAGCTCTCTCAGAATCAACATGCAACTGCATCATGATGTCACATTTCTGTAATCTTCTTCCTGTTTCTTAGATTTGTTGCAGAAAACCCAATATATATTTCTGGGTGGAATGTATCCTCACCTGATGAAAGGTCTGGAGATGGCCAGGACGGTCCGGATGAACCACGTTGGGTGAGCAATGATGAGACACTTCAGGTTCTTCCTCAGTCTGCAGGAGACATTCAAGTGTTTGTGATGCTTTCCTCCTTCTCATCATCATTTAAATCAGAATCCACATCCACATTATCTTCAACACAGGTTTAACACTCTTAACTATATTCCCATTTCCGGCGCATTGCACAAACTGCTGTGTCATTTTCTCCGTCTTACTTTCTGTCAATCATCTGGTAGCATCTCTTCAGCCAGCCGATACCAGGCATCTTCCTGCGAGGAGTCGCTCCGTTCATATAAACTATCATGTAATCTTCGGCCACCAGCAGCTCCAGGCTGCTCACGACGTACCTGTAGACAGAGAGGAAGCTCAGATGGGAAACAGAGAAGATAAAAACTCTTTACTTGAAAGAATTCCTGCGTTCACATTGAGTGGAACGGATCCCGATCTGAACTTCACAAAGCAATGAAGCCAAAAGGAGCGTTGAACTGATTCATCTTTCACTGCTAGTATTTAACATGAATAATCATTTGAAACATGATTTGACATGCATACTCCATGGAAACATTTTCTCCGGTCATGTCCTTTGGTCAGTTACACGGTGCAAAAAAAGAAGAGTCCCTTCAGAGACCAGAATGCATCTTACAGGAAGAGATTCTCCATGATGTAGGTGTAGTCCTCACAGCTGCTGTCTGGAAGGTAGCAGGCTGCAAACACGATGATGGCGTTCAGACCCTCGCCATAATAACCTGAAAGAGGAGGGAGACACAGACATACACACTCAGTACACATTACTGGCTGTATTATCATGGAGGTCTGAAAAACTGAAAACGGGGATGAAAAAAAATCTTATTTTATTTGCATGTTGCAGTTGTTCAACTATATTTTATTGCTTTCAACGTGGCCTCATAACTTTTCCCTTCAATTTATGAGCTTTGACTTTTTGTATTTATTATTATTATTATTATTATTATTATTTATTTTGGGTAAATTGGCATGTGGATGAGAGGACACTGGCTAGTGTGCCACTGGTTAAGCTGCTGCGTGTCACCTTTAGCACGGTTGCTGACCGCTGCTCTAAAATGAGCATAGAATAACATTATAACCTTCATGAAAGTAAGATTCATAGCAGGACTGCGTAAGGTTCAACTCTGTACTTACCTAATAAACTGCCAACTGAGTGTATGTCTCTGTATAACTGATCTGAAATTGAAATAAAGACTTACCTCCATGTGTGACCACCCTCAGGTACGGTCTGATGACCTGCATGTCGATCCGCTGCTCCTGGTCACCAATGATCACCGTTCGCCACAGACGACCAGATGAGTCTCTCTCCTCTTCACTTTCACCTGGAAGTCGCTTGGCAGTGGCCACAGGAGTGTCATCTAGATACAAGGTGACACAAAACGGCTGTTGATCAGATTGTTTAACCTTCCTTTCTCCACCTGCCTTCCTCAAATCCCATCAACATCAGCACGAGATAGATACGGAGCAGCATGTCATCCCTGTCTGCTACGAAACCTCACAGCTTTGGACACTTTCTACAAATACATTTCTGCTCTTAGAAATATTTCTTTGTAAAACTTTGATTCTTGACACATAATCTGTGGATTTTTGCACAGCTCCTACAGTATTTCCCTCAGATTTTCAATGATTTTTTGAATTGGTGATATTGTTGCACTGTATCACTGATGGAAACAGAAGACAAAACAGTGATGGAAATATTCCCATAAGAATGAACAACATTCAGCTGATTTGGACAGGATTTGGGGAATTAGGAAACACAGCATTCAGTGTTATTTTTCATGTTTTGTCGTATTTGACAGTCGGCAGCAACTTGTGACTTGACACCCAGAGGGAGATAACACATGATGTCTGAGGCAGGAGCCGAGGAACAGCAGTAAGTAGGATTTGCTTAAAAAATAAAATTCAGAAATGCATTCCTTGAACTCTAGAGTTGTCGTTATCATTTGATGTCTGTCTGACCTTCCCACTCCAGCTCGTTGCCGTTGTTGATGAACTCCAGCGAGTCGGTCTCATCGGGAGTCTCGATGTCATCTACGTTGATGTCCAGGTCGTCAGGCGTCTCGAGGAACTCGTCAGAGAGCACCGACCCCTCGCTCTGATCCAGGGAGAGGTTCAAGTCGGGGGCAATCAGAGTGCGGCGCTTATGCTGGGTCAGGGACTCGCCCACATTCAGAGTGGAGGGAGGATCTGGACAGACAGGCCATAAATATATACTGTACATACATATACAGTATACACTACATAAATATATTAAGCCAGTGCATTTATTCCACTTACTGGTTCTGTTGTCAGTGAGACCACATGAAGAATCAACATATCCATCCTCTGGTAGTGGCCTGCAGAGACAGACATGGATATACATTTATTCATATATTCTTAAAGACTCTCAACATGGTGATGGCTGAGCTGGTGGCTTGCAGCTAACAGTGCAAACTACTATCAGCTGTGACCACTGTATGAGCGAGCCAGTCGGGCACGCTCACATGCATTAACATGCTCTAAAAGAAAGCACTGTGAACAGCTATGTCAACAAAGTAAGGAGAAGCTCATACAACAATACACACAGAGGGAGAGTGAGTCATTCTCTGCTCAGGTAGACATTACATCACTATATTTTTACATAGCTTATAGATGTTAGCTGCAATATTAATGCTCCGAATCCCGAATATTGCACCTTTATGGATTGTTTTGACCTTTTTTTGTACTGTGAGCAATCGTCCTTTTTGCATTGGAGTGGTGCTATTATCATAAAACAACAGCATGTCCTTGGAAACAATGTGTGTTGTTTGAGAACACCAGCAATTACTAACTCCTCTTTGACATTATAATAAGACATCTGAACCGTCAGTGCTACGTTATAGTATAGAGCACTTGTACAAACTCACACGGACAGAGAAAGACACAGACGTGCATGCATAGACAAACACGCCCTAAAACACCACAAGTATGGGCGTGTTGATGGAGCTGTTGGGATAATTGCCGTTATTATCTTGTCAGTAGCTTTGTAGGGGTAAGTTAAAGACAGCTCCAACAGATATTCAGGAATGGGGAGAGGGGGGGCGCGTTAAAACATTGTAAAATGTTTCATTTCATAGCACTCACATTTAAACTGTCTGCAAATACAGTCATTGTCATACTGCACATACGTATTATTCCTCTTCCCTCATCTAATTACATTATTTGCATTGTACCAGGATACTACTGTTCCATTGTTGTCTTAATAAACACCAAGATGACCCGCAGCATTATATAAGATATGCTCTTAACACACTGGATGTCCTTGAATAATCCCTTTCATCTGTTAAATTTCCACAAACACATTGCGTCTGCTGTCACGCCGATACTCGCCAGGAAGACTATTTTATTCAGTGACACGATACAGTACAGTCATGTAACACAAAACCACTACATAAAGGAAAGAACACACCTGCTGCCTTTCAGCGTTCAGCACACGTGACTGACTTCCCATCATAGCTGGCACTGTTTGTCAAAGCCTCCGCACAAATCAGATAAACTGCTCACACACACACACACACACACACACACACACACACACACACACACACACACACACACACACACACAGGAATACCTGGGGAAGTCTTCATCCTGCCACTCGTCCTTGACCTCCATGCTGTCCATGCGTAAAGTGGCTTCTGCTGTTCCCATCCTCTGCCAGGGAGGACGGGCTTCAGCCAACTGTGGTTGACAAACAAACAAAACAGTGTCATTCAGCGGGGAGGCAAGTGATAAAACATAGTTGAAACATACGCTAGCTGCTCCTTGCCGACTGAAAGGGGAACTCCACCCATTTTATGCAACCCTGATCAGGATTATCTGAATTTTTGCTTTGAGACGTAGAATTGAGACAAACTTATGACAGACAGCGAGCGGTACAACCTGAAGGTGTGGAGTTTTTGTGTTTACCAGGAAGGGAGGGATTAATAAAAGACACTACATGAATTATGGGAATTGTAGGATTCATCGTTATGGGAGATTGAACAATAAAAAGGATGAATCTTCAGGATTTCACAGCCCCTTTGCTTAAATTTGAACATTTTTTAAAAATACATCTCTCAAGTCAAACAACCTTATGGAAGCTTTAGCCTACATTGCTGGAGTACCCTTTTTATAGGTCAAGTAAAAGTTAATGTATCTATAATATATGGCTTTAAGGAACTGCAATTAAGTGCTGTGAAAAGCAGCTTGAATATGTAATGTGGGTGTAATCTTTCGAAACCAACATGATACTACATCAAATGTATAATATAACAAATACAAAATTGACAAAACTAAGTCCCAGTGGGTTTCCTTTCCCTACATCCCTGGGGACGAAGACAAAAATAAATCACATTGCTCACACAGCCCCTCAGGAACATACAAGCAAATCATACATGCTGCCATAAAGCAGATATTCATCTGATTTTCCATGTTTTACACAAGCAAATCAGAAATCAAACAAAGTCTCCATTTTCTTGGTATGTAGCTTAAACCGCTGCTGTGTCTCGTGTTTGTTGCTGCAGAGATCCGTCACGCACACAGTGAACATCATGTGAGTCTTGTGTCAGAAATAAATGTGCGTATGGGGGGGGGGGGGGGTCGTTCATCCAGCATCACCGTCCCAGTCAGAGTTCAGCAGACGTTACCACAGTCCATTTGTCCACTGGGATGGCACTGATGTGCTATAGTTAGTCACATGAGAGCCCATACGGGAAGTGCATTCTAAATGGCACAGGCCCTCAGGCTGCACGCTGCTGAAGCTGCTGTGTTGTGATCAGATTGGAAGCGTTGGTGAAGTGCTTAAACTGTACCATCCAATAAGAAAGCTGCAGTGCTCGATGGGGAATTCCTAAACGCCACTTCAATAAAAGATTCTTCCTCTGTTCTCATGCTCTAATCTTTTTGAAGACAAGAAAAACCCTTTGTGTAACAGATCGATCATTTCCCTGCTAAATTAAGAATGAAAGAGGGTTGTGAATGAAGTGGAAAATTCACACGCAGACCACAGATCAGTGCGTGCGGTTTGTTGACCGTGCAGAGCTTCAGCTGCTCACACAGCAAACTGCTGATTGATGGACACAAAGTAACGTTGCAGTAGCACGTGTTTGGAGGGGATTTGAGTCCAGATGGCTGAAGAGCCTCCATTTCCCAAACACCATCTCATCAGCCGTTCACTGCATTGTGCCCATCAAACCGAACAGCGAAGAATCTGTCTCATCTGTATCAATATATATAAAGTCTCTTCCTTTGACGTACAGTAGGCAAAATGTAAATGAAGCTGTAGAGCTTCCACTTGAATAGAACATTACAGTATTCCTTCCTCCTCTGCATTATGAAATAATTTCCATGGCTTGCAGGTTGGAGATAAGCATCGATACGGCCACTGATGATAAAAGGCAAGGCAATATATCACGATCGAGTGAAGCCTTCCCCAACATGTTTGTTTGCAAATGTACCAGAAAATCCCTGAATATTCACCTCGTAGTCATATGTATTTCTTTACAACATGAAATAGTTATACCTAATAAGCAGCGAGCAAGAAACATATTAAGGTTATAAGAGTTTAACTCTTGAAAACTCAGCCAGTCTGCTTTATTAGGGGCTGAAAGGTTGTGGTTTTGATCAAATTAAATCCTGACTGCTAAAATAAATGATTCCAGGCTACTTCAAGCCAGTGAGAAGATCATAGAGAAAGATAAACATCTAATGTGAAACAATAAAAAGAGTTTGTTCTTCAAAAATGTAGATTTGTATAGATTATAGAAACCGATTGAATGAATGAAAACATGAATGAAAGGAGAAGAGCTATTCTGTCACGATGCTATCCTTTCGGTATGTGACATATGGAAACAAACACCATCTCAGTTATGAAGCAGAAGCAGAATGGTCCAAAGCATTAAACATATTACTGCTTGAGAATCTGTCCCCCCATTAAGCCAAAACCAGAAAAAAGAATGGCGCTCACTGTAATTAGAAGAGTCCCTCTTCGCCGTTTTGAAAGCTTCTCTGTTTTGCTTCCAGATGCTCCCGTTTGTTTTCTTCCTCCTCCTTAAATGTGCCCGAGCAGAGTGAGGGTCATCGCTGTTTACACCTGCAGGTGGGACACTTCTTGCTGCTCACTGATGCTCCTAATGGAGGTTCAGAGAGAAACCAATCCTCCTGTGGAGAGAAGGGTTGGGAGAGTCATTGCACGTCAAACATCATCCCGCTCTCATCTTTTCAGTCTCCGCTGCCAGTCAGATCCCATGCTGCTTTTTGGACCAGATAATCCTCATCCTGCGCGTTTAGCTCGTCTCTCCTCCCATATCTGCTGAATCCCCCCCACCACCCCCACCAACACTAATGCCCCCACCCCCGGGCTCTAATCCTGATGTGATGATGTCACCCGTATGTGTTATGGGGGTTATGTAATCACACCTGCCTACCTCCTCTTTGAATCTCTTAGGGGTGCCGGGATTCAGGATCAGCTGTTTTCCTTCCCCTCACGTTCAGATTTTGAATCCATGATGTAACATGTATCTATCCTCTTGCGAGCTAGAAACAAAAAAAGGATTTTACTTCACTCCTGTTTCCTGGCAACAGCATCTTCCTCCCTCACACACACACACGCAGCCTCTCTCTCTCTCTTTGGCTTTCCCTCTCCATCTCTTTTAAGTGCTCTCGCTCTTGGTGAAACCCCTCCTCCACATGAATTCCCCTCCTTTTCTCTTGCTCCCATATGTATCTGTGATGCCGACACCACCTCCCCCCACCTTCTCTCCTGCTCTCTGTACAGCTGCACTGAGCTCTGGGCGACGTCACGCCACAGAATGGCGTCTCACTGGCATTGCACTCATCGCCCATTGGGGGGAGCCACAGTTTCCTATTCTTCTCCTGCCATTGGCTGAAAAATACATTTTGTGAAGAGTTTACAGTTTTCTATTAATAAGGCTGCTTTGCACAGCACTGAAATACTGCCACATACCCCATCCCCCCTCCAAGTTCTGCACTGGGGAAGGTGCTGAAAATAGAGTAGACAGATTGTGGTGTTTAAGAACATACCAACATTGTTTTAATGTTTCATTTAAGTTGTGATTTTCGAGATTCTTTCAAAGAAAGATTTGCCTAGCTTTAGCTTATCTTGTTATATACAATGTATTTATTTATATCACTTCTATATGTGTTTATATGCATCAACCATGTAGGGTCAAAAAGATAATTTCTCTTCTTGAGTGTTTCCTGCTAAAGACATAAAAAAACTTCTAGTTATTCTAGTACACTGTGCTGTTCCTCTAGGAAGTAGACATGTTATAGGAATTGTATCAGCTGAAACACGTTATTAGCCGTCTATTTTGTACGATGATGAATGATAAGACTACTGTTGTTTACCAAAAAGAGAAAAGCACCATCAGAATCAAAGAATAAGCGTTGTATCATCATTCAACAAAAACATATCACATGAATCTTAGACATTTAACAGATCTGAGCCTCATGAAGCTCAGATCTGGGGGATTATTTCCACCAAGCGTTTTCCTTCTGGACAGATGCTACACTACACACCGATACAGTCACACAGCACATTGGTGGCAGTCCTATCAACAAAAAAATGTAAAGTGTACTTCCATCCATCCATCCATCCATTGTCTACCGCTTATCCTGTATTCAGGGTCATGGGGGGGCTGGAGCCGATCCCAGCTGTCATTGGGCGAAGGCAGGGTACACCCTGGACAGGTCACCAGTCTATCACAGGGCCAACATGTAGAGAGAGACTGTAAAGTACACTTTTAAGTTGAAATCAATTACAATAGTCACTGTTTTGGTTGAAAATGTTGGGTTTAATAATTCTTGCCATTTTAAACGTACTGATTACACAATACTGATTCTACAAATTAACACCTCTGTACTCATGACCTCTGATCCTTACCATTCACTTCATGCCTATCCCTAACCTTGAAATCATCTACGTCAAATATAACTATGAAGAAGTGAAGATCAAATGATCAAACTTAAAAACGGTCAAGATCTGCAAGTCGCATGAACACTTACAGAATCCAATCAACCATCATGAGCAGTGATTTGTCTTCGTTGTCTAGCGTTATACAGCACACGATTGTGTGCAGATGATCACCGAAGCAGTAAATCTCAAACCAACAGCCTTAGCCATGAAACAAACACACAGAAAATGTATCTTTTCCACATTGCGAAAACCTTAAAAAAAATAATCAATTAACGTTAAAATTAACATTAAACACTAGAGATGGCTGCTGTAATGCCTTAAAAAAACATTGATAGAATGAAATGGCATATTAATATGACAATACACAACTTGTGGATCGTCATGATAGCCTCCTGTGCCAGATGCATTATGGCCATAATGCCCAGGATCAGGCCAAAGGCAACAGAGAAGACCAACAGTCCCAAAATATTGACTCCCTTTAAGGTGCCTGGTACTGTCATCTATAGTGGTCCCAGGAATGTCATCAAAATCTAGCAAAGGAATCCACAGTCTGCACAGCCTCTTCATTGCCACTAGAGGGCACTGAGGCAGACCTGGATGCTTTCCCTGGTTAGATAAGAATAACTAAGGCAATTCCAGTGAATGCAGCAATAAGTGTGGTGAACATGTAGTAGCTGATGGCCCAAAGCCCAATTTGTTGCTGTCCACAGACAACGTTCCTGAAGAAAAAAAAGAAGTAGGGCATAATTCCATTTTATTGTACTAACTTAAAATCAGTGCATAAGTTATAACCTAACATACTAATTTCTAATATTATTTTAGATAATAAGATTACATATATGTGTATGGGGCAATTAAAATATAATATTTCTTAATGTTTGTACACAGAAAAATATAAATATCTTGTTATGAAAGGTTGGATCTTACAGCCAATCACACTGGAAATTATGAGCGGTAACGCTAATATCTGCAGGATTCTCATCAGCTGCTCTCCAGGAAAGGTTAAATATTTAACATCCCTAGCTGACATATTAATGTGGCGTAGAGCAAAGCCAAGGCCAGCATCTAGCATCTTGGTCACGATTAGTCCCTATGACCAGCATAGACTGCAGAAAAAAACAGCTATATCCTAATAGATTTTAAAAGTTTATCCAAAATAAACTAGAATATGCAACATAAAATCAGGGTTATAGTTTGAATAGCAATAGCATTACATAACAACCTGTTATCCATGGAAGTAATAAGTACTTTGAGATGTACATTTAAAAATGATATTCTCCTTAGTCAGATGGAAAAAAGATTACCTTTAAATGCTAGTCCTTTAGCAATCTAATGCGTGAAGTCCAGTCACTACAGTTGTAGTGATTAATACGTTCTTCACCACCATGACTTACTACATTAATCATTAACTTTGTCTCTCTGCCTTTATATGCAAATGTATATAAAATTTAGAAGTGCATGTTGTCATTGCATTATGGGATATATTTGTACCTGCTTTTATCTGTGTTTGTTACAACATCATCCCATGTCTACTTTAATAATTAGTAGCTGTGAGATAGACAGCAGTGGCCTACAGTATATCCTGCTGCACCAAGGTAAATACTTTCCATTGTCTGCAGGCTTCCAATTATGAGCTAAGCTCTTTAGCTGTTATACTCCAGCCACCACTTATTGATACAGACATCTCAACACACAATAGCCCTGGTTTCGGTTTTGGGAAGTTTGATCAGCAAGTAACTCAGCAGTTGTTAATAATTAGTTGTTATCAATACGTTTTGGTTTTAGCATTACCCATCCCCCTTCATAATTCCTTGGCTTCCCTTCCCTCCTCTCGCTGTAGGACACAATAATATCTATTTAAACTGAGCTGTGGTGATGAAGAGGAAAGTAAACCAGGAGCAGAAGAGAAGGAAATGCAAAAGTCCAAAGGCATGTCCAGCATCAAGATTGAGGACTACCTGAAGCAGCTGGTGGAAAAAAAGTGAGTAAGAAGAAATGTTTATATTATATTATATATTATATTACATAGTGATTACAGTCAGTGCATAAAACATTTATATGATATGATGCTTTAGATGCTCAATGTGCTTTGTGTGGAGTATGCACAAATATCACGGATCTTAAATAACATGATAAAATGTCTTAATGTTTGAGTGTGTCACTGGAAGCAATAGATAATACTGAGCTGTATTATTTTATAGAAAAAATAGCATAATTAATGCATCATTGTTTCATACTGAAGTATTGAATAGACTGGAACAGGGTGAAGAAAAAAATATGACCTATATATTAATTAAACAGGGATTAGCAGGTGTGATTAGTTCTACTTAAAAGTAGGCTTTAACTTCACTCGAGATATCACAGGTAAACAAAACTAAAATGGAATGACACAGTATTGGTATACATAATTGCCAATATATGTACCAATGAGGAGAAACGTGTATTAATAAAATGTTATAAAAAAAGATGAAAGAATAGTTTAGACAGGTCTGGTGACACACCTTTTAAGAAAAACGCAGTCAACAGCAGTCTTCAATTAGTCTCCAGCCGATTTGACCTCACTCTTAAATCAGACTTGACCGTGCATAGCCTTTGATTTGTTTTGGACTCAGCTTAAGCATTTGTGACCGAAGAGCATTTCCAAATGACTATGTCACAGTGGATGGAGGTTTAGATAGAGCTGCATTTCCATCCAGTCCAGTCATTCTTTGCAATCTGGCATACATAATACATATCTGTCCTGATTGGATATGTTTGCCACAAATTACCATAAATGAAGTATCCTCATTTCTTAATAGGCAATTAAGTGGAGTACAGCACAACCCTGTGACAAGTCAGATACAATCTATTACAAAGCGTGGTGTGTCAATAAAGTAATAGTTGATTAATCCAAGGTTATAACAAACACAACAGGCCTTTTTCATTGCAGCCTTTTTGACATGTTATCACATGAAAAACCATGACCATGTTCCATTTATGTGGGTGCATGGTGGCGCACTGGAATAGCTGTGACACACTTAATACAATGGGAGCATAATTCACATTATCAAATAACAACCGCACCTTGACATGTCAACACAAAAGTGCCAATAGGTGAAGTTGATTTCAATTCATTATAATGCGTATACGTGTGTGGACGTGACCTAAGCAGTTTGAACTTGCTCGCCTTGTGTGGCTATGTGTGACATCAACGGATGTGACCAAGGCTTACTAGGTAGCTTTACGTAGGGGTTTATTTCCTCGGGGCTCAAATTAGCCAGAGAAGCAGATTAGGCTCTGTGTGTAATAACTCATCAGGGCTCGTTTTCAAGAAGCCAATATTAAAAAGGTCTCTTAGCCAGTGTGCCTTAAAACAATAATTATTTAATCACCTTGCAATCCCAAGTAATATGCTTTCAATTATCTTCAATTAAGTACAAAGGCAAACTGTAATGAAGTTAAGGTCTCATTGTCCAATTGAAAGTGTTGCAGCCTGATGAGACTTGTCAGTTGTCTCTTTTAAGTCAAGTGGCATACGGTGTTTAATAATTTATAATTGTGGTTGAATTTGATCAAAACTAAAGTCTACATATGGTTCGAGTGTAAATAAAAAACACATCAGGTTGCTTTCTTTAATATTTCACAAGTGAGCTAAATGAAACAAAACTAGGGCCTGACTGTCAAAACAACAGATTACTTGATTAAGATATTAAGGATAAGATACAAATCCTCATTTTGTTTCTACGCAATAGCCAGTATCTAGGTCTGTGGCTGAGTCACAGCTACAGTAAATCTGAAGATCATCTTTGTGTATAGATGACACGGCAGTGTAAGGTAATGAGGCGAAGGACCTGGCCAAGACATCAAGTTACCGTCGGTCTGTGCCAAGCTGCAGCTCTTGGTGAAGCTAATCTTATTAAAAGAGGGTCAGGGCCTGCGCAGACCACCCTTAAATAGACATGGTTCAAACCTAGTATCACTATGGAGACTGCTCTTAAAGATGACAAGATTACTGCAGGTACGCTAAAAGAAGTGGGCTGCAAGCACAAATGACGTTGGTTTAGGTTTTCCAGGCCAGACAGCCAAATCTGGATTGAGAAGGCGAATAAGTAACAGCTTCTCTTCCGCTTTAATTAAGTTAGACAAAGCCTACTGTTTTTTTTAAACAGAAAATGTTAATGAAAACAAATGTCTGTTATTCATGCTGGCTTAGTTAACACAGTCTGACTCAAATGTTAATTGTATTTGCCTTTTTTCTAAGTTAAAGAAAGTTAAAGAAAAAACTTTACCCTAAACTTAAACAAAACAATTTAATTTCATTTATTTATTAAGTTGATAGAGACAATGCTCATTGATTAACAGACAAGTTGATTGCTGTAAATAAGTCAGTTAGCTGCAAATGATAATTTCTAGCTGTTTTCTCTAGCCAGATCTTAAAAGGCACCCTCAAATTCAAAAACTGATAAAAAGTAAAACAATAATTAAAAAGACATAAACAAAGACGAAGACAATGCATGCCTCACACTACACCCTCCACATCAATTACAACACACAGTAAAGGTACAGTACGAATAAAGAGACAAAGAAAAGAAAAGTATGTTCATGGATTTAAACATTTGGTATGTGGTTACAAATGTAATTTCCCCTAATCCAGATTTTGAGTTTGTTTTTAAAAATTGTAGGGCTATTACACTCCTTAATTCATTGGGCAGACTATTCCAATAATTGGTGGCACTGATTGAGAAGGCTGTGTCTCCAATCTTGCTTCTGTTTTATGAACTAGCGCAATAGGGGTGGAGCAGCCCACAAAGTACCTTAAAAATGAGACAGGTATCAGAGAAATGTCTAAAGTTAAACACATGCTTTTCACTATGAGGCAATGATGATAACTATTGGCTTCATGGTCAAGTGTTTTTAAGTTTTTTTTTTTTAGTAAAGCAGTAAGAAAAATGAGAGAGATCATTGCATACAGGAAGAGCTTTGCAGCCTTCATTGACAAATATGGTGTTATATGCTTAAAATTTGCAAGGTTAAATTTAATAGTATTGGCCACCTTTTTTCATGCTTTTGAAATGAGATTTGTGAATCTAGGATGATTCCCAAATATTTAAAGTCACCACTCTGAACTTTTCTTGTTTAACTAGGACATCAGGGTCATGAGACACAGTAGATTGTCTTGAAAAATACATACAAACAGTTTTGCTTATGTTCAGGTGTAAACATGAATTAATTAGCCAGTTGGATACATGGCTCATGGCTTCAGTCAGTTGGTGTGCAGGACAGTGTCATCTGCATACATTTGCATGTGCACTGATCGACAAACTGTGGGCTGATCATGACTGAACAGAATGGGGCCCAGTATGGAACCTTGAGGGACACTTATTTTAGAGCTTAGGTATGTAGACTGAGTGTTATTAATGCGTGTCCCTTGTTTTCTCTCAGTTAAATATGATTTCATCCATTTGATGGCATCCCCAGAGAAATTAAAATACGAGTTTTGACAAAAGGACTTTGTGGTTCACACAATTGTGTGATCCCTTGTGGCTTCCTCAATATAAAAAAGGATGACGTTGGATAATAAAAAGAGAAGAATGTCATCCTTACTATTCCAGGTGAAGCCACAGTACAGTAGATGAGGCCAAGTACAGTATAAAGCTTTCTTAACCAAATCAAAACGGTGCAATGTAAGTAGTTGATTGGGTTAACAAGATGATTTTAATAGTATCTCGTTGACTCTGATCAGGACAGTGATGAACAGTTTCCCCCTGTTAACAACATTACTGTAATGTGGCACTACTGCTGGTGAGACAACAACCTGTAAGGAAAGCGTTACTCAAAGCCACCTGCTTTTTTGTCTACCCTTTAACCTTTTAATGCGCTGTCCGTATGCTAGGCCACATCATGTGGGCTTAGGCGTCTTAGATATGGGACAGAGAGATACAGGACACATTCAAATGTCAAATTGAGTTACTGTAAAAATAACAATTTAGCTGAAGAGTAATCACCTTTCCATTTCTCTTGTATCGAGTGATACTTTTAAATATCACAGTTTGCTAATGAATGGCATTTTGCAATACATTTCTGTTGCATTATATTTTTGCTTATTGTGCGACTATGCCACACAACTGACTTTCTAGTTTGATATTGACTGTCTTATTATGCAAAGAAGGCTGAGAGGGAAAAAAAGAGGCTTTGAGAGATAAATATAAAATTCCAGATTTAAGGAGCCAACAAATCACTGCTAAGTGTACACATTTGTTGAAACTACATTCTACCACCATTTCTTTGCACCAAAATTAATTGTATCTCAAGATGCTGTAATAATAATAATGGCAACTAATGGCACTTTTATTTATATATAAAGTCCACACTTCTCCTGTCTGATCTGAGGCGTTGTAAAAGGCACTGAAAATGCAGACACTGTCCTCAGTTTTTTCTCTTTTCTACTTATTTTGTGACGACTCTTCCGGGTGTCAGCAAAAAGCATTTGGGTAGCATTCATTCAAAATCCAGCATCTTCCCACTGGTCTGTAAAGTGTGGAAGTGTCAGAAATATTTTTTTTTCTTCTGATTCACGGCTTTGTTCTCACTAATGCCAGTCCCTCTCTTCATTTGCTCAAATGTTTGTTTAGCAGACGTAGCAGTTCAAATGATAAATAAAAAGGTGGCACAGTAAAGAAGAAAAAGAGGAAGAAGGGCTTATTATTACAGAGGAACGTGAAGAAGATGGACTGCCGGCATGGACTACTACTGTAGCAATGAACACCAGTTTTAAGTCCTTAAAAAATATCTTTTTAGTAACTGGCTCAAAAATGATCATAAACCAGCACGTCTATGACTGTACAAGATTTGACAGCGTTTCCTTCACATTTCAGCTCAAGCTGATCACATTCCCAGTCTCTTAGCTTTTTACCCTCCCTTTCCATCATTTTCCTGTCATCCCCCTGCTGCTCACCATCCCCCTTTCCCCCTGTAAGCTGACACAGCGCCTTGGAACATTAGCCGCTTTCTTCCTAATAGGATCTCTGGGCTTAAATTGTCATCTGATAAAACTAAGGAGCTTGATAGCCATGCTGCACCCTCTTAACCAATTTGTACTCAATTAGGATAATGGGAAAACAAGCAAAGAGGGACAGCTTTAATATATTAATGTGATAAAATGATTATCAATTTCCCTTGCCTACAACTTGGGTGGTAATCACAGCAGCGTCCATATCAATATTAGCCATGAGGTGGGCCAAACAATAAATCAGACATGTTCAAATTAGTTTGAAGAATGTGTTTAACATTATCTGTCCACTGTGGCACAGCACTTAGCATGTTCAGACTGATGTACAGTAGATATGACATTTCAAACCTGAATGCATTCGCCATGCTGGTGCAATAAAACACTTAAATGGAACCGATCCATCATTGTTATAAATTACAACTGTTAAAAATGTTCACCTGATATGTTCCCTGCCATCTAAAGAGGCCCTCCAGTTTTAGTATCCACTTTCTTGAAGTTGGATTACTCACAACAGACCAACAAAAATAAATAAAATAATTGAAAGCAAAGCAACAGAAGCTCATAAATTCAGTCTTTTTGGCCCTGGTATGGGTTGAGCTTCAAAAACTCAGGATCCTACATCTCCCACAATGCATCTTGATGGCATCTTTTTATCAGGCCCCATCTGCCTATATCTTTTAAACTGACCTTGTTTGTAACACAGGAGTTCTGCAACAAAATTATGTATAATTTCCTTATGAGGTTCGCAAAGTTTTTATTTGGAGTTCAGTGGTCCTTGGATTTTCACTGATTAATGCATTATCCTAACACTGACAATTGACAGTATACTAACAATTAAGTGGGATTTCAGACATGAAAATCAACTTGAAAAGTACCAGTGGATATTTTTATACAAATATAACTTTTCCATGATAAACTGTTGCACTTTCGTCCAACAAATACTTCTTGTAAGTCGCTTTGTATAAAGTATCTGCTAAATGTAAGTGATAAGACTGTTAATATTCAATATTGAGCTTAAAAATTAATGTGACAGCTCAAACCTTTCTGACAAATACTTTAAGTGCATCCTTAAAGTCTTGACAACTGAATCACTAGCAATGAATCGTCTCACTTGAATCACTTATTAATGGGACTGATTACCGTCATCTAAGTCCATCGAGTGTCTTATGGTATCAGCTCACTAAGGCAATTAATGCTCCTTTCAAGGTTTTGCCTTGAATGAGGAATATTTTTGAAATGCTGGTGCAAAATATTTGACATGATGAAACAACAGAAAACCAAATCCACCACTCATTAAAAACTGCATACATATAATAATTCCTTAATAATAAATAAATAACATTTGCCTGCTCTTTTACATTTCTGCATGTATTGAAAAATAGAGAGAAAAACATTCCACACGCAAAATATATGACAACCTATTTCATGGCAAATCATTGCCACAGGGACATCTTCAGTTTATTATTTTATTCACGTAGCGGCAAAGCTCGTTGTTCACAGGCAAAAGTAATGAGCTTTGCAGTCTCTGCCTTTTTTGTAAAACAACCTTGACAACAAAGAAAAGGTGCTCAGCTAAAGCCACTTAACCCACAGCCATTCTGCTCACAGAACGCATTGGCAATGCAGCCCAAAGTTGCCAGATGGCTTTAAACTTGTTAGCGTTTAAAATTCCTCAGCCGCTTAGGCACGTCCAGATCGTGCAGACAAGTGCTAAGTTTCTGCGCTTCTCCCCGACTCCTAGAGGATGATGGAAACGCGGCTGGACACCCTTATAGGGTCTTCAATACGGGTCTCTTATTAATCTTTGCCCACACATTGTTCCTCGAAATGCAAGCAGAACTTTCACCCACTGCTAGTACCATTAAAAAAAATACGTGAATACAAATGTGTGATATATGTGAGTATTGGTAGATAACACTTTCATATTTTCTGTCCATGTTAATATGGCATCCTCCTTTCAAAACAATGAAATGCAGAATGTATGCATCTGTCAGCATATGTACACAATAATATATAAATCTTTGAAAACTCATCTTAAAATACTTGGGCTTAACATGATAAAAAAATATATAGAATTTGCACTCCTGAAACATTTCTGTTTTCATAGTAAATAAGGAAAAAACAATGTTGGACAAAATACTTGCCATCTAATTTTCCATGCTGGATTTTTCATGTATGCCATGCAAAGAACTAAATATATCTTCAGATAGGAAGAGTGAGGTCAGAGGAAATCTCTAGTGAAGTCTTTAGGCTCATTAAGGATGGGCTTGATCTCTGCAACACCTACTATAGCTGCCACAGCTTTGGTCGTGCCAGCTGGCAGAAGAGAAACCTGCAGGCTGCAGGAAAAAAACGCCCCCAACCCAATTCTGCTGTGAACGATCAGACGCTAAGCAATGAGATTATTCAAACAGGTCATGTTATTTGTGACACATTTATTTGACACATGTAAACAATATGGTTGTATTTCACAACTGAAAAATGTTAAAACTAATTAGGTTAGTTTGATAGGATTGTACCTTTGCCTCTTTAGACTTGTACAGTAATTCTATTTTTTGGTTCCCTGTGGTCCCCCCTGTACCTGTGATAAATGTATCATCATAAATCAAGCAAGTTATTAGTTTTGTGTTATATTATGTAACTCTTGTAAGTAGACGGAACCTCAATCCAGTGCAAGTTATTAGTTTTTTATTATATTTAGTAACTCTTTGTTATAAGACAACATACGGAACCAGTCTAACATTGCTCATACTTTTTCTTCCACAAAATATAATGTTATCAAATTTGCTTTGAACAACACACAACTCGCATATTTGTTTTTCCCCCCATTTCATCATTAAAGCCAGCTATTTCAAAAGCAACGCTGCTTATAAAGAGTTAAGGGCCTACTTGAATGAAACTTTTTTTTAATACAAGTCTTTACAGTGTGTAGCTATTCAAGTTAAAAGTCCATCTCTGTGTCTTTCCTCCCTTATATTGTCTATAATGAAGGGATTAGCGAAAACGCTCAGTATGAGCCATTATCTTTCAGACAATAGATTTTTTGAAAGAAAGTTTTGTCGAAGCTTCATTAGCAATGGCCTCCCTCTGTGGTCTGAATGCAGGACACATTTGGAGCAATTACTTGACCAGAAAATAACTGTCAGTCATTCTTAAAGGGGAAGGATTCCAATTAATAAACCTCTTAAACCCTTTGGTTTTACTACCATTCCCCGCAAGCTTTGGTGTCTTGTGTGGTTAAGGAGAGTTTTGTCAAGGGAGAAAGACATTACATGTGCTTGTTGCACAGGACTCCAACGGTAGATCCTTTGCTCACTTGTGTTCAGGGGATTTCAAGGACTTAACTGGGAGTAACAAGTGCCTGCAGCAGATATTGTTAGTGTCATTTGTCAACTCCGCCAAGACAGCATGCATGTAGCGTAGCTTGTGGCAGCAATCTGAAACAAGGTAAGATCAGTTAATATCCTCCCTTATTTTCATTCTGTCAATCGTGTCTATTGATTCACAGGTTTTCTATAATGCCCGTTTATTATCAAGAAAGAAATATTTTCCAAGTGCAGCTCTGATTTTGGTGCCTTTTAAGATGTTCCAAAATGTCAGGTAGATTTGATACCAAATTAATTGAGAAACTTAAGTAAAAAATGTTCAAATGCTGAGATTTTAAAATATATGAGTAAAACCTGATGGGAATCAGACTTGAGAGGAATACATTCATTTTGCTAGCCACTACAAACCAAACAAAAATAATGGATTCACTTTTTTTCGTTTATGTTCCTTTTTGTGTTTTGTTTTTGGTGTAGACTGTGTCAAGATATGTACACTACTATTTAAAGTTATTTATCTTAATAATAAAAACAAGGGAAGCTGCGTGCTCATGTACATATCATATTGACATGAATAATGTCTAATGTAAGGTTTCTTTTTGTCTCGTTCCCTTGCAGACAGAGATGTGAGGTTTTCTTTTGGCTTTTGTGAATATTCCACATCACTGAAGTGATCCTTCAGCATATGACCCTCACGCTTCACATACATCTGCTCCATTGCATGTGAAGAAGAACAACAACTCTGTACAACAACTGCACTGCTTTGTCACACTTGGTAGCATTTTTCTTTTTTTTTTGTGACAAAGAGGAAAGAAAGGGCCTAAAAAGGCTCGGATGCATTTGTCAATGGATACCCTTGGAATAGTGGACGATAGTTGCCTAGACAACTATGACATGGCAAAAGCTGCTGGGTCAAGCAGTGGAGGCAGGGTCCACAGTATTGATGTCATACTGGGATTCACTAAAGACCAGGACCCTATACTGCATTCAGTAGCTGATGACAGCCAAAAAGCCAACGGAGAAAGCGCAGAGCACCCTGAGAAGCAGGTCCCATCTGACCCCTATGTGCACCTTCCAGAATTGGGTGATAGCTCCCAACATTCCTCCTACCATGGTTAGTTTTTTCAGAAAAGCAACTGTCTTCAGCTGTACAACAAGCAAAAGTAGAACTGTACTGTACTTGAGACTCTCTCCCCAAATATATTGGACCAAAAGTTCAATGACACATTTTATTAACCACTTTTGATAATTATTTGGAAATTACAGTTCGAAAAGGTCAGAGATAAAGAAAGTCATAACATTAGACATTATTCATGTGAATATGATATATGCATAAACAAGTAGCTTCCCTTGATTTCTTTATAAAGATAAATTACTTTAAATAGTGAGTGTAAATACCTTGACTCCACCAAAAAGAAAATGGAACTAAAATAGAAATAATTAAATTGTTCATTTCACTCTGTCTGCTTATTCTAAAACATTATTGCATCTATTATCAATCTTAAAGTTAGTAAAATAATTCATACCAAGATGCAATTTGTTATGCTCCTTTACTGTATATCAAAGAAATATTTGAAATGTGTTACGCCTCATTTTATACGTATTTTCCTGGAACAAGTTTTGTTTCTGTTTTACTTTTTACCTTTATCCCTTTAAACTGCTAATGTGGATAACTGTTACGTCCCAGTCAAGTGCTTTAGTACCAGGGCCCTGGTGTTGTGCTAGTTTAATGGTACATCTAAATGGAGCAGAGCCAAGAATGTAACAAGTTCCCCCTGTCCTCTTCTTGCTATGTCCACTGAGAGAAAGGTCCATTCAATCCGGCTTATTTGTTACCATTGGTAACATTAGGATGTTGACCACATTTTAAATACGTTTCTGTGGATTACAGCAATGCTTGTCCACACAGCAGTCTTTTGCAAGTATGGAGATACTTGTGGGTCTGGCTGTAAATAGGAGTTTAAGAAGCCAGTGAAATCACTAGCTACTGCAAATCAGTCTTTACTCACTTGTACTTGTATGCTAAAAATCATATTAAAGCCTGAAACACAGACATTACCCTAAAAATGTCATGAACATAATCACTTGCTGTATGTTAAGGGAAGTTTAAATAATCTATGGACATAGTAAAAACATTTTAGTATTTTAAAAATCAATAAAATGACAATTTAAAAGACCAAACAAATACTAAAACAGAACACTTAGAGTGCTGTAGAGTAATGAACACATGTAATTGAAACTCATATTGTCTCTCAGTGCCATGCAGGAAGGTGGCATGGGGTGACTCACCTGAAAACCACAGACTTTTAATAACCTAGAGATATTTAGTATCTGTATATGTAGGGTGTAAGGAAGCATCCGTGTTATTTATGCTTAATAGGTGAAAATATCAATGGTATAGTGATATAGCTGCAACCTATGCCAAAACTTACTGCCATTGTTTAAGTGCTTCGAAGCAAGACACGGGGGACATTTTTTTATCAAGTTTTTTAACTTCAGATCTATCTGCAAGATTTAAAATGAACATATTACGTTTTTTCACTACACTTGTGGTGATGGTGTGGCGTTAAAATTATATTTTTCTCCATAGACATAACTAATATGGTAGACTACACACTTCTATGAGGGTGATTCATGCCTGTAACTTGTAAAGATAGAATTTTATCATATGCTAAAGCCACAGTGTGACTCCGTTGCCTTCTTTTGAATGAGAGATCACCATACCATTGTCAATAATAACACAATTTAAATGGGATGGTAATGATGTGCTGTTTTTTCTTCCATTCAGCAGAAAAACATAAAGGTATTAAGTAGCAATCACCAAACTCGTTCTGTATTCATTGCATTAAAACATTAATGTTTTAAATTTCACAAACTACCTGAATTGCAATGCTTTTGCTGCCTGGTATCACCGTTTCAAACAAATGATCTGTTGACCATGTTGCATGAAACTATTTGGTATGATCAAATTATGGTGATCACATGGCTCCCTTGCTCTACCTCCATGTCTTGGAAGACACAATCTGGACTATGACTGTTTAGTCATAGTTTAGCCAGCTAAAGTTCCTTGTTAGATTAGAGGAGGCGGGGACTCATAGGTTTAACTGGTAGCATCTGTTTCTATGGGATTACAGCTAGGGATGAATTCAGTGAAAGACGCGATGTCATTTGGACTCGCCAACCCCCTGTTGTTTACAAGCCCTCAACTGTATAAAGGGCATCAGTCAATAAGCTGTTTTATCATGAGGAGAAGAGTTAACATTTCACTTTTTGATCAGCCTGTATGTTCAAATGTTACATCTACCTTGAAATGATCAACAATCACACATACAGGGTACTTATTTTTCTCCTTAAAACTAGACAAAAGCAAACAAAGTATATAAAACTCCTTCATTATAAGAAAGAAATTAGAAACAGTTAAGTCAACTCAATTTATTTGATAATATACTTTATGAATCAATGCTATGAAAAAAGATTTATCTAGGAGGTGTCAAATCTTTTGAATTATTCAATTATTACTGAAGAAAAACTGACTTGTTGTCCTTGGCTTTGATGTGTAAACTCCTGTAAACATGACATTTACTCTTGACTTTGAAGTTATAGCTAGTGTAGTGCACAAACGGATTGTCCCTAAAATGATGGACTGCTTGGCTGAGAGGTTTGGTTTAATGGGTTTAAATGGACAGTAGTCCTACCTCTCCAAGTACCTTAATTGCTTCTTGTTTTTTTTTTTATCTCCACCTTACTCTGACCTTACAGCACCAGCTGTACTCAGCCAAATTGTCAAAATTGTTTGAATGTATGAATAAGGGCCAGGTACATTTTTCCCTTTATATTTCTTTTTATAATTTATATTTTCTATTTGTTTATGTGTTCATCTGTGGGTTTTATGTTTGTTAAATGGTGAAAACATTACCAAAAGAAATGGCAAATACTAAAAAATGTATATACTGTACTAATTGAATGTATCCTATCATTCATTTTAGAATCGGACCTTTACTCCAGTGACAAGTGTGATGAAGACATAAGTAACCTGCAGAAGGAAGGGAATATTGATGAAGGGTCTCCACAGGCTAGTATAGATGAAGAGCACAGTAAAAAGAAACACAGAAGAAACCGGACCACCTTCACCACCTATCAGCTTCATGAGCTGGAGCGAGCTTTCGAGAAGTCCCATTATCCAGACGTCTATAGCCGTGAGGAGTTGGCAATGAAGGTTAACTTGCCAGAGGTTCGAGTTCAGGTAGGGACTACGGGATATCATAATGGTATACTATGGTGTAGGTACAAGGCTATGGTAATGGTATTGGTTAGGCCTAAAATGCTGAATGATTTCAAATTCATTGTTAGGGATGCCAAAGTTTATCTGTAAGTCTTCAACTTCTGCACCACCTAGTGGTAGTATAAGAAGATACATAGCAAAATCTTTGCAGGAGTTTGTATTTTTCTGATGAATGACTTGTGTCTCAGTGCCTCATTGCACCATCTCATCTTATTTAATTCCTCTTTGTCCAGGTGTGGTTCCAGAACCGAAGGGCCAAGTGGAGAAGACAAGAAAAGATGGACACTAGCACCATGAAGCTCCATGATTCCCCCATGCTGTCATTCAATCGTCCTCCGATGCCTCCCAGCGTGGGGCCAGTGGTCAACTCGATGCCCCTAGATCCCTGGCTGACGTCGCCCATCTCCAGTGCCACTCCCATGCATACCATCCCTGGGTTCATGGGTTCACCGCAGGGTCTACAGCCTGCCTATCAAAGCCACAGCTTCCTCAACACCCCACCTGTCATGGTCCAAGGTATGCAGCCGATGGGACCTCCTCCCTACCAGTGCCCACCCAGCTTCAATGATAAATACCCAATGGAGGACGACAGGAGTTCCAGCATCGCAGCCCTCAGGATGAAGGCCAAAGAGCATATTCAGTCAATGGATAAAACCTGGCAGCACATGTGATCTGAAGATTCACTGTGGAAGGATTTTTTTTAGCTGCTCCTGTGAATGTTTACAAACTGATCTTCCAGTGCTTGTTCATGCACCCATGATGAGGACAAATTACACCAAAGGAGTCAGACATTTCTTTCTCTGACACAAATAAATATTTTGAACATAAACTCCTTTAAAATGTTTTAGGCCCTCTGAGGGGCATTTATTTAGATTAAGCTCAAAACCTTTGGGAATGGACTCTAATTTAGACAACATTATCAACATGAATGTTTTAAAACTACAACATTAATTTTGTAAATTACTGATATTTGAAACACTGTTCACAAGCTGAAATATACTATATGAGATGCTAAGTAGAGCCATGTGGTACCAATATTTGCGGTCTGAATCGAAGGGTGTCTTTTTTTTTGTGGAACCTGGGTGTACCTGGGTGTAAAACTTTCCTGTTCCCCTGAAATTATGATACCTTTATGAGGTATAATAAACACTACATTGTGCTTTGGGAATTTTCTGGTATTTCCTCAGAATAAGACAATATTAGTATGAATTTGGTTGGTTCGAACATGTTTTTCTCCCTGTATGTCTGTTTGGATGAGTTCTCTTCATAATTTCTAGTATTTTTTCTGAACATTGTAGATACTGTCCAACAATTTCTAGTATAGTTTGGTTCCTTTGTAAGTGGGCTCAGATATGTATTTCAAAACCACTTCTTCCACTTTGATTAGATTTAAAAGCAATATGTTTGTGTTTTTATTTTCATCATTAAATGGGCCATTTTGAAAGCAGTGAGCCTTGATGGGGGAGGTTATCGGAAGTCACAGAGCATAATCTGGCTCAGAGGCTAATTTAAACAGACAAGCACACCTCTTAACACCTAATTACTGCTTTTAAAGCGATTAACCCCGGATTCTCAGCCATAGACAGAATGGCCTCAGATGCCCCTGAAAAATCCTTTTCAAGACCTGATTTCCCTCGCCCCTCCCCTCAAATGTGAACATATATTAATACTAATTTACAGTTATGGCACAACATATCAATGCTACTTTTTTATTATGACCTATGTTAATCATGATCTTAGTGAGGGATGCTCCTCATTGCATTGTTGACAAAATATTAATTAAAGACAGGTAGATTAAGAGTGCAAAAATCAATGGGTGCTGGCAGCCTCTCTTCCCCTTGGAAGTAGCACAGTTTGATGTAACTGTTGGACCACAACTAGAAGGAAATTTCGTTACACGGATGTTTTCCAGAGACATTAGGTCATGAGAATATTATTTCTGTGTTTTATACTGAATGTGTGTGTGCATTAAAATTATGCAGAAAGGTGCTGCTGAGCTAACAAAAATTCATATTCCTACAATAATTTCTCTCTGGTTCTTGAAAAACAACAAAAAAACAAACATTTAATTTAATGCAATCGAAGAAGAACTTACAATGTTTTCCACTATCTTGCTAAAATAATGTCATTAAGCCAGTGTTGTCATTACCTAATTTACTGAGTACTAAGGACGCCATAATGAAGTATAAGGAAGACTTATTAACATCACTTGAAAACATTATCTGTACATCATGGCCATTAGAAATGGGCCATCCTCAAATAAATATGTGAGGATGTTTATTATTCTTAAATATTTTTTTCACCGGTTTTCAATATCATAACTAATTTCTAGTCCTTTCGCGTTTTTAGAATGTGACTTTGAGTTTTCATACACTAAACACAGAATAAAGTAGAACCACTGTCGAAGCACTTTGAATGTGGAATTTGTTTTTCTGTCTACACATGCATTAGCGAACCACCAATATGACTTAGTGCCGTTAATGAGCGCTGGTGTACAATAGGCCATGTAAGCTGTGACAGAGCGAGCTGGCCTGATGGAGGCCTGTTGTGTTCGCCCAGGCCTGTGGAGCTTTGCCAAGCCGTTAGGCAGATGAAGCTCCACTCCATCAGGCCCAACCAGGGGTGTCAGAAGCCCCGCCTGCTAGGCTGCAGAGGCCACAAGGCCTCAGGTTCTAATTGCCCTCTAGTAATATGGGTGGATTAGCTGCTCCAATTTATTTTTGAACAGAGGTCTGTAGAGATATTTATTTTACTTTGCCACAATAAGGTGCTTCTGTCAGATGCTTCCATCATTAATACAGTTTGAAATACGGAGTAGGAAATTGTTAAGATACTGAAACAGTGGCTTAATCAGAGGTGTTTGAGTTTTAATAAACCATGAATGCATGATCCTAACAAGTTGTACCTTGTTGTAAAGGTGACTAATCAGGCTTTCCAACGATATAAAATATAATACAAATTGGTATTATTAAAGCGGAGGAATAATCAACCAAAATAAAGTTTCCAAACATTTTTTGGGAATGAGCATCACCGCTAACCGTGTGGGTAGTGGCCCCAAAAAAATGTGCTTAAATCCCCTGCAATATTCCTCTCTTGGTTTCCTCACATTTTGAGCTTCAAGTGCTGGCAGGTGTATGCCAGTCATAGATGTGTGACTGGCACCTGATTGGCACCTAATTGACAGCACTTGTGTGCATGGGTCCTGCAACTTTGTTGAGTTTGTTGAGACCAGTTCCTCACCCTTGCTTCACTGAGGAACCGTAGGCTTTCTTTCAGAGATTTACAGGCAAAAGGGAACCTGTCTTCAAACATACAAAGTTGCCAGAACCACCACCATGTCGCTTTCTACTTTGAACTCGGAAAGTTGGCACTGTATTTTGATAAGCCGTTGCACTCTTCAGACTTGCGGTGTGAGTGGAACTGGACTGGTACCGGACCGGTACTTTTATAATAAAAATGCGGCTGTGTGTCTCCGTCCAACGATATGATGACGTATGTACAACCAGCAATCGGGTCGAGGCCCGTTTGGGCTGGAGCAGTGCGAATGCAAAGTGGCGGGGGACCACTCATATGTCGTTGTAGTGTTTTACAGTATCTGTAGCTATTAATGTGATGCTCATCATTTTCCAACCATATTTTTCCGGCCCCTCATTTTGGATCATTTCCATCAACCGGCCCCTCATTCAAAACTAATTGAATAGCCCTGCTATAGGCTGCTATCTTATCTTATTTAGTTCGGCTATCAGGTGTGAGTTTTTTTTTTTTGCAACCCCACTTTCAAACTTGTTACAGCGATAATACAAGCATTTATAAAAATTCAGCGAAACTTTATCATATTCTAGCGTGAAACTCGCTTGAAGGAAACAGCTGGGTACACACGGAAGTGGCGTTGACGCAGTGGTAGTGTTAGCAGCAGAGGATAGAAGCTATCAGGCAAGTGTTTTTTTAAATAAACTCCTGGTGTACTTACAAACTTTCAAATGCCTCATTTTGTGGGTACAGACCGTATGTGTACTGCTGCAGAAGTTTGGTAACATTCCATGCATTATTAATGGAGTAATTTACGAGATATACACAATGCACCATTAGCGCCAGTACTAAGCCATTCGGCTGATAGCCCCATCTTGACCAATGTTGACCATCGCTAAAAATGCTTCTGAGGGGGTATTTGGTTGGATGTAAACAAACAAATCAGCTTTCTTACACTTGTCTAACACGAGGTTAGGGTCGGCCATCTCACTACATAGCCGAAACAAAAGCAGCCCGCAACACCACTGTGTACGTCTGTCCCATATTAGACAAAAACTAACAACACTATGGCCGAGCGACCAATTCAACAGCTAGCCTGGCTAGCTACAAGCATCTACAAGCAATGGCACCAATGCTGGATGTCACAAACATATGGCTTCACAAGCAAACTTCCCCAGACCCTACCTCATTTCAACTTTACCTACCTATCTTCTGAGGTGTGCCAGGCCCGAGAGACAGACCAAAGTTATAGTGGACCTGACAAATACAGGCTGCATGTCAGTAGATCAATAAACCTTTCAAATTCAAATAAAGCATCAGCTACACAATTCTCACCTGTTTCTTTTAAGTTGTTCTTCACACAGTTTATAAAGAACAAAGAATGTCTGGGCCAAGATGACATTCTTATTGAATCCACAGCTGGCTAGTTTGACTCTCATGATGATCTGCCAAAGACAACAGCAGAGAAGGGAGTGTGTGTTAAGACGAGAGCAGAAGAAACATACTACTTTCCAGCAAAAGTAGTCCTGACCCACCTGCCGGTCTGGTACCATCATCGACACCATCCTGAATTGTACTTTCAAGTTTTCAGGAAGTTTCTGACAACCTGCATACCCAGGGTTCTAGACATGAAATGGTGACATGTTATTTAGTGTATATTTAGTGCTTCTTGCAATATTCCTGCATATTTGTGCATCCTCCCATAGTGATAAACAATTCAATTCAATTCAATTAATAAACAGGCCGGGTTCTGGATTCAGATCCACACAGTCACCATCAGTAAAGATGAAAGTGCTTTTGTATTTCTAAAGATAATGGAACAAATCACAATTTAAAAACAATAAAGTATGACTTGCCAAACAAATGGTGAATAAATATTACTGTTATGTCTTCTAAACACCAAAAGTTGAAAGGTAAAAAATGCAATTGACAACTTTAATAAAATAATGACTTACCATCTAAGGAGCTAAGACAACGTTTCATGGAGTACTTGAAGTCCTTTTTAATATTTTCTCCTTGTGTAGACTTATCAAAGACACCCCAGTTTTGTGCTGCATCAAGCTCTGGTAGCAGAAAGCTGTAGGCATTCCTTATTCCTTTCAGGAAGCCCTCTCTGGCATCGATCATTGAAAAGAAGATCTACAAAGTATCAAGACAATACCGTCCTTCACTTTATGAAAATGTGACAAAAAAAGTCAAATCTAGCTAAGTGCTTTTTACATAGTCTCCAGCAGACAGCATCCTTCTTAGTAATGAAAGATGTGTTTTAAATTATGATCGTTGTCAGTGTTTCCAAATAAATATAGGGAATGCCAAAACATTGGTGTCATTTAGGGGAAAGACAGATCCTCCTTTAGCACATTTAAAATAATTCTGACACATGCATTCAACTGTTTTATTTGTATGTTAAAATACAAAAATTGAATAAGAAAACGTGCCTTTCACACAAAACAATACACACATTGCTATTACAGAAACACCACTCTAAACAAAAAGACCGTCTTACCTCAAGTATGTTTTCTGAATTCAGAGGAATGTCCACTCTAGTCCTTGTAAAACGGCAGCAAATACCTGTAAGGCATGTCTGAGACAGATTGGCTAAAAACAGCCTCAATATTTTCCCGCCTTTGGAAGTTCCAGAATATGAGCGTCCACACTCTGAAATTAAATTAAATCCATTTTTTTTTTAAGGACCTGTACAGTGGATATAGATTCTGTGTTCTTAAGTTTGAATATTCACTAGGATGGGGACAAATACAATAAATTATGCAATACAGATATGCCTACCCATTCCTGGGACTTCAACCTCCTGATACACAAAGGAAATAGTTTTACAACCACCTTTGATGAAGAAATTATCAAAAGCAGCTAGCTATTGAGCAAGAAAACAAAGAGCTGGAATTGGAGCTGGAGTCGTTAAATAAACACCTCTACTGCTGTTGGCTCCAAGGACAGACTGTCAGCCAGGATGTCAATCATGTACTTGTGTGCAGGGCCGAGGTGCTTCTTTCGCTCTTCTCTTGGTTGCACGAATTTGGTCTGAGAGACACAGGTTGTAAATAGTAGCAATATTATTTCCATACATAAATCAACAACGTACAATACTAAGTTAATTCAATGGATTGATTTACTTTTACTCTGTAAACCAATGTATAACAGCGGTAAATGCATTTACCTAACAGCCATGCGTGTTTGTCTTTGGATCATATTTATCCATCATGAAAAGCTCAGGCAATTTTCCCCACACACAAATAGGCCAGTTTTTCATTCAGCTGACATTTATAAGAAATACAGGGTTTACCCACAACGCACAGTAGGCTAGCGTAAAAAAAAAGTTAATTCACGGATCAATGTTCAGTTAAGATAAAGTTTCAGTACCGTTACCATTGTGATGACATATCAGTGTTGAAAACACCTAACAATAAATAAAAGTAAAATCCAACATTAATTAAATTCGTTTCTCCAACTAACGTTAATTGATTAACCTGAATTTAGAACTGACATTGTAATAAATGAAACGGAGAGCTAGCGTTTGCTTGCTAGCATGTAACCCGTCAAATTACCGTTATCGTGGAGACGTTTTTTTTAATTGTTTTTACCGTTAGCCAATATTTTACATCTTGTTCTGCCCTTACCAAAACTCGCTTGGCCACATTTTCCGTTAGTGGTGTTTCTGTTTTCCTAGTGAAAAAGACGCGTTGGTGTTTCAACAAAGTGTTTAAATGATCGTTGTCCGTTGACGTTAACCATTAGCATGGCACGCGCTCTGGACGTTATCGCCAGAGATGACGTGGTGAAATAAACCAGTAGCTTCAAGCTCAACCTTCCTTGCTAGCTTTCAGTTTGCTTTTTTTTTTCAATTTGCCGTTCCCTCACTTTAGGGGTGCTTGTCAAGGATTTGATTACGCTAGTTGTCTACTATTAGTTTTAGCCCTATTCATTGTGTTGACTAGGTAGCCCCGGATCACAGCCTAACGACCACTGCTGCTTTGTTTTAGGTAGTCAGGCCCAGTTTTGTTCTATTTATTTTATTTCTTTGGCACAACCCTCACAGCCCTCCTTCCCTCATCCACCTGTTCATTTGTTTGCTCCTCATTCTTTGTGCATAAACCCACATCATTTTGTTCTCTAGTTCTGTGTTTCTCGTCATTGGTTGTCGAGTTACAACAGGAGACGTAACACACACCATAAAGTGAATTTATTGCGAGCACTTACGATTCCTCCTCTTGCCAAGTGTATGGTGGCCATCGTTTTGTTTTCTACAGATGGCATTGGCGCCCTCTACAGGAATGTGGCGAATATGACAAAGGCGAAATAATTCAAACAAGCGCTGATCTCGGATCAGGCTGTGGAAAGGACATATGTTTCGTGGTCTACTCTCATTGGTCGAGACACACCGTCTCGTTGTCCAATGACAGGCATACATCTGTTCGCTGGAGCGACTCTAAAATATTCTCTTCCTCTTCTGCAAGGTATTCAATACTCTGCAAGGACGTCGTTAGCAGCGGAAAGTTGAGCTGAGACTGACAAAATGAAAGTCTTGGGTATAGTTGCGGTAATATTAGCAGTTTACTGCGTTCATGCAAAGGTTTACTTTCGGGAGGAGTTTGCGGACGGTGGTAAGTTTGGCATTACATTAGCTGTGCATGAGGTTAATTCAATTCATGTTAGCTTAACTGTTAGCCGTCGTGTTGTCACAAATACAATCGACAGTTTCTCTTGAAAGACATATCTTCAAGCGTGTTTTATACCTTCCAATAGGTAATTCAGTGTAAAGTACGTCCCCTCTCAGTTTCCTAACTTTAACTGTTTGCGGCTTGCTAACGGTAACTTTAGCAAGGCCTCAAAGCTAGCAAACCTATATAAAATTGACACCTAATTTCCAGTATACATATTTTGCGTTTGCTAATCATTTAGCCAATTTCACAATTTTCAAAGGCTTACGTCAATGAATTGCCAGTTGGTTGATGTCATTTTAGGGAAGTAGCTCGTTGTATTTGTAAGAGATGCTCAAAGTGTTGAAATTCTAAAAAGAAAACTCACTGGTTAATTTCATTTTCTGTTTAGATGAATGGCGAAGCCGCTGGGTGAACTCCAAACACAAATCTGATTATGGGGAGTGGAAACTAACGGCTGGAAACTTCTATGGTGATGCTGAGAAAGACAAAGGTAAAGTTTTGTGTTCTAATCCACTCATTCTCAAACACTAACATCGTGATTTGGATAAGAATAACTGCATTGGCGTTGGTCATGCTATGTTCATCTTAAAAAAAACGATACAAAGGCACATTCAAAAT
This sequence comes from Chelidonichthys spinosus, assembly GCA_029853015.1. NCBI lineage: Eukaryota > Metazoa > Chordata > Actinopteri > Perciformes > Triglidae > Chelidonichthys > Chelidonichthys spinosus. The sequence continues at coordinate 18,396,968 of CM056827.1, read as the reverse complement.
GATTTCCCGATGTGAATACTGAATTAATATATTAATTGTCTAAACGGTCAGATATTTATAGAGGTAATCAACAAACCGATTAACGCCTTCTCAGGGCAATGCGGGCGTAGTCTCAACAGCATTTTTATGCAAACAATTCTTAAATCGAGTCTATTGTAAATAACCTTGGCGTCTCTATTTTGTGGAATAGTTCTCACACTTTAAACCAAAGAATACCTATTTTGTGTTTTCTCTAATTTGCCAAATTATTATGGACTTTTTCAGGTTTGCAAACAAGCCAGGATGCTCGTTTCTATGCTGCCTCTGCCCGTTTCGAGCCCTTCAGTAACGAGGGCAAGCCTTTGGTCATTCAGTTCACAGTTAAACATGAGCAGAAGATTGACTGTGGTGGTGGCTACGTGAAGGTCTTCCCTGCTGACTTGGATCAGACTGACATGCATGGAGACTCCTCATACTACATCATGTTTGGTAAATAATACGGTTCATAGTAATATCCAATTATGATTGAATGGTTACAATAACAGGATTTGGAACATCTAGTAATTAAATGGGTTATATCCAGGCCCTGATATTTGCGGCTACAGCACCAAGAAAGTCCATGTCATCTTCAATTACAAGGGCAAGAATCACCTCATCAAGAAAGAGATTAAGTGCAAGGTAAGTCTGGCATTTTAAATTGGTAGTCTTTATAATATACAAACATGCACTGCCTCTGTAACTCTGGCTTAATTATATAATAATTTGTTTTTTTTTTCTAGGATGATGAGCTGACCCACATGTACACGCTGATCCTGAATCCAGACCAGACCTATGAGGTGAAAATTGATAACGAGAAGGTAGAATCTGGCAGTCTGGAGGATGACTGGGACCTCCTGCCACCTAAGAAAATTAAGGACCCTGAAGCTAAGAAGCCAGAGGACTGGGATGATCGTGCCAAGATTGATGATGCGGATGACACCAAGCCCGAGGTGAATAAGTTACTAATATAATAAAGTAATAAAGTTAGTCAACCCCATCCAACGCAACATGTTATGGTTTTATTTCTTCCTCTTTTAGGACTGGGACAAAGCTGAAAACATTCCAGACCCTGATGCTAAAAAGCCTGAAGACTGGGATGTGGATATGGATGGAGAGTGGGAGCCACCTATGATCCCGAACCCAGAGTACAAGGTAGATGAAAGACGCATAGTCATAGCCATGCAATGCATGATTTCCTCTGACTGAGAATTGGGTAACATGGACTTCCTATTGCATTTGCTGACTGATGAATACCTTATGTATTGCAGGGAGAATGGAAACCCAAACAGATTGACAACCCAGACTACAAGGGACCCTGGGTGCATCCTGAAATTGACAATCCTGAATACAGTCCCGATTCAAACATCTACAAGTTTGACAGCATTTCTGTTGTCGGTCTTGATCTGTGGCAGGTGAGAGAGAGCGTCTTTGAATAGTAATGTTGCTGTATTGATGCTTACTTTATAGAGATTAACATTTGTTACCTTTTGTCAGGTGAAATCTGGTACCATCTTTGACAACTTCCTGATCACAGACGATGTGAAGGAAGCAGAAGACATCACAATGGAGACATGGGGTGTGACAAAGGTATGTTCTTATTCTTTTTAAGCCATATTGTGTCGTTATTACGGCACACAAACATGGTCGGTGAGATACTGAATAGATTGCGCAACAGGGTTTGACTAAACTCTCCCCCACAGGAACCAGAGCGTAAAATGAAACAGGAGCAAGATGACCTGAAACGGAAGGAAGAAGAGGAGAAAAACAAAGAACAAGACACCGAAGTTGATGATGATGGGGATGATGAGGAGGAGGAGGAGGAGGAAGACACTGATGAGGAGGAAGAAACAAAAGATGACATGGAGGCGGCACTTTCAGAAATGGAGGAAAACGAAGCAAAGCGTAAAGATGAGCTTTGAGGAGGTGTGGCCAGAGATTTTGTCTGTCGGCCCTTTAGAAACTGTCCATTATTTTCCAGGGGTATTGTGGCTGCTGTGCATCCTTTCCCTGAGATTTGGACACGAATCAATTTGGGGGCAAAAGGATGTTAATGGGATTAGTTGCTCTTTATTTTTGGTCATGATATCACGCTGTTGCCCCTGAACTGCTAGATTTATTCTAAGGTTTTCCACCTACAAAGTGCGTTCCTCATTTTGTAATTGCAGAGAATAAGGAGGCACTGGTATCCACTGTTTTCTTGATCTATACATCTACTTGTATATGCAGATTCCCTTGCACAGTTAACCTGAAGCAAAAAAATGCCATTCAGATTTGCAGAGAATAATTAGCCATTCAGATATTAACTTGATTGTTGAGGAAAATCCTATTGCAACCTAGTGAAGTAAAGAAATGTACATGAGTAGACGCATAAATTCATAAACCGTAATATTTACAGCAGGAAAAGAAAAATCACAATACAGACAGAAATCAAGATTGTAATGTAACTTATTTTGGTTGTCTCTAGCACTGACTTTTATTTTTCCTTTCCACACATAATTTAATGAAGTTTTAAGAGTGAACTTCATCTCATTTTGCATTGAAATTGTCTTTCTACATTTAAATGGCATGAATATCGTCTGGTAAAGTGGTGGAACCTGCATTACATTCTGAAAGTCTGGAGAAGCAGATGGTCAGCACCTCTCATGACATCATTTTGGGGGCCACACCTATTTTTATTGGACAGAATGTCAATGATACCAAAGTTTTTATTAAAAGATTCTAACCTTATTGCCTGGTCACATTTTGTACTACATGATGCACATTTTTTTTCCAAAAGGTTTTTGCTTTCAACGCTCACCTATGAAATATAACTTGGTAATTATAAAATATAATTACAGTCACACTTTGATTTTTGCAGACAGAACACTCAAAGCCAAATAAAGTGATGTATCTGTTTAATGTTATAGGCAAGTTATTAAGTGTTAATAATTAAGAAATGCTCCCACTTCTGAAATCTCTTTGTCCCTCTTTTGGACTGGATTAATCTGCTAAGGGACCCTGGGTCAAAATATAAATGTGGGTCCATACTGATACACCAGTTCCTCACATTCTCTTTTAACTGTGTGAATTAAAGCACACAGCAGGCTAATTATATTTTGCTCACAGCCACAGAAACCCACCTGTTCACCTGCTGCTGGTATCCTGTCTAACTTGAGATTCACAATGACAATTTCTTTGTGGTAATTTGATTAAACACAATTTTTATTTAGGAATATGCACTATAAAAAAATATGTTTGTTTGACTGTATGAAAACATCCATTCTGCCTTTTGATATTTCTCTTTTTTCATATGGATGATTCCTGACATGATTAATATGGGTAAATATATTCATTGTAGCAAATTGAGAAATAGTAAGAACTCCTTTGTTTGAATTTAGGATTATTTTCTCATGGCATGTTATTTTTTGCTCCCATGTATCTCTACTGATCAAGAACTGATCGTATATATACATTTCTAGATAATTTGATAAAACCCCCATCATTTTGATAACGTGTAAACAAATATGTATCCTCAGGGAGGTATAGTATGTTTTTTCGATAAAAATAAACCAACAAACAAAACTAAATATGACTTGGGAGGCAGGGCATTGTGGGATGGGGGTGACACAGCCAGGCCAGTAGCTGCAGTGACCGAGACCTATGACCGAGACGGTCCACCCACCGGAACCAGGCCCCATCCGAACTGTCGCCGCTCGTGCACGCCCAGTTAAGGGGCGTTTGCGCACTCCCGAGGCACCAGGAAATATGGCGGCGCTCATGACTTTAAGTCAGGTAACAACTCTCAATAGCTTGATAAAACTGTCAATTTCCATTGTTGGTCATTGTAAAGTGGCAGTGACAGCTGTGCTATGGTCTTACCACGTTACGGCTTTATAAGCGGCAGTGAATATTGTCTAGCGAAACCGTATTAGCAACCCTTCGATGTTAACTAACGTTAGCCTTCAGTGATCACGATTAACGTTAGCTAGGTTAAGTAAGGATGGCAACGTTTCTGTACTTCTTAATGAAATCGGCAAGCTAACGTTAAAGTTGTCATTGTAAGGAAAGTCGTAACGTTACTATCGCAAGGAAAGTAGTGACGTTTATGCCGAGGATGATGACTACTGATGACAATAAATGCGTGGCTAACTAGTGGCTAAAGCTGAACAAAAACAAACCTGTATCTGGTTAGCTAGCGTTGGCTATCAAAGCTGTGTTCATCTACTTCTACCTCTTACGGACAAAATGAATTATGTAGCTACAGTCTGCAAACGTAGCCATATTTTTAAAGCTTTCTGACAATGTTAACTGATGTGAGTGCTCGCTGATACTGTCATTTTACATCGTCGTTGGGTTTCTCTCTTGTCTGCTTCTCCAGTTATCAAGTGGAAACCCAGCCTATGAGAGCTATTACAGACAGGTAAGGTCAGGGTGTGATTTCCACTCCAGAGTTTCTATTCTTCATTCAGCTGAATATGATCCGTCATCGATTTCTGCGGTATCCACTTAGTGTTCTGTTTTTGGTTCTTTGTAGCTGGATCCAGGAAACACAGGCAGAATATCGGCTGGAGATGCAGCTCAGTTCCTTAAGAAGTCAGGCCTGTCAGACAGTACATTGGGCAAGGTGGGTCACAAAAACGCCTTCATATACACATAAAATCACATTCATATATTTGATCAATAGCTTCTAAACTGTTTTTTTTTTTTGTTTTTTTTAGATATGGGATTTGGCAGATTCAGAAAGAAAAGGCTACTTGGATAAACGGGTAACATTAAATTTCTCTGTAAATTTGATGATTTCTGCGTAAGACACCGGATTTGACTAGCTTTCTTCCTCTTTCGTAGGGTTTCTTCATTGCTGTGAGGCTTGTGGCCTCAGCACAGGGTGGAAATGACATCAGTCTTAACAACCTCAACCAAAACTTAGCTCCACCCAAATTTGTAAGTGATTAAATGATTACTGATGCAATATATCCAGTTTATGGGTAGAGAAAATACTGGGTGGAGACAGGCTACTTCTGTTGCTCATATGAGAAATGAATGGACATTGAATATCTGAGAAAGTGATATTGTAAAGGGAGTATTCCATCACTAACTGTATTTAATATAGGTTACTATTTCCCTATTCTGCTTGTTCCAATCTTAATCTCACTTATGCCCTCAATGATGTTTTATTTCCCCCAGAAAGACACTAATAGCCCATTATTAAGTGTTTTAACGACAGGACCAGACTCACAGTGGGCAGTTAGGGTGAGTTGATACCACTTGAAAAGCGCATTTTTGAGAGGATGAAACTTGTCGTCTAAACTTCTTTTTTTTTTTTTTTTTTTCAGCCTGATGAAAAAGGGAAGTTTGAGGGCATTTTTGAGAGTCTGTGCCCAGTAAATGGCCTCCTCTCTGGGGATAAAGTCAGGCCAGTTTTGATAAACTCCAAACTACCTCTGGATGCTTTAGGAAAGGTGAGATCCCACAACACAACAGTATTTCAGTCTTCCCTGACATGGCAATGTTAACAGTTCAAAGCAACTAAAAGTTGCTCATTTAGCATTTACATAATTCTTCTGTAGATTTGGGACCTAAGTGATGTGGACAAAGATGGACACTTGGACAAGGATGAATTCAGTGTGGTGAGTGGATACCTAAGTTTTACCGTCCCTAGGGAGTAATAGGGGGGAGTGGGTACTTTTTCAAAATGTTTTGATATTAATAAATTATCTGTTTTTCTATTTTCTAGGCCATGCATCTTGTGTATCGTGCCATGGAGAACGAGCCTGTCCCAGCTGCCTTACCCACTTCCCTCATCCCCCCTTCCAAAAGGAAGAAGTCTGCAGGCGGGCTGCCAGGTGCTGTGCCTGTGCTGCCTGTTCTGTCCGGGTTTATGGCTGGTTCGGCTCCTCTCCAAGAGTCCCTGCGTAGCACTCCTCCTCTGGGCAACGCTACTCTCTTCAGCACCAATACCGTCAACCTCTCTCCAAAACACTCCTTTAAATCCAGCTCACCGGTATGTCACCTCACTTGCATTTCTCTTGAAGTGCTGATGAGGGTGTAGTGATCTGATCACTGCAGTGATAAGTCTGTGGAGGACTCAGTGCTCTTTAAAAGCGATGGGTATTATGGTTAAAATTGATATCACAATATGAATAGGAATACAAAATCACACATCAAATTATCAAACAAAAAACCTCTCCAATGAAAAAAACTTTTAAGGCCTTTGATTACAATATGCTTTGAAAGATCCATTCATACAGCAGCATTTTGTGAAATTATAATTTGACAGGATCATATTTCCACATGCGTAATTGTACTGAAAGTTGATGAACATTAATAATGAGTGCCCAGCCGTGCATTCTCCATCGAAAAATATACTTCCCTTTAGTAAAAAAAAAAGTTTGTTAAGAAGTCTTGCTTCCTCCCTCATGAATGAAACAGGACTAGCTGGATGTTATGCCTGCTTACAGTAGGAATTTCACACGGCAGTCTCACTGAATAAGTTGCATGTTTGGTCCATTACTCTAAGTGAAGTCATGTAGTCCAGGCCAGGGGAATCTCTGGGTGCACTATGATACGTTACTTTCTGAGGTGTCCTTGCTTCTCTCTAACTAAGTCTCACAGGGGCAGAGCCTAAAAAGCAGTATTCCATCTATTGATTCTTTTCTGTTGCCAATGGATGAACTTGTTTTGCCACATTGTTTTGAGCATTATGCACAGGGCAATGTGTTCCTCTCTACCTTGTTATGGCTGCAGGGATTTTTCAATTGTGTCTTTTGGAGGAACAGGTTTCCTTGAAAGGGAAGAGAGGCAAGACTCTGTCCACACTTGCACCATGATCACCTGACTGACTGTCATGCCACTTGACACGGGATCCCATTCCTGTTTTGCCACTTTTCATTCTGGTTCTTTTCACCTTGCCAGTTGAATTACCATTTCCACAGATTTATATTTTCTGTTTAACTTACTCGAGGCACACAAACAAAATTGTGTTCATACCAGATTTCTTAGAATTGTCTTAACATTTGTACTGTGTATTTATGTAACACTTGCATTGACTACAATAGCTGGAATTTTACATTATGATTTCCTCATGATCATGATGCTGTTTGTGGTAAATGTTTGATAAAGAAGCAAGTGCATTTTCATCCAGGGGGGGGACTCTTGGCTATGTTTGGCAAGACTATCAGTACAGTACATTTTTACTTTTAACCAGTGAAATACATAATTACCACCTGTTATTTACATTTTTTTTAAAAAGCCAAATATTGCTCCTGAGGTTTTAGCAGATGTTTTCTCCCCATGTAAAATCCCATAAATGCTGTCCTATTGTTCTTCCAGCCTGTAGTGAACTGGGTGGTACCGGCGGCCGACAGGGAGCGATATGATGAGCTCTTCAAGACAACAGACAGCGACAATGACGGCCTTGTTAATGGAACTGAAGTCATAGAGATCTTCATGCAGTCCAGTCTCTCCCAGACTATGTTGGCGCAGATATGGTGAGATCACAGCTCAGATAACATCATATTTTTTTTTGCAGGGGTTTTCCTCATTACTTTCACAACACACTTAACATCCACACCTATGTCCTAGCTAGTCCCACCAGTTTCGCCTCTATAGCTCCACCTACTGGATATTTCGAATCATTACATTTTCTCCAGAAGATAGGTGCAATATCAGAAGGGAAACATGATACAAGTGTGTTATACCAAGGTGGTGGGAATTAGCAATTAGAAATGTGTGTCCTTTCAGAGGACACTAACAGAAGATGTTGGCTATCAAAAAGAATAAAGTATATTATGTTTTGAGTGAAGTCTGTCCTCCTCCGCAGGGGACTCGCTGACACTAAACAGACGGGCAAACTGACCCGGGAGCAATTCTCTCTGGCCATGTACCTGATCCAGCAGAAGGTCACTAAAGGTGTAGACCCTCCCTCCACTCTAACCCAAGACATGATCCCCCCATCAGAAAGGACTGCAGCTTCAGCAGCAGGCTCTGTGAGTCCGCACTGCTTCATCTTTCAATTGCCCTATTTGTTGAAATTGTCTTCCAATGCCATTTTTTCTAGCATCGGTCCTTCCAAGAGTTTATGTCTTTGCTGCTACTTTACTCCTTTTAAATGTGGGTTTTCTGCTTTCTGGATTTTCGGGCTTAACTTACAAAACTGTTTTTTATGCTTCTGCTTTTTTGGCGCTCTCTCCTATCTTGTCTAGCAGAGCTACGCAGGGCTTACGTCAGCTGTGAGACCTGAACTCGCGGCAGTAGCTCATATGCGCAGAGTGAGTAGTTTAAACTTTGTATCACAAGGTGGCGCTTTTGTTCTGTCATATTCTCTGTCTCAGTCTGAAGCACCAGGTGCAAACTGCACCATGTTCCCTTCTATTATCATATTAGTATTAGAGGATCACAGAGTTGTTTAGACCTTGTTTACTCTTTGCAACATATCTGTCATATCTTGGATCATGTCAAGATTTGAACACCAGCTGCAGTTTCATCAGCAATGGCATGTCACAGCAACCACGTCAACAAATGTCCAGCTGAAGTATAGTTACTTAATAATGTTGTGAAACTATCTCTATGTTTTTGTTATAGTTATATTCAATGGACACATGAGCAAACATTTTGGATGAACTGCCTCATGTGTGTCGGGTCAGATTTGACTAAAAAGTCAAGGACAACTACTAAGTAACATCACATCATATCAAACAAACTAGCTTTGTGTTTATTGTCAACAGACTGATGTCATAAGTGGAGTCAAATTGATTAGGCAAGGACTTTCAAAGAAATTTCAAGTTACAAATACACACTCATTGTTTGTAACACTTGTAGCTGTTTTACACATTACACAAGTATACACTTCCCTTTTTGAGTATGATCATGCAACTGCGGGAAAGAGTTATAGGCAAAAGCTTGAAGTGTAGTATATGTCTGCGTGTCGTAAAAAAGGAGAGGATTTTGGGACGCTGATTTGTCAAAGGCTTGATATGTTGAACACCAATACATATTAGGCCTGTCCGATTAATTGATTTTAAATCTTAATCGCGATGATGTAGTTAAGATGATGTCAAAAACGAATGTAAAATCGATTTTTTAGTTAAGTTAAAGTTCTGCATTTTATTCATTCATTTTTGTTTAATGGACACACAATACATGTGAAAGTGAGGTTTTTCTCTTAATCCCAAAGGGATTGTTTTTTTTTTTGTTAACAAGAGGTCTATAAGAAGATAACATGGAGCAAAGCCAGATGGCAAAAGTTCATTGATTGTTCTTTATATTTATCCCTTGAGGGATATTTTCTTTAATAAGAGCAAGGTTTGCACTCAAATCCCAATGGGGAAATTATTTGCCAAATGTTCAATAAAAAACAGCATATTTGAAATAATTTCTTTGCCTTTTGTCATTTCACAAAATAATCGTAATCGAAAATCGGATTATGACAGCAGAAAATCGGGATTTTATTTTTAGGCAAAATCGAACAGCCCTAATACATATATTAGCCAGATTCCACCATAGCCTTTTGTATTCTCTTGTCTGTGTGCACATCTCCTCATTCATGTATTGTCTGGAGCTCTTGTCCCCTTCCTAGCTGTGTGAGGCGTTTGTATTTCCTTCCTGTGTCTTTTGTTTTCTTGGACGTATCGGCAGGGAGCTCCTCTCCCCCCTGTGATCCATTCATGACCCCTCGGCTCCCCTTCTCCCTCCTTTTTGTCCCATTTCCCAATCTGAACATCCCCCCTCTTGTCATTCCCCTTTCTTTGTCCTACCTGCCGTTGTCACTCTTGTCATCTTTTTTCTCACCTTCTGTCACCCTCACTTTAAACCATCACACTTTCTTTACCAACTCTCCTTCTCTCTCCCCTCTTGTCCGTCTCTGTGCCTCTCCTCAGGACAGCACGAGCTCCACGGGGTCAGCCGAGCTGACGGGCATCAAAGAGCTGGATGACCTCAGCCAGGAAATAGCTCAGCTGCAGAGGTGAGCCGCTGAGTTGCAGGACGATAGCTTTGTTTCACTTCCTCTGAGAAAAAGGAGGGTCTGTTGCGGTGAAGTAATGTTCAGGTTCAAAGCTTAATCATCACAGTATGACACCAAGTCAGCTAGGGATATGATCTGTCCATTCAGGAAGCAAGCATGCTCAAGTACAGTTAGCACATCGGGGACAGTTTATAACGTGCCAAATGAAGTGGCCATTTAGTGGAGTATAGCTGTCATGTGATTTACTCCTGGTGTTGCCACTCATCACCTTGGCAACAACGTCGGTGATAAATGTTAAAAAGAAACAAAGCTTATTTTCAAAATAATTCAACTTATTTTCAGTTTTGTCTTTCTAAGCTCGATGCTTTGCCAACATAAGCTGTGTTGGGAAGTAATAACACTGTTTGGTACTTAACTTGATCCTGTTCCATGTTGTCCACCTACAGAGATAAATTCATTCTGGAGCAAGAGATCCGGGAAAAGGAGGAAACGATCAGACAACAAAATAGCGAAGTTCAGGTAAGGTTGAGCCAAAATAATTCAAGTCATCTAAAGGCTAAAATGGTGACTATCTTAGTGCGTGTGTATAACCCTGTGAACAAGGCAAACTTATGAATACATATGGACATTTGTTTGCTTTTGTGTGAGCTACTCAAAAATATGGCCAAGTTAATCACCATGATGTGTATATTAGATGCTGGTTTGAGAGCTGATAAAGAGGATGCTGTGCTGTATCATTCAAAGAACTGTGTGTGTGTGTGTGTGTGTGTGTGTGTGTGTGTGTGTGTGTGTGTGTGTGTGTGTGTGTGTGTGTGTGTGTGTGTGTGTGTGTGTGTGTGTGTGTGTGTGTGTGTGTGTGTGTGTGTGTGTGTGTGTGTGTGTGTGTGTGTGTGTGTGTGTGTGTGTGTGTGTGTGTGTGTGTGTGTGTGTGTGTGTGTGTGTGTGTCCAGGACATGCAGAATGGATTGGACAGGGAGAGCAGCAGCCTGCAGGACCTGGAATCACAGAAGCAGGATGCCCAGGAGCGCCTGGAGGAGATGGACCAGCAGCGCTCCAAGCTGGAGGGAATGCTCAACGACGTCAAGCAGAAGTGCCAGGAAGAGTCCCAGATGGTTTGAGGCTTGACTTATTAAAGTGACATGCATATATTGTATAAAATATTGAAATCCTGCCCCGATCGGTCCTAAGACACAAACAAGCTAACTCTGATAGAAATGAATACCTTAAATGTACAGCTATTAAATTGTTAGACAACTGATGAGGCTAGAAATACAGTACTAAGTCGCCGTTTTGCTTTCCCCGTCCAGATCTCGTCTCTGCAGAGCCAGATTCACTCTCAGGAGGCCGATGTCCGGAGCCAGGAGGACGAACTGAGTCGCACTAAGATGGACCTGAGCCGGCTGCAGGATGAGGAGGCCATGCTTGAGCAGAGCCTGCTCTCTGGTCGTGTCCAGCTGGACAGCATCACCAAGTCGCTCAAAACCACTCAGGAAGAGATCAACCAGGTCAGTGCAGACGGAGTAACTCCAGGTTCCATAAGGAAGTTCTCTGTAAACACAGTATTGTCTGGCATGAAGGCTGGTTGCAAAACTTTAGGGTTTTTTGAGTTGAATTAACAAATTAAGTCTAGATATCCAATCATGGTACTGGCCTCCCTGTGGGGGCAGAGAGGTTTATTTATTTATGTACTATCTCTGGAATTTAGACATGTTTTCTGTTGCTGGGGATTTTTTAGAACACAGATATCTCCCTTTTGGAAACATTAGTTTTACTTTTACTTCCATGACCTTTGTGCTAAAGTGTTATCCTGCTCTAAGGCACACATATTTAAGTCACACTGAAGTGAAACCGTTGTATCATAGTGGTTGAGGCATATTGTTTTGATCAACTTAACCACTAACCACCACTTACATGATTTGCTACGAATCAGGTGCATTCCAGCGTCTGCTGGAGACTTGACTCTTGAGGAGCCTGTTTTCTCTGTTGGCAACAGTAAATCCACTACAGGTTGGATTGCAAAATAAATAACTATGCAGGATATCGTGTGTGAATTCTACTTTTGCTTTGGAAATACTTTTTAATTTGAAAACGGGGCTTGATTTGATAGTGGCAGATATTTTTCTGCTAGCTCTGATGCCTAGAGACAGTAGAGAAAGTCCAAATGTTATGTTGTATGAACTCAGATATGTTTTAACACACTTGTATGTGTTTTAAGGCTCGCAGTAAGCTATCGCTGATTCAGGATAGCCAAAAGGAAGTGACCAAGACCATTGAGCAGTACAACAGCGCTTTGAGCGACATCAACGGAGGAAACGTCAGCAACCTGCCAGACTTACGCGAAGGGTTTGCTGAGAAGGAGAATGGAGGTTTCAGAAGTGCGGTGAGAAGCTCATGAATGTGTCATATTTTTCACCACAACAAGCCCGGTATTCAGATACTTTATTTGCCTCCTAACGAGGAGCACTTTTCTTATCACCAACTCCCAATGTGCTCGTTTCATGTCGAAGGAATGCAAAGCTTATTTTTGTAGTTCTGTAGTCCCAAAACTTTTTAGTTGCTGTTTTTCTTTTTTCTCCACTGTGTTCTGCTCTAATAAAGTGACGATGATATTTTATTGGTGAATTATTCAGTATGTAAGTGCATAGTGAAGACTATTGCATGTATTAATTATACTTTTTTGCTGGATTCATTTGTCAGGGTGATGCTTTCAAGTCAAAGTTAGCCATGTTCAACAACCGCAGCACGAAGGAGCCTCCAGCAGACCCCTTCCAGACAGAGGACCCCTTCAAGTCCGACCCTTTTCAAGGTCTGAATACTTGTCGTATCTCTTCTTTATTTTCTTATGAACTTCTGTGAAGGTCTAGGGCTCTTCATCCGCAAGTTGTCCCTATGAATAAGCATTTCAACTTAACACCTGAAATGTCCTCGCATTACGGATGACAATTTGTTTTAAATGGAAATGTATGTTCCAGGCCGTTTGATATTCATGGTGTGGAAAGCATCAAAGAAAGCTATGATTATTTCTTCTTTTGAGGCTGAATATGATTGAAGCCCATAGCCGGGGATGCCAGTTGCTCTCTTCTTACTGTTTTTTTTTTTTTTTTTCCTTTTTCTAGATCCATTTGGAGGGGATCCTTTCAGGGAAAGCGACCCATTCAAAGACACTTCATCTGAAGATTTCTTTAAGAAAACAGACAAGTCCAACCTGTTTGGATCCTCGGACCCCTTCGGCAGAAAACCCACACCACCAGCCAAGGTATTAAACACCTTATATTTTCCCACTCAAGTGTATTTGTTAATCATAGCTCTTTTGTATGCTTACTGCACATGTTCTGTGCTTGTTTATTTGTCTCAGCCAAGTGCCCTCAGCAGCGGTGATCCTTTTACATCAAACAGCCCAAAACCAGGTATGTTGCTGATCTCAAGCATGGGTTATCTGGGTCTTCTGAGTTGTAAATGTAAAGATTAAACTGAGATGGTGTTTGTTGATGCCAAAACATGTCGTCGTTTCTGGACCTTTCTATTGTAGTACAAACTTTGCTTTCTAAACTAAAACAGGTTGACCACGATGCAATGCTTTTTACTTGTGTCATTTTGAAACTGAAGTTGGTACGTTTCCATGTATCTCATCAAAATGACTTCAGACAGGAAGGTGAATGCCCTGCAGTAGACCATACAGCACGCCAGCTCTTTGTCATGCAGTCATCTCTGTACTATAGGCGAGCACTATTTCCTTGCAGATTTCCCAGAACGTGACTCTATTAACTGTCTCTGAACGCACAAAAAAAAAAAATGGTTGTGAAACAAGTCTCAAAGGCTCATTCTTTGCCATTCTGGGTGACGTGTTGGATTTAGATTTTATTTTTGGGGGCATCAAGGGCAAACAATTTTTACTCACTGTGGCTTCAATTTTTCCTGTGGTTTCGTGCTATTTTTAGACAAGTACCTACGTATTTAACTACTGGCCAACTAAAAATACTCCCCCCTACCCTGGAAAAACAGGAGGCTTGAAGGAGCCAAACATAACAGAAACTCTGTGACTGCTGGTCCTGCTCTACTAGAATACACTGCCACTCCTTTAACCAGTTCTCTACTGCCTCTGCTCTGTCTTTTATATCTGCTGCGATTGAACCGCTTTGCCTCATTCAGTACGGAAGTTGTTTTAAGTTAGTGGCTACCTTTGGTCGATGCTCTGCCGTGCTGCACACCTTCAGAAGGACACAGAGGCGACTGTAGGCCCGAGTCCAGTTACTGTGCGTAAAAGAAAAACACCGCGTACTTCACATGAATGGGGTCTCTTGTGGTTGCGCACTCACAACAAACATATTGTATTACGATGTTTTGTTTTTTCACTGTAACCATCTGCAGTTTGCTGTTTTTTTTTCATTACGCCGCATACCACTGAGCTTCAAAACAACCCGTGCACAGTTCTGGTTAACAGTACGCCAACTGACGCCTTTAATTAGCTGATCAGATGCATACGTCAGGTTCAAACCTGTGTTTTCCAGTTGTTTTTTTTTTGCTAAAATGTCACGGAAAATGAAACGGTCATGCCGCATTCCCCCTGTCTGGAAATAGCATGTAGCCCCTTTTCAGAATAAGCAAGATGCAGAGATGATTTTTTTTTGAATGTGTGGTTTGAAGGCTGAACTTCATTATATTTTCTGGCTCTTTCCATAAACGCTTTCAAATGTTCCAAATGCATTTCAATGCACTCTTGTCACAGATGGGTTCGGGGCAGTGGACCCGTTCGGAAGCAACTCTTTCGGAAGCAAGGGGGGAGGATTTGCTGACTTTAGTCAGATGTCAAAGGTAAGCTTTGGAGCGTCTTGGAGTTATGAATCCGTTGCACCATAAAGCATAGAGTCCTTTCCACTGGAGAAAGCGGTGTTGTGAATTTCCTCTCATCGTGAGTGATTTCTCATGTCTTCTGCTAATTTATCACATCTACTGTTGGCATGAGGCCAGAGGCTTTAGATTTTGGCTGACATTTCTGTTGCCGTCATCATTTTGATAGTTGACGGTATTCGTTTTTGTCTTTTCCCTTGTGTGTGAACAGAAGTCAGAGAATCCTGTCCTCCCATCAAAGAAAAATGTGCCTAACCGGCCTGCACCTCCCTATGGTAAGCCCCGATTTTGTGTGTTACTTGAGCCTGACTGTGTTTGCAGCTTAATTTGTCATATTCAGTATGCAATGTAGTTTTATTATGGGTTAAAAGCAGAGGTCAAATTTCATTCAGTCATGTATGTGACGATTAAAATAATGTTTAATTTTAATGTTTTAATTTTATGAGTACTTTCAGTACTTTTCCACCTTCAAATGGTTGCAATTTGTTGCAGAACAGGCAGCAACCTTTTTGCAGTGCACATTGTGATTGAATGTTGTTTACTACAAAGCCATTTTTATGCCCTGATGGTATGTGAAAAAAAAAAACAACTTCCCTGTTGAGCTGTGAGGGTGCAGAGAAAGCAGTTTCTTCTTTTGAAGTTGTAAACAGGAAAGGTGTTGGTAGGTATGATATTACTATGAGTGAGGTGCTCTTGTTCGTGTTATTCAGATAACAGAAATATCCTGTATTGAGTTAAACTTGTGAATCGCGTGATGTGATTGGGAAATACTTTTTTAAATACATTAAACCCCATGTTTTATCTTCTTTTTTTTTATATGTACATAAAGTCCCACACTAGCAACGTGGCCATGCCCAGCTCATGCCCTTCCGCTGTGACCTTGCACTTATCCCTTTTAGCAGAAGCCACACAGCGTGAGAAAGTTGGTGTTCCCCTTCGCTTTACCACACAGAAGGGTAGAGATGAGCTGCCACGGTTAGCCAGCGAGCTAGTCTCATATCGGACTAGAAATGATCATACGTGATGGGGAAGTGAAAAGCCCACATGTACTTTGGTTATTTAAAGCTAGATTTACTAATGTTGATCATTATTAGGTAGAGGAGCTTTTATTTGCCAGAAGTGTTCAGTTGGCAGATGCAGCCAATGTGGCACCGGTACACAATGTTCAAGAGATGGATAATCATCGCCGCATTATAATACCTCCATTAAAATGAAATGTGTTCAAAGCTTACAGTAGACAAGGGTGTGTCCCTCTTTTGCAATTATGTGTTCCAAAAAAGCGACACGGTGTTTGTTAGGCTTCAATGCATCAGTAAGCTGTACTCAAAAATGTGGTTAACACCTTTTTTTAAACCAATCTTTCTCTCCACTGGGTGACTACTGTGCATTAGGAGCTTAGAGATCTTGGCTTCCTGTGTAAGATATAGCAAGACAATATTACACACTAGTCTTTAATGTGTGATCTTATTTTCCCATGGGGTTACCTGATGTGAAGGCGCTAAAGGAGCGTTGTCTTACATGAGAAAAGTTCGAGTAATGCCTCGAAAGACTGTCCTCTGGGTTTCGCAGGCTCTGTAAGCGTAGCATACATACAGTTTTCTGATCGGTCAAGCATCTTTATCTACATTAGCTGCAGGTCTCATGATCTCACCCGTCATGATTGAAGAGGCTCAAAGGTTTCAGCTCTCTGTCAACGGCCCTCATTCTGTTAACTTTGCCTCACGCTGACGTTAGCAAGCGATTGCAGGACCTCCGTGCTTACTGGCTGTTGACTAACAACTGTCGGAACATCTGAGAGCGTTTTTAAGGGCTTGATGTGGAAGGAAATTAAATGTTTGCATGACTGACTTGGACAGTCCTTGTACTTATGTCTATCAAGTTAACAGTTGCCTCCGTCTGCCTGGTAAAAGGGCTTTTGCATGCTCGCTGTCCTCTCTGGCTTCAGCCTTTGGCACAAAGTCAAGATTTATACAGTTTTAGTCAGCAAGTCGGTGGACTTGCCTGGTCAGGTAGCACTTGAGGAACATTTTTTAAGTCTTGGAGTACAAGCTAAAGGCTTATTTGCTGTCAGAGCATGATATGCCTTGAAGCAGAGCACAACAGAGTAAATCTGCCTCTTTGTCCTCCTCCTTCCGCTTCTTCGCCACCTTGTATAGAAGGCTGAGCGTGGAGAAAAGATGCATGGCGGGTTTTTGTGTCGGGTTTGTATCATTTGACTTTGACAATAATTGATTTTATCCGTCCATCCAGCATGACAGTTGTGAAAGGGATTTATTTATATTTTTATATCTAGCTCTGTATTGTAATTCTTGTTTTTCTGCCAGGATCTGAATGCGTCAAGGTAAGACCATACGAGGGTGTGGTGGTCAATCTTTTGCATGTGAAAAACCTGTCAGCGCTGCATAATCGGAGTGATTCATTAGCACAGTTCAATATGTACCCCTAGTTGATCCAAGCACTAAATGTTTAAGGGAGATGTGTGAGCAGTAATTGATGGCACTAGTATGTCACTGTGTATTGTGGAGTACGCTTTTAGTGTTGCTTTCTTGACCGTCCAAATGAAACCTAAATGTCCGTATTGTTGCCTTTTATTTTTCCTTTACCGCTGAAAAGCAAAATCATTTTGGCCATGTTTGACCTACCTTTTGACCTTCTGCTTAATTAGAACCATTTGATTTCAAATTTGCATCCACTGTTCGTTTTTTGTTCGTTTGTTTTTTTACACATCTTGCTTTCGCTCTGTGACTTTGCTCCGTGTGCTGACATTCTGCATGTTTGTCCACCATCTAATGTTACTCCTCTGCTCTAGTTTGGAAGTGAAGGCCAGCAGCTGGAGTGGGTCAAGCAGGACAGCGAGCGTGCGGAGCAGGAGCGGCTGAGGAGGCTGCGGCTCCAGGAGCAGCAGGACTTGGAGCTGGCCATCGCTCTCAGCAGGGCTGACATGCCCAGCGCCTGACCAGCCGCGCCCCCACCACATCATCATCCCTCCAGCCTCGCAGTCCTCCGTCCACAGGCTCACAACAACAGCACCGACACTGGCCCCCGACATGACTAGCAGCCCCCTTTTTTATTTAATTTGTTTTTTTTTTACCAATTTGAGAGAACAGTGTTTCTCCAGCCATGACTGGACTCGCGTCAAACGACTCCACGTTTAGCAACCAGTTCCGGTTCATTGCTCCCAAACTACATGGCAACTGCAATCAAGAACAATGTGGAGCCACTTGATTTAAACCCAGCTTCATCCTGCAAGAGCATAGCCATTTAAAACGCAACCCGAACCAGCAGGACACTCCACTCCACAACAGCCTACATCTAGCTCCATGTCTTGTTATGGCTAATCACCATGCCTTAACTGAAAGCCTTTCTGTTACAAGAAAAAAAAAAAAAAAACTTTTAAGAATATTTTACTGTTTTATTTATATTGAAAAGCAATGAATCTATGGTATGTGAAGTATTTGTAAAATGCACTGTATAAACCGATTTTAGTAACCATTAATCACAAAAAACAACAACTTGTGTTGAAAGTCAAACCGGCTCCATAACGACTCTGGTGGCTAATGACGAGTTTGTCCGTTTGCAAATGTTTGTGTTTTTTAATGACACTTCATCTACTGTAAATACTGTTGGATGATGGTTTTATGTACAATCTCTGGAACAGCACATCTTTATAACCAGCCTGGCGTCAAGGACTGGCCTGCTTTGTCATCGCTCAGACATGCTTAAGCTTTTGTAAGGTGGTTCTTGCCATTTACGCCTGCATACGGAATATTTTTTGGCCTTAAAGTACAAGGATTGTCTAAATTTTTGAATATGCTCAAACCCTCAGCTGGGTTCTACATGTCATAAGTAGAAGTAATATGTTTGTGAATCTGTTACGAGCATTTAAATCCTAACATAGTTTTGGTTAAATATGAGTTAGCCCTATATAATCTCGCATCCACAATAATTATGATGCTAACGATAATCATTGAGGTCTTCCTGTCTTATGAACAAATCCACCGGATGTCAAAAGTGTGTGCCTGGCAGATGGTTTGTCATTGGTTGCCCAAACAACTTGCACTCCCATACAACTAAAAGCCTCTATGAAATGGAAACGAGTGTAAACCCAACGTTGGTTCTACCGGTGCCGTTCCGTTTAGGTTTTTACTTCTTCACACTACCACTGATGCAAAGTGACATCTGCTTCCAATTTTGTGATTTTTCTCTCAAACCCTCAAATCAACAAATGGATCTTTTTTCTTTCTTTTTTTCCATTTATGTCTTATGATCCAGTTGGAGGACATCCGTTTAAATGGCTTTAAAATATTGCATCCGCGTAATTATAGTACTCTAATCAGGTTTATTCGGCACATAATGCACTGTATATTCCAAAACTGGACATGTACAGAGTGAATAGCGCCTTATTTATCAACATATCAACATTTTAACTTGTAATATTGCACAGTATGTATTCCATTATTAAAAAAAAAATGTCTGTGAAGTTGGAATGACTTTTAATTGAATAAAAGTGATTTTTTTTTTTTTTTAACGTTCCTGAAGGTAAGTCTCAGCTTTTTATGTAGGTATTTAAACAACTGCAGACATTTGCCAGGTATGAATCAAAGTAGGTCATGAACATTGTGTACAACAAATGTCTCCGTGATAAACACGTTGCATTCTGAGCAGTAGATGGCCTCGAGGAACAGTCGCTCAGCATTGCACAGACATGATGTGTTATGAAGGAAGTCAACTATTCTTAGTCATTAATCTGGTGCTTTGATAAAAATAAAAAATAAAAAAAATCAGCGAAGAATTTCTCTAACATGAATACCAGATGTATTGTTGATATCTTTTGTTGGTATTGGGGAAGGGAAATGAGAGTGATACATTTGCATCTCCCACTTCAGATATTTTTCACATAGTGTTACTTCCTCTTTTCAAAAAAAAAGATGTAATCCAGTTAAGTGTTGATCAACACATTTAAGTCACACGGTGTGCATTTTATTGGGTGAAGTGATGATACAAGACTGGATGACACCAGCTTTGATGAAGGGTGTGGTTCCTGTTATTTTTAATGCTTTAAAATGGTCATACAGTCAAAGAAGAGTATGCCGTCAGTCCCCAACCGCATTTTTGGAGGAATAATGTTTAATATTGATCTACTTTTTTCAAAATGACATCAAGCTTTGATGCGTATCGATGCAGCCTTTGATGCGGGGAAAGCAAACGCCCCCTTACACCACGCAGACATGATATGCACGGACTCGGATACTTTGAAACTGTAGTGCAGAGAGACTCTGTGTAATTGTAGTATTAAGGCCCTTTGATGCACTGCTATAATTTCTACCCATCAGAAAAGAGAGTCTAAGGGCTCCCTGATGAGGGTTTGCTGTGCCCCTCTGTCCAGACGGCTCCTAGTTCACTCTGTAATTATGGAAATGGAGTGTTTGTATTTATAGGCTCAGCCCACAAGCGGCTGCCCTTCTGTGTCTGCAGCTGCAAAACATCACAGTGGAAATCAAGTGCCTGTGTTTTAAAATTAAAGTGGGTATACAATGGCAACATGTAGAACCAATGTAGTGCAACCAATGTGATGGTGTGCAGGCCCGCTGCACCTACATAAACTGGTCGTAAGCACAGTATGGAACCTGTTGTTGAGGCATTGGATGTGGCTCATTAAAGGTAAATGTGTGAACAAGATGTATCCGCAGTGACTGCCTAAAAAGTAAAGAGCTCTCCAGTGGAAAGGTTCAATTTCATTGTTTAATATTTACAATAAATATACATTTGACAGTATAAAAACCATGTACATATTTATATAAATTTAAGTGAAAAATAATGCACAGGACGTCAAGCCCTGATAGTGAACAGAGGGGCTGGATCCAGGAGTTTCACACTAAGAGAAGAAAACATCAACTCCAAATAGGAAGAGAGAAAAAAAGAAAGAAAAAGCAATAAAGCAGTTCAGGCCATTCAGACATTGAGGCAGTTTAAATAAAACATTGTCTCTGCACACGTTAGGCAACTATGTGCATTTCACCCCTGTCGATTAAAAAAAAAAAACTTGTACAATTTCTTGGCCCTGTCGTTCTGTCACTAAGAGTTTTACAGTAGCACAGTCATAGAAAGGCACTTTTGTGTCAAACACAGCGTTCCAGTTCTGTCAAAGAAGAGTAGTATATATACAGGGCCAGCCCCTTCTTGGTCTGCCTGCTCTAAAGCAAACAAAGCTTTTCTAAAGCTTTTATTGAACCAAAGTAGTACCAGCTACGTTATTAGAAAATAATACCACTAAAACTTTGCAATCCAATATTATATATAAAAAGACTTTGGTCATGTGGACAACAACTTAAATTAAAAAAAAAATACATCAGAAGAATCACAAAAACAAAAAGAACACAACCCAAGTCCTCATGTGGGCTCCTTCACATGTGTCTCTTCATGTGAAGTGCTAGGTGGTCAGACCTGGAGAAGGCGCGTTCACACAGGTGGCACTGGAACGGCCTGTGTCCGGTGTGTTTGCGGAAGTGACGTGTCAGCTCGTCGGAGCGGGCGAATTTCCATCCACAGCCTTCCCAGCTGCAGTGGTACGGCTTCTCACCTGCGTGGACAAAAGACATTTGGGATGGTTAATGTGTGCCAAGAGTGACGCAGGGGAGTTTGTGCGTAATTGCGCACAGATGTAGTCTCGGTGACCATCATGACTCAAACTTACCGGTGTGAGTTCGGAGATGCGCCTTCAGGTGAGAGCTCTTGGTGTAGGTCTTTCCGCATCCGGCGTAGCTGCAGGTGTGCGTCGCCGTGCGCTTCCGCGGCCACGTGCGCCTCCCTCTCTTCGGTTTGGACTCCAGCAGATCGAGGGGAGAGGAGGGCGGCGTGAGCATCACCCTCTGCGCGCCCGGCTGCAGGCTCATCCCTTCGTCGTACATGCCGAAGGCGGCGTGCGGAGCGTGGTAGGGCATCTGCATCTGGGGAGCCTGTGGGTGGTGGTGCGGGAAAGCCGCCCCTGTGTGATACTTCTGCGAAAAGTTCATGGGTTGGCACAGCTGCGCCTGGCAGTCCGACGCGCCCTGGTCGTTGGGGCTGAGAGGAGGGGTCATGTTGCTGGCTGCCCGCGGGGAGATGGCCACCCGGGGCTGCTCGAAGGGCATCATGCACGACACGTTGCCCTCTTGCTTGATTTTGCTGCAGCTTTGAGGCACCATGCCCAAAACGGGGCCGTAGCCATCCATGGTGGGCTCGACTTTGATGTCCTGGCGGGGAAAATGCGCCGCCGCGTTGACGTAAAATCTCCCCTGAACGCAGGGATTGCGCGTAATGCCATAGCTGTTGGTTCCTTCGGAGCGGAGCAGCTCCGTCATGAGGCTGGCGCCGTACGGGGGCGGCGGGGAGCGCTGTTCGTCCGCTTGGTAGGATGGCACCGAGTGTCCAGACGTGTACATGCCGTGGTCGGCCACAAATTCTGCTGTGCTGTCGGAGCCAGTCGTGTTGGCGAGAATAAAATCCAGATCCAAGTAATTACTCAGATCCTCGTCGTCCCTTTTGCTGTGATTGTCCAAGTTGTGTACCATCTCGATCATGGAACAGCTGGTGGAGACCAGTTTGTCCGTCTCTCCCTTCCATCTCTGAAAGAATACATAGATGTTATTAGATATGATGTTTCGGGAAATGTGCGATTGCAGGTGATATCCAACTAACTGGAAAATGCAGCCTAAAACTGAGTTTTCTCTTCGTTATAAAAGGAAATACGTTGTGTTTTCTTGTTTTCCCAAAAGAGCTATTTTAGTTCGAACGAGATATTAAACCATTCTAATGGAAACAGACTCGATACAAATAATCCACATGAAAAACATCCGCAGAAGTTAAACAACACAAGATCGTTTCATACTTACATTTTCCCAAGTTTTTTCTCTTTGGTTTGAGAATGTCGAAAATGACGGCAGCATCACTCCGGATAAGGCCATCGTTTTTGGTGAAATAATAATAACTATCTCTTGTCAAAAGTCGTGTTTCGTTGAGCGGCAGCCGCACCAGAGTCTGTGCGCCTTTTCCCCTCACTGTCGCTCTCCGCTGCTGCGCTCCGAAGACATGAACGATTTAAAAGTGGAAGGAGGTCCTCCAAAGCTTATAACTCTCCGGCCCGGGCGCCCCTAGCCAATTGTGAGAGCTCAGGAAACAACGTAAAGTTCGGTAAATTTAGCTCTTTATAAAGCGGCTCCTGCAGGCAGCGGGGCTCAGTGCGCTGTATGACAGGCAAGGCAGCGCAGTGGAGCCTATAAAGTGCGGGACCTCCCCTCGCAGGCTGACGCAAACGCTCCGCGGACCGGCCCCCTGAGCCGGAGTTGGAAAAAAAAAAAAAAAAAAAAGAAAGACAAAGTTCCAGGCCAAATTACAAACACACGAGCAATATAGCAACAACCATAGATCCTTACGTAATATGCTGAAAAGAACAAGCCTAATGACAGAAACTGCTGGAGGCCAAGCCGCACCGACAACTTCATATTAAAGACCGTCGGTACTTCAGTCAATCATCACGACAACACACGAGATATTATAGGACAGAAATAAAAACATATATAATGAGATTCAGAGTCGTGGGTTAAGACGTTCAAAGAATAGGAGAAAGAAAACGCACAGAACTACGATATGTTTTTGTAATAAAAGGCAGGCAGTGTAGATCTCGGCACGGACATGTAATAGCACTTGAAACGCAACACACACAAATGGATGCAGCCTATTGGATCCGACAATATGTTTTTGTTAAATCCTCCATGTGACTGCATCGTTTAATTTAAAAGCCTCAACATGTATCTATTTTCTGAAAAAAAAAAAAAAAAAAAATCCCCAAATCAACTATCTCTAAAAAACTTCAAACTATTTTCTCTAAAAGTTTTTATTATAAATAATGTAATGTGCTGTAAACTATAAATAAAAAAACCTCGACCCTGTGTGGCTGCCTCCACCTGTTTGGCGCGTCTCGCTCTCGGCTCATTATCATTAATGGAAGGAGGTTTTTTTTGTTCTCTCACAGCAGGCTTGTCCAAACAGGCGCCAGGCTCGTCTCAAACGGTTTTCACGGCCTTTTAACGCTCCAGCCGCTCGTGATGTAAACACGATTTAAAAGGTAACGTCCCGTTGTTTTATCCATTCAGGTGCAAATGCGGGACGAAGGGGGGGCAAATTGATATCACAATCCTGGGCCTGCTCTGCTGCAGTTTCTGCTGAGAGTCTGGCTCCAGAGGTCATTAGGCCAACTGTAACCCTGCGCTCTCATTTGCATCAAAACTTAACTGGCCTGGTATTAAAAAAAAAAACATTGTTTTATATGAAATCACTGTATTAAATCTAACAATCATCAGCAGAGGAAGGCGTATTCAGGTGCTTTGCCTCAATAAAATAGCAAAACCACAGTGTAAAAATACTCAAATGCAAGTACTTCACTTCAATTAAAGTAAGCAGTATCACTTAAATGTCATATTATATATTATTATTAATGGATTACTGTTGGTGGTGCAGTCACCTGTAAGCAGCTGTTTATCCTCACTACGTTATTTTTAGGATAGTTTTCATCTGCCGAACAAATAGTCTAAAATGTACAATAATGACCTCTTAAATGGTGAAGTGAAAAGTATAAAGTGGTGTGAAGTGGAAGTTCTCAAGTAATGTGCAAGTACCTCAAAATTGTACTTAAGTCCAGTATTGGATGATGGCCTCGTGACTTTCCACCACTATACAGTATGTAACTAGGGGAGGGAAACACTGAGGATCTGAGCAAACACAGGACGACTGAGCTCAGATTCACATGACGGACGCATCGCCTCTCGTCGTGCTGTCATGTCCACCATCACCAGTAAAGCCTGTCAGTGCAGCTGTGAGCTTTCCACATCCTGATCCCTGGTCTGTGCTTGTGTGTTCGGTGGAAAGTGCGTCACGCGGCAGGCGTCCAGTAAGGCCAGAGAGGAAGCGGCTGGCCTGATAACTGAACCCCTGACCGCTGACTCTGACCTCGGCTCCGTGCAGCAGCCCTCCTCTGCTCCGCTACCAGCGAGAGTGCTCTCACTTCCCCTTTTACTCAGTTCCCTCCAACGCTTTGTAATGCTCCAATTTTTTATATCTAAGAATGCCTCTATGTAGTTAGTCATATCTCTCAATCTGCTTACAAAAACAGTTCTGTTCTGTTTTACACCATTTTTGTGTTGGAGGTTCTCACCTGTTGAATATCAGCTGATTGTGCTTTAGTGTTTTCAACCATGGCAATCTGGAATATCCCATCTGTGCTATTTGATTATGAACTCTTCATGACCTGTCTGATTTAGGATTAATTTTAAGCTTTTGTCCAAAGCAACTTGCCTTTTAGTTTGGGCTTCAGCGCTTCGCCTTATGGAATAGTTTGACATGTTTGGGTAACGCACTTGTTTGCTTTCTCCGTGAGAAGATCAATACCATTCTGTTTAACAAAATGTCAAACTATTCCTTGAACGACACTTTGACACATGGACCAGAGGAATTTAAGCATCAACACTTTCTACAAACTGAGCCGCAGCTGCTGCTGCTTTCGTGTTTTTGACTTTCTCTTGTTTGTATTGTGGACTCATTTTAAAAAGACGAGGAGAAAAAAAAGGTGAAAACCTGAATTTGGAAATCCCCACATGAATGCACCTTATCAGATATTTTTTTCTATTAGATAACTTTCACGTGAAAATATTACAAACCTTTCTGGTCCTCATGCAAACTCCCACCACAAAGGAAGCTTGTCATATGTTAAATCAAGCTTGTTTATCCATTATTTGCACACGCACAGTTAAATGTGATGCTGCCAGACTAGGTTACCAGGACGTCTGTGACAGAGCTGTGTAAAGACATTATAAGACAACTCTGCATCTGATGTCAGGTGTGAACTGAAAAATGTGTAGTTCAGTAGACTGAATCCACGATTTCAGCACAATCTGTTCTGTAAGACGCGGCGAAAGGGTGAGAAAGGCACAAGAGAAAGTCTGGTGTCCGCATGACGTTTTTAGGGACAGGTTTGTATTTCATTCTGATCAGTCACTTCCTGTGGAGAAGTGTACGTACCCAACGAGAGAATTCCATTTGGAGAGAATTGGGCGAGGGCCTCACATACGCTGGGTGAGACACTCTTTTTGACGACAGCAAATCGCATAAAAAAAGTGTTTCCCAGTGGAGGGTTCGGTTAAAGAGATCTGTAAGAGGTTCATAAAGAAGTGGGGCTTAATTGTTCCCTGTAGGGGAATTCTCCTTTTGCTTACCCTCTTCACAGAGAGGTCAGAGGTCAAATATAGGAGCTTGCAGGGATTCAGCGTCCTCCTCAGATTCTTGACCTGGTGTCGTTTAGTCAAAACACAATCTCCCGACCTGCAGCCCCCATGTGGGTGCCGCTTTCCCCGCAGAAGAGGAACCGGTGAAACTGTATGAAACAAGCTTAGAATGTGGATGGACAGCATTTCCACAGAAGGCTCTGATTTTTTTTTCCTGAATTGGCATTTACTCAATAGCTCTATACCATTGGGCAACCCGCATTGTCCTTTCACAATTGGAAAGCTTGTACTACTCATGCTGTTTACTTATCTATGCAGTTAACTGACCAGGTTATCAACAAGTTGTCAAGTTGTTAACGTCTCATATAGACGTGCTCCTGCAGCACTGACAGGCTCATTCTTTAAACATATTCTCTTCTCACAAGGTGCTTGCTCTTAGACAAACTTTCCCATGGATAGTTGTGAGAATAATGTTGAGAATGTTAGGCATTTATCATTCCGCTATTTGGTAATGCTTTTTTAATTTGAAATACAGTTCTATAAAGTTAAAAAACAACAACATCCTATTTACAATCTGAACTTCCCAATACCACCCCGCCCAAACACAGAGACAAGCGGGCTCACCCAAAACACAAAGTGGCTTTCTAAGAAATAAAGTAAAACAAAACAAAAAGCAAACAAAACAAAAGCATAACTCCTGCACGGAAATCAGTTGGCTTTTCCACCTCATCTTTGCCTTCAAGCGTTTAAAAAAAAAAGAAATACACATGTTCCACTCGAGTCCAAATCCTTCAGGAGACCCTGTAGTCTCCTAAAATATAATGTTTTGGACAAAATACACACCTGTGACGTATGTTTGCTTCCAAAACACAGCACAAAGGGCGGGTTACACGGCTCTTCGTATGGATGTTTGCCTCACATTCTCCATGATGACAACCTCATGTTGTCACATTCACGTTGTTATTGGGCCGTTCAATCCGTGACATGAATGTTGGCGTGCATCACGTCTGTGTAAGGTCTGTGAGTGTTCCGTCACTGCGGTGAGGAGTTGGACACATCAGCTCTGCCTCATGTGGCAAACGCTGTTAACTTCCATGGAAAAACAGTGTGCAAGTGTGAGAGTTAGTGCCGGACCTGCACGGGACGTCCTGACAGAGCGAGAGTCAGTGAGAGTTTGAGAGTGAGTGGGATCCTGCTCCGGGCTTATATAGCCCAGTTATTTTTAACTGCCCACCCCTTGCTTATTACAGAGTTTCCCCCCGGACCACTCAGGAAGCACGTTTGGATCCTTTTCCTGCTCACACGCGGCCAGATTCAAACAGAATCAAAGAATGATAGCATTGAGGCTCGCCATCCCCCCTGTTGGAAAAAAGAACGGGGGAGGGAGGACAAGGGGGGAGGGAGGGGGGGAGAAATGTTTAGCAGAAAAGGTTGGCACACGCCAACAACATGACATTCAAAGGGCTGCCTCTGGTCCTGCTCCAATTTCAGAAAACCCTCAAACATTTGTTGAAAAAACAGCATAGGGACGGACGGGGAAGAAAGCTCTGGACACACTGTTGTACCTGCTGAGGAGCATTCAGCAGGGTTTACTTAGTAGATTAGCATAACTAAAGGACAGAGTTTCACTGTTAAAGGTAACTGTCACCAAACAGAACTGCCGCTTAATTGCACCGCATTTATTTGCATAATGTCACTGCCTGGTTGTTTACATTGTTAAGATGCAAAAGTAAAAAAACTGTTGACACTTGGGAATACAGCGAGACTAATTCAACTTTAATATTCAAACAAACAATATTTGTTCAGAAATGATTGGCCTATACTTGTTTGTAGAGACTTTTTTATTGGATTATCTTTAATATAATGATTGAATTAGAAAAACATTATTGAAATCGCCTTCTATCATCATGATGATGTGTGTGTGGTTCTTGAATATGTCTAAATTTACGACTGAGAGGTGTTTTGAATATTTTTCCCATCCCATTTATATCAATGAAGGTAGACCAAATATTAGACACGCTTGTCATTAAAACGCAATACAGTTAAACAGCACCACAAACTTGAGAATGAGTATTATACCTCAAAAGACCTCAAAACACCTCAACAGTTTAAATAAAAAAGTCCAATCTATCATGAAGGTGGTCCTGTCATATTAGACTTCAGGAAATTATGTTTGGGTGTATTAATTTACCAGCATCTGACTCTAAGTCAGGTATATTGTAGGACATTTGTAGTCTAGTGTTAAAATACCTGTACTAAAAAACTCCTCTATTGTATCTAGAAGAAGATTTTAAGTCACTCTTTAATCAGTTTATCTGACACACATCAATGGGGTAAGAACTTTTTGAAAACAAACCTTAAATACTGGCTCTCGCTGCGTTCCACAGCACCTCTGCATTAAAACAGCCAGCGTCTGGCTTCGACAGAACCCAAACATGTGTCTCGACAACCAATGTAGCTCTGAGCGAGTGTTATGGAAACCCACCTTTTAAAAATATGCAGCTCACTCCGGCTAACATGGCAGGAATAATGGCTACATGTGGATATAATTGAGCCGGTTGAGCACCGGGGGGATGGGCCCCAATTTATTAGCTGTTAACACCAGGAATCATACCGGTCTCACTCGTCATACCACACACACATGGCTTCACTGGCTGTGAAAATGTTGTTTTTTTCTCTCCAAAGTGCTAAGAAAGGTGCTTTTTATTTGATAAATGAGAATGGGCAGGCTCTCAGGGGCCTGAAGTGGGCCACTCTGAAAAGCCTTCAGCATTTTCAGACCGGACACATGACAATTCAAAGTGCTGGTCGGGCATGTTATGAAATAGCAATCATTTTACTATTGAACGTTTTTGTTTTGCTTCCTCTTTAACATTTGTAGGCCGATATCACTCATTCTGTTTTACGTTGAATTCTTGAATGAAACAGTTTTTTTTCTCACACGCCTCCACGGTGAACAAAGTATTAAAAAACTTCTTAGTGAAAGTTAGCCAAGAGGGTCAATTCTTCTCTTTTTATTCGCTAAATATGAAGTTAAAACCAGAAAACATTAGCCTAGCAAAGCACAAAGATTGGAAACAGAGAGAAACAGTTAGCATGGCTCTGTCCAAAGCTAACAAAACCTGACTACCACTACCACTGAAGCTCACAGATTAATACGTTATATCTTGTTTGATATAGCTTCAAAACAAACCTAAGTGTACTTAGACACCAGAATTTGAGCAGTCTTTAAGCTAAGCTAAGCTAAGCTAGCTGACTACTGACTGTAGCTACATATTTAGCATACAAACAGGAGAGTTTCCAAGTATTTTCAAAATATCAAACTACTCCCTTCCCTAAACCTCTTGTATTGACTTTGTGTTAAAGTTTTCAGTGATAGTTACATGATAGCAAATACATTCTTCCATTTTCTGTTTGCACTGATTTCTGACTCATCTCATGTCAGAAGGTTAACTCAACTGTTGCGATCAACACTTTCCGTGTGATGACACCGTCCAAAGTGGAGTCTGTCCCACTGAAAGCTCGGTGGAGGCCTGTGTTTTTTCCTCGCCGTGGTACGACAGCCTCAGACCTGTGCACATTTGAACATGCCGAGCTAAACTGTGCCAGCTGTTCAAATAGCATCACCCCGGCCTCGACACAGGTTCCCCATTGAAGCCACGCTCCGCTTGATGGAGTGATCCAGCCTGCAGTGCACTTTATAGTGTACACACCTCGAAATGGCGACATTTGTAAAAAGGCTAATAAAAACATTCCTGCAGCAAGGAATGCTCCAGGTATTTCCTCCCCTACACCTGGTTACGATTCCTTGAGTGCACTCGTCTGTTTTCACAGAACCGCGTTCTTTCAGAGAGTGGATATTGATCCTGCACTGGTGAATGCCGTGTTTTTTCTAAAGAGAAGACATTGAAAACACCAAACTAAACTGTTACAGACCCATCTGTGCGTGAGCATGAGTTGCAATTGTATGGTGACCTGAATTTTACTTACGTAGTTTAAGTACAAGTCATCGAGTGTGAAATCAAGTGGGAGGCAGTTACAGGTCTTCAGCTGAAGTACAAGGGTCAAAAGGTCGGAATTTGTCTATCAATGTGACAAACCTACAGCAGGACTTTATGACTAAATGTGTACAACTGTGGTTTTTCAATCTCCTGGTCATTGTGTCACATGAGATATCATAATGACTGAATGTTTTGTTTTTTCATACCACTGACTTTACACATGAGAAATGGCTACAACAATGTGGTTTGAAAGTAGGAAAGTCCCTTAAAAAAAAGACATTTTGGCAGCTAACTTAACAGTGGAGGCCATCCCCACACTGCTGCTAGAGTTAGGGTCTGGAATTAGGGAGAGTTCTTCCCTAGAAGCTGGCCAGAGTGTGATTGATCTCTGGGGTCTCCAAGATTGGTGAGACTTTACAGGCCAAACTTGAAGTGTGAGGTTTGAAAGAAGAGGCATTTCGATTCCAGAGAGGGGTCTGATTTCACACTGCCTTGTTTACATTTACATTTAGGTCATTTAGCAGACGCTTTTCTCCAAAGCGACTTACAATAAGTACATTTGTCAAAAGAAAGAAACAAAGAAACCACAACATATCATTGCCGATAAAGTAAGAGCTAAAAAATAGAAAAAAGTGTTAGATCCTCGTCTGAATAAAGTAGTAGTTTTTCAGCAAACATACCTTAAGAACAACAGTGTTATAGGTAAGGGTTTTTTTTTGGGGGGGGGGGGGGGGGCATGTTAGTGGGTCATGCTATGTACAGTCGAGGTGAGGTCTGAACAGATGAGTCTTGAATCTTTTTCGGAAGATGGCAAGTGACTGCTGTCCTGACATTAGTCGGGAGTTCGTTCCACCACTAAGGACCAGAACAGAGAAGAGTCTGGACTTTGCTGAGCGACATTTGTTTGATTTCAGCGATGGTGGTACCAGCCGGCCAGCTGAAGGAGAGGAGCGAAGTGCTTGCCTCGGGGCTTGTGGTTTCACCAGTGTTTGAAGGTAGATGAGTGCCGTTCCATTGATGGCCATCGTCTTGAATTGGATGCGTGCTGCAACAGGGAGCCAGTGGAGGTCACGGAGGAGGGGGGGGTCACATGAGAGAATTTGGGTAGATTGAAGGCCTTATGGGTAATGTAGGATACAGTATATTTGGTCAAGATATCACCATCTACTTTGACTTTGATTTTGACAGTCTTTTTTTAATCTGCCTCTTAAGAATCCAATTACTTTGTGGAATACTATATGTGGCAAAATTGAAATCAATTTAAATTGAATGAAAGCCGCCAAAAACCTTCTTATTACTGGAATCAAGAGAGTTTAAAATGGCCACGAAACCCTTGATATCTAAAGTTTGCAGTTACTATATATTTGTACAGCCACTATTTGCACTACGAGTGGAATTATTGTAATTAAAAGTCTCGTATATCTAACGTGGCAAGTCTTTAAAGAAATAATTGCATAAACTCAACCACGCAGGTGAAGTGTGATCTCCGCCATTTCTCTAGGCCGGAGGCATCCCGAGTTTGCCTGCAAGCCATCCAGCATTAACTCAAGTCAATAACTCATCAAGCCGTGTCACCGGGGGGTCAGACAGGTTCCTCTGCACATTACAGATGCTATCTCAAAGGAGGACGAATACATTAACCCCAAAGTCAAATTGCCATAAAACACCTGTTTTTAAATTGGGTGAGGGGAGAGAAAGATGCTCACGGATGATAAATAATGTAAGTGTAATGTGTATTAGATTGTTACTTAATGATGGGCCCCAGAGTGAGAGTTTCATTGTGAGACGATGAAGTGATATCTGGGTGGAACAAGAGCTAAAACGGCGTCTTTTTCTCCGTTGGACAGTTAGAACAGTTGAAGGGAGTGTTCAGGTGCTGAGGGTGTTTCTACAACTGAGTAATTTAGATTTTTGGGCTTGGTTGCAAAACGGCAGAGAAGATAACTTGTGGTTCCCAAACAAAACGAGATCCGGTGTGTACCGACCGTTTGGCACGCGTAGCATTCGTAGTTTGATGTGTCGCTGTTTCACTCTTAGCCTGCTGACAGGAATTGGTGTTTGTAGTGTGGTTTTTCAGCTAACCAGGTGGGTCCACGGTGCACGGAGCAAATCCACACCAATGCAAAAATATTTGGTTCATGATGTGTCAAGTGTGCTACCTCAACGGAGAGAGTGGTTTGCTGCGCCGCATGTCGGTTTCCTCTCCAACTTTCAGCAGTTTCTTTTGTGGCTGTACGCTATCCACCGACGAAACCTGATTTTAAATCTGTACAAAGTCGTTTACAGTTGGAGGATTCTCATCTATTTTAAATACGCTTCGTGTTTTACTACTGGAGCAGAACTGAAAATGCCCACGCAGCGCCCAACGTAAAAAAGATAGCTTTGAAAACCCCCCCAAGGAGTGCAGTGAGTCAAATGACTTGTGAAGCCACATACCTAATTGATTTATTTACTACACCTGGCTTCAATAAAGCACACCAGAGCGCAGGTTACTGGTGTATTTAACACTTCAACTAAGGTATAATTAACCTACTGTAATGGCTCCGGGGCCTCACCCGACTGGCTAGCTTCAACCCCCCCACACTTTTTAATAACCTGTATCTCTGGTATCATCTGTGCCTCGTCCCTCGCTTCCTGAATGGGGCCACCGTTGATAAGGCTGTAATTTATGGGCTTTTTTTGTGGGAAGAAAAAAAAGAGGGGCTGGTTCTTATCATGACCTAGAAGCTGAGAAGTGAAGACTAAATGAAAAGTGTCGTCAAAATCAAAGAAGATCATCTGACATCGGAGTGATGTGTTTCTAATAAGTCAAGGCAGGGTCACGTCTTTTTTGTGAATGGCCGAGGTTATTGCTACAGGGATGGACTGTTGACGTAACTCTTATTCATCGACCAACTGTTCTCAAAATATGTGATCATCTTGTGCATGCACACACACACACACACACACACACACAGACAGCGCTTAGCAACAGCTATGACGAAGCGGGGAAAGCCGGCGCAGAGCAACTCTCACTCCCCCTGTGACCACGTCTCAAAGTGGTCAAAGGTCAAAGCGGCTGCTCCTCTTGAGCCGATGACCTTTTGAAGGAGCTGGAGGTCCCCACCCTCTCAACCTTGACTCACTGCTTAAAACTCACCTGAGCTCGCTCTTAAGCACTTATCAGGCCCATCTCGTTTGCGGCTCAGCTCAACTGTCAGAACCTGTTCTCACACTCTGTCTCCTCACAGGACCCGTTGCCTTGAGTTGTCCCTTGAGCCGTTGCCACTAACCGCTCGGATAATGACTCTCGGCTTCGATTAATCCCCTCCTTGGTTTTGTTCCCATCTAAGCCAGCTATCGTCGGCATGCCTGGGCACTTGTCTGAAGCAGGACAGGTCGCGTACTTCAACCCCGCGGCAGGCCGAGGAGGCTAAACACACTTGATCCATAAATGCAGTTGTGCTAAGTTGGAAGGGGAGCCCCCGCAGCTCTGGGTGACATTCTCAAATGCAGCTGCACTGTTTAACCTGAGGCACAGACACGGTGCAGGAGAATAAGCCTTCACTAATCTACCTGCTTGGCACATTATGCAATTCAGACATTCTTTTGTTAAAGGGATAGAGATGTCCTTTGACAAAAGGCCTGCACGCATGTGAGTTAGTACAACTTTCTAATGTCAAGGAGTTGCTTCGTTGAGGAACTGCATTCCAGCACGAAATGAGAGCTCCTCTTAATAATGCGCTGGTTTAAACACGTCTTGCTTGCAAATGAAAAAAAAATTCAATGGGCGCAGGCGTTGGAACGGTTTTCTCGGTTCTGTTTCAGAGCTTTAAAGAAGTCAGATATTGCAGGTTGTCAGGTTGTATTTTGAGTGCTACTATTACAGAGGTGTACTCTGGTTTAGTGCAGCTGGTAACCACTTCCTGTTTTTTGAACAGTGAATCTTCTCACAGTTTAGCCATAATTTCCTGAAGTGTGTGTTTCGTGTGTGGGTGTGTGTGCGAGTGCGAGAGTTTGTGTCTTGGGGTTAACAAAAAAAAAAAAAAAAAATTAAAAAAATGAGGTGGCTTGCATGTTTGCAAAGAACAATCACAGTTCCTCTCTACTCAAATACGGCGCACCTTTTGTGAGCTGCAAGGCGATGTGAATTGTTTGTGCACCGATAACATTTTATGTATCTGTGTGCGTTTTCAAGTGCAGCCATTCAAATCTGTGTGTAGCTTCATGTATCTCTGTGTGTCTGTCTCCGGAACAGAAATAAGCAGCCCCCTTTTTTTGTCGGAGTGACATGCGTTGAAGCTTCTTTGTCTTTAAAACGGCGTCAGGAAACCGACGCATCATTCAGTATTCCGCCGTCGTTCTCTAACCTTCCTACACGGCTAAACGCTAACATGTGAGCGCTGCGTCCACACTGTCTGTTGATCTCCGCGTCTCTCCTTTGTGCTTTTGTCTACAATCAGCTCAGCAGCGTGGACCTCACACAGGCTCTGAGAGATACCGCATTCTTACACCGAGGCCCATGTCGAATGTTGTCTTTTAAATCAGGGATTAACGGGAACACATGTGCGCCAGTTGTGTTTATAACGTGCGCGTCTCTGAGTGAGCCAAGGGGGACTGCTGGGCCGTAATTTGTTTTTGCAGACTCTGATGTCAACTGTGCTAAAGATTTGGACTCATCTGGTATTTTTTCGCCCTCGCCCCGTTGCGTTGCGCAAGACTTACTGATACGCCGTCAGTCTGTTCTCGCTATTTGGTGCTCTGATGAGGGATTTGCAAGATATTGTTTTTTTAGTCTTGTGGAAATACTCCGGAGACACGAATAAAAACTTTCCGTCAAGGTCAAACTGCGTAAGTCTTATCAATATGGTACTTGTTTGTATCAGACACAGAAGAGGCCTAACAAAAGAGAAAGAGAAAACAGATAATCTAGCAACCGCATCACATAGGTAGCCACATGCGCCACAAATTAGAGAAGTGGGCCTGACTTGTGGGGGAAGAGGTTCCCCACTGGTTCTACACACAGAGATAAACAGCACATTTTGCTGAAAATAGATCCCCTTCATCTCCACTTGACCTAGAATTTGTGCGCCCACACTGAGGCTTTTCCACCCAACCCTGTTGTTACCTGCTACTGAACAATTGAAGAGAAATCTGAGATCTTTAGCAGAAGCTCATCGGTTGTTGGCAGCAACCCAAAGCAGCTCCCCAAAACTGGGGGGTCCTTCACCAAAAGAATCTGAATAATATGGCCTCCTTCATCCAGAAATATCCTCATCAGAGGACAAGATGGGGTAAAAATGGAAATGTATGGCAGGGTGTGGCATGTTATGAGAATCCCACAAATTACGGGCTGGTGGGGAATTGTTCTAATCCAGCAAACCAATGCTGCGGAAACAGAGCTGCCATTTTGGAGAAAGGGACGGCAGCCAGTTATTTCCAGGCCGAGATCTAATGGATGTTGGGGAAGCTGTGTGGGCTTGGTGGTGCTTTTTGGGAGGTAGGAGACCCCACAGTGAGGGTTTGGGGAGGGTTTGCATCCGTGAGTATATGAAAATACCTGTCAATGAGATTGTAAGGCAGATTCACACAGTCTGGAAGTCATAATTAGGGTCCGTTCTTATACAAATATGACTCACAGTCGTGTCCTCTTTTGATTTTCTCTCAGCAGGAACATGTGAGGAACAGCGATCAGTGATTGCAACAAATGTGTGCATTTCAGTAATGTTCTCTGTCCTTGGCGTCATTTTCTGCCAATAATTCACTCGCTCAGCTGAACCTTTCATCAGATGTTCAGACACAGCAACGTCCTGGATCATGTTGTGTTTCTGTGGTGCGCTGCTTTTCTTGGAATGTGCGCTGGCTCTTTGATTGTTCTGTTTCCTGTGATTTCAGAGGCCCTTTGTCTCTGCGTGCTAACTCACTAATCAGGGAACTCCGTCATAGCTCCCCGTCGCCAGGCCGCGCTCCCCTAATGTCACCCTCTGTGTAATGATATTTTTGGCTCCGCTCTCATGCCTCTCACAGTCTGAGAAAAAAAAAATAAAAAAAGGCAAATGGCAAGAACAATCACCTTCAGGAATGCGCAGACTAAAAATGAGATTGTGGCATCAGCGGCAGCTGAGGGGGTAACTGCTCCGTCATGAGGCATCGCTCCAAAAGTAAAAAAAAAATCACAGTAAATCCCCCCTTGACAGGAGTTTCCTCTCACCGTCACATTCCCGTTAGCTCCCGTACGGTTTATGATTTGATATATTACAGGATACCTGATACACGGATCAGTTTTCTCTGTTCATAAAATGCGTGAGTAGGAACGCATACGCCAAGAGGAGAGAATCATAATGAGGTCAGTTATTTTTTTCTTTTTTGCACTCTGGGTTTCCCCCATCTTCTTTTGCTTAGACTGTGGTTTCATGATGTGTTATGGGATCCATGAAACAACAATGAAACCAGATGTGCTTCGTAATGCGTCTATGTACAGTCTTAACAACTTTGCAGAAGTCGAGCTGAGAGCACACCATGTATTCAGTGTGAGAACTTTGTGCCATCTAAGCTTTCTGGAAGGGCCTCTGTTCCCTTTTATACCTCCTCTTAAAATAAGCCCCCTCCCATTGGCTGTGAGCAGTCTGGTCACTGAATCACATCAGGCCAATTAGAGAGTAACACTTCCTTTACGGTGAAAGATGTTTCCTGTTGATAGTAAACGTGTGGCCTGCTGGGGAGCAGAGTGCGGGGGGGTTGGGGGGGGGGGGGGGGGGGGCTTGTTGAAACGCTGCCAGTGTTTCCCTGACCTTGGTGGCCTCCATGGCGGAAAAACTGATGCTGTTGTCGGGCTGAGGTGTGTGTTCATGTGTTTGCGGCCGAACAGCAGTGGTGGAGAGTAACTAAGTACATTTACTCAACGACATTGAGGTACTAGTATTTCCACTTTTCCACTTTGCAGAACAAAATGAATCTGACAGAGTGGCGTCACATTTCAGATGAGTTGTTCTGCTTCGTCCAATATCCAAAGTGTTTATAGCGGTTGTGAATATCTGCACATGTTGGTAATAAATACGATGCCGCACATTTTCAGGCAGTCTCTCCTGGAAGACATTCATAGTGTGTTGCACTCAGTTGTTCATGTGAAACGTGGACAGGAATAGTTCTGTTAAGAATGAAAAAAAGAGAGCCAGCTAGAGAAATTCGACCTTTTTGCTCCCTTCTCAACTCCACACAGCTGGCCAATCGTTGTGTAAAGTGGGTGCGATTGGCGGATTGCTGGTTTTCAAGTTTCTGAAGTGGTTGGACACATCCAGCCCCAATCCCAACACTGGAAAGGTGTGGGGTGAGTGGGTTTCTGGAGCTACTTGACTGTCTGACAGGCAGTTTGACCAAAAGACTAAACTTTTCTGTTTACGAGCTCTGAACATTTCGTCCACCACAGGTGTAACCGCGGTGCATCGATCTCACTCCTGCTTTGTCTTCCCAGTGTCACCAACTGGTGCTGATGGCGGATCCTGAGATGTAGCTCTGATTGGCTCCAAGGCGGCATTTAGAGCACCAAACAGATCTGATGTTAACTCTTTGTGGCATGGACACTGTATTTTCACATCAAACTAACTTTTTTTCTCCCTCCTCCTTTTTCATGTCAATCAGAAAATCAGACATGTCTTGAAGTCTGAATCCGCATCACGTCTCTCTAGAGATCTTTTGCTTGGTGACCTCTAACAAGGTTTCAGTGACCAGTCTCACCCCTCTCACGCCCACCTGTTTCTCTGGCCTGCATAGACTCAGGCTTGTTTAACTCTAATGGGACTCTGCTGCGGAGTTAAAAACCGAGGGGCCCGACGGTTGCGGCCACAGGTTGGAGGAATGTCTACCGTCTGGACGGGAAAATGTAATCAGCTGAGATCAGCGAATTAGAGGCCGGTTTCTCTTTCTCCCTTCACGCTCTCACTTTCCCTCCATGTGCTTCTCACGCATGCAGGCGCTCTCACTTTTTCTCACTCACCCTCTCTCTGAGTCGCACACACACACGTGTGCACTCTTTCAGATGAAGAAAAATGACACCTTTTCTTTCAGCTATTTCCTCTGTTTTTACATACTTGGGCCTGGGGTACAAGAGGCAACCTTGTGTTTTCATGTGACAAAACACACAGAGGTCTGTGTGGATTTGGGAGAGGTGAATAGCCTAATTCATCATTCGGGGTAAGGCCTGTCTAAGCTTCATCAGGGAATATCTCTATCTACACTTAAAATGTGGGACTGTTGGCGCTGTCTCTTGAGCTTAAAGAAACTACAACTCAGTCCTGTCCTCTGTTTGACTGATGACTTCTCAGGAGAATCCAAATTCCGCAGTCGAAATGTGGTTTTACCTTAAAAGCTGCATGCTTGAGTTTCTCCTCAAGTCTTCCAATTTGACTCAGGAAACAGGATTTTGCCCCAAAAATTCCTAGGTTGGCTGCATTTGTTCACAAAAAACAACCAGGAGAAGATATATCCAGATACTTAATTCAAGCATGGACTGGAAGATGTTTCTTTTTTTTTATAAAGTACTACTTTCTGACACAGAATCCTCTAATGCAAATTCACATTTAATAACAGATAGAAAATGACATTTGTGCGACACACCACCTGTTGTGACAGGTCGATAAATGTCCCAAAGTAACTTAGTGGGTGAGTGAATGTGTTTCAGTCGTGTATTTTTACTTTTAACCAAATCCACGAAAAATGGTAGGCCTAAGAAAAAGTAAAAATGAATTATGCAGATTGCTACACACACACACACACACACACACACACACACACACACACACAGGGTTACAGGGTCACTTCATTATTTTTCAACCGTGACGCTGGGTGTTCTTTCCTCTACCCTTCGCTTATTGTTGTGAAATGACACAATCAAGACAAATGTCTCATTTTTCTGAAGGGTCCTTTCCATAATGTTGTCAGACACTTGCAATAACAATCTGATCCTGTCAGTGGCACAAAAAAAAAAAGCACCTAGTGGACCCACGCTGATGGTGAGGAATTGCCTTGGTGATGAAATTGCAGGTTGTTAAGCAGCTGCTGTCACTCAATATGGGACCAATTTCAAAAATGTTGTCCCCATTAGTCCCCAAGGAGGCAAAAACATGAGAAAATAGGGTCCAGGTTGAAACATTCTGATACCCATCAAGGAGGAGATCATTGATGTATCATAGAATCCATGCATCGTCCAACATAAATGGATCAATAAAACTACTGCTGTCACATAAATCTGGTAGGGTAGAGGTCACACTATTACCCTCTGATATGTCATGGGTAGAAAACTGCATGGAATAAAATAAGCAAACAACACAATTTGACTTAAGTGTTCTTTGTGTAAATGTATTGTTATTTTCCAATATTCAGACATGCCTGTCATCAATACTCTCATGTACCCCACCGTGTCACCAGAGACATTAATCCTGATCATCAAGCCTCCACAGTGGACGTTCAGTGTAACAGGTCGACCACAGGCACGCTCGGCCTGCACGTCCTCCGCCGGCCGTCACATACACTCACTCTCACACGTTCTCACTGGCTCTCGCACACATGTCGATAACCACACTTGTAACGTGAACCTTACTGCCGAAAGGGAGCAGGCCTATAATTATAGAGCGACGGTGGGAAAGCCATAATCACAAAGACTCAAATAGAAATCTGAATCAACAGATGATTCCAGATTGTTTCGTCCCCTCTGTTTACACAAGGCCCCGCTCTGATTTACAGTCAGTAACTGTTGGAGCCATTGTCCCCTCCATGAACGTTAACAATTCTCTGATTGAGTCTTTTTTTTTACGAAGCCTGCGAGTGCTGATGCGTATTTGTGCTTTTGTGTTTTTGCTTTCACTCAGAAGCCACATGAAAGGTGTTTTTGCTCTATCTTGCCAGTCGACAGAAAAAGACTGTTTGATTCTACTCATACTCATAACCTCGAAAAGAAAAAAAACACTGATTTGAATCAGTGGCCAACTGTGAATTGCACTCCTGTGTTCGGCCGCCTAACAGATGCCTCAGTGTGTTTCTGTTACGCACACCAACACTGCATTTCCACCGTTTCAGCCCAGCTGGCGGAAACCGTTAAATGAGCAGAAACTATGACACCTCCGTGGAATGAAAATGGGACGTAATGCACATTTTCTTTCTTGTATATGTGCATGTTATTTTAACTGGAGCTTTGGTCACCTGTTTATAGACTTGTTGATCATGCATGAGCTGAACCGACCCTGCGTAATGAATAGCTGGCAGGAGATTGGTTTTTAATTTTTAATGATTGTATGAAAGCTATTAATTTCCTTTACGTAGTGCAGAAAGTTTGGTGCAACGACAACAACGCATACATGAAAGATCTTTGTGATGCATTTGCATGTTCACTCTATTTTCAGAAGGTGTGACATTTTCTTTTTCGGGGTCAATCAAAGTTCAGAATCGACAGTCAGTCCACTGATTTCACTTTTAATGCATCAGAGATGACCGTTTGTATCTGTCCAGAACAAATCTTCCTCTGTTTTCTGCATCAAAACTCTGCCACTTGTTACTGTAGCTTTAAAAAAAAAAAAAGACTGTTTAAAACACTGTCGTTGCTCAATGGCAATTGCCTAAGACACCCCATTCCTGGGAAATGAATGCATGCCCTTGTTCCAAATTTAGTTTTTGCCCGCCACCATGGGCTGCTATTTGGTCTGCCATTTCTCAGGGTTGTGGGCTTCTTTAATGAGCACTTTGATCCCACTCAGGTCTGGAGCTGGTGTTTACGCGACCCTGGAGAAAAAAAAAAAAAACGGAAAAAGGGAAAGAAAAAAAAAAAACGTATCCTATTCTCTGCTAGAGACCTCTGAGCTGTGGTGTCCGGCGTAGTGAGCGGCCACATCGGGACCCCAGGGACCTCGCCTCCATCCTTAGACCCCGAGTGACCACAGGCAGAGGTCGTGACCCGCGACCATGCTTTCAAGTAACGGTCGGGTGGATTTTGCTGCGGAAAATGCAATGGCAGATGACAAATGTACACTGAATGAGGGTTATCAAGGCCAAAAAAAATCTTAACTGATCGCGAAACATTTCCAGTCAACCTGTCAGATTCATTTGGTTTACGAGTTCTCGTTGCAGATGTCACTGGCAGCTGGTTTATTTAGGTTCAATCGTAGTATGACATGTGTTTTTGATTAGGGTTTCCCTTTATCAGTCTCATACATTTCATAACTTAACTACAACAGATTCTTGGCTCTCCATACTTTATTTCCAGCATGGCTTTGACACGGAGCAGCTGTGCTAAGGGTGTCACTGCTAACGTCTCTGCATCTGTATGCATTCATGCAACCTGCGCAAAATTTACGCTTTAAAATATCCAAACAAATGGTTGACTGTGATGAATGTTTCGCAGATAAGGTTACAGTCTCAGAAAATGTGCCATATTTGTATTTGATTTAATTTGATTCAGGAACATCTTGAAGCAAGGATTTACACATAAGACAAATAAAATAACCTCTCAGCAGATTTTTGTTTTAGCCGAAAACCCAGAATCATGTATGCCTTGTCTTAAAAGACTGGGAAAGTTGGGCAGGTGTTTTCTTATTATTTCCCTGAAGGCATCAGCAGGATTTGCCACATTCCACCAAACGAATTACCAGCTGTATGGGCACACACACGCGGTAGTACAACAAAGAGCCTCAGCCAGGAGTACTGAATGTTCTAGAGTCATTCATCGTTGGCACGGAGGCCCGTCTCATGTCAGGTTATGTCCCTGTTTCACTCTGTGGGAGCACCCTGAACCAAACCGATGAACCGAGCCTTACAGTAACCTTATAAATACCGCGGCTGGCGGGAGTCACGGCTCTATACCCTCTAGTTCCTGGAAAACGGTGAATAAATATACATGCATTGTGCACTGCAGCGCTCAGGGTTTATATCAGCTTGCAGAAGATGTTCACTCCTTTGTTCACTGTGATTTATTAATCTTTAAATCCTGTTTGAAAAGGAAGACAGGATATGCAAAGCCTGCATAACTGCCAGTTTAACAGGTGTGTGTGTGTGTGTGTGTGTGTGTGTGTGTGTGTGCATTTGCTCTTAGAAAGTCAACTTGAAACTCTGAGTCAAATGCTAGAAATCTATGAATGTTGATGTTTTGTTAGCATTTAGTTAGATACATTTGTTACATTGAAGTCAGAAATAACTGTTAGGTGTTTGGATGGGAGCTGTTAACTACCGAAGACAAACTGGCATGTCTACTCTGTGACTCACAGCGGCATTGTTGCTGTTTGCACTGGGGCTGTTAATCACATGTGTATATGGCCATGTGAGCAAGGTGGAGGACCAGGATCCTACTGCAGGTAATGGACCAATCCGGACGCACAATAGAGCCAAGAAGAAGAAGAAAAAAAAAACCCAACAAAAACACAGCCTGTCCGTTCACGTGCACTGACACTGTGGTGGTTGGGTGTAGAGGATGGCCTGCTGTGAGAGGGTTTGAACCAGGTGTACACGGCTGTCAGGCTGGATGCAGCCCTTTGCCCAGGCTTGCCCGCCGTGTGCCCATCCACGTGTTCTGGATACCCATGTGTCAGTGGCGATGAGTCACGCCAGACAATGTTGTTTGCCCAAGCTGAGTCATCGCAGGGTTTGATGGATGGGACCTGGACTGCCGATCTTTTCTCATGCCTTAAGTGGAGTATCTGTTTGACTTGAGCTTTTGTAAGGTATTCCCGTCTGTGTTTTTTGCATAGGAACATCTCTCTCTCTTTCCCTTGAAATCTGCATCTTGTCACTCAAGAATGCCAGAGTAGCATATTTTCAACATAAGCACACACACACGCACATTTCTTGGATCCGGAAACATGCGTGGGCGAAAGCCATATCGGCGCCCGACCAAGGGTTACAGCCCCGATGGAGACAGCGTTAACCTCAGCGCTGATACGAAGACATTATAGGTGTCTTTATCTCTGCTCCTTCAGTCAGCCTAGCCACTTCAGCAACAGGGTTTTATAGCGACAGGGGGAAAAAAATGGCCATAAACATAAAATGACTGACTGATAGCTGCACTCTGCTGAAGGATGCCCTCTCATTACTGTGTTTTATGAGCCCAGGATCCACAGTGAAAACATGTCGTGCTGCGCCGGAGAGCAAACACCGCCTGGGAGGTCACAGTGCCGCAGGGAGTCCTGGAGTTGTCCTTAGACCAAGTTCAGGGCACTTTGGAAGTGTCACGGGGACCTTTGGTGACCACATCGTATTTCCCAATTGCATGGTTCATTACAGAGTGATTTATGCGCCTGACCTGATGCGGTAATTGGCCGCATCTCATGTGTCTGGCAGTAACGTATGACACAGTTCAGTTTCTTGGAAGGCAAACTATGACGGATATGTTAATTAGGGATGGGAATTGATAAGAGTTTTGCGATTCCAGTTCCATTTTCGATTCTGCTAAACGATTCGGTTCTTTATCGATTCTCATTTGGAAAAAAAGGAGAAGAAACAGGTCAATTAGCATCAACTTTAGTTCAGTTTAGAAGTAGCATGATAACCTTGGTACAAACCCAACAGTGAGGTCTTGAAGTATAATAATAATAAAATAAATATTCTTGTATGTAGAAATAAACAAAATATAACATAAATTATTCTGTGGCAAATACAAGAATGGCCAGTAACATCCAGTAACATTTTTCTAATAGCCAGTGAGAA
This sequence comes from Chelidonichthys spinosus, assembly GCA_029853015.1. Taxonomy (NCBI): domain Eukaryota; kingdom Metazoa; phylum Chordata; class Actinopteri; order Perciformes; family Triglidae; genus Chelidonichthys; species Chelidonichthys spinosus. Next base: position 18,353,244 of record CM056827.1, on the reverse strand, counting down.
GAAGGCATTCATTTAATGTTAACTGTTAGTGATAGCAGGTTTTACAATGAGGCAAATGACGCTAACATGATAGGCAGTGTTGTTATCTGCAGTATTAACAGCCGAGGACATGCTAACGTTGGTGCTGCTGCTGCTGGGTTGATGAAATATCCACTTTGCAAGTATTGCAAGTCGCGCTGTTGTCATCCTTTCTCGTGAAACGTAACCACACTCTGGACGTCACCACGCACGTTGCGTCTCGCGTAAGCTACACAACGTGCGTCATTCATGCCCACTGGAAGTGATGAGGGAATCGTTTGCAAAACTGGCAAATGATTCCAAGGAATCAAAACACTGGGAACCAGTTCTCAACAAGAACCGGTTTTTCGATACCCATCCCTAATGTTAAAGCTGACGCACGCTTGGCATTCAGTCAGTTATCTTTCCTGTTGGGAGGAATTAATGCAGGATTCACGTTGGCTGTCATCCATCTAAATCTTCCTTTCGATAAGCGCGATAAGCAGATGTTTTCGCAGCTTGACTCTAAATCCACATTAGTGGGTCAGTTATTGACTGAAATTCGGTGATTCGGGGAATACTGAACTTCAAATTGCTCCTGTGGGATGCTTTAGACAAATTGATATAATATGAATGCATTGTGTAGCAAATGTGAAAGTAACCATTGAGAAAGAAATGTATGTTTGTGGACAAAAACCAAACATGATATGATGTTGACATGATGATATGTAACTCTTGACCAATGGAATTATTTTTTGAACATATTCTAGCAATTTGGGAATGCAATCTGACCCACGACGTCTCCTGTTTCACCTGCTACCTGCATGAGTGAACCATTGAGATCTCATCCCCGACAACGCAGGCCGACCTCTCGGCGGAGACAAGCCCCTTTAAATGATTGAAATATTTCGGATGCTCCTCCAGACAAAAGAAGTGAAAACAAGAGAGTGAGTGAGAGGCAGACGAGTTCCCTCTGACCTTCTGGTCAACCAGAAAGTGGGACGGGTTAATCCTGGTTTACGCTGACCTCACTCAGCAGCTCCTCAGCGGCGGAGTGATAAACATGAGTACGGGGAGGATTCCCCTCTCACCTGGAGACAACGGATCGCCCCGGGTCTGACCCCAGAGGTGACGACAGGGAGGTGACAGGGACACGACAGAGAGAGAGAGATAGAGAGGGAGAGAGAGAGAGGGTTAATGGAAGTAGAAAAAACAATATAGATTAGCCCCTTTCAGACATGGAATCAGTGCAATTGCTGTGTTTGTTTATCTGTTATGTTAAATTCAGGCTTTTTATTTGGCTTTTCACTGTGGAAAAAGCTCCATTCTGGTGTGATATTTGGCATTAAGCATACAGGACATGCAGGAAATTACATGAATTTCCAGCCATAAAAAAAAATCATTTAGATCATTTTGTTGCTTCAAAATGATCTAAATGATCGTTAACAACCGTTAAAACTTCTCTTTAATTGTTTCTTGTGATTGATTGACATCTTGTATTCGAATACGCCTCCTTTTATTCACACTCGACCCATTTAGAAAATGTGTGTTTCAACAAGACACATGCAGAGTGATCAAAGCGATGACGCAACTATTTTTTTAAAGAAGTATTCTGTTCGTAGGCCAGCATAAAATGACACATCAATGCTTTTTATTTATCTCATTCATTTTTAAACACATCTCATCTCCAGTTTGTCCCGTTCATTTTTGACAGAACTGTGGAGTCACTCCAAATGTGAGTCAAGTTGGCTGTTTCTCATGCTGCTTCATGTAAAACGCTGATTAACACTATGGTTTCTATCTTGTTTGGATCTGATTTGGTGTCACAAATCCAAATGGTCCAATCTGGAATGGCAAAAACCTCCAAAATGCCACACAGAGAGAGAAAGCTAGATGATAACCAAGAGAGAAGCAGCCAATAAGGAGAAGAAGAACAAGGAATGGAGAGAAAATCAGACATACAGTTCTGCCTATGATTTATCAAGCCCCTGTTTTGTTCCCCTCTCGTGCTTTTCAAGGAAATCAGCGAGCTTTTCTTTGCTCTTCTCTCGCAAACTGATAAAATCCCTGCTATCGTTCAAGGTAAATGCAGAGTTCAAAGGATGTCAAAACTGTTTGCAAAGCATTGGGCGTTCACAATCCCTTCGCAGGGATTTGCTTTTCAATTTTCAAACTTATCTTTATTTCTATTGATAAGGTGAAGCTGATTCATCACTGTCGAGGGGTTGAACTTGATCGCTTGGGTTTTAATTTTTCAAAGTGAGTGATGTTAAAACCATACGTTATGTACATAGCTTGGTGCGATAGCGAGGTTTCTATCTGAGACCTTGTTGTTTCGGTAATAGCTATAAATCAACGTTGGACATGTTTTTGTAGCCATGTAACAGCGTAGGTGTGTTTTGTGTTGAACGGGCTTATAAAAAGCTATTACTACATTCCATGTGCATGTTTACATGTCCGCTCAGGTCTCATCTTTAACCACACCCTCGGTGGTTCTCACATTAAGAGCTATAGATTTATGTATTCTTATTTATTACATAAGAGGCTTTTGAGGAGTCTGTCTGTACGCCTGCATATTTTTGACTCAAGTTTCTTTTGTTTTTTTTATTCGCAATACATAATCTACATCTTACACCACAATACAAAACAACAGACTCTATTTATATCACCACATTACAAGAACCGTTTTTATTGTATTTGTTGCCAATTTCCTGTTATTCATATCCCAACTGGCACATCTGCAAACCTAAACCGTTAAAAACAGTGATTTATAGGATTTATAGTGAATTTAAACTGAAAAATACAGTTTGATTTTGTAAGATTCATGTAAGATCAGCGGCAGAATTATAATATTTCCTCTTGGAGGTACACACAGGAGACAAAGCGTTTGAGAGAGTGTTTGTTTTCCGTCTCTGTTTACATCTCAGAGCAATAAAACTGTAATAAAATGATGTACAGAGGAGCAGCTCGAGCGCGACATCCCCGTTAAAACGTTACCTGAAACTCAGCAAGTATTTTAATGAGCACGCCATAAAGTAAATATGTGCTTCTGTTGACAGAGAGAGAGAGAAATAAAAGAGCGATGACTGCGTTTTGACTGTCCGTTCAACAAAGCGCTTTCTGTGCTGCATCTGCCTATTACTTTGTAATTATTTACCATTTATAAGGAGCATGCAGGAAAGGCCAGTTATGGGTTTGATTTTCCTCACAGGCAAACCACATAAAATCCCTTACAGTCCTCAAACTTTTCAGAGTGCATGTGAGTTTTATGTTCTGTTTTATGCAACTCCAGGCTCTTTGTGGAGGAAGCTTGGGATCCTTCAGCTTGTTAGCTCGTTGGCTTTTATTTTAATAAAGAACTAAAGTGAGAGCGCACCGAGGGCAGCTGTTGGAAAACGCATTTCTGAAATGTGAAGTGTGATTCTGCCAAGATTTATTTTTAGACGTGGAGTGTAAGATTTGATGGATTAAGGTCACATCAAGTCAAACCTGCCTATCAGCAGATTCAGTTGGGCGTGCTTCACACACACTCACACACGGCGTGCACCTGTGCAGGATTGCGCTGAAAAGAGCTGATAGCAGAGTGAAAGAACTTGACATTTGTTTTCCTAATCACCTCCGACACCTCCTTTTTGTTTGTGCAGCGCGAGAAGTATCACAGAACTCAACAAAGGGCCCATTTACTCACCATCCCTATTTGTCCAAGCGTGTTCCCCTCCAGCTCCCTGAAAACCACAAGCTCATTATTCCATCCTCCGTAATGTTAGCTTTTAAATCCACATCAGCACACTCATTTGGTTAGAGATGGTAAATATTTATGCGCCGTGTCACAAGCACGCACACACACACAAACACACAAACACAGCCTGCAACGACACACACACATGCGAGCACTTTTACCGTTTGTTTGGATTTCTTTCTTTCTTTTTTTTTTTATTCCAATTTGAGCTGGGAGAGTTTTTGGCTGGAATCAGAAGTTATCATGCAAAGTGAAGTGTCTAAATTGTGTATATATATTATGTGTATATGGATCAATTGTGCGTCTCTGGGTTGAATTATTGGGCTTTGGCTTTGAGAGCTGATCACGGATTTTCAAAACAAAAGACTCAGACTAACTAACTTTCTTCTTCTTCTTCTTCTTCTTTTTATTATTATTATTATTATTATTATTATTATTATTATTATACCTCTCATAGGGTGATGGAAATAATACCATAATCAAAGCATTACAAATGACATTAAAACTGTACTCCATCTGAAATATAATCTGGCACATAATCAATATTAAAGGACTTCATGGTTCTGACTAGTCTTTGACCTTTCAAGAAGAAATGATAATAAGGGTCATTTTAAACAGAGGCTCTGGGTTAGGTGGGGCCCTCTGGCTCCTTCAGTGCCCATTAATCCATCCATGCCCTCAGCGGTGCTACAGGCCGTTAGCAAGGATGCTTGTGGGATGGACCTTTGTCTCGATGCGGGAGTGAACACTGATGCTTTGATTTTCAGAAAAGCATCAGGTAAAATAAAATGATGCCACTGAAAGAACTGACATGAAACATGACTCAAATGTTCTGCTGCCCATCGTAGCTGCTGGAAAAATCTGGATGTGATGACCAGGAACACTGAAAACATGTGTCCCCTAAATGCTAAGCAAATCACCAGTACTTCTTGAAACTTGGATTTTTTTTCATTCATGTCTCCACCCCTCCCCCTCCCTCCACTCCGTGTCTCAGGTTGCCTGCAGTCAGGTAGGACGGCCTGAGGCCTCTGGTTAAATCCCCAGCCCAGACGTCTGCAAAGCCCTAGTCTGCCTCATTGGCAGCCCTGCATTGATTGCTGCTTCAGTCTTTAGTCTGCCCTCATTGTTAATGGGGGACCCTGCATTGTGAGGGGCCACTTGTATTGTGAGGGGCCTCTTTTAATATTGTCTTGCATAGTGATTGGGAATTGGCTGTGTGGGCACTGGGCTGCCAGCTACTCCTGTGAGGTCTTGATAACCTGCTGAATGGAGTCCACCAGGGCACCGGAAGACCCCAAAGGACTGAAGATTGTGGACAAACTGCTGCTACCCCAAATAGAATGGCAATATGTCAGTGGAACTTCAACATCACACATGATCGAAATAATAACTACTGTGCGAAAACAGAATTAAAACACAAAGGAGCTAAAGGTGACTCTGGTTTGGTTTTACTGTTGTTTAAACAACCAATTTTCATGTTTTTCCTGATATCTCAGCCCATGTCCAATTGAAATCAGTTTGCTGCGACACTGGTATTGTTTTAACCTCGTCAGTCTCTCTCTCTCTCACACACAATAGACGACCCTATTTAGCTTTAATGATCAAATGATTCAAATAAACACCGCACTCGTCAATGCACGCATGTAATTCCCCATTCAAATGCACTCAGGAACATTCAGGAGAAAGGAATGCGCCGCGTTCATGTTTGGACTCTACGTTGTTCCTGCAGGATGCTGTAATTAAACCTTCAAATCAATATCTGCCCTCTTTCTCTCTCTGCGACCCCGTGTTGTGATTCTTCTCTTGCGCTCGTCGCGGAGCCATTGTTTCACTTAGCTAATCAAAGGCTCGGCTGCTATCTGATCAAGGAACGTTTTAACGTCTGTCAGCGGAGCCGAACCAGCCAAGCTCCAAATAACAGCCACCCCCTCGAGAAGACGAAAGAAAACTTTGTGTGGGGGGAAGTGATGGCTGATATTTGCAGTTTACATCGCATATTCAAGGCTACTGATCTCAGCGTTATAGGGAATGAGCAGTGTCCACTATCTCCAACGACTGGAAGTAAAACCCTAAATGCATGCCATTCAAAAAAGTGCACCATCAGCCTGAAATAAAAGTTATCTTGGATTTTTCTTTAAATATTTCTTGTATTCGACAAGGAGAACTGTATTTCCAAATGTAGACTAAAAAAACCTATATAAAGCAGCATTTGGAAACACAATCCTGTCCAATGCAACCTGATCCGGACAGTCATGCAGATAGACCCGACGTTACCTCTTCAGCGGAGTCACTGGAGGGATGTGTAACCGAAGCTCTCAGTGAATCTCGGTGGATGGTGACAGTTACTGAAGCCGCTTGTATTGTTCACCTGCATTGTGTTACATGGGAATGAGGACGGCAGGAAACCCAGCTTTTGTTGAACTGTTATATTTTGTACTACCACACCAGTGTGGGCGATTTAGCGTGCACGCACACGCACGCACACCCACATTTACATTATATGCAAGACAGCGTCGCCACTTCAAAGGCTCCAATCTGTGCACAAAGCAAATGGCAGGCGGAGGCAAATTAGAAGGGGAGCACGGGTTCTTCTTCAGAGGGAGAGGAAGCACATCGGAAGAACCTATAATCTCCCTCAACCCCTGCTAAACCGAACGCCCAAAGGAAATGACATCACGTGACTCGCTGTGGCGATATCACATTGCTGAATACAAAATTAATTGCCGTCCCAGATATTATTGTCCTCAGCAGGACTGAGGTCATGTTTCCTGATATTCTAAGCTTCTCAGTGAGCACCTTCTTTGAGGTATTACGTTGCTAATCCAGTAAGTAGTCCAATAATACTTTTTTATGTTCCAATTCAATATCGTCCAACAAATTCACAATATGTTTCTATTACTGGTAAAGAAGGCGAAGAGCTAAGTACCTCCAAACGACAAAGACAAGGGTGCAGCAATATTGTTCCATCTTTTTTTTACATAGGCTTTTTTTTAATTCTCTGTGTTCTTCAGACAAAAACCCCTTTCCATGCGATTGCCAATATGTTTTTCTGACTGCGAACAAAAACAAGCTGACACAGACACTTATTTGTTTTGCCGTCATCACTGTTTTCTGTTTACATTTGAAGCTGGAGGGCTTAATCCTAGAGTCCTATTGCTCTGCACTTCTAACATGCGTTGTTTATCAAACCTCACAGAGAAAAAAAACAACAACAACAAAAAAACGACACGTAACCAAATTCTTGACTTATGGATAGAGAAAGGATAAAGCAGCAGGACAATGTTTGATGTAAATTGTAACCTTTCAAATGAGCCCGTGCCGTTCCAGCAGCCCAGCTTAACTCATCATCTCTTTCTTTGTGACAACCTGTAATTGCAGACTTTTTAAGCAGCCCTGGAGATGTGTTGTAGATAAGCTGTCCAGCTTAACACAGTCAAGGCTTCTGAGTGGTTTCCTTTAGGCATGGCGTTCCCGCAGGCTGCAGATTTTGTGCGGCGGGTGTCATATTTCAAAGACGTCATTCAAAAACACATCGGGAGAAAGACGAGCGATTCATCTCGTAATTAGCAGCAGAGATATGATCTGATATCAGAGGTTCGTATTAATAAATGTGATCGAATTTGCCAGAAAGTCACTGTGTAGCTCCACGTTCTGAGCTACAGCAGATCCATGAAAGGCCACAGGAGGACAACAGTTGTTGAAGTGATTAGTGGTCACAGTGTTGAGTAAAGGCAACCTCTTTAATTACAGAAAACACCAATGGAGGTAAATACTCCGTCATCTGATAGCATCTCGGGTAAAGTGTCCCCCCTCCTCCTCCCTCCTCCCATCAACACTAAACACTAACTGCAGGTAACGAATCCATAGCCCTGAGGTCCCTCTGTCTCCAAACTAATCAAGAATGACAATAGAAGTAAATCTCATTTCTGCTGTTAGAAAAACTAATTCAGGCAATATGAAACACAGATGTTTTGTTTGGTATTGAGCACAGGTTGGGTAATGTGTTCATGGTAACCCAGGGACTTCTGAATAAACTCCTGCTTATAAACTATGTCACTTTCTTCTTTGGGATCTTCTTCTTGGGATTTTCAATGAGGATTGTTTCTTGGCATATTCCAGTGATTGCTCATCTGAGGCTGATCAACGTCCAGCTAAACTCAAAATGAGCAGGATATTGCTTTAACTTGACTCATCCAGCAGCGACTTCCTTCGATTAGTCTCTATTAGATTCTTTAAAGGCCTTTTTATCAGCCTTAAGAGGATGGAAAGGAACTATTATAAACAATAAAAGAGATAAAGAAAATTGGAGGCAAAGTTTATTAAAAAAGATACTCCATGAGTAAGATTAGTGTTGTCCAGCTGGAGCTCCTCAGGCAGGTCTTTCCAACACCAAAAGGCAGGTCACCTTTGGTCTTTAACCTTGAAAGACGAAAAGTCAGGACTTCTCTGCCTGAAGGTCTCAGATTACACGAAGGAATCAACAGTCTAGAAAGAAAACGGGCATCAAATGAAGCCGCAACGACGCAATATTGCTCAATAAAGCATGCTAATCAAATTTAAACGATTAACAGGTTTGTATCATAAAGAGTTGTCTGACAGACATTTTCGAAAGTACTCCTTTTGGTATTAGTTTCGGTTTCAAGTACCAACCCTGTCTAGAATTTACATTGATATTTTGATGTTATTTTGTTGGAAACCCTAAACCATTACCATAACCCCTAAACCCTTCCCTTGAAACCCTAACCCATAACCCTAAACCATAACCCCTAAACCCTTCCCTTGAAACCCTAACCCATAACCCTAAACTATAACCCCTAAACCCTTACCTTGAAACCCTAACCCATAACCCAACTAAAACAGAGACTAAATGTTGACATTTTAATGATGTATACAGTGCATGTTTTCTGTTTAAAAATGCTGCAAATGTTTCGTGACATTTTAAGATGCTAGGCAACGAATCATTTCGAAAGGTATTTATTCTGTGCGTAATTAATCTTGAGAGGAGATATGAGTGTGAACACGCCATACCATAGCACCCGCAGCTCGATTTTTTGCTCGAGTATGAGTCACCGCAACCGCAACCATGGGTGTGCCGTTTGTTGTCGCCCCATCGAACTCCATTCACCCCATGATAACAGAATTCAGCCGAGATGCATTTTAAATCATTTGAAAGAAAAATCCATCCAAAACACCCAAGTTTTTTTCTTTTTTTTTTCCATTTCTAATTTTTGATATGGTACTTAGATCCCTGTACTGTAATAATATAACCTTTAACTGTATTTCTCATTACTTTTACAATCATAAAGCAACAAACCCATTTTCTCCCAAATGAATCAAATTAATTCATTAATTTAATTTGGTAAAAACAAAACCTGAATCTGTTCCAGTAATTTTATCTGACAATGGGAAACCTGTAAAATTAGATAAACCACATGAGGAGACCTGCGGATCATTTCTCCGCTGCATTATAAAACCACTTGGCATGGCTTCAATCTCGTCCTGCTGTAGATTAGATTACAAACTGGCACGGCACCACATTCAATAACTTCTACAGCAAATGTTATATTTATTCTAAAACCGTGATAAGGCCTCGACTTTTGCAAACAGTACTCTCTGGGTGATCGTGCGGCTCGGAAAACAAAAGCGAGGTGGAAACTGACTGCAGCCCCTGCAGGTCACATGAACTTCACGGATGAAACATGTGCTAATTACCCAACAGTGTAACACTGGCACCGAGGCCATCGGGACTGATCCCACCCTGAACAGTTAGTTGTCAAATAAGTGGAGCCACAAATACACGTCTGCCCTCAGAAGATGTGATGGATACAATACATAAAACAGACAAGTCACAGCATAGCAGCAATTATCCCTTCTTATTCTGTGTCCCGTTTCACATCAAAATACCTCTGTGATGAACTTATGATGAGTAATAAATAAAAGCACAAGCCGTGTGCAGTCTTGTTCGTTTTTCTACCAGTGATGAGCAAAAGGACTCTCTCTCTCTCTCTCTCTCTCTCTCTCTCTCTCTCTCTCTCTCTCTCTCTCTCTCTCTCTCTCTCTCGAAGAGTAAAAATTTAAAAATAAAAAAGTAAAGATTACTCATAAATTATTAAGTGACCGTGAGCCAAATGTGAAGCACAAACATAGTGATGGCATTCACCAATTCAACTGGATGTGGCTCATTAAGTTAGGGTTTGGGCCCAGGGCCCCACACAAGCCAGGATCACCCCTGCTTACAGCATCTTGCTTCTGCAACAAAATGTCTGCAGTCTTTAGATAATGATAAATCAAATCCATTACAGCATGGGGGCACAAAATATGCTGGTTCTGGTTTTGTTGTAGGTTTTTTTGTGCTTGTTTCTCCCTCCCCCTCCCCCTTTGTGTTCTCTTCCTCCTGCAGGGCTTGTGTGTGTGGGGGGGGGGGGGGCATGGCTTCTCATGCAGCAGCAGACGATGCACACCTGCTTCCACTCAGATCATCAACCTGACTATAAAAGCCTGGTCTTCACTGCACTGCCTCTTCTGCTGTGCTCGGTAGTGCTGTGTGTGCGTTTGCGCAGTGTTTTTGGACAGAAATGGTTCATCGCTGTGTTGTTTGTGCTTACCTGTGTTTGTTCATGGGGCTCAGGTGTCCTGTGTGCCAGTCTTAGTGTCTGCAGTGCCTGAGTTTTTCCTTGTGTTGTGATTATTTCACTGAGCCAGCTAGCTTACTGCCTCCACTGCCTGCTCTTTTGTTAAATACACTCTTTATCTAAGCTTTTATATATACCTCTCTACATCAGTCTCTGCTTTGAGTTTTTAATCATTTGACAACATTGGAGGCATATGGCACAGATGAATACAGATGATGCATGCTAGTGTTTGCCAGCAGGAGGTCTTTTCATGGGATTTATTGACAAAATCTAGAATATCACCAAGTTTATCCTTTTAGGGGGTTAAAGCACAAGAAGAGGCTGCTGCTTGTGTTTTTACTTTTAGTTACTGAATAAAAAAGGAAATGAAAAGGTGTGCATATTACCTCGTCTTCACCTTGAAAAATATCAATGACCTTGCCTTCCTTCATTGTTGCAGCGCTGAACAGAATGTACAGTATCTGTTAAAGGAGGGACGGCCCAAAATATTCCCATTATCCTCACCACACTCATGTAATTACTCATATTGAAGATCCAAGACTTTACTTTCCCTGTAGCACAAAACGGCCAGAGTATTAAATATGTTAGGCTTTGATCCAGTTGTCAGCTAATGTCAGTGACTCACAGTTGAATTCGCCAGCCTCTGGCCTTCTGGCTTTCAAAACTCACTTTCTATCCAGTGCTCCATTAAAACTGAAGCAAAATGGTAAAATGGACGATTAAGCATTTCAAGAAATTGCCATTAAAAATAAAATGGTGCTGCTGGGTATTTATTTTTTCACGACACATTCAAACTTTTTGCAAATCCTTCTGTCCAACAGAGAAAGACAGCAACAAACCAATATGGCAACACATTTCTGACTCAAAAAAATGAAAGTTGAAGAAACCTGACTTGGCATCCCCATATATGAGTATATCAGTTGTTGTTCATGTAGGTTACAGGCCATAATGCGACACTTATTGTACCGTAGGAATTCCTCTACAGATCAATAAAACCTAATTATGTCTATTAAATCTCTAATTAATACATGTAATTTCAGCAGTGTTCCCTTTAGAATCCACCCATTACAGTAACCAAAGTACTTTTAACTAGTTACACCTGTTATGATGAGGACACTGTGTGCTCCGAGTCTTCTCCTCAACGATGCTGGAACACCAATGGCTTTCAACTCGAGTAAACGCCTACAAGATCATAAAATTCCCCAAACTGGACAATGAAGCCTGCGTTGTTAAAAATTTTATAGTGAAATACCCCTGCCTGTTCTCTCAGCCTTCGCACACACAAGCCAAAGTCAAACATTTACTGACCCTAAAAATAAATGTTTTCTGCCGATTGTATAATTACATGGTGCGGGAGATGTTAGCGTGTAATGTGATGCCGTGTTGTGTGTTTGTGAAGGGAAGGGGTTTGCGGAAAGGGGAGGGCGATGGGGCGAGGGGAGCTTTGGTACAATATAATTAAAATAGGATGGCCTTCGCAGGGCTCAACTTGTTATTGTCTTTTCAACCTCACAAAGACAGCATGTAAAAATAGACTTGTGGCAGAGTTTTTTTGACTTCTTCCTCTATATATTTTCCAAGGATTCGTTGAATAAATTTTTCTTAGAGGTAGGGACGCCGGAGCAACATCTAGTGAAACGACGGCCTCTGCGTTGCCTCAATCAAGTTTTTGTACCTGTACATACCAGTTGCATGTATGTCCGCTGTAAACCTGTCAACACAATAAATCCCCTCTCTTTAAATAGTGCTTAGAAACTTCGGGTAAACCTTCAACCGTTGGTGTCCCCTGAGTTTCACCCCAGTTTGGCCAGCCCTTGCTTTCCTGACTTATGCAATTCCATCCGAGAGGTATTTTATTGAAGTGGTCGCCTATTTGCCCTCACATTAAACACCTGAGGAATTCGTCCCCGGGTTTGCTGAGGTTGTTTTGATGTGCATTCAAAAAGCCTGTGTGTGCAGAAGGAGCTCATTCACAGCTCGCAGGGACTCAATGGCTTCATTTGTCCTTGAAAGTAAACACTCACAGAGGAGGCCCTCAAATATGGCCTTTTCAAACGCCAAGGCCCCCTCGGCTCTCCATCATATGTGACAATGAACAAATTCCTATTCAAAAGCACTTACTGTGCGATAGCCCAGCATTGTGGTGCCTTCAACGCACCTGAGTAAATGAATGGACCAAAATCGCCGCGGAACAAAGTATGTTTTTGAATTGTAAACGTGACATCCGTATGATGCGCTTATGTGGGACGAAGGCCATGTTTCATTACTCAAACACCTGCTTGAGACATTGACAACAGGCCAAAATAAAGACATTTTCCTGGGGATTAAATCCAATAAATCTGTCATGTCAAGTGTTTTCTGGGTCATTGTTCATTTTTTGTGACCCCCATCATTCGAAAAGTGTTGCAATGTGGGGATTATGAACTGGAAGTCACTGCATACAATACTATCTAATGTTTTTTCATACAGTGGACTGTCAATGTTTTTGTTGCTTTGGTAACAGTTTCATTCATGCTTCTACAACTTGGACTGGCACTGTTTATCCATTCGGGCTGCACGGTGGTGTAGTGGGTAGCACTCTCGCCTCACAGCAAGAGGGTCCTGGGTTTGATTCCCGGGTCGGCCCGGGTTCCTTCTGTGTGGAGTTTGCATGTTCTCCCCGTGTAAGCGTGGGTTCTCTCCGGGTTCTCCGGCTTCCTCCCACAGTCCAAAGACATGCAAGATGGGGATAGGTTAATTGGTGTGAATGTGAGTGTGAATGGTTGTCTGTCTCTACATGTTAGCCCTGCGATAGACTGGCGTCCTGTCCAGGTGTACCCTGCCTTCGCCCAATGACAGCTGGGATTGGCTCCAGCCCCCCCGCGACCCTAAAATACAGGATAAGCGGTAGAAAATGGATGGATGGATGGATGGATGGACTGTCAATGTTTTTGTTGCTTTGGTAACAGTTTCATTCATGCTTCTACAACTTGGACTGGCACTGTTTATCCATTACCCTGAGCAAACTATTGATCTGTTATTTTAAGCTAACTATTTCAACTGTTTATCTTTACTTTTAGCTAGCTATTTCAACGGTTTATACTTTTAGCTAGCTATTTCAACGGTTTATACTTTTAGCTAGCTATTTCAACTGTTTACCAATTAGCCTACTTTCAGCAATTTCAACTGTCATTTAGCTAACTATTTCAAATGTTAAGTCGTTACTTTCAGCTAACCTTTTCAAATGTTAAGTCGTTACTTTCAGCTAACTTTTTCAAATGTTTATCTGTTACTTTCAGCGAAGGATTTCGACTGTTTATCCGTTAGCCTACTTTCAGCAAACAGCTAAATGTAACAGGAAAATAATTCAAATGTTAATCCATTACTTGCAGCGAACTATTTCAAGTAATATGTTAGCCTCCTTTTTTTATTGTTCATCTGTGCATTTTAGCTAACAGTTTCTGTTCATCGATAGCCTACTTTTAGCTCATTTCTACTGTCTAACTAGTGTCAACTGTTTATCCTAAAACTCTTAACAATAAAGCATGTTGTCTCTATGGTGAACACATATTAAACACACCCCTATATCAGACACATGTACTGCTTGAGTACAACCGTTGGCATCTTCGTTGGCATCAAAAGCAAAAACATTGTGTTCTGTACACAACACTGGTGGAACGTGCTTCAGGAAACAGTGAAGAACAACAAATGAAAAAGCACAACAGACAAGCCTTCTAAAAATAATGTCAAATGCCATTGATCATGTCTGGATCTTACAGTCAAAATACCAAGACACCACAAAACATTTCACCCTGCAGGTTCCCAGCACACAGCGATGACTCACCAGTGCCACTGTCTAGGATGCACCACGTGGTGTGGCATTGTGTATTTTTTGAGGCATTCCCAGGTGAGGTGTGTGTATGTCAGTTTGTCATGTCTTTCATTGCACCTATTACACGCAGACAGCCCTTGTGAGATCCTGATGGTGTTCTCTGTCAACGTCTTAGTGGCAGATACACAGAATAACTTCAGGTCCAACAACAACTATGAAGGTTTGAGACTGGATAGGTGTGATTTTTTTGTTGTTGTAGAGAGGGAGCCTCATATTTCCACAACACCTGTAAAATTCCACTGTAGATTGTAGTGTTGATGCAGCCAAGAGACATCCAACACAAGCCAACACCGCTCATACTTGCGGTACCAAAGCCCACATTCGAACCTTGTGACTGACCAACAGATATTCGGATATGTTGCCAGGTGTTTCTTTCTTTTTTTTATTTTTTTACTGTTCTCATGCTTTTATATAAAAGAGCTTCCCAATAAGTAAAGAAAACATATAGGACAACAGTTAAAGATAGTAAAAGCACCTTTTCTGTATTCACTTTTATGTTTCAACCGCTTTAATTTTGCAAAACTCAATATTGTAAAATGTTATTCTTGCTGCAGATTTCTGTTGAAAAAATCTAACCTTGCAAAAAAGTTTCATACTATCTTTATTATCCACCATTATGTCAACCTGGCATAGCTATTGCTAATATAATATAAATACTTGTCTTGTATGTTCCATGTGCATCTTTCAGTACATTAATTATGTTTCTCATCCAACAACACACCTGGAACATCTACTGTTTTGGGCTGAATCATTATCATTGTGAGTTCAAACTGTTCTAAAACTCAAATTGTAACTGTAATAATAAAAAAGAACTTTGTTTTGCAGGTTGTTTTTTTTTTTACAACAATACTTTGGCACCCAATCTCATGTGCCATCTCATAAGTTCAAATTAATCCTACGCATCCTTTTACTGTTCAGTGATCCATTCCTGTGTGACACTGCTGCTATTTTATCACCACATGAATCGAATGTTTTGTCTTCATGTCTTCCTGTGAACTCGACAAACTTGTCTCGGAGCCTTTATTTGCTCCACTGACCTGAACAAAACAAAGAAAAAGAAACGTATCCACTGCATCAGCATTGTCTAAACTCACCCCATCAGCGTGCAAATCATATAAATTGCAGGGAAGGGTGGGTATATATACTGTAATTTCAATGGAATATGTGTGCTTAAATTAGAGCGCGGCGTGGTTAGGGGGCAAATGTACCGAGGCCCTATGGGCCTCTGTGATTGGCTGTGTGTTGTGCTAACAGACAGAGCCTTTCCACTGGTTGTGACGGTTGGTTCTGATGTGGCCGACCATGCGGCCCTGATGACGGGGTTGCATGTGTTCCTTGACCCTGACCATAATGGACAACTTTTACCCGCCGGAAGAAAATTACAGCCCCTCAGGAATGTTGCTGTTATTATTTTTTCCTTCTTCATAGAAGAGGACATTTCAACGTGTAAGCCATTATAAAACCATTGCAGCTAACCATCCGCAGAGGGAAATTGGCTTTTTTTGTTGTTGTTGTCCAAGTAGGAGGATAATAGATGATTATGAGAGAGTGCAGATGAGTTTACGGGGATGTTCTGCTAAATTAGAGAAGGACGATCAACACATTTTCTTTAATTTCTTCCTCCCTGTCCCGCCTACTGCTCCCCTAATTCTCTACCATGGCTTTGAAATGCATCCGTCACTCAATTTCAGTGCAGATGCAGAGCGAGTGGATGTCGTAGATGGTATTGGCAGCGTGAGTCAATGAACGGCACACACAGTTTTCATTCTGAGGGAACACATGTTTGAAGACTTTCCCACACAAGCTTCTAACAATATAACTCAAACACTTTAACACATCTCCTGTGGGAGCGGAGCAAGTTAAACTCCCCTGAGTTTTAAATCATCCTCAAAATATATCTCCTGGAGGACTCCTTCAAACCAACCTGTGCACGCTGGTAAAACTAAAAGTAACTCACTAAAGTTGACTCCATATAAACTGAAATTGCATTTTGGCTTGAGTCATTTGGGTAAATTTAATGGGGGCTGTAAGAAGCTAAATAGAATAACCACATGGGTCAACACTTAAAGTGAGGCTGGTTTGGCTACAGCGGGTCCAGCATCTGTTTAAAAGCTATGAGCTCGACACAAATGGGGGAACTCTGGCTCACCCACAGCCTCCTTTGGATTCTGGAGCCCACATAGCACACAAGCAGGTGGCAGAGCTCAACTGATTCATCCCCTTGGTAGTGAAACTCCTCATTAGGATTTAGGTCAAGAGATTGTGTTCAACAACTATGAGATGCAAGCAGTTCTTCTTTGGTCCCTTTTTTTAAAAGTGTGGAGATAAAGATCACTCAGATTAGTGCAGCTTGAATTCAGGGAGAAGACTGAAGGTCTTTTTTTCAGTGGGGGAACCGTCAATGATCATATCTGCTGTGGAGGATCAAAGGAGAAGTAGCTCAGCCCTGAGGGATGCCGTTGCCTCTTGTTGTTCCTCACCTCACTTCACCTGCCCTGACAGGTGTGTGTGTGAACGACACCAGAGGAAAAGACAGAGATAGAGAGACAGAGAGAGAGAGGTGGGGATATCCAACCGATTATGTGACAGATGATGAGAGAAAGGAAGAAGGAGGCAGGCCAAGAATTCCCTTCAATCTTCAAACATCTTTCCCAGTGCTGAGGTAATTAAAGGTGTCCTGCAGGCACATCCCGATCCGTCACCTAAAACAAGTGGCCGTCGCACAAGTAACTGGATTTTTTAAGGCTGCTGCAATATTGACAGACACTTTTAAACCAAACAAGCGTTTAATGTAAGAGAGGACTAAATATATAATTTTTTAAACCTATGTTGCATCTCTTTCTTGGAGGCAGCAGAAAAGATAATTCAACACGCTGCTGTCATGACCCGAAGTCTTTTGGTATAGTTTCCTGTTTTTATTTTGTATCCCATGTGTTCTGTGTTTGTTTCACTTCCTTTCTTTGTGGTTTTTACCTCCTTTATTTCTGTCTATCACCTTTGTTTAAAAAGTCTGGCTCTGTTTCCCATTGTTTCATGCACCAATCAGCTTCCTAGCCTGCCCTCATGTCCCAGCTGTGTCTGATTGGTGTATTCATAGTACTGTCACTTCTCGGTTGGTCGCAGGTCAAGCTTTCCTTCTTTCGATGCATTGTTGGTGTGTAGAATTTGTGTTATTTGCCTGCTGGACCAACTTCCTACCTGGACTCCTGAAGTATTCACAGGTGCTCACAGCTGCAGTCCCATGAAACATCACTTTGACATTCCCCTCTACTCCCTTCCTTTTTCTATGCCCTTATCTCCCAATGCATGTCTTCCTGGCTACTATTCTGAACTGAACTATTGTGGAATTTTGTGTTGGTGTGTTCAGCTGAATTCAAATGATCCTCCTCATCTATTCAAACATCTTTGACAAAAAAACAAAACAAATACCCATGTTGATTTTCATACCTATTATATGCAGAATCCAGTGCAAAACCACTTTATTGTATTCACACTACAGCTGATCTTCACTGATGAAGGGTTACACACGTTTCAAGTCATGTGGACTTATGAAACCGAGGTAGGATTTCCTGTGTCAGACGTCGGCCTGCTGTCCCAAGCTGTGAGTCAACGTGTCCTGTGTCGGGTAGAGCAAGGTGACTTGCATAACTTTCTAATGATTATGAACCATCTATTTATTCAAGACAATACTAAAGTCATTGGCGCCTTGTGTACTGTTGTTAAAACAATGCGTTGAGCGGGAGGTTGCGAGGAAGCACATCCTATTGTGACAGTGACACATGAAACAGGAATAGCCGTGAAAAAAAATTTCCACGCTGCTGAAATGTTAACAGGGACACATTATTTAGAAATAGTTCCTGTTCACACACTGTTAATTGCAGTCTTTAATTCAGACTTGTAATTTATCGCTTGAGTGCCTTATGATCTCCTGTGGGCATGCAAGTAAATTGCCCCACTGTGTAGATGTTGAGATAGAGATCACAGCACTACAACCTCAGCTTTGGTGTTCTGACAGATGGCAGCGGAAGCTTTTTCAGACACTCTGGAGTGCTGAGAATCAAAAGGTCAATTCGCCTGGGTTGAAAAGGTCAATTTAAGAGGATCTTTTTTGTAACTGTCATATATTTGTGTCTCTTAGATACAGAGTATGAGTTTCCTTTTCTCTACCACCTTTTAAAACTATTATTTTGTTAAGTGAAAAACCCTGTATTTCTATTTTCTCTTGCTTTTGAAATGAAGGAATACCGTGATGACGCTTTATGGAAAGTTGGATATGGATATTTTTTTGGTGGCTATAGAGGAAATGTCAGATTATTATAAGTTAGTTATATTCATCACTCAGTTAATGTCACAGCAATCCATCCAATAGTTGAGATGTGTCAGCCTGGAACAAAGTGGTGGGGCTGAGTGAGCCTTAAAACCTACGCTGGGATCTATTAATCTCAACTAAAAGCTACTGTGCCATTTCAAAAGACATATTTCTGTTCATTTAAAAACAACACGTATTCCTGTGACGTCCTTATATCAGAGTTTAAAGAGCCTAATAACTAAATAAACGGTATGCCAGTTTATCCCAGATTGTCTGCACAAAAGCATTTGAGCTGTTAATGAACATATGTCCCAACAGTCCCCCGCTCCCCCGTTGTGAAATACTAACTGTTACAATATGAGGCCATAAATCAGCGATAATAATTACAGAGACAGTAATCTCTGTAATTGCTCTGAGGTAGGCAAAGACCGTGTCTCCATGTCTGCATGCCTCATGCCACATTTACAGGTTAATCAACGTGGGAGGCGGTGGATTGCAGCCGCACCTCCTAATATACAGTAGTTACTACATCAGACTGATATGAAGACATGCTGTGTTTGCTGAAAGACCCGAGGAAAGGCTTCGGCTAATCTAATTAATCTAGTCTGCGATTAACAATAAGTGGCGTTCTCTACGCGTGCGTTTATTTTGGGAGTGTGTAATTTATATTCAAAGATGTTTTTTTTTGTCTCCCCCCCCTATCTAAATGCTTCAGGATGTTTGAATTCTTAAACTGTCTGTGTCTTATGCAGAAGCACACAGTAAGCTAACCATGTGCCCAACCACCCTACCCCAAATCATAAATAGGGGGAGCTTTTAAAGCCCTCTGGAGAGACCCCATCATTGCGCCGCTGAAATATATACCCATCAAACAAGCTATTTCTGGTCTCAACTCCTTCATGTGGCTGAATGTCTATTTTTTGCCTCACCCTTGAATTTTAACTGAATGATATTGTATACCCTGACCGTACTCCCATTGCAAATTATATGAGGGGGGGTGTTCATCTGCAGATAGAATGAATCACAGTAGGTTATCCTAACCAGCACAAAGTCGAGCACAAGTCATGCTGAGCGCGTCTTCAAACCCCTCGTCCCAAGGATGCGTCCCAAAGGTTTATTTTTACTCAGCTGTGAATGGTTATGGCAGCAAACCGCCATATGGCTGTAAGATTGAGTGGTCTTGGTGGAAAATGGGGACGGAAATTACAGAGGGAGAGAGCTGGTGTCACACAGGCCTCTCATTCCTCCCCTTCTCCATGTGCTGATCGGGGGTAAATTCACTGTGGGACTGGGAAACAGTCACTGGTCCGGTTCATGGGGATGCGGGTCCAAAGCATCACCTGCCTTTCCCACATCAGGAGAGTTTTGATTTGAACATGTCATTCCGAGAGATGCGACGCCGGTTTCAGCTGTATTAAACAATCAACTCAGATTCACAAAATTGTATGAAACTTCAAAAAAGCCGACTTTGTGATGTGGATGAGACTAACGTGAAGATTTTAGCTCTTTTACCACAAAAGGATCATGTGACAGGCCGCGCCGCAAATGTCCATGTGCATGTCGTGTGAAAAGGTTTGAACAAGTACAAGAAAGTTTAAATAACAATGGATGTACGGGTTTTATATATAAGCAGCTAAAACTAAGGAAAATTATAATGGCGTTTGGTTGGGACGAAGTTTAAGGTTAGAATTACATAAAAGAAACTGAACTCGGAAACTTCACTTGCAGTAAAAGTCAAAATCTGACAGATTTGAAGGCAAATCCTCTTGAAGTCCACCGTTTTATGTCTTTTTATGTCTCCTTCATGTAATCCTTTTTCAGTTATCTCTCAGACTTTCCCTACATGGACTGAATTTCAATGTGAATCTCAATTCAAAACATCTTATGAAACTTTTTTTTTTTTTGCGTGTGACCTTATACCGTTTATTAGCTGGAAACACACATTTCAGCTGTTGCACACCCCACACCTGAGAGCCACGCAGCATTTTTTCCCACTGGGGTCATCGGTAGCACAGCTGGAACAATTTGCCCGTGGAGTGTTTTGTTTATGAGCTCCTCAACAGTAGTTGTCATGGCAGGTTGGAGCTGCTGCTTCACTTTCGCCTGCCCTGAATTGTCAACACGCGTCAGCTTTCCTCAGCAATTCTGTGATTTTAAAGTTGCTCGTGACTTTCCTTTGATGCCGAGCATGTTGTACATGGCTTGATAGTCGCCGGGTGTTTGTTGTGGCGCGGGACACACTGTACTTTGTGTGTGTTTACTCTGCTGGTGTCTATTCAGAGAGGTTGGATAAACAGCGGCTCAGACGAATTCAAAATGAGACACAATCCAAAAAAACAAAACATTTAACCTCAGTGAGCAGGGATGTCCTCGAACATGAGCTCATTGATCGGGCTGCAATTACCCTTCCAAATCAGCTATTGTCGCCCGTTCATTTTCAAATGGAGCTGCCGTAAGGGGACAATGAAGCCCCGCTGCAAAACGTCTACAGCGAGTGACACTGATGTCAAACACATGTTTCCCCCCGCAGCCCAACAGAAATAGACAAGCCTATTTAGAGGGCTGGTTTGCATGCAGGCTCCAAGGACTGATGTTTGCAATCTGGGAGCCACAGTGGGTTTTTACATGATCAGTAATTCAAAAAGTGGTCGGCCAAAGAATTCATCTTGTGCCTCTTTGTTTTGCTGTTGCCATGCACTTGTGCTAAAATATCATTTGGTGCGAGAGGCCGGCATTAAGACAGCAGAAAGTATGTCGGATGCGGTCCAAGGCCTATCAAATGTCCAGAGGAGCGAGAGACAGGAAAACACAAAAATGTTCAGTAGCGGGGAGCGAAACCAAAAAGGCGCTCTGGTGGACAATCAGGGTGAATTAGGGGGTTTCTGACGAGTGTGTCAATGTTTATTACAGCTGTTACTGTCATAATAATATCCAGATGTAGATTTGGTAGATGGTTGTAAAACCTATTAGAAGGACCGGGGAGTAGAGGTCTGTCCTCTGTGGTAACGGCCCAAGGTCTGCAGTTGTCATTATCCAGAGTGCAAGGTGTCTTTGTGCCTGCTGTGCACTTGTCTTTCTTTCACCAAATACAAAAGAAGAACAGAAGGTTACTGAAAGCTCCTACGGGCCTTTGAACTTACATCTAACGGCCAGGTGTCCTGTGCTTTCTCAAAGAGGAAAGACAGGGATTTCAACCTCTATTGTGCCACAAGAAACCAGCGTTCTAGCCTCTAGCAACATTTATTTTGCCGGTTTTGTTTGGGGACAGAGGAAAAGTAAAAGACTTCCTCCTTTGTAATGACACACACATTATACCCAGTGCCATGTGAGCATGGTGCTTCTTCTCTTTTTTATGTATTTGATAAAGAAAGACATCCCCCCTCCCCTCTCCACAAGACTTCCTTCTCATACAAACATCTACATTTGTTTAGTGGGATGCTTACTTTCAAAACGAGCACATTACACACACTTGTCAAAGGCAAACATGATGGACGGCCCTGTAGATTTTGCCGCAGTGTTGCACAGAACCATCATTATAGATAATGTCTTTTTCACATAATCCCTCGGCAGCACGGGGCATGTTGTGGCACTGTAACTCCGCAGCATGGAGGAAAGACAAACATGTAAATACAGAGGGAATGGGATGGCCGGGGGCATATTTAAAAAGGTATGCCTCTTGTATTGACATTCAGTTTGGACGAGTTTAAGAAGAGGACACATTCACTCAACTCACAAAGAGAAGTGCACAGACAGTGAGCGGTGAGGGACGTTTTTTTTTTCCCCCGGGTTTGGATGCCGTGACAGTATCCAGGGTAGTTTTCCAGGAATATAAAAAAAAAAAACGAACTCTGAAAGTTAGGCTGAATAAAAACAAAAAATGAAGTCAGACTTCCGGTTGGTGTCAGTGAACCGACTCTGTAATGCATACTGTATATTAGTAACGTCTGAGGTTACAGCTCTGTTTCTAAGCAGTGATTCATACAGAAGTTGCAGTTGTGTTTAGTTAAAAGTGTTTCCCAGAAGAGAGGAATATTATTCATGTATTTTTCAAGAGTAAGATGAGAAGATGTGTGTCGTATTATTCATCAAATATGGAACGGGGAGACAAAGAATCCAGGAAATATTGTGACCACAGATGGTCCTCATTTAATGGTCCTCATAGCGCTTTTATCCAAAACGCTTTACAACGATGACTGACATTCACCCATTCATACACCGACGGCGGAGTCAACCATGCAGGGCGACAACCAGCTCGTCAAGAGCAATTAGGGTGAGGTGTCTTGCTCATGGACACCAGGCACTCAGCTAGGAGGAGCCGGGGATCGAACTGGCAATCTTCTGAGCTAATCCCCCCACAGCTGGGACATAACCAGTTTTAAGAATTATTTTTATATTGCAGTTTTTGTATGGATTTATTTTGGAATATATAATGAATTAATTACTAAGCTTTGGAGGTGCTGGTTGGTGGATTTTGTTGCTTTTTGACAGAGCAAGGCTATCTGTCCAGTCTTTATGCTAAGATACGCTAATTGCTTTCGAAACCATGAGACGCGTGAGTGATGGTTTTTCTTAGAAAGCAAATAAGCGCCTTTTCTCGAAATGTCCAACTGTTCTTGTAATTATCTGCTGACCCCTCTGATTCATCTTGGGACCACTTGGGGGGTCCATCCCACAGCTTTGGATCCGCTCCTCCGGTAGTCCATAATAACATGGTGTGCGTGTTATGAGCTGAGGTTGATAATAAGGTTGTACGTGCTTTACTGCACTTGCTGATCTTTCAGACTTTGGACCCCACTGCGGCGGATGAGTCACGCTCCAAGGCAAAGACATAACAAAACGCTTGTTATGCGTTAAGGATGTAATATATATATATTAACCCTGATGTTCGCTTGACCCCACGACACTGCAAGTCACGAAGGCCCTGATGAGGCTGGATGACCCGGCTGTCACGTACCGGTGTCTGGCAGCGATGTGTGAGCCGGAGGCAACGAGAGATCACAATAGTGTCTCAAGGCCGGCTAGGTTGAACACTCAGCTATATGCCCCTTACACCAATATTGTTCTACAGTCTACACAGGAGGTTGGAAGTTTCCCCACACGTGAGGAATCCCCTGCTGCAAAGCCAGCCCGGACCACACACACACACACACACACACACACACACACACACACACACACACACACACACACACACACACACACACACACACGCCGAGCCCCTGGTGTTTTTCAACTGGTGTAGCAACTATTTCAGGTTTCTGTAGGAGGAAGTTCCTCACATGGTGCATTACCTTTTCTCCAGTTACTGTCTCAAAGTGACTCATCAACTATTTGTATTTCACAACTGAAGGTGAGAGGCTCCACTCGGATGATTATAGGGGCACGTTGCGTGCCAGAGAGGGGAACGACCTGTCCCGACGTCACAAAGAGATCAGAGTCCCGATGTGACACGAGAGGATTTCCCTCGGTTGCTAGGCGCCAGGATTCCATGTGTGGATAAACACGGGGTTCCTCGTGGCACACCTGTGTTTGAAGTCGACACTGCCACGCTGTCAGACCTCTCTACCTGTTGCTTCACTGTTGAGTAACCATAGTTATTTTCCAATGAAAACTCCAGAGAGGCATCTGCTCTATCAGTAACAATGGTGTAACGTTGGCATGGCAACCAAATAACTCCAGGAGGGGAAAGGTGAAGCTTTTATTTCATTCACCTGTTAGCCTAGTTTTGCTGGAGGCACGACATGGCTCATTTATTTTGTATGGTACAGCAGTTACTGCAAAAACACTTCATACATCTATGTTTGATCATGGTTTATACCAACAAACTCTGAATCCCAGAGCTGATGAAGATAAGTTAAAACTGATGCTGTCATTTAATAATGAGAAAATACTCAAAGGCGTGTGTTTTCTAAGAAGGTCTGTGTACATTTAAATGTATAAATGTACAATTTTCATACTCTTTTTTTCAGTTCATTTATATGAATTCCTAATTTTGGGATCATTTGTCAACTGATTTACAATCACAATACTTGAGACTTTTATCCAAAAATGGAATTCAACAGTAGTTGAATTCAACTCAGCACATTTGTATCTTAATTACTGTGCTTAGAAAGTAATAGTTTGAGATAACTCAACTTAACTTCTGTTAAAAAAAAAGAGAGAGTTTACTCCACAGCATTTATTTCACACCTATATTTACTGATTATTTAGAAAATGATATTGTTTGATAAAACATATGAACACAATAAGTTCATTAGGTTAAACTACTGTTTATAACGTATTTAAAATCAGCACCACCACTGCAACAAATAAAAAACTCCTTACAAGTAACGGCATTAGGACTGATCATTTAAAAATAAAAATATGAATATTTGAGTGCTTTTACTTACTTAAAAGTACATTTTGCTGATAAAAGCTGTATAACTTGACTTAAATAACATTTGAATGCATGCAGAACATTAACGTATGTTCATATGGGCATTTTGCCATCTAAATACTTCTGCTTATATGATGATTAGCATTCTCAGAATTCAATACATTTCACACCATTTCAACAGAAATGAAGAAACATGTTACGATAACCCCCTGGTTAATCTTAGATCAGCGCGTATGTTTACGGTAAATATTTGTGAACATAAGGAGGATACTCGCGTCTCACTTCTGTAAGCAATCTTGCAACATGAGGTATGTGTCAGGTCTCCCCTACGACTCCCCAGAGGATCCAGTTTTGCTTCATGAATGCTGCCTTCTCATCGTGTGCCAAATATGATATTCATGAGCTCTGCCAAGTATCACAGAGACTGCTCCCCAGTGAGGGAGAGCACAAGTCCACCAGTAACGGCCATGCTGCGGGGATTTTATGACTTTTGAGTTAGAGATTCTTAAATCATCATGTTGGTACCCGTTTGCAAAAGTGTTCTGTGTGAATAGACCATCCGAGAACCGGAAACCAGCGAACGCCAGACCGTTAACGAGGAGGCGAGATACAATTGAATCTGATGTGAGTGGGTGTTATTATCTCCCATACCTGTCATTCATAGTACAAGTATTCACATGTTAAACTGCACACTCAATCCGGTCTCTAAAAAAAAAATCACTTTGTTTTCTCCAAACGCAGCAGCTCCACTGACTTGTTTACGGACACTTTCTCAATTGTGGCAGGGAAGTGCTGCTTGAAATCATCAGATTATTGTCATATTTGAGATGTTATCTCAGAAGTGTTTGTGTGATGCTGGGAAAAAAAGCTGAATGTGAGAACATTACTGTAGCAGCTTGTGTCTTTCAGTTACAGTCGGTTTAACGCTTATCTTGATGACTGTTGTGAACATTGAAAACATTATATAAGAAAGCATTCTTTCTTATATTTTGGTCACAGACTAGGCACACCTGCTCTGTCGGAGTTTCAACAAAAACAGGTGTTTGCAAGAAGAATTTAAAGAAGAAAACAAAACCCACCAATGCCAGAATAGAGTCCCTCCTGTGACGAGTCACAAATGTGGCATTCTGGGTCGCGGTGACGTGAATCACATGAATAAAGATTATCACAGTCCCCTTACAAGAGAAACTTAAGGAATGACCTCATGCGAGGACCACTGCAGTGTGGCTTTGGCATGAACAATAGCAAGTCTGTGCTGGTCCATCCTACGTTTCTCTCTCGCATGTCTGCGACTGTTGACCACAGCTTGAGTCACATCCTTCCCTGCTCTCCTGTGTGTTTATGGAGTGCTGGCGCTCAATTGCCTATGATATCACGGGGCCGAGGGTATTAAGAGATGCACTGTTTGAGAAGACCTCCAGGACCGGGTGGAAAGAACCATCCAGGGTTTTCTACTACCACAGGCCTGATACAGGAAACCCCCCCTCCTCTGCAGAGTTTTCCCCTCCGTCGGGCCTTCCGTACTGCTCTGTGGGGCAGGTGGCTACAGATGACACCTCACGGTGATGGCTGCAGCGACATCACAAACAAAATGACGCAGGGAGACGGTGGAACAGATTTCTCTAAATAGACATTTAATGATTTAAAATGTGTGTGGTTACAGACGGGGAGGGGGGGGGGGGTAACAAGTGTCGGGGTGGAAAAAGAGGGATTTTCAACTGGTATTCTGTTTTACCTCCGACTCATGTTTTCTGCAAAGCTGAATGTCAGAGGAGTCAAACTGATGAAAAGCACAACAGCCATGCAGGAGGGCACTGCTCTGGCATGTATCAATGGCATCAAACTGAGGTGATAAGACTAAAAAGAAAAATGAGAACATTGCTTTTTCCATTTACAATTAGCGAAACAAATAACACTGAATTGAAGTTCATTAAAATGTAACAAATATATACACATAATCAAGAAATAGGAATTGTGGCAGAACAAAGCAGCTTTCATGTAAAAAATATGCTACTCGGACTGACCGGAGAGTGTCGTTAACCCTGCGTGGATGTGATTACAGTAACTTCAAACTTGTAACATACCATTTGACCCATCGTGATAAGATTGTGTACATCCCGCCGCTGTGTGTGTCGGATGTAAACATTACTCCTGCTTTGCTTGGCCTCGCTCACATCCGGAGCCCCCCCCCTGTAGTCAAACATTATAATTACTTCTTCTTCTTCTTTTTTTTAATCTTACCTAACTGAAGGCTCCCGACTAATATTTGCATTGATCAGAAATCAATATAACTTCAACAAACACAAAGAAACAAAAAGACACTCTTCTGGTCTCGTGACGGACACCTGCCATTGATAGCGCATTAGCAGCTCCACTCCGCCCCCTCTGATTTCCACCTGCCTACTCCCGGCCCGAGGCGCTGCCTACTGGGTCCGGAGCTGGTAATCTGAAGAGGAAATGGACAAGACTTAATCGAATGGACAAAAGAAGAAAAAAAAAAAGCGAGAATCAGAGAGAAATCAAGTGGAGGCAGCTGATGCGTTCCACCCGGAATGAAGGGAATACAACGGAAATGAGATGAGGATGTTTGGCAATTAGTGGCAACATTAGCAAAAAGGCCAGCATGTGCAACCTTTGTAATTTCGGTATAAGAATCAGGGAAGCTGGTCAAAAGAAAGAGTTCACTTTCTCACATTCTGCAGGACGTTGCCACATTGCCTCATGTTCTGTAGTGTATCCCCTTTTCATAGAACTGCATCAGTTCGAGGCCAGTTCCCACCACATTGCACTGCATTGCCCAATTGTTGCCTAAGAACTGCACACATGGGCACAAGTACAAGTGAACTTGGAAACCTACCTCCATTTTGGGTGATGTAGCGCACCCACGGCAGGGCCTGGTATCCACTCTTCTCAATGATCTTCAGGTAACGCACCTGTCGAGGGAGAACAAAGCTTTAACACATAGAAGACAAACATTTTGTAATCGTTTAATATGTTTTTAAACCTAAAATCAGTTTTTAGGTTTGCAACATTATTGCAGATGATGATGTAAGTCGCTGGGCTCCAGTGTAATAAAAAAAACACAACATACACTTATTTTGTTTTTAGACTGTTAATCTACCCATTTCTAAAACATTTCCATAGGCTGAGTTTGTCCTATTCCCATCCCAGCATGCACTGGCAGAGAGCCAGGATACACCATGGTCAGGATGTCGGTCCATCACGGGCTAACGCATGCAGACAAACCAAAGTAGAAATACATTCCCACCTATGGGAAATGTAGTGCTGACCATGTATGTCATTATTTCTAACGTATAAAACACACAGAACGGCGAAGTGTATACTGCAGGGATGTGTGGGACGTTCCTAGGAATATTTTTGATGCACCATTTTGACTTTTTGAGTCTCTGTTCTGCCTCCATTCTCTGCGACAGAACAAGCCAAACTTTTCAGGGGCAAACTTCAATCTTTATTCGATACTCGGAAGACGCGTTTGCAGTGGATCGCTCCTTCGAGCTCATAGCGAACTGCAAGTTGTAGTAAGAGTAGTGTTGATGAGGAAGCAGTAGTATGAGTCACGTTGACATGAGGGAAGCAGATACAGAACAGCTTTCAAGGGAAAGAAAGTTAATTTACATAACTGTATTTTCAGAGGCCTGTGAAGGGGGTAAAAAAAAAAAGCACATCAGCACAATCAAGATACAACTTTCACAAGCCATTAACTGATATTTCACCAGACCAGTGTTACCACAGAGCTGGATTTCGAGAAGAGGCTCTAAAAATACTCTGCCATCGCAAAACATGGTTGCGTATTTTCCCCAGTCAGATGGAGGAGCATCTGTTCAAACCTATGTCAACTTATGTGTATTTGAATATAACGGTATCACAATTCAACTACAATGACAGAGACACAATTGAATTGTGGGATATCACTTGATCTTGTGGTAGCAATAAGTATATGTTGACGTGCTACAAAAGAAATAAAAGACATGTCTTTCAAGCTAACTTTCTCACAAACATTTCTCACAATTAGCAGGGATGAGAACGCAGCCATTTTTAAAGGCTGACACGACCTCTCTAGGAGATGTCGCCATGCAATGCCTCCATCGTGCCGGGTTCTCAGCTGAAAGCCGTACAGACGGGGCAGGAATTTGCGGGCCGAGTGGCGGCGGATCCTGGTGAGGCCTCGATAGTGGCCGCCTTGTTATTACCTTCCACTACACAGTGAGGTCAGAGAGAGAGAGAGACGCAGAGAGAGCACCGTTGCCACCAGACACATGACGATAAACACATAGACGCGGGATCACCGAGTCTGCCGGCGCAGCACTTCTCCCTGAACCCGGCAGCCAAACATGCAGTCGGCCTGACCGTGGCTACGCAGTCAGCAAAACAGCATCAAACGCCGTCCTCCGCAAAATATCATTATGGCTTGTAAGATGAGAAGGGGAGAAGGGGATGTTTGTTGTATCTCGTTGGGTAAGTACAGACTACATGTGTGGTCTGGGATTTATCAGGCTCCTTGCTAGATGCTATGGCCCAGAATGCATCTGCCAAATTGCCCTGCATCCCTCAGCATCACCTAAAGACAGGAGATGTGGAAACGCAGCAACACTTGTGCTGTTATTGCCACTCTACGGGCCAAAGTGTGGGGTTGCTCCATTTCTAGTTAAATTTATAAGGTGCAGCTACGTGCATCATACACACTTCACATGTGCTCGCCCCTACACTTAGTGGTGGAGTTAAGAGGAACTTTCTCATGCTTTGATATTGACATGTGTCTAATTAAGCTTCACGGCGTCTTCTCACACGTAGAGAGCGGTGTTGGGCTGCATTAAGAGTCTGAGAGCCAGGCTGCCGTTGCCCTGTAATAAGGGAAAAGTTGCTGGCCTGACACAGGAGTTTGATGGGAATATGGCTCTTAATAGGTTGCCTCCGAGATGGTGGGTGCACCACAGTGGGATTGCACAGAGCCAAAGGGTGTTTGAGCTGTTGGTCTGGACATTTGGACTGTGAAGACGACAACTTCGAAGAGGAAAACTGCTGATACTTAAAGCAGCAATCATAGTATCTTAGAGTGTAGCTTTTAAATACCAAGGAGTGGGAAATAGACCTGCCTTTCCGAGAGCGCTTATCTCGTCTTTTCAACCACTCGGGGCGCTTTTCACTACATTCAGTCTACATTCACACATTCATAGACAGATGGCAGAGGAGCCGGCCGCCCATCAGGATCTAATCTAACTCATTCACACACATTTGGGGTAATTTGGGGTTCAGTATCTTGGACAGGGACACTTTGGCATGCAGACTGGAGGAGACCGGAATCAAACCGCCGATCTTCCGATTGGAGGACGACTCACTCTACCACAGCCGCCCACAAGTAGAAAACATTATTTACAATATCACCCATAACTTCTCCAAACTAGTTAACATTATAATGGAAACTTCAAATCTAACTGAGGGCTAAACCCTTGCAGGGTCGTCGGGGAGCCGTCGTGTTCTCTGGCACTCAGCTGAAGTGTGTTCAAGTATGTTTGGCATTTCTTTAGATTCTTTCGTTTTTTTATGAACTATCTCACTCCATTCACTGGAGGTTATACTAGTTATACTCTGCTTTCTTGTGCTTCAATAAAAGCAAGAACATGGTTCGTAGAAAACCACAAAAAGAGGACCAATCAACCAAACAGATAAGCAAGTCTTGTGTATTATGTGACTTTTTGTTGTTTTTATATTGGCTTTAGTTCATTTGTATTTTATTTATTCATCTTTTTAAAACGTTTCATGCTTACGTTGTAAGTGTGACGGCTCTAGGCCTCCATAGTTAATGGGTTGGTCTGCCTTGCCCTCTACTCTCCTGTTTTTCTCTCCCATCATCAAGGGATTGAGGTCACCTGTTGGGAACCTTCTTCAACAGGGGAAGTTCAAGATGGCGCTCTCTCACTCTCTGGCCCTCCTGGAAGGCATTTCAGTTTTGTTTTTGTTTTTTGAGCCCTTACCGTGTGGTCCTTCTTGTTTTGTTATGCTCTCAAACGAGCTGGGCATAACATAAGTAAAATGTTTTGTACATGGTTGTGGTCCATAAAAAGAGGTGTTGAGACTGCACCGTTACTGTAAACAAAACATGTTTACCATTAATGCACGTCTCAACCGTGTAATAGAGCCTTACAATAATAATTTTTTAAAAACCTGTAATCAATTGAACAAAAAGGTGAAAAACAAAGTTTTCTGTTCATGCCAAAAAAAAAAAAAAACTTATGGAAGAAAAACAAATTATTTGCTTTTTTTTCTGGGTGGGACCATAAAATAAACGCTCATTTTTATAAATAACACTAAAATATAATGAATTGGGGTTATATTTTGAATATGAAAGCAGCTTGACACCTGCCTTTGTTGCTGCACCAAGACTTAATGCACTTGCTTTTATTCGAGCATCTGTTCATTTAGAGATCAGCAAAGATTTGAAAGGAAGGAAGGGAAATTAGATTACTTCTTTCAGCTGCCAAATTACCTTGGAATATGACAAGCATTCTTGTACTGCCAAAACCACCCCAATTAAAAACATCACGCATTTCAATTATCCCGGGTTCAAGCTTCTTGTTTCCGAGTGGGCTGCATAATGTCCATACAACATAATATGATTTTATCGACTCGCATAGGAAATGTGCAGAAGCTGGAAAATATGACCTCTTGGGTCTTAACAAGAATTTCACAGGAAGCAATGTTAGGAAATTAAAGTGGCAGTCCGTAAGATTTGAGATGCGTTGCTTTTAGCGGCCTCTTTGGCGGTAGTTGGAACTGCAGGCCTCCCTCATCGAACAGTGTCAACTGTCTCTCATCCGCATGATGCCTTCAAATGCTCCACACTGAAAGGAGGTCCGTCGTTTTCTCTCGTTGGAGGTCACTTTGCTGCTTCGTGACTTTCCCTTCTTCACTTCCATTAGTTTTTTGTTCTTTTTCTCGGGACTGGAAGTTGAATGGTCTTCTTTCTCTGGCTGTTGATCCTCCATTGTGAGTCAGCAGTAATGAAATGTACCTGGTCAAATTCTTTAAACTAGAGGGAGCCTGACTCAGCAGTTACCGATTTCCGATTTACAATGAAACACAGCATGCTTCAGTGAGTAGCTCCACCTGGGCAGACCAACCGCTGCTGACTGACTCACTAATTTTGAATTTTGCGTGGGAATGTCGCCACAGACACGGAGATCCTATTTGTGGGCCAAGCAGCAAGGACAAGCACTTTCATTAGTGGATCATGTGACCAATCACCATTGTTTTAACTCACTCTTTAATAGATGGTAACTTAAAAGACAATTACATAGATGAAAATGTTACGGACTGCCACTTTAAGAAGTAAGTGCCCATAAATAGAGAAGAATAAAGTTGATTTTCTAGAAGGATTTGAAATAGGGAGTTAATATACAAATTGAAAACTTACACTGTTACACATATACTTTTATTATGCCTCTGCTCTGTGCATTAAGCTATACCATCCATCACTATAAAGTAAAGTATTTTCATTTAAAGAGAGTTTTTTTTGTTTGTTATTTAAGACAGTTGTCATATGTCCCTCTGAAATTAGCATTTAAATCAATGCACCATTACTGATTTAAACATCAATCGACTATATTTAAATTCAACAGCTGTTGCTTCAGATAATGAAGCACAAAGTCAGATGATATCTGGTTAATAAAAACATTGAGGTGGAACTACAGGCAATCCTACTGTATGATATGTTCAAAAGGAGTTTGTCCACATGCCAAAGTTTCCTCACATGAAGACATGGGAAAACTTAGTTTTGTGTTGCTGTGATGCTACACATACAATCACGGGACAACTGTCATTATACTGTAAGTGCAGCACAAGTCTGTGGTCAGCAGGCGTCTTCATTCAAACATGACGGAAAAACATTTAGTTTTGCTCTCAGTTTCGTGGGAATCAAACTCTGACTCTTAGTTCACAGTGACCAACAATGGCATTACTATCACTGTGATCGACATTAAAGCAGAAGGCTCAGTCGAAGCTGATGAGCAGTTGCTTTCTAGTTTGTTCAGCAGCAGAAATGTTCTCGACCACAAACGGGAGTCTCACAGTCGAACATTGCTGCCTTACTGCCCCCTCTGGCCAAGAAGAGGATGAATATGAATTGTTTAAATGCCTGAGCAAGAGTTCATACGAGAGACACTGCCGTGGCTTCTAAATCCAGGAAGCCGGGGAAACAACCGAGAACCGCAAGATATGTGGACTATGCATGCACGTACACGGGGCGGTAATCAAACAGCAGGTGCAAATAAACTGCAACATTTGCTCGAGCTTACTCTCAGACGGTTTACTATGAAGGATTGATAAACACTGTATGAACTGTAAACAGACTTAGTATACTTCCTTGTAATAAACACCTTATTTTTCTCGTTAAATATTGTCCTAATTCTTATTATTTCTCAGAGGAGATCTTCAGATTATTTTATCTCGAACCACATGTTGTTGCAAGCAGGTTAAACAAATTACTTGGAATTATTTGAGAAATAGTGTTTGACAGAGGGTGTGTGTGTGTGTGTGCGTGTGTGTGTGCGTGTGTGTGTGTGTGTGTGTGTGTGTGTGTGTGTGTGTGTGCATGTGTGTGTTTGTGTGTGTTGTACCTGGATGCCTGAGGTGGTGAAGTATGGGATCTCAAACTTGACACTAATTGGTGGCTTCCCCTCCTTATCTTCAGCCTCTACACTCGGCAGGCCGAAGTGCGCACGCATCAAATACTCCTTTCCACCCTGTGAAATTCACAACAAAACTTTATTAACTTGAAATCTAAAAAGAAAAGACAACCATCAAGTTTTTTTTTTTTTTTAGAAACTACAGGACAAACCTGACATTTGGTGAGACACACAAGCAAACTCCAACCCAAAATCTTTAAATTTAAAAACCAAAACTGTGAAACTCATGAGTCAGGATAAACTCACAGGAAAAGACTTGATTGA
Source organism: Chelidonichthys spinosus (assembly GCA_029853015.1). Classification (NCBI taxonomy): domain Eukaryota; kingdom Metazoa; phylum Chordata; class Actinopteri; order Perciformes; family Triglidae; genus Chelidonichthys; species Chelidonichthys spinosus. The sequence continues at coordinate 18,319,354 of CM056827.1, read as the reverse complement.
CCAGACGATCTCGCTGTTCTCAGGCACCCACTTCACACTGCCCACTGTGGTCTTGAATTTGGGTGAGTCAGCGTCTGTTGGTACAGGAATGTGGATCTCCACGTTGTTGGCTGTGGAGCGCCTCTTGAACTGACTCTTTGCCTGAGAGGAGAAACAAGAAGGTCAAGTTTAACATGGTGCCCCGGGCTCAATGATGGACTTGAATAAGGCTTGCCACACATGAAAAACTAGATACTACTTTATAGTCCTTTATAATAAACTACAGACCCAGGTTTAACAACGAGCTGCTATGAAGGACATGAGTGTGAAAGGGAACGACCTTGATCATGTACTCGATGCGACTGTGGGAGTGCTTCTCGATGACCGATTCAATCCAGATCAAGGGCTTCACCTGAGATATAAAGAAAACCACGATCAAACTCATTTTACACAGGCTCTGCTACACTCAACGTACATGCCAGTTTGAATGACAACATATGCCACAGTCACCACCTGGTGGATAGCAGATGTTACTACAACAAGAACCAGAAAACATTTAGGAATAGGACATAACATTTACACATGTTGAGGTTGATCTGAAACAAATCCAATAACAATAAATATACAACTTTACTTTTAATGATGAAATAAAATAAAATAAATAAAATAAAATAAATAAATAAAATAAATAAATTGAATTGAAATATGTAACTTTAACTATATTATATGTTCATTTTTAGCACTCAACCATGTAGGGTATGACAGGTAAAGAAGGTTTTATTTCACCTATAACCAGGACCTTAATGTTTAGATGTAGTCAGTGGTAGATGGTAGCTAGAGAGAGACCTTGGCTCCATTGTACTAGTTCCCTACTCATAAGCAGCACTTGAGTCTCATTTGAGCAAAGGCTGGTTTGGTTGGTCCAAGGTCCCCCCAGGTTAGGAGTTTTAAGCATAAATATTTACCTAGCTTACTGACTGTGCCTTCCAAAACACAAAAAAGGTTGTTTTGAATTGTAGTTATAGATGAACCGCTACGCTTCCTGCAGTCCACAGGACTGAAGAAATGAGATAGGGGCTATGAGATTCTGTTCAAATTAGAGGATACTCTTCTAGGTTCACATTATTAGCTTGACTGCAGAATGATGCCTTAAACTCCTGATTTTGAGTCCGGATGCATTATCTGCCTGTATTTCCTGCAGCTGGCTTATTGGTTGGCCTGCAAGGGCGATATGCATGCGATGTCACAAAGGCTACAGGAACCCAAGGAACTAAAAACTTATCGTCTCAGAAAATGACCAGCAAGTGTAATGTGTTTGGTTACTTGCAGATGTTAATCCTCTCGTTGGGGGTCAGTCTATCAGCCCACCAGGGGGCTGGAAGAAGATCTACAGTACTCACATGAGTGTTGAGGCGGTAGGACATGAGCTCAAACTCTCCATCGGGAGGGATGAAGGAGATGGTGCGGTCATTCTCAAAGCGAGACAGACGGACACACTGGTGAAACTTCACATCTTCCAACTCAACAGATTTACTCTTTCCTCCTCCATGAAAAACACAAGGAGATGATATTAGAGAAGAAAAACACAAACTGGTATAAATACTTCTAATCGCACATGAAGCTGTTAAGGTTAAGTATAAGGTGGCAGATATTACGTATGGCCAAGACGGCCAGGAAGGCTTTCACACAGCTCAGAACGGAGCTCAAAATCAGCCATTAACACAATAGAAGTTTGTAAGGGAGAACTCACTTCCAGTGTTCTCAAACAGAACCTTGTCGTTAAGGCCCAGCCGCAACTCAGGCATTCCAGACAAGAAGACACGCATCTTAATGGAGCCGACGATTTCACTACGTAGAACATTACCATTGGCGCTAACCTGAAAATTAGAGCGATTAAAGAGAACACAGATAGCCCCATCAAAAAAAGCATTATCCACTTAAAGAAAGCACTCACAGCCCATAGAAACTACAGCAAGATCAGATAGCTAATGTTGTGACGCACACAGGGAGGAAGTTTACAAGTCCTGTGACTAGCATTCCTTAAGCAACACAGCGCTTCTAAAACAAGGAGTTCCTACCAGGAGGTTGACTGACTCAATGACGTCCAGGAAGACCTCATTCTTCCTGTACTTGATGCCCTCTGACCTCCAGGAGACAGCATTGGTGACTGTGGCGGGGGGTCGTGGGGCGCCAGTGTCTAGCTTGTGTCCCTCCTGGGTTATGTATCTGAGAGAAAAATATGTAAACACTGAGGCAAAATACAGAAATGGGGAAATGGACCGTGTATGGAGGTGAGTTCCCAGAAAGCATCAAATAAAAACAGATACTTGTGGTTACTAAAGGGAGGACTGCCTGACTCTCAGTACTCGGAAGAGTTGGGGGAAATCCAGAGTTAGATTGCAACACACCCTCAGCACATATGCTGTTATGTGAATGTACAGGGTAATTTACAGTAATTTATGGTTAGGACGGGAAGCTCTTTATGAGTAGCAAATATATATATGACAGGCTAATACCACAAAGCTGGAAAACCTGTTTTAATGGCTACACAACAATTAATATAAAAAAATTATAGCAGGTTTAAACTGCGTTCAACATCGCTTGGTAGAAACAGGAGTAAATGTCATCATTAAAGAAATAGTTGATAATAGCAGATAATTAACAATGACAATTTGATTGGCAAAGTTGATTATTAGTTCACAACAATTTCAGTTTCTTTTTCATATAATTGTTAATAGAATACATTTGGATATTTTTATTAAAGCGTATCAATTTGGAGGCCGGGAAAGACTGCATATCTGTTGTGTTTTGGGCTTTTTTTGTGTTAATTTATGGAATAAACACATTTCAAAAAGAATCCAAAGGGTAATCAATAACAGCAGTATTCTACTCCAATGAATAAAGGTAAAAGCAGTGAGACTGTGGCAAAGTGGATACTCACTCCTGCAGAATTTTGCTGTCGGTGGTCTGAGGGTAGCCAAAGTCCATCAGCTCATCCATCAGCTCATATATGATGACAAAGTTATCTCGAATACTCTCCTCCTCCAATTCTTTGAAATACTCTGAAAAAACCTGAAGAAAACAAATATGGTTTCATAATTTGGCTCGTCCATCACATCAAACATAAAGTTTATGGCTTTGTTGTAGAAAGTTAAAAGCACTCAAATCTTACCTGGACAATTTTGTACAAGAAAGAGAAGACCAGCGAGACGCTAGCATTTTTCTTGGATGTTGCAACCACTGATGTGATCTGTGTTAAGAATTATACCTCCATGACCTCAAAATCCAAGCAGCACCAAAAAAAACCATAATACCAAGTGATGACAAGTTGCCTGGGTACAAATACCATGCAGTGAACAATAAGGATACAGTAGAGGTTATTGTGTTTGATCCACATGAAGCGTACTCCCCCGTGGGCCAGGATTGGAGAGAGGGTCCCCTCCTCCTCTTTGTCCATCAGAAGGGTCATGAAGTGCTCGATCTCTGACATGTCCACATCTCCCCGGTAATTTCGGCACACAAGGACCTGAAAGGGGTGGGTAGAATTTGTGTAGGTTGTAATATCACTGTTATCAATGCTATCGTGCCTATCTAGTAATAAATGAAGCGAAATGTCCAAATGTTGGTGGTCAGTTGCCAACAGGTCGAAGTTTCCAATCAAATACATTGTCACGTGTGTTGAGATGACATATTTTGTGTACAAACAAAAGTATTTTACTACTTTAAAATGTTTTATAGAAAAACGTTCACTCTTCACAATTGGGCATAAACGTATCTGCCTTCTCTGTGACAGCCTTTATTTGAACATGTTTTACTCCACTGTGGGCGGTAACAACCAACGTGTTTAACCTGAATCCATCCTGGATTTAAATACAGCTTGATGTTTGACTTGTATGCCGAATTTGCCAGAAGAACCTCACGGTTGAAACTAGGTTGAAGATACATCATAAAATAGATGTGATGGCCTGCATAGAAGCAAGGCGGTGTGAAACCCGCAATAATGTGAAGGGAATACAGTTTGACGTTCCCTGCAGTTAACAGCTGGTCACCTGTTTGTTTTCTTGTCGTTACGTGGCCTGACATTTTTCAGTTAAACCACCACACGAAACTGACCTCCTTGTTTAGGCGCACTTCACTGGATTAAACTAAAAGGCAAAAAACCCTTAACATGGCATATCCACATGCTGGTGCATTAGCTGCTCTGCTGCAGATTAAGCCACATCATAATCTGTCAACGAAGAATGTGTTAGCAAGGCTACTAGCTAAGCTAACGTCTGGCCTGGCCCGTTATCTTACCTTTCCTTTTAAATCCAAGACATACACCGCGCTCGCAGACATCTTGAACTAATTTAGACGAGCTTAGTTCAGCTCCTTAACAAGCAGCCTGTTGAAAATGTTTGACAATAACGACTTCAGGGCTAAAATCAAAGAGCAGACTTTCATTCATAATACTGAAGAGAGGAAAGACAGCCACCCTTCCTTGTTTGTGAAATCATCCATGCTTCTAACCAGCGCCCCCTGTCGTACTGGAGTATGTAACGTTAGTTCCACAGAGAGGTACAGAATGTATGGGCTAAATGGCTGATATTTTGATACCGGTAGCCACCAAATCAGACAAATAAATTAAAAGAAAATTTTAAGAGTTTTCTTTCATGCTGATATTCTCTTTAAAAAATATTAAAACGATCTTAAAAGCTTCCACGGTTATGTTACACTACACTCTTTCTGTCATGAACATCGTTTTCATCCTTTAGCTCCCTCTACTGGATGAATGGTTGATCTGCACAAGACAACTTTAAAGTTCTTGCCACATGATCACCTTAGAAGTACATTTTCAGCTGTTTGGATCAAACTGCTACGCAAACTGTTGTCACGAAGTTGGAAACACACTATTGTCACATATATCATTGGATCCTACAGTATTACGTTTTTCAGTCATTGTAAATAAATAAGCCCAAGCTGTGAAAAGAATCACAAGAACAAAAGTCTTTTGCAAAAAATCTGACACACCAATGATGATTCAGTGGCAGATTATTATCCCATGCTGCCTGTCCATGCCAATACTGACATTTGGTACCAAGCCACAAAAAAAAAAAAACATGTTATCCAACCACCTCTCTAATAAAGAAATGTAGGTCACATATATCACTACACATATCATGTTTCCCCCTTGTGTTCTCTGTCCTCTCTTCTGTTTTGATTTTACATCAACAAGTATGTCCACATAGTTTCAGCATCTAGTGTTACTAGCTGAGTGGCTGGGTGTGAATCTTGCATAAAAAGGCGATCATTATGTATTTCTGTTGAAACAGTCCAAATGTGTGTCGAACTTTACTAAACCTGAAGACTTCTTTTCATTCAACCGCTGTGAGTTTGTGCAAATCTTCACTATCACTGTCAAGTGCCGATGCGACCCCCATCCTAACGTTAGGAACTTAATGAGCTCAATCATCTCACAGATTATAACTGCAACTATTAAATGGCAGCCAAGCAGCCATTCTGACATCATCAGGGATAAAAGAGACTGTTGAAACATTAGTCAAAGCATTGCCGCTTCATACATCTAAAAATATACTATTTATTATTATGTCAGTGTGTTATCATACACAAAGCTACCGGATTAATTACTGAGGTAGTACAGGCTTACCATTAAAATAAGTTAGGCCTTAAAGCCTGCCCAAGTATGCAAACCCAAACAGCTGGTACGTTTCAGCGACAGAGATGTGACTGGATGAAGGATAGCAGAGATGCAACACAACATGATGACGTGTGAGCCAACAGCTGGTTGGTCTGGGGTGATGGACAGCATTCAATATTCTGCATTTGATCAAAGTTAAATGTAGAGGCAAATGAAGCAGGGAGAGTGAAAACGACGACCCCCCTCCGATAACACGACCCCCCCGTCTTGGTGTGAAAAGCCTTTCAGCGCCGGCCTTGTGTGAGACAACTGTGCCTCATCAGGGTGACAGATCTCTGATCCCCTTGGCTGGTAAGATGGAATCTAGACATTGTCAGAACTCAGAAGTCATAGATACAAGTGGACTGAGTTACAGAGCCAAATATAACAGCTTCTCTCAGCTACTTCGGTGTTTGTGTTTGGGGCTGTAGGTTGGGATCATTGGACTTAGTTGCGTACAGAGACATGTTTGTACAGAAGCCGGAAAAGTGAGGTGTTTACCGCTGGCGCAGAATCGGGGCTTGTCTCAGCTATGAGTCAGTGCATCACGCAGGTGGGACATGCTTGATAAGTCACATGTGCAGGTGTTGCCACAGCAGACATTTAGGATTCACAGACGTTTGTTATTGTAAATCACTCTTATATGAGTTCAGTGTCCAGATAGCCCTCGCATGAAACCAAGCACTTAAGGCTACTAAAACTGTACTAGTTCCTGTATTCTTCATGGTTAGCGTTCGTATAAACTCTAATCTGTTCCACCATTCCCATGGCTTCGGGATTTTATTCTTAGCAGGACTTTGACTCGACTCCCAAGGCGATCCTGTGGCTTTTAGGGGAGTTTTTACCATACAAGGAGAAGAGGAGTTTAGCTCGGTTTCCTGTGGGAGGGTTCTGATTTCTCTCACTCTGCATCTGATTCACTCCAGTCTCCATTTCTCTCTCTCTCCCCCCTTATTCCTTCTCTCTCATTCTCCCTCTCTCGTTCTCCTGGTTGGGCTCCAACCCGGCTGCTCACTGCAAAACCCCGAAACAGATTTTATACAAAGAAAAAACTTCCAAAATCATTATCTTTTACATTACAATGTGAGCAATCTGTTATAACATTCCGTCCAGCCTGTCCTGACGGACCAAATAAGGCCCACAGTCACATAGTCATGATTCAGGCTCGTGTTAACCCCAGGATTGTAAAGCCATCAAACTGCCATTACTTTCATAAACTTACGCCAAAAGAGGCTGCGGTTTCCCTTCCCTGCGAGAAGGAATCCTTTCGACCGCTTACAGCACTATTGGTTTGGGAACATTTTTGTGGATCTATGTATCTGCTGGCTTTCAATTTGATTTTTCGGTTCTGTATTTACCTACGGATGTGATACGAGGCAAATGATCGGATGTGTCTATCCTGCAAAAAAACATAATGAATCTCCGAATTGGCAACATTTCTGATAAAAAACACTTTGCAACAATGCATTTTTAATACAATCCATGGGTTTTAAATGGTTTCTGTAGCTCGAGATGTAGGAGGGAACAGACAACAATATACCCGTCTTCCTGGACAATGTCTGCATAAGAAGTTGATTCGAACAGGGGGATACACACGGCGATAGTGGCAACGCAACATGAAAAACAAGGGAGTGTATCTTCAGATATCACTTAAATGGCTTCTGTCTGCCTCACTGTTCTTTGAATTTCCTTGTAGTCTTTATTTTTAGCCGGGGCAGCTGGCACAGAAGAGTTGAAAGCAAGCACACGGGTCCATTAGAGCTGACGTCATCATCACACATACGCAGCGCCCACTCACTATGACAATTTAAAATGTACGTTAGCGTACGTTTTCATTTTGATAGATTTGCTTTTATTGCCATTTGATTTCGGATTACTTCTGTATTCTGTGCATAAAGAGCATGAAGGGAACACGATGTGTGACTCGTTTTCCAAATATTTTATTTATATTTAATATAGGTACAGAAGAGGGCATTACTGGAAACCACCTCAGTAACACAAGTTGGATCCACCAGTCAACAATGCTTTTTTACGTTGTGCGCCTTACAAATTACAGAAAACAACTCTAAATAAAGGTCTGTCAGACCAACAGCAATTAAGAGGCTCTTAATTGCAGGAGACTTGTGGTTTATGTGTGTGGAGCTCGACTGTAACGCTCCGGCTGCCTGGTGGAGATCACATGCAGACAGCTTTCTCCACATTTTCCTTGGCTGGATCAAAAGCCCTTTTTTCATTCAGCGGTAGAATGAGAACTATGTCCTTTCTAACCAACGCTGGTATTAACATCAATTTGAACATTCCTAAGTAAGAGCACAGGCATACAGATATGTAGCCCAAAGTGTGGGGGGGGGGGGGGGGGAAATGAACCTTCAGTTACTAATGTGAACAACCTCCGTTTGATGTCTGAGTTCTGGATAATTCTCTTTCTTCTTATCTTCTTATTTCTCGCCTGTTCTGTTCAAAACAAAAGGCCCATGGTCCAAATAAGGAGATTTACACCACGCTGTACCTCCAGAGAGCCTTCAAGAGGTGAAGGGGAGGGAGGGGGGCACGGTTCTATAGTCGCCAACGTGGGGAGTGGCGGAAGGGGTAAACGGTGAGAAAGGGCTGTCACTGGAGACTGGGGCTGCCTCCAAACCTCCAGTCAAGTTTAAATCACACAGAGCTCCACCGACTCTCAGTCTGCATCCTCCTCTCTGCTCTGTCTGCTCTGAGCACCCTCTGTCTCTCTCCTCCTCTCTGCATCTGCTGCTCGCTCTTTCCAGTCAACCTTACGAGGGCTCTTGTGAGGCGTCTTCCTCCGAACATCTGCAACAGCTTTTCATCTCAAGTAATTTAAAAAAAAAAAGCAGTTTTCAGTCCAAAGCTACTGAGACCAAACCGTCACCATGGAGGCCATCAAGAAGAAGATGCAGATGCTGAAGTTGGACAAAGAGAACGCCATCGACAGGGCAGAGCAGTCCGAGTCGGACAAGAAGGCAGCAGAGGATAAATGCAAGCAGGTGAGACGAGGCCGATGGGTGTGATGGACCGACAGAGCAGCGTGTGCTCCGTTAAAACACAAATTTTACCTGGGCAATAATTAAATGTGATGATATATTGACTTTCATATACATAACATAAACGTTATTGATCCCACACAAGACATTTATAAGTAAGAACAGATGCAAAGTGTGGAGAGCTATACTGCAATTATATAATTATAATCATCCAAATAGAACAAACTGTAGTTAAAAAGGTTGCAAAATGAGTTGTGGTGTACTGCATATCATATATATATAATATATATATATATATATATATATATATATATATATATATATATATATATATATGATATGCAGTACACATGCAGTATATATATATATATATATATATATATATATATATATATATATATATGGTTGTGGTGGTAACAATACATCAAGGTTACTGTAAATCTAGTCCAGATATATGTATGTTTAAATTATTTCCTCTGAGGTATTTTTGAGTCATCCACTGATAAACAAGCTTCCAGGTTGTTGTTTTTTTTTTTTACAGTGACAATCTGGTCTAAAATAGATGAATAAATAAATGCCAAACTTGTGCAGAGGGACTCAACCTAAAAAGCACTCTGACTTCCAGCGAGCAGCTGATACTGAGCCCCTGGGTTTTTGTCTTATTTTATCTTGGAGGATGTCCACAGGGACGTGCAGACAGAATGGCAGGGTGACGACTGCTGGACACAGTCAAACCAGACGGATTGCTCCAAGCTGCCACGAGTGGTGCTGCAGGGGTTTAAACAACCCGTCTACAGCAGCTGTTGGTCCCACTCTTTAAGCAGAAGAACGTTGCATTAGCCAGCATCTTTATCTGGATTTCACGTCTGTGACATTTCAACAGAAACCTCACACATTCCTACACAATGTCACATCCATATTTGGAGCTGCAGCGCTGGAGCTTTAGACAGATTGATATTTCGAGTGCTTACTTCATGGTGGTGTACTTGTACCACCTGGTACAATCCCAAAAGTGGGATCTGGAGATGCAACATTTGAGGCTCCTAATGGGAGGCAATTATTACACAGTGGGAGGCGATGTCGTCATCATGGTGGTACGAGAGGAACGCTTGAGAGCAGAGACTTGGAGAAGATCTCAGGAGCAAGTGGAAAGAATCTTCTCTCTGGTTTCTAACGCCCCAATGGCACCCGAGGATTGACAGATGTCACTGGCACTTGCACATACGGACCCCCAGCATGTCTTCCACACCGAAGAACGGTCGGAAGGAAATCCGAGAAGATTGTGCAGAGCTCCTTGGTTTGTTTGGATGGCCCCGATTCAAGCAGTGCTCAGAGATGCTCCCTTTGCTATTCTTGGCGTAACAGCACAAACATCGGCGGGCAGCCGGGATGACGCAAAGCCAAAACTTATACTCCTCCCGAAGTGTTTGCATCGGAACTACTTTCTCCTGAAGAACAGTCCTGATGAAAATGTTTAACAGCATGGTTCAGAAAGTTCACAAATAGATTGCCATAAAATTAGATATTCATGGTTCCCAGAGGATGAAACGTGGTGGTCAAATTTCAATTTGTCCAATGGTTTGTTTTATGACCTGTACAACTGACATTCCCATCAGCCTAAAGTGTACTTTGTGTTCACAGCTAATTAGCAAGAAGCACCTGCTAGCCATCAACATGACATAACCCTTGTGAGCATGTTAGCATGCTGGTATTAGCATCAAACAAAGCACTGCTACCTTAAGTAGAGCCACTGGAATGGCTTCTGGGTGTTGGACTACTTAAGTGCTTTCAATCTAAATGTGTTGACAAATGAGTACTCTCTCAGGATTTTCCCATGCCAGTGTTTCATACTGGGTCTTGCTGACTCCCTCTCACCTTTTGCCTCCTTCCACAGCTGGAGGATGAGCTGCTCGCTCTGCAGAAGAAGATGAAGGGGACGGAGGATGAGCTTGACAAGTACTCGGAGGCCCTGAAGGATGCTCAGGAAAAGCTGGAACTGTCGGAGAAGAAGGCCGCAGATGTGAGTTAACCACGACGCCATCTGAAACACATTATCCACATTGCAGTGGAACACCACAACTTCTGTGTTTTGGTTTCATAACATATCGATTACCACCCTTTTCAGACGGACTGAACTAAAAATCACTGTGGACTGGAACAGGCACATTCAGTTTTTGCAGTCTTTTCTATGGAAACGGCTTAAAGATAAATAACAGAATTAAATGCTGTATACGCTCAGTGTTGCTTCTACTGTTTCAACTGGCAAAAAAAGGGCCATGCCCAGGCTCGCCTTAATTGTTTGGTTGTTTCTAGAGTGAGGGAATGCAGCAGCAGAGTGGCATTCAGAAAACATAATAATCAAAAGTTATTTGTCTAGTTGTCTTCTGTGGAAAAGAAAAAGAAAGGAAAAAGAAGAGGACATTCACGCCAAAGGTTTGCCTTGAGATTAAATGAGCAAAACCCTTCTTGTGTATTAAACACCAGCTGGTTCTGTTCAGTATGTATGTTGAAAATACTTTACACATTATTCCTACTGTCAGCCTGACCACCAGAGTGTAGAAGGCAACAACAACCCCGAATGAATCCTGAAAGGACTAAGTTGTATCTTCTAACCCACATAGTGTAGACAGCGAATAGTGAACATAGAGAATCACTGAGTGTCTTTGTGAGGTCTGTAACGGAGCCGTTTCTCAAGCACAGACAAAAACTGGGCCGGCCTGTAGCCGACCAGGAATCCCAGGAATGCAGCTTAAGCAAACAGAGAACCCCATACTGCAGTGTCTAATGAAATCAATGCTCTGGCCTTTTTTTCTCTTTTTTTTTGGGGGGGGGGGGGGTAACACTACACACCTTTGTCAGTGACAATGCAGAATGACCATCCACCAGAGCATCAATTATCTTCCTTTGGCAATATCTATATGACCTAAAAGAAACAATATCTGAGCAAAAAGGTCAGCAAAAACAATATGGTGACGAACTCATTTGCTTTTTTGGGGCAACTGTGACACATTTTCTAATTAGGCATTATCTGGGAGTAACAATGTGTTATTATCATGTAATTACTGGGGCAACTGTCACAAAATCATGAAAAAGCTTCACAGCTTCTTCTCAGTCACTGTTTCCTAAGATCTAACTGTCTTTTGTCTGCCCAGCAGTCCAAAACCCAAACATATCCAGTTCACTCTTACACACCATAGTAGAGAAGCTGGATCCAGTGAATGTTTGCAGTTGAAACATGATTAAAACTCTGAATTGATTGTCAAAATAGTGGATAAAAAGTTTTTGAATAATCAATTTGTGTTTCAGTTGCAACAACGGCAATAAAACGGAAAGGCAGCAAATTTAAGTAGTCTTTAAACTACCGATGAAATCAAGTGAGATAAGATCCCAAAGGTCAAAGGTCAGACTATGAGATAGCAAATGATTTCTATATCAGATGACCTATCAGACGGCCCCGCAGATCTGTCCTCTCCGCTGCTGCTCCTTTTAACGTAGTTCACACTGATTCTGATACATGTAAGAGTCACACAAGGACAGACGGAGAAATCACGCCCGGCTTTGCTCTGGAAAAGAAGAGGAAGAGGAGGAGGCGGCAGAAGAGGGCGCTGAAGGAATTCATGTGTGGCAACCCCGATGGCTGAGGGTCACGTCTGCAACCAAATCAATTTACATTCCAGGCGGCTGCAGGTCACCCGCACCCTGTAGAAGAGGATTATTACCAGCCCACCCCACCCTGAGCCTCCATACTCCCCTTATACTCGCACACCTTTAGACTTTTGATTCCTGCAAATCAGGAAAGTAAAGTAAATTCCTTTAACTTTTCTTTCCGTCCTCACAGTCGTGCGTTATGACTCATTGTGGATATGATTCATAAATCTGAATCAGGGGAGGCATATGTAGACATCTACTCTTCCTCTCTCTATCTCCTCCTACTCCTCCTCACAATCAGAGCACAAAAATGCAGCCTAAGCAACACCTTACATTTGCCATATAAGTCCACAACAGAAACGCTTTACACACCTCTTTTGTGGAGGAAAGGAGCAAATGCCTCCCCCCTCCTAACTCCTGTGATGTCACCCGAGACAGGCTTCTTCACGGGATTGGAGGATCTCGCCATAAATTTCCTGAAAACTCCCAGCCCTTTTTTTCTCTCTCCCCATCACAGCCTTGCACGTCTCTGACTTCCTGCCCGAGAGAAGAGAAAAAAAGGAAAAGGCTTTCCCTCGGAGCTTGCAACTTTGACGCAAAACATTAACTTTTTAAAAAGGGCTCACAGCTAGTCGATCTACAGACCGCTACATTCATTTTTTTTCCCGCGGGGAACTTCTTTTTTTGAGAACACAAAGTAATCGCGATCATGGAGGTGGTGAAGAAGAAAATCCAAACCCTCCAGCAACAAGTTGATGAGGCTGAAGACCGTGCACTGGCGGTACAAAGGGAGCTGGACACTGAACGGGAACAGCACGAAAAAGTGAGGTTATTAATGATTTATCCAGCTTTTTTAACTTTACATTTAATGCTAACATATTTTATTGCGGATTGTAAAGAATTAAAGCGGATGTTGCTGCAGGTAGCGACAATGGAACTCCTAGAATGTTCACTTTTTTTCCTGCGTATCCCGATGGCGAACTGGTTATTTTTACGTTTTAATGCGTCAAAACGGACGGTTTCGAGGTTTATGGGAAGTTTGGGTTATGATTATGGCGACATTCCCTCACAGGCTTGAGTTCGGCTGCGTTATTAACTCCAACCCGCCCTATATCTCCTCAAACACCTACAAACGCAACGAGAGCTCCCGCTGGCCCATTACGTCATCAACCCGCGTGCGTGCTGGAATATTAAGGTGTGGCAGGTTTATAACGCTTTTAAAAGTTTCTGGAATTTAGCCCAACAGTTTTGCGTTTGGGAAATGATCTCATTCCTGTTTCCCCAAAAAACTTCCAGTATTACTTTGTTGAGCTTTGAGATGTTGAGCGTCTGAATAACGTTTGAAACAGATGTTTAAAAAAGAGCCGACTCCTTCTTCCTCCTCCTCCTCCTCCTCCTCCTCCCTGCACAGGAAGAAGAGAGCAGACGTGGTTATCCATGATATCAGTCCCACAGGAAACAGGCCTAACATACATTACAACACGTCATAGTTCAGGGTTACATCTGCCACTCTGTTCTTCTGCATCAGCTCATTTCAGAGTGTCTGGTCAAGCTGCAAAGTCCAACATCACTGGTTCCAGAGAATAAACATAATATTGTGCTGTAATCAACTGATTATAGCTCATATATCTTCTACTCCAAACCAATATAAGCTAGTTTCCCATGTCCAGCTTTGGCCATCTGCAACAGTATCCTTCCTCTTGTGGCAGCAGCTTGTTTCCTGGCTGACCTGTGACCCCCCCTCTCTCCCTGTAGGCGGAGGGCGATGTGGCGTCATTGAACCGCAGGATCCAGCTGGTTGAAGAGGAGTTGGACCGCGCTCAGGAGAGGCTTGCCACAGCCCTGCAGAAACTGGAGGAGGCTGAGAAGGCTGCAGATGAGAGTGAAAGGTGGGAATCGGCACGGACTGACACACCGATGTGTTAAATCATGCACATTTGTAGACATACCATCAGCTACGGGGTTGGTTAAAAATGATCATGTGATGGCTTTGAGGGTTTGTTTTTAACTGGTCGGGAGAAGAAGGGCCGACGAGGTAGCAGAGCTGCAAGTTCTGATAATATAAAATAAATAAGGTGAAAGTAGAAGTTCCCAAGAAACTGACCAGATAAAGATATAAAAAAATATGGAATTAGACCAAAGAAAATAAGGAAACTAAACTATAAATTCAAATTAAAGCCATATACTGATACACAGGATACATCACAGTCTCGCCTGAATATATAAACGTTTCCATATTTTTGTCTTTTTGTTCTTCAGGGGAATGAAGGTGATTGAGAACAGAGCCATGAAAGATGAGGAGAAGATGGAGATCCAGGAGATGCAACTCAAAGAAGCCAAACACATCGCAGAGGAGGCGGACCGCAAATACGAGGAGGTGCGGGACGGAGGTTCAGCTCTGACTCTCTGTTTTCAGGGTTAATGTTTTCATGCTTAACGGTGAACGTACGTCTGTTCAATGTCAGGTCGCCCGTAAGCTGGTCATCTTTGAGGGGGAGCTGGAGAGAGCGGAAGAGAGGGCGGAAATTTCAGAACTGTAAGCGGTTAACACGCAGACATTTGTCATCGGGGTCACGGGGTCGATGTCGGACGTGTTCACTAAATGCAATATGTGCTTCCTCTGCTCGTACAGCAAGTGTGCTGACCTGGAAGAAGAGCTGAAGAACGTCACCAACAACCTCAAGTCGCTAGAGGCTCAGTCCGATAAGGTAAGCGCTGTTCGTGTCTCCCGGAGGAGCGCTTTGATGGCGCGATTTCATCTCTATCCGCCTGCTGTTTGACCTTGAGTCACAAATTCACCATCGAGTTACCCGTGACGACCTCTCAGCTGTTCCCCAGAGCTGTGAAACCAAACCCTCTAAAAAAGGACAAATGTATAATCTTTACAACATAGATATTGAGCATTGCAAAGGTGGAACGAGTGAGTTATTGTTTTGGCAATGAGGCGATTTACGTCATCTATCATGTCTCCGTCTCTGTAGTACTCTGCGAAAGAAGACACATACGAGGAGGAGATCAAAGTCCTGAATGACCGACTCAAGGACGTAAGTATATGTCTGTTCTCGAGCCGTAGTCCCGGGGGGGGGGGATGACATCGGGATGATAAACCTTTTGATTTTCCCTTCCAAAGGCGGAAACCCGTGCAGAATTTGCAGAGAGGACAGTGGCTAAGCTGGAAAAGACCATAGATGACTTAGAAGGTACGCGTCAACTGAATCCTTTTATTTTCCGTGATCCACGACGTTTCTTTACTCCACCCTTTTGTTTGAATCTTCATCCTTCTTAATTGTCTTTTTCATAATCTTAATTTCTCTTTTTTTTCCCCCTCCTCTTGACTCTCCCATCATGGTCTACACAACTCTGCCTTGTCCTCTGAACCTCCTCCGCCTGCTCTCTTTCTCTCTCTGAACCTTTGACCGGCAGACGAACTGTACACTCAGAAGCTGAAATTCAAGGCTATCAGCGAGGAGCTGGATCTTGCCCTCAATGATATGAACACCTTGTAAACCTCACATTTAGCTCACAACGTTCCCTCTTCCTCTTTGTCTGTGTGTGGCCTGATTGGAAGCACTTTGTCTCTTCTCCTTATCCTCTCACTGCCCCTTGCTGCTTTTGCGTTAAACTAAATCTCAATAAAGATATTTTTCTCTTTTACTCTGTCTTCTATCATTTGAGTCGTGCATGTTTCCCTTGTTACCATATTTTATTAGCTTACACATTGCTCTTATGTGATCAATTACATCTGTTCATTGCATTTTATATCTGCTGTTACTTTTTCCTTTTATTGCAGAGAACCTCTCGAAAGAAAAAGAGCAATACGTAGGAATGCAGCAAGTCTTGGACCAAACACTGCATGACCTCAATAGCTTGTAAAACGCCAAGAAGAACATCAAAAGAAGAAGAAGAAAAAAAAAAGAAAGAAAAAAACACTTTTTGCAAAAGATATTTTCTACATGCCATCCATTCTCTGTAATTTTCACTCTTATTCTTGGATGTTAAAACACATGTACCCCTTTTTATATATTTATGGTTCTTTTGTTTCTTGTCCTTTTTTAAAAAATGGTTTTGGGTCCATATGGTAATCAGTGTTTGGTGTTGGAAGTTGTGGTGTAGACCATTTTCTGAGCACAAATAAAACTGATGATGATGATGATGAAGTGAATTTTATGTGTTATGTTGACTGTGTGCTTATGTATGCATGGTTTTTGCGTGTGTGTTTCAGGCAATTTCAGCACAGAGTCATTACCTACCTCACCCTTCAAATTACATGTGCAAACATGCTCAGTATTTTCTGTATGCTCTGTTTAGACAGTGGATTCATCAAAAACGAAACGGGAGACACGGCTTCGCTGCTGGTCTTTTGGTCCCACAACAATATTCTCACTAGTACTGTTTTATTTTAAATATGAAAGTGAAGATTCAATGTCTGTATCAACCACAGCAATCAAATGACATCCAGACAAGGTAAAAACACAATTGTGCAGGTGTGGCATTCAAAGGGTTACAATTCAGAAATGATAATTGGTAATTATGATCAGGACAGATTAATTTAATATTTTTTGTTTGTTTTTATCTGACACTGCACAAAAAAAACTATATCAATATGAACTGTGTTGCTTTTGAAGGTAAAACACAGGGCATCATAGCAATAATTATAATTCCTAAAATGAATGAATATTTGATAGTTATAATAAAGGCTGGTGTTGGTTTAAAATTAAAATCAGTGAAAGATTTTTTTTTTTTTTTTTTTTAAGTTCTATTTAACGCGGACATTTTATCCTCCAACACAGAGAAAACGTTTTTAATGTGAGGCCCGTGGTTGAGTAACGCAGTGAGACTGCAGTTAGGGCAGTAAACGCCCAGTGGCCCCAGTTAGAAATAAACTGCAGGGGAATTCCGAGCCACCAGACGGCGTCGTTATTTTACATCCAGTTGCTGTTTCGCCGGGCGGGATTTCCGCAATAATATCAAGTATGGCGAAGACGTACGACTATTTGTTTAAATTACTGTTAATCGGCGACTCTGGAGTGGGGAAGACCTGTGTCCTCTTCAGGTTTTCAGAAGACGCCTTCAACTCAACGTTTATCTCAACTATAGGTACGGGCTTTTGGCGATGTTGTAAACTGTCTTTCTATCTGTTTACAATACGCCAGTGGTCTGCCTCAGAGGCGTGGGCTACTTGCTGGCATGCTACGTTTACGTCGGGAAGTAACGCTAGTTTCACTTTGTAGTTAATATAGTCTCGTGTTCTTTTAGATGTCATTAATGTAATTAACTCGTTAATAAAAGGTGCAGTGGTGGGATATTGTTACCCTTGTGCTATATAGGAGGTTAATGTATGAGTTAATGTTTGTGTTGTATACTAAATTCATGCCGGGTGGCTCCTCTGCCAGCTAACGGTTCCGCTTAGCCAAGTAGCTCTAGCGTTAGCCGTTCGGCGCCGTCTACATTCTGGTAAGACACCGGAAAGCCTGATATGTAGCACGCTGTCGCTGGTTAATTTAAGTATGATAAAGGCACTGTTGCTCTATTATGCACATATTACTGCCATATGCCACGACAAGAAGCCGAGACGCCGTTTATTCACCGTTCACGAGTGTCATTTGGTTTCACAGGAGTGTCGACCAATGTTTGACAGGTAGCCGCGCTATGCTAACAAGCTAGCGTTATGACTGACACACGCTATCCTTCTTTATCCATCCAGGCATTGATTTCAAGATTAGGACGATAGAGCTTGACGGCAAGAAGATCAAGTTACAGATATGGTAAGTTTATCAGAATTATGTCTCTAGCAGTGTTTTGACAATATTGTGGCCTATAATGAATGGATGACACACACGGATGTACAGCAGGGTGCCTGAATGAGAGTCATTGGTCTAAAACACGTTTAAGTGGAATGTACTTAAAAGTTATTGTAGCAGAATATACTAACTCTTTACTAACACTTTTCCTCTTTATTGACAAAATAATGGTTTTTATAGTCTTAAAAATTCATCAATCTAATGCCAACCCCTACATTGTCCTCCGATGTACCAAAGCTTCATTACGCCCTGCGATATTACCATGTTGGGAGAAGTTCCTGTAAGATAAACCAACCTCTTTAATACATAGCTGGCATACTTAACCAGAGTGAAATATTGATAGAAACTTTCCCACATGATTTATCCATATATTGAAGGCATTTCATACCTATACTTAGGGTTATCTTAGGAAAGCTTACCAATATATGGTGTGGTTTTTTTTCTTCTTCAGGGATACGGCTGGTCAGGAACGGTTCCGAACAATCACAACAGCCTACTACAGAGGAGCAATGGTGGGTGTCTTCACGGGTTGTCGGACAATCGTCACACAAATCCACTTTACTAGTCAACCGCAGCTCTTTAGCTCTATTAATCTCAACACGTTTGATTTACTGCTCTTTACAGGGCATCATGCTTGTCTACGACATCACCAATGAAAAGTCTTTCGAGAACATCAAGAACTGGATAAGGAACATAGAGGAGGTATCCATCAGCTCAAATAGACCCTCATTTACGAGCTTTCTAAACACGTATCTAAATGGCCCCCACATGGAATGGTTGTTTTTTTAATTAAATTTCTCTTCTCTTGATCCAGCATGCATCGTCTGATGTTGAGAAGATGGTCCTTGGCAACAAGTGTGACATCAATGACAAGCGGCAGGTGTCCAAAGACAGGGGGGAGAAGGTGAGAGGCTTGGTTTAAATTTAAAATAATACACTGTCATCTGGTTGTCAGCAGAGATTGGTCAAATGTCAAGTGCTGTAATTTTCTTCCTTTGTCTTTCAGCTCGCCTTAGAGTATGGAATAAAGTTCATGGAGACGAGTGCAAAGGCCAACATCAATGTGGAAAATGTAAGCAGCCATTCTTCCTTGAGTTGTATGTTTAACAGATGGTATGTCATCATTGTGACACATGTGTTTCTTCTGGTTCACAGGCTTTTCTGACCCTCGCCAGAGACATCAAATCAAAAATGGATACAAAATTGGTAAAGTGTTTGATTTTGCACCTAGTTTTTTTTTTTTTTTGCAATGTGAGGAATTCATAAATGTAGTAATTTCTTTTCAGCATCTCCTTACATATTTTATCATGCAAAATAATGTTTTCACTATCAATAGCACTTTGATTTCGCCTTTGGGCAAAGCTAGCCAAATGTACTCGTCTGAAATGGAAAATGTAAGCTTATATATATTTTAAAAAAAAAAATGACATGAACCTTTGGCGTTAGCTATTAACCCCATTCTAAACAGGACTGTGCTGGGACAGACCTTGTGCTGTCTGCAGGAGAGCCCGTCACTGCGTTTACTCTGAGCAGCACGCATGGGAATGCAATCCAATATAATAGGTCTACTTGTCTGATTAAATTAGTTGCTGCTATGCTGTTGGTGCCGTTATTTATCCGAGCAGGACCGTGCTGCCCACCGGCGGCTAACGGCTTGAATTAACGAGCTCTCCTCGTGCCCATTTCAACGGATTTGTTGTTCACAGTGTAGCATTATCCGGGATCAGCGACTAGAATGTCAAACTCCTGATGAAATAGTTTATACATCGGCCTTTACTTAAGATCGCATTTATCCTTCACTTGATCAGACAACTTGCCCCAGGCAAGTGTTAATGTCGAGCCCTGCCATATGAGAGCAGCCACTGAGCCAGTAGTTCGACATGACAGCAATGGCCTGTTTATTTGTCATTTTGCAGGAGGGCAATACGCCGCAGGGGAGCAGTCATGGAGTCAAGATCTCCGAGCCTCAGAAAAAGACCAGCTTCTTCCGCTGCAGCCTACTCTGAGGACCGAGGCCTTCCATACTGGCTGCCAGCTGGCTGGACATAAATGGACTGTGCTTGCTCTGAGCACTTCCTTCCCCTTCCATCTTTCTACCATCCATGGCCTGTCCTCCCAGTCCACACAAACCATTATATTTCCAGTAAGCAACGGAATTCCTCTCTTCCTCTTCTGAAAGCTTCCAGTGGTGCATATCTTCCATTTTAAGGAGATCTGTTGTCTTCCTGTGCTTGACATGTAGAGGACTCCACCAGGAGCATTGTCCCAGATGTTCGTTATCACACAAAAGACAGACTCTTACTTCTGATCTTAGTCTTTTTGTTCTACGCACTCATATGTCACGCAGCCGGTAGCACAACCGAGAACGAGAAATCATTCAATTAATGTCAAGGTTTTGGGATTGCAAATAGAAAAATGTGACATTTAGATCTATTTTTTATCAGTGCTCTTTTTGCTTTTTAAGTGATTAATGTCAGCCAGAGACTGATTGGCTTGAACTCTAGTGAAACAGAGTTGCACGTGTTTTTCATTTTTATTTCAGCAGTTGAGAATTATTTCACGCATCAGCAGTCAAGGATCAGGGAGGAAGTGAATACAAATATTTTCCATTTGAGTTCTGCTCTGTGGGTTGCATGTAGTCCTTGCCAATCATTTGATGTGATGTGACTTAAAATGCGTGTTTTCATCACCCATCTCCAACTGTTCTAGCTTTCAGGTGCTGGAAGGCAATTTGGCAACGCAAAACCTAAACTTAATCCAGACATCTGCCTCTGTAAATAAAGCTCTGCTGACAAATTATCAGCGGGATATTGTTGAGGCGACATGCTTCTGCTAAGGCTTTCTCTGACGTAGTACTCTGCAGGGAAGTATTGTGCACTCTGGTGTGAAAGTGAAAACACGGCATCGTTACCCCTATGTAAGAACACTGTATAGGAAAATATTGGGATATGCACGCAGCATAATATAAATAATCCTCCAAAATTAAGTACAGTGTAATTACTCACTTATTTTCTTGATTAATCTATTCATTGTTACATCTGTAAAACATCAGAAAATTAGTGGAAACATGCCTGTTATCTCTCATTTTGTCAGATCTACAGCAAAACCTCCAAAACATTCCGTTTAATATCCCATAACAGAGAAAAGCAGCAAATTCTCACATTTGAGAAGCTGAAACTAGCAAATGTTTGGTGTTTTTGCTTGAAACTTGACTTCATTTGACTATCAGAACAATTATTTTTTTCTCGGTTTACTAATTATTTCAGATCAAAATCAGATTCCTTTTAAAGTGTTGCCTTTAATTTGATGTTTGTTTTTGTTGCAGCTCTGATTCACAGTCAAGCTAAATGATGTCTACGGTTATTTGATCAGCGATTAAAATCACTTTTGAAGTTTCGCACTGTAAGCCCCTCCTCCTGCTAGCCATGCAGCTCTCCTTGCACTTTACCAGTAACTCTTGTTTTGTGTGTAGTCTGTGCCAAGTGATAGTTTTCGCAATACAACAATACAATTGCTTAATTAAAACATTTTGATTCTTGGTAATATAATGGGCATAATAATTATTTTTACTATACCTACTTATACATGACTTGATCTCTGCTAATTTACTGCTAGTAATCCACTGTCCTAGTATTAGTTCACTGAAAAACATTGCCCTAATATACTAATATATATTTATATTAAAAAAAGAAAAAAAAAAAAGAATAAGCAAGCCTCTGTTTCTATGCTACTGCCCTGCCAAATTAAAGTTTAAAAGTGATGTTTTCTTGACTTATTACATGAGTGCTACTTGACTGAAGCTGGAAGATGTTCCCATTAGTATTATTGTACACTTTCTCGTGCGTTGGTGTTGCTTGATTGTGGCCCCTTCCGTTTGACAGCTAGGTGGCGCCAGAGGCACAGTATGCACCACTTGAACTCTCTTTTAATCAGTATTTTAAGAGCGCAAGCCACAGTGGGATTGACCTGTGCGATCCACACATGTACCTGCTATTTATCATTGATGTTTCCTCATGTCTCCCTCCTACATTTGTTACTAGTTTGGAAATCAAACTCCTGTATGCACAATATCGAGGGAGGATCTGCTTTCGCTTGCCTGCATCTGTTATTATTTTTTGTCTTTAAGAAAAAAAAGAAGAAAAAAATATCATTTTGGACCTCATGACTACCATAGCCATTTGTCTTAACCGCTATTACTAATCTCTGTCATAGGTGAGCTATGCATTGTGAATCTTGGACCTGTGCATCTTTGTGTAATGTAATTTCAGACATACTCGTAGGCCTGTACAGTTGAATGTATGCGCTTTTTTTTTTCTTTTTTGTGTCATTCACTGAGCCAAACGCAGGACTCTATGTAGAAATGGCATTGCCACAATAATGCAAGTGGGATTTAGCGTGACGAGAGGTTAAATAGAAAGAGTTGAAATGTTAGTGCTGTCGTCTCATTCGAGTGATACTGTAGCTTTAAGTCATAAACCAACTTAGGGAGCAGAACCTTTTGTGGGACTCAAGCGGCATCATTTTCAGCTGAAATGACGCTCCCTCTTTGATTTTTTTTTTTAATTTTAAATCATATCCTTTAATAATTTACTGTACATCCCTTTTTACATCCATAGTTTCATTCCATTGATTGAAGTACACGGGGAGAATAATACAATACATTTTGAAAAAAAAACAAAGTGAAAAAACATTGTAAATATCACATTGGAGAAAAAAAAAGAGATCTACTTAAATTGTACTGTACTTTCTAAACCCATATGAAAATGTATCTACAATTTGTAGATATGTGTACCTTTTGATTTAATAAAATAAGATTATAAAACTTTACTTCTAGTGCCTGTTTTTATTGGCTGGCTGTCAGAGGAAACTTTACTGTCAGTTGACTCTCCTGCTCCCACAATGGAGCTTCTATGCTTTTGTGACAAATGGCTTTCTTTTATCGACCCCGCTATGAGCCACCGGAATATTCTGGCATGTGTTTCTTTTATAGTCTGGTGTAACTGAACCCCTTTAGATGCAAAACACAAGTCTACTGTTGATGCTCATAACTAATGAGCCTTGTCTTGATGGATTGGTTTTATGCCTCCATGCCATGATAGACATGCTGCAGTCAATCAAAGAAAATGTGGACGTGAACTGCTCATACAAATCCAATTTGTTTACAGTCATGCTCCTATTAAAGACATGCAATACATAGTAACCTATGGTATCTTCTCCAAATGCTAAAAGTCAGATTATCTCTCATGAGCATCAGAATGTTTGTTTTTATAAGATAAAACATGAACAATTCTAGTTATTCACAAGATGATAGATGTTGAAAGCTTTCTAGACATTCTTCCAGTCCATTGTTTGATGATATTCAAATTAAGAAAGGCACATTATTACCTCATATCTCTATATCCTTATGTGGAAGGTGCTGTGAACAGAAATAAGAATAGTTTAATTTGAAAATGATTAGATCATTTAGATGACAGTCATTGATACATGACAAAAATATAAAATAAACATGTTTTCATGTATCATTTGTAGGTGGGTTCACCCTCCATTATATCTCATAGGTGGTCACCGTACCTGAGGAAGTCTGGAGAGCGAACGATCATGTGCTGGAAGTCCTCCAGGGACAGACGCCCGTCGTTGTCCAGGTCGGACTCATCGATCACCTTCTCACACACCATCCTCACCTCATCTTCTGTCAGCTCGTTGCGGGTCAACTTGTTCAGCGTCTTCTCCAGGTCTGACTTGCAGATGAAGTCGTCATTGTTGAAATCTTGCAGAAAACGGATAAGAAGGAGGTATGTAATGATTGGCTGATCAATCGATTAGGCAAGCAAATATATATATTTATTTTGTGTGTATTTTTTAGAATTTTAAACAGTATTTTGTGGTTTTGGACTAATTTGGTTGGACAAAACTACAAAAATGTAAATATGTCGATTTATTCTTTTACGATTTTCTGACCTTTTTTGGACCACACTATTTCATAACAGATTAATCAATCAGGAAAATAAGTGCTAGTTGCAGCCGTAGAGGCAGCTTTTATATGATCTGAACTAATTCCCAATTACAGTTACATATACAGTAGATGCAGCTGATATTTGGTGAAGATATTCAATGTATTGAAATTGGATGCTTTCTACAAATAAAATAGCTCAGTCGAGGTAGAAACCTGTAATGTGATTCTTATGTTCATTAAATATTTTAATGCAAATTCAAGTCATTGACTAAACAAATCATTTAGCTTCTTCAGGGGCATTTTAGGTATCTGAGCCCAGGTGACCTCATGAAGTTTGCTGATCATAAAACAACGCTGCTTTAGCAGTATGTCCCCTCCTTATGTTCATTAAATATTTTAATGCAAATTCGAGTCTTTGACTAAACAAATCATTTAGCTTCTTCAGGGGCATTTTAGGTATCTGAGCCCAGGTGACCTCATGAAGTTTGCTGATCATAAAACAACGCTGCTTTAGCAGTATGTCCCCTCCCTTTGGTTTGAATAATGAATGAAACGTTTCCTTGACCCATGACCATGGAGACCATGTGTACGTAACTTGTTCATCTTTCAGCGTTTGTTAATTAGGGAGGGGGGGCACTAGTGCTGACAAAAAAATTAAAAATGTATAACATTTCATGCACCGTCCATCATGCTTACTGCTCCAAAAGCCTTCACCATGATCCGTTTTCATGCGTTTGTACCACGTGAAAAAAAAATGATTTCAATGTTTCATCTTCATCTTTTCCTAAATTCGCTTATCAACATAATGTTTTTTTCTAAGGGGCCACCAAATAAACAGAATTTCTTCCATAGTCTTAGGCCTGATTATGCTTCCGCGTAGTGATCACGCAACGGCAACGCAACGGCGACGCAGTTGCTTGGAGACCGTGATGGTTCTGCGTTGGGTTTACGCGTCGAAATGCAATTCAATGCCACACCGGTAAAGGGCGCTATGTTTTTTGTAAAGACTGACCGAACGACCGAGACTCTTGACGTATATCGTCGTTAGCCTCGTTATAGCGTATTTGTTTACTTTCCGGCTTTAAACATCCACTATTTTTCAGAACTTGGTGTTTTATTTCTTTGTGCAAAAGCGACAAGGTGCAAACAATAAAACGAGGTGAAAACAATAAAAGTAGCCTTTTAAAAGTTTAAATGGCGGTGTTTATGAATGGAAACCGGATAGCAGTCTCCAGCGGATGTAGTTAGCGGACCAATCACAGCCGATGCCGCTGCGTTGGTGTTGCGTTGGCGTTGCGTCGCCTCGACGCGCGTCGAGGATTTTTGGGAGGCACACGTCAGGCCCTTGCGTTGACGCAAGGGGGGTCCGCAAGGACGTAAGGGGTCCGCAAGCTCCCTTGCGTTGTGTCGACGCGGAAGCATAATCCAGCCTTTATATTTCACATTTATATCTGCAGTACACCTTTGAGCCACAGGAGGGAGCCTGTGTTATTGTTCTGATAATAGGAGCATTCTTATAACTTTGAATGAAAATATTCATGAACATCTCTTCCCATGATTATAGACGTCTATAATTAGTTAGTAATTGTTGTTGGTCCCCAGAAAAAAAAGCTCAGAAAAACACTGATCTAAAAAAATCACTTTGTATTTATTTGGTGTAATGTCAATATTTGATGTTCATCTTTGCATTTTGCCACCTTCATCAAATGTTCAAGCTCAGTTTTTGATGAAAAGTCACCACTGTAATTCTTAAGTGGTTAGTTATTATGGGGTCCCCAAACAACAAGGAAATAAAGCCGATCCCAACATAACATTATGAAAATGGGAACGCCTTAATGTATATTTTACCATAAATTTTGAAAGCGTAGTAGGCCTTGAGGTCACGCGGTGCCATCTCACTCAGGACTGAAAACATGTCCAAGAAGTCGTCCAGGGTCATGTTCCCCTCCCCGTCCTCAGAGAAAACCTCAGCGATCCTCTGACGGAAGGGGTTGTCCTAACACAGAGGGGACACCAGCACGTCTATCACATCTGATAAAACTGATAAAAAAACACACTCATTGCAGTGAATCATGCAGAACTTTCTAGAACTATGTCCTGTGTGTATTTTGAGCAATTTATATCTCATGTTCTTGTGTTTTTGGAATGAGAAAGTCAGCTCTACATCTATGAGGGGGAAAGTTTCTCAGGCCATGTCAGACACCAGCATGTTAACACACCTGTTTACCCTGCTGTCATTGTGTAAAGAGGCATATAATTGACCCATTTCCAACAAGCGTGCCCTGAGGGACTCACCAGCATTCTTCAAGTTTAAAGGAGTCGGGTAACGTATAATGTTTCAAAGAATTCTGACGATTAGTTGGACATTAATTATGGATGGGGGACACAGGGGGAGAGCGGGTCTGTGGGTAGTGCAGGGTGTGCGTGGGACCCGTGGGTCTACCTTCAGCTCTGGCATGCTGCCAATCAGCTCATATGGTAACTTCACATCTGGCTGGCTGGTGTAGTCGAGGGGAACGAGCTGCGGTGCCAAATCCCGATAGCGGTCGAACAGTCTAGGGAAGGTTTAAAAAATTTACTTTCAATATTAAATTACAAGATATCTTCTATATTATTTAGTTGTGTGTATTATAGGATACATTTCTAGTAAAAAACATATCTGCAGTCTCTATTTCCCTCTATTTTGGTCAACTTTACTGAACAAAAAAAAAGTTTTGCATACAGTACATTTCTGAAAGCAAGATTTTAAATATCATGTGATCTCAATGGTAGCCTGCCCCACAGTGGGAACAGCCCAGTGATACTGCAGTTTAGAGTTACGGAGTACTATTGTACAGAACAAGAACAAAATTCAGCTGTGTCATGTGACATGTGGATTCTGTACCATTTTGATAAAATAATTTGCTCACCTGAGTATTTCTTTCCTTGTGAAATATGTGCAGTCCTGCAAATACAATCAGATCACAGCAGGAAAGTGAAGTGAGAGCAGTAGGAGGCAGCTGTCCTTTACTTAGGCAACAAATACCACATAAATAAAAATAATAGTTTAAATCTACACTCAAGAAGGATTGACCAAAAAAATGTTTTTTTAAATGTCAAAATATCATTCTGCAGAATGCAGTTATTGATGCATAAACTTGACAGTATTTAGATAACGACGTTGACTTTTTAAGTGGTTCATCTTTAGCAATGCAATTATATTCTAAGAGAATTGTGTGAAACTGTATGGCTATAAAATGAATGTAGTGAGGTAGAAGTGGAGGTATGAAAGTGGCATCAAATGGACATATTTACATCAAGTACAAGTGAAAGTGTTGACTGTAAGATCCACTTTTCCAAGCAGCAAAGTTGGAGGTTGTGACATGAAGTCTGATGAGTATAATAAACTTGTTTACAGATCCCGGAGGCTCGTATTGGTACGAGAAGTGAAGCTAATCGTCTCGTCCAGAAAGAAAGAGGGATTGACACCGACCTGATAGGCGTCTAGCTGCTGTGCTGTGAAGATGGTCTGTTTATTCCCCATGTCTGAGCGCGCAAACACCGAGCCCCAGGTCCATCGCTGCTCCAGCATCAAGTGCCTTTTTTAGGGTGTGTGGATATGTCAGATATGAAATACTGGGACAAAAGGAAGCCCGAGCCAAAGAGGAGATCGGGTGTCTGGCTGCCACCGGGCCCCTTTGGTTCCCATTATAATGGCAGCATTTCATCGTTTTCTCCATTGTGAATAGCAGCCCCTTTGACAATGAATAAGGGCTGTCGTCCAGCATCATGCCAAGTGGTATCAACCCCCTTTAGTGCCACTCTATGGCCAACGCCTCGGTCACAGCTCCGGTTACACTCTTCAGAGTCGGGGTTTTGTAGTCTGCAAATAGACTTTTTGTCTAGCTGAGCTGAACTCTAACCACAATATTTTCCTAAACTGAATCAAGTGTTGTGTTGCCTAAATGTAAATTTTAGTCCAAAATGGAAGGTACTTTGCATGTCATAATTTGAAGGTTATAGAGTCATTTTAGTACAGTTAATTAGTGATACTGTTTGTTTTGTGCTGCTGGGATGTACTAAAAAGATGAATAATCAATAAGTCTGTGCCATATCGCCCCTACAGGTTTTCCATTATACTTATATGCTTAAATCCACCATTGCTGCTCCACCACACCCATTATATCTCACAGACATAGGTGCTTCTACTTATCTCTTAGTTTGCTCAACGGCTGACGGGTTAATATTCCTGAATAAATTACATGACAATGACGCCGCATATCCTGGAATGTCGCTGCTCTTCTCTGGTACCACACCGACAAGTCAAACATTAGTTCTATCTCTGGTTTCAAGTTTAAGCAAATAGTGGCAAAAATTAATATCTGGTGTTTCAGGTAGATCAAAAGACGACTACCGAATGACTCTGCCTGACAGAAGGTGCAGGAACTAATTAAAGAGGTTAAATTAAGTTTGGACCTCACGCCGAAAGCAGTTCAAGTAGCACGGGGGAACTATCTGGAACTTTCCAGCTCTTTAAAAGGTTTGATTCAAAGATTTCTTCACCATGGCTGATAGAAAATTCGGCACCACTTAAATGAAGAATCCTTTAGGGCTGTCGGTTCCAAATTCAAGTCTTGTCTTTTTTATTACTACTTTATAAAAAAAAATCTGAAGACACACTTCAATGTTATTACTTTTTAACCACATTGTGTCTGCACTAGTGCCTTCGTATTTTATTTGACAAATTATAGTATTTTTTTTTATACTTTGGATAAAGAGGAAGAAATTATAATGCTGTCTCTTCTTCTTCACTTTCTATGGAGTGTAGGAGGCGGAGTTATGCTAGATATGCCACCCAACTCTAATGGTCGGTCCAAGCTGAGCACGGAGGTCCAGGATACCCAGAGACCTGAGGAGATACCTCAGGAGACGCCTGGGTCGTCTGGTTTTGATCCTTCACCCTGGAGCAAATGTAACATTAAAGGTTTTCTCAGAAGAAATGCGTTTGTTCTTCTCACTGTGGCTGCTATCATCATGGGTAAGTCTTTTTTATGCGGTGTGCTCCGTCGAAATTTAACTTAATCACTGTTGTAAAGTAACGCTGTCTTTAAATGTCGTTGGATGGAGCGTTGGATGGACGTAATCCAAAATCCTTGGACCTTTTTGATCCAATCTGAGAGAGTTCATACAATATTGTTAACTGTCATGCTTCTGTCAATCACTACACAGATGATCATTTAATATGCCATCTTTCCTGCCATGCCAGCAATCAGCGTGGGCAGATTATGGGGCAATCGGCCCCTGAGCTCAGACAGGCCCAACCATGCCCAGTAGGCCCGTTCAGTAACTCCTCTACGACAGGGGGAATTATATCTAACCGGATTGGATGTAAATCTGGGATGAGACTCCTTTTCTGTAATGTCTCTTCAACTGTGTAATGAATTACATCACAGCAACGTTATTTGTTATTTGAATGTTATTTGAGTGTTACTGACATGTCGTTCTGTCTATGTTTTTCTGAGGGATCTGCCTGGGCTTTGCTCTGCAGTCCAGAAACATGACAGCCAAGGATATAAAATACTTCAACTTTCCTGGAGAGCTGTTGATACAGATGCTGCAGATGCTGGTGCTTCCTCTCATAACATCCAGTCTGATTTCAGGTCAGATCCCTGGATCTTACAGTCAAATGGCCTCACACAGGCCCCTGGGTGACTATGTGTGTTTGTCCTGCCAACCACATCACCCACATTCTCAGTCAAACCCAGTCAAACAAAAAAGATCCAGTGATGTTATTTTCCATCTTTTTGAGGAAGACTAAATATTGGAGACATCCTCTATATAATATCTACTTTTTATTTTGACTATTTTAGATGATCAAACCATTGTAAATAATGCTCAAGTATGTAACAAACATGGAGTTAAATGTTGCACCTTCTTTACACTTCAGGCATGTCGTCTGTTGACGCGAAGACTTTTGGGAAAATGGGGCTCCGGGCTGCTTGCTATTACGTAATAACAACGTTCATGGCTGTGTTCACCGGCATCGTCCTGGTTATTTTGATCAAGCCTGGGAAGTCGCCCGGAATCACCACACCGCCCTCTGGTGGTACAGTGGAGTCTGTGCAGACTGTGGATGCCTTCCTGGATCTGATCAGGTGTCCATCAAAAAATGATCAATCCGCTCGATCAGATGCAAACATTCGGTCTAAGCTAACCACCTGTTTGACTCTGCAGAAACATGTTTCCCTCAAATCTGGTGGCTGCTTGTTTCAGAAAGGTGAAATCTGCAGTCATCATTTCATGTTTTTGTGTATTTCATGATGGTAGTTGTCAACAATGATGATTCTTTCTTCCCTTTCAGTATAAAACTGTTTATTTGAAAAGCCTTGGTGCCGTCAATCTGACCCAAACAAGTGCGTTCAGTAAGAATCTTTTCACCTTCTTAATAATTGTGCCCATTTATTTATATTTATTGTGTTTAATATAAACTGGTATCATCATGATGTGTAACAGCTTTACTGGTCACCCTGTAGATGACACACTGCCGATGCCAGGCACCTCGGACCAGGTTAACATTTTGGGTTTATTGGTCTTCTGCATCGCCTTTGGCCTCATCCTGGGCCGCATGGAGAACGAGGGGAAACCTCTGAGGGATTTCTTTGACTGCCTGAATAAAGCCATCATGCATCTGATCAGCATAGTCATCTGGTAAGATTATGAATCTGCTCACAGAAAGATGTGGAACATAATGATGCTATTTTATAGTCTGAACTGTTGACCCTTAGTTGTCACTGAAGTATCAAAATAATCCAAACATATGCTGACGATTGCCCCGCTTCAGTGCACCTGCTCTGTCCCGCCTTTCTCCTACAGGTACTCCCCGGTGGGAATCCTCTTCATGGTCGGTGGACAGATTTTGATTGTGAAAAACATTCGCGTTATCGGTCTCCAGCTGACCTTGTATAGTCTCACTGTGATCGCTGGCCTGGCAATCCACAGCTTCGTCACCCTTCCCCTCATCTACTTCCTGTTCACACGTAAGAATCCCTTCAGGTTCATGGTTGGTCTACTCGAGCCTCTCACCACCGCCTTCGGGACTTCGTCCAGGTGAGTTGGACTTCCTGTCTTCATAGTGCGTGCGTTAAACTAAAGATGGATCCGGCTCAAACGACTGAATCTTCAATTATGATTTCATTACCATTGAAAATCTTTTTTTTTTTTTCTCCCAGTGCTGTGACTCTCCCAGTGTCTATCCGCTGTCTGGAGGAGAATCTGGGCATGGACAAACGGGTGACCCGATTCATGCTGCCTGTGGCGACCACGTTGACCCTGGATGGCACGGCGCTTTATGAAGCGGTGGCTGCCATCTTCATCGCCCAACGTCACAATATGGAGCTTGATCTGGGCCAAATCCTCATCATTAGGTATGATTTAAATCACACTGACTTCGTAAAATCCATTATTCGCGTGTTTTATTGTTTCAAAATTAAGTTGCTTGGATATTTCATGCATGCAAAGTTAATCGTTAATACAATTTGTCATTCCAGTATCACTGCCACAGTCGCAGCTATTGGGGCTACAGGTATCCCACAGGGCGGCATGGTATCCATGGCGATAATGTTGACGTCAGTGGGTCTGCCACTCGAAGGCATTTCGTTTCTCATCAGTGTTGACTGGATGCTGTAAGTGTGTCTGCTTGTTTGTTCTGTGATGAATGTGCCATGCGTTGCAAACACATTGAGAATGCTTATGTATGTGTATAAGAAGATAACACCAAGTTGCACATATTCTGAAAAAACATTAGACTTCCTCCACTGATGTGCGGTTGTGGTCAGGTCACGCTCTCGTGTTTTTAACTGCAGAACTTCCTGTGTTTGTTGACAGAGATCGTTTGAGGACGACCGCCAACGTGCTGGGTGACTGCGTTGGCGTGGGCGTTGTGCAGCATCTCTCCAGACGTGAGCTCCGGAGCTCTGCTTCTGCAGAAGAATGCTTAGTGGAAGACGACAAAGTGAGAGACGATACCGCAGTGCATTCTCGCACCAACAAGCCGTAGATTTGGTTGTTTTTTTTAATTCAAGCTAAATTAACATTTAAGAAAGTGCACGATGTTACTGATGCAGACTTATCATATGCTATGCAAAAGCTTAGGCACCCCATGCTAAAGTTGACTAAAAAGAGGAATAAAAATCATCTTTTGTGAATTGATCTTAATGCCTTAATTAAATAAATGAGGAAAAATCCTACCTTTTAGGACACCAATTTTCTTTGTGAATGAATGATGTATCATAAAGAAATAAACCTAGAGGAGAAAATCATGGTGCTTTTCAGTTAGCCTATTAGCTGGTTTGATTTGCATCGAGAAATCATTAGGCTAACTAGCATGCTATAGGCTAGCTGAAAAGCACCATGATTTTCTCTAGGTTTGTGAAGGGTATGTGAGGATTTGGATGTTATTTTAACTCCAAAGTGATTGTATCAGAATGCATAGTATCCTGGATCCATGTAATAACTGGCCTTTAAAAATAAAACTCTACCTGTCTCTATGAGAGTTTAACATAGGGGTGCCCATACTTATGCACCCTGTATTTTAATGAAGAACATGTATTTCTTTACGATACATTATTCATTCACAAAGAAAATTGGTGTCCTAAAAGGTAGGATTTCTCCTTATTTTTTTAATGAAGGCATTAAGATCAATTCACAAAAGATGATTTTTTATTCCTCTTTAGCATAACTTAGGCATGGGGTGCCTAAACTTATGCATAGCACTGTATATACATATACTCTTAATATACAACGAGATGTAACTTTCTGAAGCTACTGTTTTTCCACATTAGATTTATTATTATGGACTATAGATTGTAGGGTCTAATTTATATTATTATTATTGAAAAGAGAGACTTAATTAAAGCTTTTCTTGAAATATACTTGTTATTCTACATGATTTTGCTGCTGTCTTCATCAGAAATGTTCCAGTAAAAGTTCTTATGTATCCAATCAATTTCAGGAAACCTATTCAAATACAACATATATATTTTGTGTGCACATAAATCCCCGTTATAAGAAAATAAATAGCAATGGCAGAGTTAATAATAGGCATAAACTCACTAGAGTCAGCCATTTTGCTTGTATTTTTGATCGAAAGGTGTTCATTTCGATCAAAAATAATGCAATTGCAGCTGCTCTCTACAAATGTACAGTAATTTCTGACAATGGTATATTTAAAGCCAGCAAGACCTCTGGGGGAAATCTGATCATTAGGGAGAACACCTTGTGTGAACCCATGTTGACATGAAGTTCTGTTTCCTCCTGAGAGCGATAACAGGAAGTTGAATTTCCTTCTGAAATACAAAGTGATAACAGGAAGTGTGGATCTGTGAGATTGGGGGTTGATCTGGGAAACTGGAGTCTTTAAATTGGCTGTTTTTCTGTGAGTAAAAACTGCAGGGATTGGGCAAAATTGTACACAGAATGGAGACGTTTTCATGGCTCGATATGTTATTGTTCTGTCATAATCAATAACACTTTATCTTAAAATAATTGTACATTTTTAAGTGAGAAAGTATTTTGCAAACAAATTCATTCTATAATCTCTTTTTACACCATTTATTCCGACTGTGTAACAATTCAAAACAGAAAACATAAAATATACACATTCACATCTCTCACAGGATATCACTTCCATCACTGCCATATATTATAATTTATGCATATTTACATATATTACAACACCACGTATCTGACTCTGCACATTACTCATTAGTTGCGATTGAGTGTTTAAGCCGGCCATCTATGCAAACAACCAAACTGCATTGTGTTTTTGATGAGCATGTGTGCAGTCGACACCGGGGGGCCTCGTCGACGTCAGTGGCAGCCGCAGCTCCCGGCCACCATGTCGTTATACTGTTTCAGCACCACGTTCTCCTCGTCGTCGAAGTAGAGCAGGTTGATGGAGAAGAGCTTGTCGGGCACGCAGCACGGCGTCTCGATGCCTTTGATCAGCTTCAGGGCGTTGATGATGGACTGGACGGTGCGTGGTTGGTCGGCCTCATGTTCTGGCCCAGAGGGAAGGGGCAGGAGCCTTTGCAGTGGTACGCGTTGTAGCCGCGGGGAGACACGATCCAGCCCGACCAGCCGATCTCCTCGAAGTCTACGTAGAGGGGCAGCCGCTGGCAGGGCAGAGACGTGCCGTCCTCCTCACTGACGTCCAGGGAGCGGGCGATGCGGGGCGGTGGACCTGACCTGGGGGCCTGGGGAAGGCTGGAAGTGGCTGCAGCATCGGCATCTGCAGTATTTGGGTCTGGTGAAGGAAAGAAAAATTGTTTTGTTAGAAAACTATTCCATATGTGTTCTTCTGAACTGGGGATAATCATGTCCCCTAAAGAAATGTTCCTGATTATTTCATGTTCTTAAAAAACAGTATTGTTTTGATAGTCAATTAGCACTGTGTTTTCCTTCAGAAATGTATCTGATAACTAATATAAAAAGTACAGATATTTGTACTTGTTTATTGCCACTGAGATATTCTTTCGAATGGGGGAATGGTTGGATTAATCTACACCCTTGTTCACAAACGAACTCTAACTGCATATTTTTGACTATCCCTGCACAACCTGATCAATCAAAGACATTACAGCTGACCGAAGTCTCACCTATGCTTTCAAGAGTAGTAGTAGACCGGCGGCCATCGTCGGTGAAGAGGACCAACATGGGCTGTTTGCTCTGGTGGTGGTTGCGTCCTGAAGCAAAGCGGATCAGTTTCAGATCCATCAGGCTCCCTCCCAGAGTCCGGACCACCACGTGGAGCCCCAAGTTACTGCCTTCGTCTGTCATCCAGGATCGGACCTTCATGAAGAGGTCAAAGGTCAGTTTAAACACACAAGTCGGGCAGTTAAATGTAACACACGAGTAACACACTCGGCCTTAAAGAGGATTGCTTACCGCTTGTGTGATGGTGAACACTTCCCAGCCAGTGGAGTGGACTGGGATGAGGCGAGAGGACAGCAGCTTCCTGTCCTGTGTGTTGTTGTGTTTGCTGGTATCAAGCAGCTGATAGACACTGACCTGGAGGAAACAGAGGGGATGACGGGATTACAGTCATGTCCCACTTTGGAGATGCACATCTGTCACCACGCTGCCGTCTCACTGTACATACCTGGCAGAAATGGTGTCTGTTGAACGTCAGCGTGGCCTGAGGCCGCAGCTTGAAGAGATGGAGCTCCGCGGTGAGGACCTTCTCACTCCTGGCCACCGTGGACAAGTTGAATCTGAACTCCACCTGCTCACTGCGCACTGCAATGGAAAACAGACTATGTTTAGAGAGCAGGACAGACCATCCTCCTATTTACAGTAGCCAAGTTTCAAACTCAAAGGGTGTGCAACAAATCCACAATCTTACATTTGTCAAAGAAGCTGCGCACAGTATTCCCCTCCAGAAGATACGGGTCTTTGGTGACGCCGTCCACGTCGGCGACCGTGTTGTACAGGTCGAGCATGTACTGAGGGGGCTGCTTGTGTCCGTGGACCTCGGGGGGGTCCTCCATCCCAAACACCTCCAAAAGCCTCTTGATGGCCGCTGAGCGTACTTCCTCGGACTCGTTGTCGGCGGCGTAGTGATTCTCCAGGTGGTCGAGCGAAGGCCGTGCGGCGGCGGCGCGCACTAACACGGCCAAGCTGATCACCACCAACGGCCACATGTCTGTAAGTCTCGGGTAGATTCCTTTGTGCGTCGGTGTCCTGGAGCCACACAACCGACCGGCAACTTGGAGCTGGAGTGACTGGCGTTGTCCTGAAGCTCCACTTTTTATATCTAATGCCCCCCAAGTGCCCCCAAAAGCCTCGGCAAACAGCAGTAAAGATGCTATTTGGTCGCAAATGTAAATCACCAATCAGCGAATGTAAAGGGAGACTAATGGCGGCGTTAACGAGGTGTGAACCCGATTGTAGATTTCATCCGAGCCCATTGTCCCCACGTCTAGCAATAAAGGCTCAAATAAACTCATTTCAGCCTTTGAAAAAAAGAAGAAGAAGCTTGGGACTTATTGACTGGTGGTGTCGCGGCTGCGGAATACATATCTATTTTCCTCTGGTGTGTGATGTTATAGAGGAGGAACCGGGAAAATATGAGCAGAATGAACTCGGAGCTGGTCTCTGGAGGAAGTGTCCTCACCGCGGGAGGTTAACTGCGCCGCAATGAATCCATTAATTTAGAATAATGGTGGCAGTGTCTTAGGTGGAAACCAATTACTCCGATAAAAAAGACTGGTGTCGCTGTCTACACTTTGCCAGATTTACATAGACTTATCCAGTTACGGCTGGATAATCACCAAATTGTCAGTTTTGTATTTGCTCCGAACTGCACCGACCTCCTGCGATGACCTGGATTGACCAGATGATTGGTGGATGACCAGGATTTCTACTAAAACTTACAGAAAGTTCCTCCCATAAAAAAACAACTTTTAAACGTTTTATTTTATATTTTTCATGCGTCCATCCTTCCTCTTAGGAAACTGGCTCACTGTGCCATGTGGCGACTTTGATCTTTACGCGTAATTACGCACGAGCAGTGCTGTAATAAACATTCAGGAGATCAAAAGTTTTTTCCTTCTATATGACACCTTGTAAGAAAGTCATAAAAACCTCTTCTCACAAAAGAAAAAACCCACCAAACACACAGGAGTTGTTTCACACGTTCGTATCAGAATAAGGAGCTATTAACTGGCTGCACGTGTGGGTTGTTTTTTTTCAAAGGACGTTTGCTTTTCATGTGCCCATTCTTCAAAGCCTCAACTTTAGACCCTTAATTAACATTTATTTCAGATTTGTGAAAGAAACTCAACAATGTGTAATATACATTTTAATGCATTTATATAAAGGGAAGCACGTTGTATTTGTGGTAGACTGTCTTAAGTGGCATTTCACGTTTATTTTCTCAGTATTGCACCTCTGCAAAATGTTTTATGCAGTTTGGTAGAACTATGTTAGTATAGTGGTCCAATGATACATCTTCACAGATTGTTGTATTCAATTTATTTACAAAATTATCGTTTTTACATATATTACATATCATACAATAATACTTTAGGGCAGCACATTCTTAAACACATGTTAAAGTATCGGTGGGGTCATTAGTGGGAATTCAAAACGTTTTAGAGATTGGAAGCTGTTTTTCCCAGTAGGGGGCGCAGTGTTCAGTTTTGGCAACGGCAGGAAGTGATGGACAGGACGGTGCGTATCTGACCGTGCTGGTTCAGGAAGCTGTGACTCTCGTAGCCCTGAGGAGAACACGAGCTGGCCTGTCTTTCAGCCCATAAGTGGCACGCTGCTGGATCAGACTGACTCCTGCCAAAGAAAAGGGAAAGAACATTAACATCTACATTTGTTGCAAACATTTTATCACAGAAAATCATCAATAACATAATTATAGCCTCCTGTTGATCTGCCCGGTGATGCTGCCACAGTCAATTCCAGTATTTGTGCTTCTATCATATTATAGCTGCCTGTCTAGTGATATTTTGGAACTTTTTATTGTCTAATTCAACTACGATAATTCCTGTCTAAACTTTTACTGAGGGTGTTATGAATCTGCTGATACAAATATATTGCAGCTGTGCAGTACACAACATTGCATTAACCTCCTATGAAACCCCACTGACCCTCTGCTGCAGTGATAATACTAAAATAATAAAGTTTGTATCCAAACAATGTACAAAGCTCCCAAACTTGGTTTTTAATTCTAGTTGAAAGCCCAACATTTCCAAACATAAAGAATATGTCCGGGTGAATTTATGGAAAATGTGTATAAAATAGGGGCACTAATACATCTAGGATATCTGAAATTGGTGGAATGGTGCAGCCGTGAAAAACATCTTTGGGCTTAGATTTGAATATTTTACACAAAATAGCTCCAATAATGTAGTGGAACATGTTGATATGTATTGTGAAGTATAATTCCTTATTTCTCATTTGACTCGTTTGACTTTATTTTATGGAGCAGGGAAATAGTGCAGAAACAAATCAATCAATCAAATGTTAGAAGTCTGGGATTTCTAACTGAGGCACATTTGGTGTAGGAATTAAATACCATGCTGAGTGCAGAACGTGTCAGAGGTCACAGGCAATTGTTATGAGAGGCAGAGGAGGTGTGTGTGTGTGTGTGTGTGTGTGTGTGTGTGTGCAGCAGCAGCTGTGTTCATGCTTACCTGAGAAGGCATCGGTTTCCTGTAGTGCAGCCTCCCAAACATCTGCCCACATCTATTTCCTGTGGAGAATTAGCAACACAGAGAGAGGGCAATCAGCTCACAGCTGGTCACAAATATTGACCCATTTGAGTCGGAGGTCCAGCTGGCGTTTAGCATTTTAACTGCTTTGATTTCAACACCTGCAAGGACCATTTGTGTTTGCGTTGCATTCGCACCTTTGGCCCTGCGGCACAGCCGATGACCAACTGTGTCCAGGAATTCAA
Organism: Chelidonichthys spinosus; assembly: GCA_029853015.1. Lineage (NCBI taxonomy): Eukaryota > Metazoa > Chordata > Actinopteri > Perciformes > Triglidae > Chelidonichthys > Chelidonichthys spinosus. Next base: position 18,280,851 of record CM056827.1, on the reverse strand, counting down.
CTGTAACCTAAAATCTATAAAGTTACTTTACTTTGTTGTTTGTTATTTAGATCTTTGTGGCAACGAGGGGGGTTGTGGGTAAATGTTGTAGCAAGTGCTTCAAAGTCTAGGTTCAAGATCGAATAATGAGCCTCATATTCAACAAAGCCGTTTAAATTAGGTTTTAATTGTGTTTTTCAGAATAAAATTGAGCAGGGATTCCAATCTGCCAGTCTGTCATGTGTATTGCCATGTGAATAATGCATGCAACACATCCTGTAGTCCAGCCACTGGCCAGCGGATTAGCTTGATTAAGTGCTGTCTTCCACACATGAATACAGATACTTCATTACTGTCTGGCACCCGAGCAGACCCCTGTTTCCTCTCAGCCCGACGACAAAAGAGTGTGAAACCGGCATCACAAACGCCATGCTAATCAACGAAGCGAAGGGTTGGATTCAAATATAAAGTTGGACTCACGCACATTTTTTGTTGTGACTGAACAAAACCGACGGTTTGTTAGAACTAGAAATAAAAAGCTTAAGTGTGTTAACACCTACTTTGAGCCTCTCCTCTTTTACTCCGTCTGCATGGTGGACTATTTCATAGTAATACTCCACGTATGGGACCCGGTAGCAGCTTTCCTTCAGCTCGCAGGCCACCACTGTCTGGATCAGGTCCACTTTGTTGGGGGTTTCCACTAAGGCTGAGTCGAACTTAGTGGGGACACAGAAGAATCCCTCTGCAAAAGATTAGAAAGGGAAAAGTTAGTTATACTGTGTATATTTGTGTGTCTGTGTGTGTGTGTGTGTGTGTGTGTGTGTGTGTGTGTGGAGGAGCAGCTCAATTATAATCTGTGATCCAAGATGAAGGTAAACAAGCAACATGTAAAACACTGGTTTTGCTTTGTCATCACTCCCAAAAAGAGGTATTTTAATACATTAGACAACAACTTTATGTGTTTGGGTGCCGTTGAAGAATCAGTGAAATGAAACGTGTGAATTACATATAGCAAGAATCTAGAAATGGTCAAAAAGTAAAGTGAAGTTTTAATTTTATGAGCATAATGAAAAGTAGTGGATCAAATGCAAGTGCAGTGCTGCTTTGATCATTATAATGGATACTATTTTAATGTTTTTTTTTTTATTATTTTATCTTTTTTTAAAATCTCTGTTCATTTTATTTGTTTTCATAAAATGCATGCTGAATTAAGGTGGGTGGCAGAAAATAATACAAATAATTCCATTATTTGTATTATTTTCTGTTTCAAGCGGGGGAAATTATAAAGTGACTGCATTTTTGTAGGTTTTTCAATCTTTCTGTTTGTGGTTAGAACGTCTTCAATCTATCATTTTCCAATCGATTCATTGATTCCTGTTTTGATTATTCTTAGACAAGTAGGCCCAACACACACACACACGCGCGCACACACACACACACACACACCTGGCGAGCCCTTGGACCGGGAGCATCCTCCCACGTCGATGACCGTCTCATACGGTGTCTCGGAGTAGTAGGTCCTCAGTGCGGGGATGCGGATGCACTGGCTCATCTTGATTTCACAGTGGCACTCCTCCACGACCTCCACCTCCCGGGGCCCCTCTAACAGAAGCACCCGGTCCACGCGCATCCCGGTCGGCTCACACGCCTGGTCCATCCCGCAGGAGGGGAGCTGGCCCCGCGGCTCCGGACTCTCTGGAGCTGCAGGTCCGCGCGTTCTCATCTTTTTTGGGGTTAAAAAAAACAACACACACAATCTGTTTGGTTCATGTCGCAGCCTGTTTCTGCTTCCATGTGTGGTGGAACTTTATGATTAGTTTATTTGTCTGGTTTATGCAGAAACTTATCTTACAACATCAACGATGCTAAATAAGTTCTCTGGACAATCACAAAGTCACAGCGCGCCCTAGTGGCCGTGTGGGGAAACTTCACTTACTTTCTTGCTCCTTAGAAATTCCAGCATGGAGGAATGTTTGGCATAGTCCTGCTGCCCTGCTTCATGTGATGGCCTGGGTGCCCCCCCGCAGTACGACCTGCACGTCCCCACATCAACACTGACAGGACTCCCAGAGATGTCTGTGGAGAGAGGAGAGAGGGAGAGAGAGAGAGAGAGAGAGAGAGAGAGAGAGAGAGAGAGAGAAAAACATTTGTTGCCTTGTGTTTGTGGATTACAGGCACGCACGTAATATCAAATGAGAACGTTTCCTGATGCAGAACACGAGCTGGTGTTTTACCTTGTCCAATGTAGACAAAGTGGCTCTGTCTTTTGCAGCACAGTCTCTGTGTGAACAGGTTTCTGTGATCTATGTGTTTGCTCAATACTCCGGGGGCTAGAAAACACAACACAGACGTCAGCGGGCCAACAGTTTACTTCATGTGGAGTAAGCATACTGTTTCCCCCCCATTTAACACTATATCATCCAAAATGAGCAGATTCAGAAACGTGAAATGACAATATATTACAGAGGAGTTCAACATAGGATGCAATAGTACAGGAATAGGTTTTCTTCAAGGTCATTTGTTAATGAAAAGCAATAATTAGCATTTATTTAGGCCCAGACAATGATTTGAAATGTTTAGCTTTCCAAGAAACACACACGTATGTACAGTATATCACACATGACTACTACTCATCTGGAAATATTCATTTTACACGGGAAAAAAAGATGACATTTAGTGAAATGGAGAGTGAATTGATCCCCCTTGTGAAGCATCATCATATCATAAGGAATAAACAAGTTTTTGGGGCAGATTGCCGTCAGTCCAGGTAGTGAAAAGCAGCAGGATAAAAGAGAACAAACAGTACTTACAGGTCAGGTGGAGGGCACACAGGAAGAGAAGAACTGGCCGGCCTACATCCATGGTTTTAGTCCGATATCAGCTCCTCGGCTGCCAGATACTGAGTGTCCTCCTACTCCCTGGTACCTCTGATATTTATATGGGATCAGGCTTCAGCCCCAGATGTCACCTGAAAACAAGATCTCAAAGTGGTGTGGGGGCCAAAAAAAAGTGAGCGCTAATCAAATTTCCATGCCGAATGCTATGTGGGATGGAGTTTCTTAAAGCAGGGGCCACTTCAAAGGAAACCTCTGCAGCTTTTCCTGTTTCTGCCGCGAGGGACCCGGCAGCTCAAGTGTGTCGATTCGGCCCGACCTCTCCCTAATGAAGTGCTTAAGTAGCCTTGAGCCATTAAAGCGTCGCTCATTCAAAGGCATTAATCATCTTTTATCTCAGGGGGAAGGTGTTTAGCACCTCTGACTTAAAACAAAACCCGGCCCAAACACATAAACAGGATCAGCGTGGGGGCCTCTAGAAAACTCCAGCACCTTTGTGTTTATTCAGCATGACACCAAATGGCCAGACCTCTCAGAGCTCTGCTTCAAATTTCAGCTTCTTTTTCCTCTTAAGAGGGAAGAGTGAAGATTAGGAGTTAGAATAAGTTTTCAGATACATCGATCTCTGTTTTATATGAAGCATGTTTGAGTTAAACTTAACTAAGAACACAGTATACTGGCAAAAGGCCCAGAATACACCGCAAATAAATCCTTAATAAACCTAAATACTCTTTTTTTAGACATAGGCATTGCATTACATACGTGAAAAGTACTTTAATGACAAGAAGGACGTTTAGTTATGTTATAATGTTGGCCTTTTGCTAGTTGGTCATTCATATCTTAATAAGGTGTTAGTCATCCTTAGAAGTGTTGATGTGATCCCTCATTTTCCACGGGATCAACGGATCATCGTCCAGAGAGCCATCAGCACTCAGACACCTTGATTAAGGTGACACCTTCAACAGTTTCAGTTGTTGATTCCTTTCATTAGATTGTAACACATCTTATTGAAATTCATCATTAATCCTAGTAAAACCCCGGATTAAGTCATAGTAATGACTTGATTTAATTATGTAGATGATATGTTTTTCAAAAAGCTATAAAAACTCTTAAAGATGAGCGCAATTGTTTGTCAAACTTTGTCCACAAAATTGCAATCCTTTTTAAGTTATTTACAATTGATATCGTCAGGGTTCAGAGGTTAACAAGTCTGAGACTCACAGCCTAAAGTAAACTTTGTGTGGTTGATAATGATACTCGCAATTAAAATGAAATACGGTCTTTTTTCTCCAGCTTTCATTTGTGTCACATAACCTTCCTCAGCAGATAAAGTTTGCCCATTTGTCATAGAATGTAGACATTAAAATAGTATTTTTTCTGAGCACTTTAAGGACTTCTCGTCGGGCATAGAAATGTCAAAATGTACAATCAACCTACAACCGGGCAACGTTCCTCCATCTTAAATACATTCTGTTTTCATTGATTCTCATCCCTTACTGCTTTTTATTCTTAATTAATGCTACTCAGTTCGTGGCCTGATCTTTTTCTTGTAAATTGGGTCAAGTTTATCATAACCTAGCAATAAATAAATACTTTATTTCTCTTGAAAACATATTAAAAAGTCTTTTACAACACACTTGCATGAATAGAATCCTCTAACTTCAAACATGCTGAGATGACCACTGAGGTGCTGATTGGATTATACTGAGTGACACAGACATGCAGCTTATGCATGATGACTGTTAGATGAGCGACCTGTCCAGTCTGGCCAGCAGAGGTTGACGGGAGTGACGGGTAACAGACTTGGCCTGGTGTCTGTCTGGTGTCATGTGTCTGGTTCACTGTTATGTAGCCCGATCAGGAGGCCACACTCAGACACTCACTGCACCTTTAGATTTTAGAATTTTGGATTTAAAGCTTGTGAGAGTTGCTTCTTTTTGGTTTCGAATTGGTGGAAAACAACAGGGATTCAAATGATCAAATGACATCTGTAAAAGTAGAAACATTAACTTCATAACAACATATTTTATCATAATGTAAAGGTAATTTATGCTAAGTCTTCATTAAATGTTCAGACCACAGCAAACTGAATCACTTTAGCTGCAGTTATAACCTCTGCTGAGGCCCTTGACCCCTTATGATGATCATATGTAACACATTGTAGAAATAATCCTATCAATATCCATGCATCAGGTGGTATGCTCATGTCTGGGTCTTAAAGAAGCCTCTGGAAAGCCTGTCTATGGTCCGTCTGCATGGGAGGAGTCCAACCCCCCGGGATTACAGGCCGTCATGCAGTAGTTCTGGATTATACAGCAGGAGACAAGACTGCAGCAGAGGGAGACAGCAGGTGAAGAAGAGCTGTGATCCCACAACAGCATCTGGACATGCAGATGGATATTGGAGGAAGACCTATAGGGCATTTCCCCTGATGCATGCAGATGGTTTTCAGTTCATCATGCTGCTCACATAATTTACAATCACTTTTTCCTTTTTCTTCAGTTCTTATTTTGCAGAGAGGAAAAAAAATCAATGTAATCTAAAACCCTTTTTGTTTTCTAAAACGATTACAAAAGAAAGCAGAGGACCTTCTGGGATAGAAATCATGTATTTGAACAGCAGAAACAATGGCATCAACACAGAGAAGAGCAAGAAGAACATAAAAGGGAAAACATGTAAGTACAAACACATTGTAGGCTTCTATCATAGACATATGTATGTTGACAGCGATAGAATAAGATGCAGTACGTAACCATTTCAAGCATCTCAACCAGCATGGCTGTTGCATCCCTTGATTGTTTCCTCCTTCTCAGGGGCCCACTCGAAGACGACTCCACGTCAGAAGGAGATCACCCTGACATCCCCAAAGGCCGGGAAAAGGTCGGACACAAAGGAGAACGTGCCGGAGGAGGAGGCGACGCGCCTCACTGCGTTTGGGAAGGCCTTTCATGATCTGACCCACTCAGAGAGGGTGATGAATGACCTGACGTTTGGACGGCGGGTGGGGCTTTACGAGCTGAAGGGAGAGATTGGATCCGGAAACTTCTCCCAGGTTAGATTGGGAATCCACGACCTGACCAAAGGTGAGGTGCTTTCCTGATGCAATTAAAGCATGTGTGTAATATTACCAGACTAATAGCAATAAATACCTCAAATTAAGTAATAAATCGGTGATAAAAGGCCACACCTCTCATATCTCAGGTAAAACATTTGAAGCAACACTGCAAACACCGCTAATAACATTGGGTCTTATTGTCTAAACTGAAAAAACTGTTTCAGATACTCTAAGCTTTCCAGGTTCAAGTACTTTTCCTTAAGTGTTTATGTTATATTATGAGAGATTTGTATTTGTATATCTTCCATCTGAGTGTCATAAACTAATCAATTATTTGCATGCTATACAAGCGTTAATAATTAATGTGAAATTATATTTTAATTGATTTATATAGGCATAAAGCAATACCACCAGTTTGGAGAGTGGATTTACAATGACGGGACAACAAAAAACAAAATTTGGAATTAATGTGCAGACATTCAGTGTGCAACCACTCTGTAGAAAATAACAAAAAGACTTGGATCAAAACATGAAGGGAAAGCAATACTTCATAACATAAGGAGGACTGAATAATAAAAAAATAAAAATATTCCTTGTGGCCTCACTATCTGTCGTCATCTGACAGAACGAGTCGCAGTAAAAATCCTGGATAAGGTGCGTCTGGGCAAGCGGTCGCAGGCGCTTTTTGCCTCGGAGATCTCTTGCATGGAGAAGCTGTCTCACCCCAACATCGTCCGCCTGTATGAGGTGGCGGAGACCTTCAAGAGGCTCTACCTGGTGATGGAGTACGCCAGCGGAGGGGAGCTGTTCTCGCGTATCAACACCAGGGGGCGCCTTTCAGAACTGGAGAGCAAGTTGGTGTTTTCTCAGGTCTTGTCTGCAGTCAAACATATGGTAAGTCAACAGCAAACCTTGATAAGCCGCAATGCTTTTCTTGAATGCCATTCCTTAATGAATCTTGGTGTCTGATACGGACTACGACTGTGTTGCTTAAACACATTTATCTCTTTTCTCTCCTTTCTCTTCCCCCAGCATGACAACAACATCGTCCACAGAGACCTGAAGGCCGAGAACGTCTTCTACACCAACACCTACTGCATTAAAGTGGGCGACTTTGGTTTCAGCACGTCCTGCTGCCACAGCGATGTCCTCCACACCTTCTGTGGCTCTCCACCTTATACGGCCCCTGAGCTGTTCAAGGAGAAAGGTTACATCGGTCAATATGCCGATACGTGGGCTCTCGGCATCTTGCTTTACTTCATGGTGACGGCCACGATGCCCTTCACGGCTTCTAACACGGGCAGGCTTAAGTGTTGTATTCTGCAGGGCTCCTACGCCATTCCTCCCTATGTACCCGGACCATGCCAGGAGATCATTCAGGGCCTTCTGAGGCCGGTTCCTGTGGATCGCCTCGGTATGGAGCAGGTCATGGACAGCGACTGGATGAGAGGTATTGAATTCCCTGAGGCCTACCCAGCTTGTAGCCCTACACCCTACCACCTGGCGGAGCCTTGCCATATCCTCAGCGCAGATGAGCTGAGTGTGAAGGCGGCGCTGGAGGATCTTGGCATCAGCAGGGACCATGTCCTCAACAGCAGCCTAGACTTGAGAAGCCCCATTACCGGGGCTTATCGGATTCTGCTGCACCGCATCCAAAAGAGGAGGTCTGTGGAAACTGTGGGCTCGAGCCAGACGGGCACCAAAGATTCCCAGAACAGACTCGCATGGAGAGTCGGCTCCGATGGCCGGCTAAGCAAACACCACTCTGTGGTCTGTACCGTCATGTAGTTTAGTTCATTAAAAGTGCAAAATTTTGCCATTGGTGCTCTGTATTTCTGAGCTTCAGAGAGATTTTTGAGTTTTCAGTGCATGTTTGCTTGTTTTAATTTAGTTTTTCAGAAAGGTTTCGTTTTTGTTTCATTGTGTCGTTTTCATTTCCCATAACTTGTTTGTTTTGAGTTGGTTTTGGTCGTGGCCAGGTAAAACATTTCACCTGCAATATTCCTGTAAATCTCATCTGGAATTTCTTGCAACACCAGTTGGTTAATATCAGACCTGAGCTGAATAGCTTTATTATATAATATTTGATCTACTTCAATATTAATATTGTGTTTTTGTTCATCTCCTCACAAGAATTTACAAAAATTCATGCTGCCTCCTTTTTAGTGCTATTGTATTGCTAAAAAAGAACTGAAATTAATTTACATACATTTTTTAACCAGGCACTATCATTTCAGTTTACGTTTCCCTAAAGCATATCTTTGTTATTTAGTTTTACTACTTTACTTTCTGCTCCAGACACCAGTTCCATACTTAGAGAAACACATGAAACTGCAAATGAAAATACCTCCCACCATGTTGAACTATTCCTTTAATCGTTTATCTCTGAGTCAAGCGAAGCTAAATCGGCAGAATCTGATTGTGAAGAGCCGTCATGCAATGGGGATATATTGTTGACAAATGATATCACGCCAATGCAGGTTACTGTGAATGAAAGTGTAAATCCAACACCAAACTCTGTGATCACGTGACACCCTGTTGCTCACACAGATAACAGCATTCTGCCTGCATTTAGAACAAGCATGGCAGACATTTCACACGAGGGTTGATGACCCAGAGGAGCGGGGCAGGAATGCGTGTGTGGAATTTGTATAGTTAGTACAACAACATTTTACATTAGCAGGGGTATATATGTGAGATATTGTTTTCATACAATAATTCAACAAATTGGCATTTAATTTTCTAATCTCAAAGAAAATTCATGTTCATGTCTGTGGGGGGATTGAATCAGGTCCTCTAATTTTTCTACATTTTGATTTTTCTTCAGTCATAACCCTTTATATTGCACATGTTTAAGTATTTTTTGCTGTTCTATTAAAATAGTTAAACTATCTGAATTGCCCTTTACTGAGCTTTAACAGTGACAAACAACTCATTATATTTATTGATGTAACATAATATTATTGTCACAGGTTAGAATAATACAATGATGAAGGTGTTTTGGATCCACGAAATATAAAACAAAATGAATTAGCTGTAACTTAGCCGTCGGTCTTTGGGCTTGAACAGTATCAAACATTATGGGAATGAATATGATTTTTAAATAATGTCATGATGAGCGATGATTTACGACCGGGCTCATCTTTCTTTTGTCGTGATTTATTCCGGACAGTCTTTCACACCGCGCTTGCACAGACTTCTGTTAAGGTGAAGGAGGTGATGCAACATTTTGGAAGAAATCTGTGCTTTGGCATTTCATTTTTTTTTTTTCTTCTGCTTTCTGGTCTGTTTGTACTTAATCATCCTATTTCCTGTAATTCATCACAGTTGTGTCAGTGTAAAGTGACTTCTCCACGTACTGTTTCCCTGACTCTTCTTTCCTTTCATGGTATTTTCCCTTTGATAAAAGAGGCCTTGAATTTCCGATCACAATGCCAACCAGCCATTTCTTTCTGCCTCAGCATGCAAAAGCAGAGAGCGCAGCGCGATTGTCAGTCCTGGTGTTACAAAAACAAGAAGAAATGAAAGCCTCTGCACCAACATCCTTTTCATGCAACCCAATACTTTGACCTCTGGAGGAGGTACATCTATCAGTCTTACACAAAGCAATTTTGGTTGTTCATTCATATTTTATGTGTTATTAATGATGTGGTAATTATTTGTATTTGTCAGGTTATCTATAACTGTTGCCTTCGGGCGATGTTGGCAGCCAATTCAAACAAATGCTTCACCTGCGTGCATGAGAGATTCTCTGCTTTTTAATGTTGATTGATACCCTCTATATAGTGGGATTTCTGATCATTTACCAGCACAGACTTTTTTTTAACCATCCACTGCCAAAAATTGCTGTTATTGCGGAAATATCAAAATGTAAATAATTAATAATGAATTGTGAGATTTTGGCGCGATTTCCAATCTTTTTTTTTTTTATAAATTCTCAAAAATTGTGAAATGTCGCCCCTGGCATGAGGCCTCAGGTCATAAATCTCCACACAGCACACGCAGACATGCTGCTTTTGTGAGATTTTATCAGCTGCATGTCCCAGCAGTTCTTGCGGACGCCCACGGACTCGGATCAGTCCAGCGTCGTGTCGGATCAGATGCAGCTGCTCAATCAGCGCGTCCCATTCACGGATACTGTCATTGAAGCCGTAAGTGCATCTGATTTTTGTGGGCTCTCCTTTTATTGCAGTGATCTGAAACTGTGTCTTTATGGTGAGATAGTTAAATATGCACTTGTTACATACATGTGATATTTAAATTGTGTGTAAACTTTTGTATGGTAAAACCATCATAACTTTATTACTTTATAGCAGCCTCACAAAGAAACCGTGAAACGAGAATGCATCATTTTATGGAGTCCATGCTGTCAACATTTTTACTGTCTTCATACAATATACATATCTTTATTGTAGCTGTCACCGTGCAACTTTCAGGAAAGGTGGCCTACTTTCCTCATACTACTCTTTTCGTGAGTTTGTGTGAGTACTGTCATGCTCCTGTCCTGTTTTGAGGTCAACTTTTGTGCATATTTTCAGTTAATTTCCTGTTTTATATTGTTAACTCATCCTCGATGTACACACCCTGTTTCCTGCCCGTGTGATTGCCCGTCTTCCTTAATGTGAGTCATCTGTGTCCAACCGTCTCATCCACACTTGTGTATTTAATTTGTGTATTTCCACGCCTCCTTTGCCAGATTGTCTTTGTGTGAGAGATCCAGCGATCCGTCCTCATGTGTCTTCCAGTCAGTTTGTTTGAACCTTGAACTCTGTGTTTTTAACTTGCTGGATTTTTAATACCGTTGCCCTTGCTCAGTTTATTTAAACCTCAAGGCTGAGCACAGCACCTGTGCCTCATAGTCCCCTTCCCTCCTTTATTGTGTAGTGTGTAACAATAAGAAAACATAGTGTATATCTATTTATATTTATCAAATAACACAACAGAGCCGACTCTCAGTGGGCCAAGAGGAAATCAGTGGGACGTGATAAGCAAATCGATTTTTACTAATGTCTTTATAGGAACACATAATAAAACATTTACAAGATATGTATTAAAATACAGAAGAAATTAAGACAATAGTTTCTCCTTTCAGAAACGGATTTACATTTAAGAATTTACATTCAAACAAGTATTTGGACATTCGCACGCATCATGCAAAAAAATATGAAATGTATATCTCTTATCATTTACACTCTATCACCATTGATTAAACAGCTTATGAAACCCTGTGTCTTAAAAAAAGGCAAGAGAGCAGTCACACATATTGGCATGGAAGGCATGTATGTGTGAGTGTTGGCCAGTTGGCATCAGCAGTCCATCCCCTAACGACAAAGTGCTGCCGCGCTTCCCCCCGAGCGTTGACCTTTATCTTAGTGCAGAGTGAAAGCAAAAGTAATGCTGCAAGATTTCCCTGGCCGTCCTCCGAAACTACCTTCCAGTAAGACATTTTACAATCTCCATAAAACCGTGCGTTGCTTAACATCTGGCAGATAGAAAGACGGGGGGGCCATTCTTGACAGCAGTCAGCCTCAGCCTCTGTACGATTGTTGCTGTGAAAAAGGCAAGAACATCTATGTGAACATCCTTTCACACATATTTTTAAATTGCTTCAAGATGAACAGTGTGTCAGTTATTGTTGATTCTAGAGCAGCACCACGTCTTATTATTTCTTATGTCGAAATACAAACACTCATTTTTGGAGAACAAGTTAAAAACTATGGTTTCCATTAGAAACTGGTTGGAAAAACTGCACTGGCAAAGACATAACATGATGTGATGGACAGTTTTTTTAAAACTTCAGTAACAACCCACCTGCTTGGATCTTCTGCCGGGTCTCCTTCTGTCAATCTTCTTCATCAGTTCTGTGGCCCATTTCTCTTTGGGGTCCGCGCAGATCTCACGACCCCTCCTCATGATGAAGCTAGAGGATAATTGAGTTGGTAAATAGTGAAATAAATGCTCCTAGTTTATGCAGTTAGTGCCGTTTTACAGTGGAAGATCCTATGGGTGTGTACTTACATTGTAGCAGGGATGTTGCAGCCTCCGTCTGGCACCTGCAGTCTGTAATCCACTACGTGTCTTTGAGAGCGATGGCCCATTTTTTTCACATACTTAAAGCAGCAGTCTTCGTAGGTCGCTGTAGTGGACATCCAGCACAGTAAAATCACAAATCCAGTATAAAAACCCGTGTCAGCAAAGTATGATATCATTTTTTTCACAATGTCCTTAACAGGTCAATTAGTAAACACTGAGGTGACATCTGCCCACACCGATAAGGCAATAAACTCATTGACCAGCTATACTGTTTCTACATGCCCCCCCCCCCCCCCCGTGTGATACGACTACCAGATGCCGGCTGCGTGTCTTACTTTGTGCCAGGGCAAGGGAGATACAAGCCAGCACCAGCAGGAAGAACAGCGTGTTGAACCGCATGGTGTCGTCTGTGGTCGCAGTTCTGAGAGAGGGATGCAAAGCGTTACAACGTTAACTGCAATCAGGCTTTATCACTGATTATTGCACCTCGGCTCCTCCCACGCCTTCCCTATTCACATTCTTAAGTTTGAACCTTGAACAAATATTTCATATCGTCTTCCTTTGTGTGTATGTGCATGGTTATGTACTTTAACCTTCTTTACTCTACGGTTGTTAAACAAATGTCATTGTTTTTCGGTCTCTTTACATTACAGGGTTTTTGATGTAAAAACCCATAAAGCAATCATCGTTCTTATCAACAAATTTGTTTTTGATTGCCATTTCCTCTTTTTCTTTTTTTTCTTTTTTTTTTCACCCGGCAAGAAACAAACAAAAAAAAAGTTACACTTCTTCACTGGAACTGTGCTCCTACTGAGAATCTGTTTGAGATAAGGTATAGCATTTTTTAATTCTTAACATAGAAATTAAAGGCAAAAGATTGAAAAAGATTGAAAATGAAAAGTTGCTTTTTTGGCACATCTACATTTACATTGCCTTGATCTGACGTATACTTTTACTGTTGAAAGTTAAGTAAAGCAAAATACAGTAATGTAAAAAAGAAACTCCAAGTGCACAGAGTGCAATGTCTGTCTTGATATTGAGTTGAGGCTACTCACCTGTGAAGCTTCAGGTGTATTTGGTTGCTCCCTTCTTGTGTCTGTGAAGGCGAGGTGTTCCTTTTATAAAGGACTGCGAGGGATCATATTTCAATAAACGCACCTCACCTTTGCACCATCTTTCCTTTTTTCCCCCCTTCTCTTTCCTAACCAAATTTTTGTTTCACTTTTTTTGCATAACGTGGGAGTTTTATAGAAAGAGAACTGTCTTACTTGGGATTTAAGCTAAACAAGTGCATTTTAGAATGGAAATATGGAAGTTTAACAATTTCATTACATGTATTGATTGATTGATTGAAAATAACAGAAATAGAAATAGAAAGCATAATTAGATACATGAATGACAAACATTTGCTGAAAAGAAAAGCATGTTCGAAAAGGAGTGGGAAGAAGTTTGCACTTATCTAATCCCACTCCTTCTGAATCTCATGAAATTCATAAGAAACTCTCAGCATTACAAATGACATGTCTGAATTTACTTTATCAACATTTAATCTACATCCATATTTCGAAATAGGAACTTAAGCGTAGTTAACTCCCATGTTGCCTGGGGATGTTGCACTTGGAGCCTGGCCGGTTAAAGTCAAAGATGTTAAAGATTTTAAGATCCTCTCAGACTGACAGTTACATATTGAGAAATACTCACTGACATTATATGCTGTAACTTGTTCTCAGAGTAAATCCTTGCAATTTCGAACAGCATTTATGACAAAGGATGCACTGACAGGCAATTTCATTTTTTTGCGAAGATGCAACTGTTTTAGCCCAAATCCATGACCTTTTGTATAGTTTCATATTGGGGAAAACTGCATATGGATACAAAAATCGTTGCAAATATGAGCCCTCTTTTCCTTAGGGCTGATAGGTGCTAAAGGTGTGTATGTGTGTGAATGAGAGGTTGAAACATAAATCAATCATAAAGTGCAGATAAAAACAGACACATTTAATCCCACACTTATAGAGGAATCTCCTGAAGCTGTGGCCCTGGGTGTATAGTTCCTTAAGTCCCCTGGTTTTTAAAGGTACAGTACGGTATGACCTTCTATTTTAAGACAATTTTAGATATTTATATTTCTGTTTTTATACACAGAGTAAAATCCGATACACTACATTTCCAGAGAAATCAGTCATAAATCTCATCTCACACTTTCAACCTGTAAATTCCCTATGAAATCATTTCTAAGCTCCATTTGATGATATGAAGCAAGATCGATGTGTGCTATATTAGGCGTCTTATCCTATCGGTTATTCATTTTTTAACATAAACACTGCATATTATTTAGAGAGCATTAGTTGATATACAGTATAAAAGTGAAAATGTTGCTCCTCTCATTTACTTTTAATTGTCTGTGGAAGTCCCCAACAGATGGCACACAATTAGTTTTATCAGGCCATAAAGGTTGTATCTAAAGACTCAATAAAACTTGCCCTAACTGACAATTGTAAACTTAAAAGGCCCGTTTCGACCCTTGGAGCTGACGGGAAAAGAGGGAGTAAGGAAGAAGGTTTATTTTAAAGTCGACAATGTAATCCAAAATGAATGGCCTCTATGTGTCAACTCCATTAGTACGACATCACAACTCCATTTAAAAATGGTTATATTGACTTGAGGAAACAAATGAAGCAATTAGAATATATAGGTCGTTGTCCCTAAAAAAACAGGATATTGTTGTGGAAATACACCACATCCCACGTAAAAAAAAAAAAAAAAAACCTGTCAACTCTGTCAGTCACGCTCGCCAGCGTTCTCGTGAGAGTTTGTCTACGATGCGTGAAACATTACTTGTCCGGACTCAGATGTGAAGTAACCTTACTTGAGTCCTATTGTTCTGCGACAGCTAAGCTATGCATTGAAAACACTTGTCACTAACGCGTATCGCGTGTCCACCCGAAGCCTTTCCTGTTAGCTCCCAAACACAGGGCCGCAGTGTTCCCCTCGCAAAGCTTTCTTCGTTGAACGCTTTGTGACAGATATTAATGAGCCTAGAGTGCCCGAGAGGACATCAGATAGCACCGTTCACTGTTTGTACTCGCACTCCCGTCCAAACATCCCGCCGAAGCCCAATGAGGCGTTTCATGAACCTTTCCATTTCTCTGGCCTGCAGGATCACCGCTCACTTGAGTTGTTTACCTCTACTCCAGAACACACGACTGTTCGTTGCGTCGGGCAGCAAAAGGGGGGAGGAAAAGCAAGAATTATTACTATTTCTACACAGTTGCCAGCACTTTGTTTACGCTGATTTCTTCACTGCATTTTTTTGTGCAATTCTGATCTTGCTCCCTGCAAGGCAAGTTCGATCACAGTGGGATGAATGAATGTGCGTTGGCAAAGCAACTTGCAACTTTAACAAGAAGAAAGCAAAAGGACGAGAGACTTGGCTGTTGTTATCTCTTATTCCTGGTTGTGATCTTAAAAAGATACTGATGGATCAACAGCTTTGATTTTGTCAGGAGATAATGGTCCACTGCTACTTGGACTCCGTTTGTGTGATGATACAGTGTGTTGACTTCAGCAATCCTTTCAGACTATATGATATGTTTTATTTTTTTTATCCCTTCACCATTGCTATCATTTTCCATGCATATGACAGAAGACATCCCCAAGAAACCATCCATCAGTGTGTGAGAAACTTTACTTTGGCACACACTACAGAGCAGAAAGGAAGATTATCTGACATGCTGTAGACTGAATAATCATATTGATTTAACAATTTTGCAACCGTCCATTTGTGAACTGAATGTGTGAAAAAGACAGTTTTGAAAAGAAAGAATTGTTTTTACGGAGCATCATAGGGGTTTAGGTTTTCTGATGAAAGCCGGTCGCTAAATCTTCTCCTGCTGGGAGCATGAATGTGCAAGTAAAAAAAAATGTATGTTACAATAATAGAGGTTCAGAAGATGGGTTTATTTGTAACATTGCCTTCATTGTTTTAAGTGAGGTAATGTCTCCAACATCAAAAGGTTTTACGCTCTAGGGGGTATGAACGTTACATTATCAGATACCACCAATAAAATACATAGAAAGAAATGACAATTCTATCATCAACAGAATAAGACGAGAATATTCCTTTTGTGGATTGTGTCAAGGTTATGAACAGACATCACTTAGCACCAGTTGAACTCTGGTGTGCTCAATAAAAAACTCTATGAAAGTATATAAAACACGAGTAGGAATGCCTCATGTATGTTCATTGTTAAACTCTTATGGAGAGTAGAGGTGTAACGATTCATTTGATTAATCGATTAATCGATCGTCAGTCCTATAGATTCTACTAAATCAATCTGCTAAAATAAATAAATAGAATGAATTGTTTTGGCTTCACCAATAATCGATATAAATGCATTTAATCAGATGAATCGTGATTCTTAATTATGATTCATGTTTAAGACACTCTCTCCCCTGCCAGCATGTAGTCATGTTCAAAATAACTGAGCAATGTTTAATTACATTTTTGTATTCAGAATAAAATATTACGCAGGACTACTTTTTTATAGAATAAATATGTTATTTTTCACCTTTCAGAAGAATACAGATAGTCTCACTTGCATTATTGCATGTTTATTTCATGGATATAGAATTTTGGTTACAAGTTACTGAATCGAATCGTGGTTTACAGAATTGAATCGAATCAAATCGAATCATTACCAAAAAAAAAAATCGTCCTTGAATCGAATCACCAACTCCTGTATCATTAATCGAATCGCTGTGAAGCCAAAGATTCACACCCCTAATGGATAGTAGTCTGGTGTAAAAAATATTTCTCTATAATGTTTACTGTCATAAAAACAAAACATTTTTCCAAAAATGCTGTATAAAATACACAAATTCGGATGTGTTCTACATAGAGAACAAACAGTCGATGTTCTATTTTCTCCCTGGTCAATACTGTAAAAAATACTGTGTATGTAT
The DNA here is from genome assembly GCA_029853015.1 of Chelidonichthys spinosus. NCBI lineage: Eukaryota > Metazoa > Chordata > Actinopteri > Perciformes > Triglidae > Chelidonichthys > Chelidonichthys spinosus. The sequence continues at coordinate 18,263,985 of CM056827.1, read as the reverse complement.
GAATAGTCATCCCCAATCTCATATACTATATATATATGTATACATATATATATATATATATATATATATATATATATATATATATATATATATATATATATATAATACAGTAGAAATCATTGTGTACTGTACTGATATACATTTTATTTTAAGTGTGGTTTAAACCTGCAATCTGAGTGTAGAGCAGGAAATGTGCTTGTATTTGATCAGAATTGGTTCAGTGGGTTGGTACATGAGTGACAGGTCATGGTCATTGTGTCTAAAGTACCAGTATTAGTGTGTAAACAATTGAGGCTGTGACAAACGTAATCTGGGCTTCCAAACATCCACTATTAACATATCTCTGGTATTAGGCCTCTGGGGTATTATTCACCAAGAAAAATCCTACGGGTATACAAATAATTACAAAATTGAAAGGTTTCCAAGCTATTATTTATTGTATTCTAATTGTTTTCATACTCAACAGTTCAGAAGATGCTCAGAAGATAAGATCAAGTATTTAACCGCTCAATATATGCAATGGTTTGGGGTTTATAGAAAGAATGCATCATAAGTGCATTTGTTGCAGTGGAATTCCTCAGGGTTTTATCTTTAGGGTGTTAGTTACAATCATCTGAGAGGGGAAAGAAGTCCGTTATGTAACGGAGCGTGTCTGAGGTGGTCTTGCTGTATTTCTAAGCAGCACATGACATTATACACATATTTCACAAACTAGAAGGACAGGAAAAAGGTAGCTTTTCCAGTATCATAGCAATGTTACAGAGCCCGTTTGGAAATCTGCTACCCTGGATTGAAACAGACAATGTTTGTGCACAAACATTTCGCTGGACTATGATTAGAGCACGGAGAGAGTTAAGTCCCCTGGCCTGCAACCAACCAACATGTTGACTCAGTCGGCATTTGACAGCCGCTTAACGCTGATGGATAAGAACAAAAAATGAAAGCGTTATGGACAAACGCACAAGCCAAGCTCGCTCCACAGATGAGGGCTTCTGTGGTATAAACACATGCAGTGGCTTGTTTGATTGATGCCTGAAGGGAAATGTGAAGTATGACTCTTGCTGAACACTTTTGGTGGATATTGTGCAATGCAAGTTCTTATGAAATGTCTGTTTCTCAAAAATTCATATTTGGACTTATAAGGCAAACAACTGTTTTAAATGTTGATGTTTGTGCTGTTTTTACCCAGTGCGTCTTCATCTGGCACCTGGCCTCTTTCTAATGGAATCTTTATATAGATTGAAAATGTTGGAAATGTTATTTCGAGCCTTTTACAACAGCAAATACACTGTTTATGGGAGAGAGAGAGAGAGAGAGAGAGAGAGAGAGAGAGAGAGAGAGAGAGAGAGAGAGCAATCAGTTTTCCAATGGTTTGTAATGTTATGTTACGTTATGACACGGTATTTTCAATGAGGAGATCAGAGTGTTGTGTTCACTGTTTCTATATAAAGGAGGCTTTCCTCTAGCATTATGTATTGTTGCCATCTGGTGGCAGATGTTGTGAACTGCTTTGACTTTAAATAGAAAAGTGACACATGAAAAACAGCATCTCAGACCATCTGTATCCACTAAGCTGTAAAAACATCTATGTGAAATTAGTTTTATTCTACAGCGCTGTCGGGGAAATAACATCCAGTCAAGATTCATTTAAAGGGGTCAAAATTCTTACAAATTGAATGTTCTTATCGGGTCCCTAATTGTCTGTGTTTATTGTTCTGGGAACCAATCGACTGCAGAGAAGTTTGTGATGCTTTCATGTCTGATTCAATATGTGGTAAACGTGGACCACAATTAAAGGCAACAATGCACACCTAGAAGAAGAGGAGAGTGCAAACACCTAATTTTAAAACACCTTTTAAAAAGGTAATGCAAATAGTTTTTCATTAGAACAAAAAACTCAAGAGGATACCTTTAATTAATTGCCTATTGAAATTATGAATTCTTTAAATTATTGTAGAATTTGTCAAAGCACATCAAATAGCTTCAGATTTGGGTTTTCATGATGATCATGTCATGTTTTTCTGAGAAGGCCCAGCTCTCCGATTCATTCAAACTCAGTGACTTTCTCAATGCGAGGCAGCACTGCGCCACCGTGTGTATAAACATGATGAGACACAATCTGAATCCATGAAATGTGAAGTAAGTCCTGTTTGTTTACCTTCACATTATTGGCCGTCATAGTAACTTTGACCACCACCTTTTTTGCCTTAAAGAAGGCTGTAGATGCTACAGCTGAGACTGGAATGGTGAATTAACAGGTAAGCCAAGAAAAAAATAGCTTGTGAATTGTACATCCAAGACTAGAATAACCCTCGCTGTGGGAAGGATGTGAGAAGGAGCTTATTATGAGGTTTCTTTTTGGTTGTGCACAGATAGATGCGTGTCAGATCTGTGCAGCATTTCCTCCTCCTGGCAAGTTGCCTTATCCCTCAAGGCTCCCTCTCTTTCTTATGTTCTTCACTTCAATCATCATGACAACAATTATGATGCCAACTAAAACTATCTCCATGACAACTCAACAAACTCAATCGATCATATGATGTGGCCCCTGATCCCCCCCTTCCAAGGTCATAAGAAATGTACCTGATTCCTATTCTCATCATCATAAATGAAACACTTTTTCCCCCAATCTGTGTTATCGTGGCTGCCTCTACAGGGAGTTGCATTAGTAGCTTCAGCTATCCAAGCTAACTTTAAGTTGTTTCTTTGTGCTTGGTTGAAACATCTTTTCCATTCAAAGCAGAAACCACGGACAGGCAAACATTTGTTGTGGTTTACTGACTGGCGCGGGAGAGGGCAGGGGTCGCTCAATGTGCTCCCTGCCACTGAAAACATCTCTGCCTCAACTTGTATTATCTGCGCGGTGGTTTGTGGGTGTGTAAGCGTCGAAGTAAAATGGCGGACTTGGCAAACGAAGGTGAGTAAGTGGCTGTATGAGAAAAACAATACAGCTACTCTGTCTTTATACACCGCGCCTGTACATTGAATGCATATTTGATACCTGAAATGACGCCACTTGGCTGCGTGTTAATTGTGAGCTCAGTTGTATTGTTAGCGCCGCGGCGTTCACAGGACTACAACGTTAGCGAGCAGGCTAACAAAGCTAACGACTGGGCTATGGGTAATACCTGGAATGCTTCGGAACGCCCTCAAATCCTGCCTGCTACTGGCACTAGGCTTACCTTCTTACGCTAGCACCCGGCTATTTATAGGCAGTGTGTTTTGCCATTAGTGGTGAGCGTAAAGATATAATGTGAAAACAAACAAACGCTTGGTAGGCCAAAGGTGTAAAGCACAGTTTATAATAAAGCCATGAGGACGTTGTTTCAATTCAAAGTGAGCGTTTAATGCCCGGCATCCTCCTCATTTGTTGTAGTTAGCACTCCGTTACAGGATTGCCTAGCGTTCATTTAGGCGGGTAGAGGAAAAACGTCAGTCAAGAGACTATGTTTTGGTGTAATCGTTCTTTCCTTTCACATTTTCCTATTTGTTGAGCTCAGATCGGCTCGCCGGTGTGTTGATCTTTTAACTATGGTGGTTTTCAGTGAGCCTATTGGTGTCATTGCTTGTCAGTCGGGATGACTCATGCGGGATGGAGCGCATTAGCAAGCTAATAACTAGCCAGTAAGCTATGCTACGCTTGGGCATTGGGGAACAACCGGTGGCACCGACTATTTGCTGGGACGGGTCAGATAACGTTAGTGTAAATGCTAACGTTAGCTGGTTAACATAAGCCGGGAGCATCTCAGGCTGCGTGAATGTCTGCAATGAATGTCAGCGTTGCGTGGCGGAATTCTTACATTTATTAACCAAGATAGCTGACTACTAAACGCAGAAAGATGCAACGCTGGATGGTAATATAGGTCACGCAACGTTTTTCCCCCATTAAATGCGTTTCATACATAAACAGTTGGTATCAGCCACGAGGGGGTTGCGTTTGAGATGGCGAATATTGGTCCAGTAAACAATCCTGGTAAGGTGCTGTTGGCTATTATGCTTTTATCGCATGCATTTATACCACGGCAAGGCTCACAACGATGCTTCTGCACAGTGTTATAGGCCTAGCCCAGACAGAGGAAAACCTTTGTCTGCTAACCTTACAGGATTAGACATCTTACAGAGGTTACAGTGGGAAGTTAGACTCATGAAGTGGCCCGAGGTGACATCACACTACTATATTGCGATCGCCATTCTTGGTCATTTAAGATAGCAGCGGCAAAATTCGTTGGTGGTAAACTTAATAAAATCCCATTTTGTCTACAAAAGTAGCTACAGTTGCAGTTTGGACTTGTGAACTGATGAAACATCTGAATGTCTGTGTGATGCATTGATATTTACATGAATGCCTTTTGCATTGTTTAGTTCAAGTCACCATGATGTGACTTCCTGATAGGCCTAGGAGTTGATTTCTTCTGACCGGTTGACACTGACTGACGTTCAACATTGTTCAGCATTATAGAAATGAATTTTTCCACGTCACCTTGGTCAGATTATTTTCACACTTCCCTCTTTTGCAATCATTTTTGACCCAGCTAAATCCAACATTTAAATAAACTGTCAGCAGTTGTTGATTTTTTTACGTCACTGGAGGTTTCATTAGAAGTGGAAGACGGGTACTGTAAATCCGTGAACCTAAAGTATGTCAGCCATACAGTCTGTGAATTATAGGATGTCCATTGCACCTCTGCATATTTTAGATGACTTATGGCATTGTATGTAAATGCATGTGCTTGTATCACTGCATTGAAATTCGGCTTCATTTAGTGTAAGATGATTATGCTGATTAATGCACACAACCTTCTAGCTGTACCAACACTCCTGCTGTCAATGATTTTCAGAGGAAATCAAGGGCTTTGACTGTAGGCAATTGTCTTAGATCATGTGTTTTCTACACCAAGAAGAAGAATCAAAAGATGACCATTGTTTAAGTTAGTGCTTTGATGACTAGCCTACATCTTCTCTTAACAGACAAGCCTGCCATAGCGCCTCCTGTGTTTGTTTTCCAAAAAGATAAAGCACAGAAGGTAAGTGTTTGTTTAATTCAATGAATTATTTGAGGCTGAAGCCATATTTGAACCTTTTTTGCAGACTTTATTTAATACAAATGTTCATTGCGCAGTAAAAGAGTTGTTGAGTGCCAATCTTGCACTTCTCTTGCAGCGATCTGCAGAGGGCTCGAGTGCAGAGGATGGGGAAGGTAAATCTAATGTCCCAACTGGCCACTTTTTTTTGTTAATGCTCTCTTTCTCGTAGTATGTATTTAAACTGCAAACTTACTATTTTGTTACCATTTTCAGATTCAGATAAAGACGAGGGAAGCTATTGCCCCCCTGTGAAAAGGGAAAGGACGTCATCGTTTCCACCCCCACATTCTGGTAAGGGCACGTGGTGACTAAGAAGAGCATTTGTTTTTTCTTGGTTCTTGCTTGTGGTGTACACATTGATTTGTATGCTGAGAGCAATGCCTGTTTGCTACTTTGCAGTTCCCAAGAACAATGTATTCATGCCCTCAAGTTTCTGCCAGTCTCCAACTGGGAACTCTGACTCTGAGCCAGGTGAGGCATCTAGACCACCATTAGTTTCTCTTCAGAGCTTTATGCCCCCCTGCAGTAAAAATCCTAGTTTTAAAGGTAAAACATGTAATCCGTTTTCAACAGTTTATGGCAAAAGACAATGATAATGAATAGGCAAATAATAACATTTTGCAATTCAGAGAATAGGCTAGAAATATTTTTTCAACATGTGTTTATATTTTCTAACATCGTAACATCAGTAGTTGCTAATAAAATGTCGGGGAAGTTGTGAGTCCCCGTTTGCAAATGCACTCCATTGTCTCTGAACAGCTCTAGTTGACTTGAATGTGGTAATTTTACATCTGAGCTAGTATCTGCCGAGGAGGTCTGATGTTTATTATGGATTGAGGAAAACACGCAGTTAGAGTGCAAGGCACAACTTCCAAAGGCTCGAGTGGAGTTTTTAAATAAGTGAATGTCAAACAAGAAATTGCCTCTTTACATGTTGTATTAATCTTATAGAATTGCTGAAATGGGAGAAACTTACTGTGCCAGATCAGTGCATTCAAGTTGGCTATCCCGTTATCGTTTGTGGCCGTTGCGTTCAGCTTCTGGTTGAGGTTTGGTTGTTTTGAAATAATTTGATCCTCCTTTTCTTTGTGTATGGCTGCACAAATATTTTGTGTCAGTTTGTATCGTGTGTTGCAAAAAGAACATGCAGTATAGCCAGCAGAAAGAGGTGATTTGTTGCATTTCTGGTTAGCGAATTGTCAATATTACATGAATTAGATGTTGCTACTAGAGAGGTGCTTCTCAAAATCCCCTATAATTCAGAGGGTGCTTCTTCATTGTGGAAACATTATGACCTTGAAAGACCTGTGACCACACTGGTACTAGGGCTGTCCCGAAACGAGAGAGAGGGAGAGAACCTTCTTCTCTTTACAACCTTTCATTCAGTCAGTACAAGAAACGTATATACAGCCGCTAGACTTTGGGTTTTTTTCCTCTCATGGCGGAGTAAAAAAAACCTGCTGTTGTTGCATCTTTACATGTGGAGTAACTCGTTTTGACTATCGACAGGGGCATTGAGCCATTATTTACATACTTACTAAGAACAGTAACTTTAATATTCTCTAATGTCAGGTGAGGACCAAAACTGGACTTTAATGATTTTCTCTTGAAAATGCAAGCAGCTAGGCTACCAATTTGTGCAATAATCACATAATATTAATTACAGTGATAGCCCATAAAATCTAATTTGTTCATATGTAGACCTATAAACAACTGTCTATTGATCTCCGCTGCATTTCAGCACACGGGATTGCACGCAGCCTCTACACACAACAAACGGCACTATTTGTCTAAGAATTACAATAATCAAAGTTGAAGCGTAATGAATAAAGTGGGATTACCACTCCTTATTCCATGTGCCATTCCGGATTTATGTGGTAATGCATATATAAAAACAACAAAACAAACAAAGATGCATTTAAATGCATTTGGACATCGCATTGCAATGGTCGAAACTTTGAAGCATTCGGTTCACCCTTAGCTAGCACATCATTTAGCTCTGCTCTGGATTATGACCGTTTGACCTGCAAGTTTTGAGCTTGCCATCAAAATGATGACGCCAATATTGGGAACATTTTAGCTTGATAACGGTAATGGCACAGGGTTTGTTTTTTATTATTATTATTATTATTATTCTAAGGAGCCATAGTGTGATGTGCTGGTAGTTGGCTGCTGTTTGTATAGTGCCACTGAACATGTCGGAGGTTTGTTTTATGAGGATTATAAAGCAGTTGTGTGCTGGTGAACTTGAGTGAATTGAGTTTGGTTCTCAGATCAGTACAACTCGGCAGATTAGGTTAAATTAAGTCCTAGTATTCATCTACATGATTTGTTTATGTCTATGTTTCACACTTGACTATTTGCTGAGATGTGTGATCCTTGTGGGTGATAACTTATACCTGTGTGTTATCACTGGTAAACACAACTTTAAGGATGGGGCATCCACTTGAGCAAAAAAACAGGACTCTGTTAATAATAATTTCAGCCTTTTGCATAATGTTTAAACTTATTTTGAAGGGCAAACAAAAGATGAACACACTATAAATCAAACACATGATTGACTGTAAAACTAGTTGCATAAAAAAACAGTAAGTATGGCAGGGCCACCGTACTACACTTTACTTTACCGTACCATTTCTCCAATTGGATTTAGTTAAATTGGACTTTTACTTTTGTAGTTGCTTTTTCCATTACACACCCATGCTTAATGTGCCCCCATGTCCCAATAATATGGGAATAAAATGGAGGAAAAGTTTAAAATCACTGTTTACTAGACACAAAATGATCTCATGAATGTTGATGAAAAAGAGGATGTAGTTTTTACAAGTACTTTCTGCTTTAACACAGATTAGGGCCAGGTCATGTCAGGCCAATAAAGCCACTGAGATGGCGAGACAAGGAAGAAATAGATCAGTGGCCCTAGAGCCTGCCATGTTACTGCACAGGAGTTGATTGCAACATAACTCGTGAGGCTCTACAAGGGTTGCTGTGGTAACGGGCCCTGTGGTTGGAAAGGTGCAAAGACAGAAGGAACATACGCTTTATAAGTTGTGTAAGATCTATTTTTAATGTCTGCCTTCTCTTGTGCTCCGTTTCACCAGAGGAGAAGCCTGTGGGATTCCGTTTAAAGCCACCAACTCTCATACATGGACAGGCACCGAGTTCAGGTTGGTGTTTGAGGTTGTGAGCCTTGATCCTGTAGCTTTTTCTCACACTGACTTGATTGAAACGGGAAAAAAGGACTTGAGCCTCAACCCAGAGTTGCACCCTTTTTATATGACCCCTCTTAGAAATGGAAATGGTACATGTAGACTTGAACATGTAGACCCAGAACTTCTCATTGTGTTCAAAAAGTATGAGACAAGTTGGCTCTGTTGCAGGCGTCCCAAGTCAGAAACCCAAGGAGCAACAACGCAGTGTCCTCCGCCCTGCAGTTCTCCAGGCACCACCCTCTAAATCACATTTAGAGTCCAGTGAGTGCAGCTTGGAGTCACCTTGCACTCATGAGTCGATACTTATAAAAAAAAATTCATATATTTAAAATCTTATTTGTCTGATTATTCATTCAACTTTGAATATTGGTTGCATAGTGCATGTGCATAGTGGGTATGCGCCTTACAGGCCAAATGTTCGTTGGGAAATTTAAAAAACTCAAAGTAAATTATCTTTGTTCTTTCTGTCTGTTCACTTAGATTCCAGTTGTGGAACCAACGGTGTGAAAAAGTCATCAGACGGAGCATCTGTAACCCAGTCCCTCTTCCTGAACAACACAGAGCACTCAGCCACCCTGGTTAGGTCACAGGTAAGGAGTGGCTAAAGCTCCCTGTTTTAATCATGGGGTTGGTATTGATAAACAATGCCAGTCAGTTCAGTACAGGCTTTGTTTAAGGCAATGGAAAGAAAGCGTGGGAAAGCATGAGATTGGTGGATATGTCCGTCCTCTTCTGGAATGAGGAAGTATATTGAGTCTGATATTCAAAAAGGAAGCAAATGTTAGATCAGGCTCTGAAATGTGTCGGTAAAAGTGACTTTTATTCTACTCAGAGCTGTGTTAAAAGCATTCCTAAGTTAACTGTGTTGCCTTTTTGTCCCCATTTCAGAAACATGAAAATGAGGAAGATGGAGCAAGTGGTAATAAAGACGAAAAGGAGAAGAAAGAAACGGATGTAGCAATATCTTTTGTGTTTGGTCAGAATATCAAAGACAGAGCAAAGGTGGGTTGATTTTCACTCTGTTTGACATTCATTGAGCATGCTAATGTGTGACAAGAAAAAAAAAAGGAGATACTGAATAATGACATGCCGTGTTATAGTCGAGACTCCTAAAGGACCATTGTCTAGAGTTTAGTGGCATCTCGGGTTTAATGTCAGTGTTTTTATTCTCCTGTGGGTCAGAAAACTATTTGCCTGAAGTACGGGTCAACCGATTATCGGCTCCGATATTACATTTTTTTATGGGTATCTGTAATCTTCATTAAGCCGATTTGCCGATGAAATAATTTAATTTTAAAATACTAAATGATAACTTCATAAAACTTCAGAGAACTATTTTATTTATTTATTTGTAATTATAATGCTGATAGCTTCCTTCAATTTTTGTCATGTTTCTGTGAATCAAACGTATGCTTTCAGGCGTTTCAGCAAAGATTTGTGTGAGGAGTCAAAAAGAACACCTTTTGGACTCTCTTTTTTTTTTTACTGCAGACAAATATCTGTTTCAAATAGGTCTCCTTGATTAATAATAATCAATATTGGCATCTGCCCTGAAAAATCCATATCGGTCGACCCCTAGCCTGACGTTTTTAACTTCCCCTATACCAATTGTCGGCCATTGTATGGCACTCTTGCATCATTTTATGAAAATTGACCAACTGAATACATATTTGAGAACCGTATTTAAGAATACATATTTGAGACCGGCCTTCAGTATTATTACTGAATATAATTGGGCCATTCCATTTCTACCAATTAAGCCCACTAAATCCTGTGGAACATTTTTATACACTACATAAAGTATATCAGGCCCAAGTGCCTAGATAATTTTCTTGATCTGATGAAGAGGGGCTTTTTCTGTGGTTCATGTCTAAATTGTGGTCAGTCTGTAACAGTCGTGACAGTTTATAAATGTGTATTTTTAATGTTTTTCTTTTGTTATTCTTCAAGATCGTGTCATTTCTTAAGCATAACTCCCAAGTTAACTTTTTTTCCGTAGTTGGAAGAGAACAGTACAGAAGGTAAAACAAAGGATGGTGTGCCACTGGAATCAGAGGGCACTAATTATTTCTTACAGTACATCTCTACCCCAAGGTAATGAAAATCTGTCCTCCATCGAGTATTTTAAGCAACTCCTCTTCATTCTTATTTAACTTCGATCAACTCACTGTTTTCTTTCTTTGATTCATTCCAGTTCAAAAAATGCCACAAACAGTACAGACAGTGGGGCAAAATTTGTTTTTGGGCAGAATATGTCTGAACGAGTTCTGGTGAGTCGATGCAACCTGGTTTATAGTACATGTTGGAAAACTCATGGTGGTTGAGGTGTGAACAAGTTCCAATAACCAGCTTTGTTTTTACAGAGTCCCCCGAAGGGTGAGTCTTCAATTGAGGAAAATAAAGAAGTTTCAGCTCCCCCTGCTTCAGAGCCCTCATCACAGGAAACCACCCCAGAGAAGGGTAAAAACACAACTGATTGATTCCTAACAGACGTGTTCACTCAGATATGTATCTATTCAACATGTTATTTAAAGTATAGTATGACTTGTGATATACCCCGCATTTCCTGAAGCATTAAGACCGTTTTTAACAGGAGCTTCTTTTTTTTAACACTTTTTTGTTACAATTGCACATACTGCTTAACAGGAAAAGGATGCAGCAGAGAATTATTTTCACGTATGCAAGTGCGAAGTAAAATTAATTCAGATCACAAGAAAATATCTGCTTGTTTTCAAGAAAAAGAATATATTAAATTGTAAGAGTCAGTTTGATGAATATATTTGCAATGCAGGCTAGGTCTATATACTCTTATTTTTTTTATTTTAGAGAATTTATATTTGGTTCAGATCATGGATTCCTACTTCATAACCAATGTCAATATCTTTAAAACAAGTGAGATAGTCCTGTCCATACATGTTGGTGGTATGTTTCAGTGACTGTCATCTTTGTCCAGTGACAATGAAAAGACATTCTGAAGTGACTCTTTGCAGATGATCTGATGGTCTGTACAGCTGTTCAGTGCCAGGCAGCCTAGGTCCTTCATTATCACCTGTCAGCAATAAATAGTCCAATATTTTACATGGTATTTTTTGTCACTGTGAGAGGATATTGCAGTGAGAAGAGACTTTCAACAGTTTCTGCTAAAAAAAAAATCTCACAAACCAAATGTTAGCTCCAGCTAGGTGCAGATTTCTCACCACTGTATTTTATCTCACCAGTGAACAGCGTGTCAGAGTCTTTGGAGGAGTCTGCAGCAGCTTACACCAAAGCCACAGCCAAGAAGTGCATCTTAGAGAAAGTCGACGTCAAAACCGGAGAGGAATCAGAAAGCAATGTTTTACAGGTAAGAAGAGGGATTCAGTGCATGCTGTAAATAAATGTGATGGAAAGCAATACAGTTCTTTTGCTTTTTGTCACTCGTCTTTCAGATGCAGTGCAAGTTATATGTTTTTGAGAAGACTGCTCAGTCGTGGATAGAGAGAGGTCGAGGTTTGCTGAGGCTCAACGACATGGCATCGACGGAAGACGGCACGCTACAGTCTCGTCTAGGTAAACGCACCTTCTATTTATGGTTCAATGATCGGGGCATGGATGGATTGTGTCATAATGTTTGGGAGTTCATGTTTGTGCCGGACAGATATGGGATGAGCACACTCAGTAAAAAAAAAAAAAAATACACATGATTCATAGTTCATTGCCATAATTATTACAATACTTGACATTGAACACTAGGGGGAGCACATTCTTGTGTTACAGACTTCTATGGACAAGACGCCACAGCATGCTGTTAAATGCATTGTATATGTGTGATAATGTGGAGTAAGCTGTGTTTTGTCATCAGAGAAAGTAAACTTTAATACAGGGGTCTCAAACTCGCTGCCCGCGGGCCAATTGCGGCCCCTGGAACGATATTTTGCGGCCCCCTACCTGAAATCGAAGCCCGTTTTTTTCTTCACTTTATCTGCGTGAGTCGTTGCCCTGTGCGTTTTGTATTTTTTAACACTTTTTGAGCTACCATAGCTCAAGCTCGTGATAACAACACAAAAAATTAGCAACGTTGGTCACTTGTACCGTAATTTCCAGACTATTGAGCACACCTGAATATAAGCCACACCCACAAACATTGGTCCCCATTTTTTTGGTGTAATACTTGATGTGGCCCAGCCTCACCCAGACTCTACCTCCAGCGGCCCACAGGTTAATTGAGTTGGAGACCCCTGCTCTAATAGAAGACAAAGCATGTTTTTATGCCTCCGCTGCCAGAAGCTTTATGTTGTGGTGTTGTCTGTCCTTCTGGTCCAAGCTCATGAACAAGATTTCTCAGGAACGCCTGGATGGAATTTCTTCAAATTTGTTACAAACATCCACCTTTCAAGATGTACTTATTACATTTTTGTGATCAAAGTTTGAGGGACTGGGTTTTAAAAATCGTTTTTCCAGTTAATATTCATTCAATCTTCATTTGAAGGATCTGATATCAATTCATAAAATCCTGAGATCGATCCTTTAATATTTGCCATTTCCCGGACGGTGCAACTAGATCTGTACACGTGAGAAACGGGTGAACCAAAACATAACAGAAGCTGCTCCACTGAATGCACCATTCAGAAGGTAGATGCCCTGCAGAATTTAGAATTTTAAGTATGAGTGGAAATACCTCTGTAACCATTTAACCGGACATCGCTGTAGTTCACAATTTTGTGCCCCCTTCACTGCTGAAATGTTCACATTGCAGTACTGGAATTATCACATGCTAGAGAGATAGTTGCACCGTTGACCTCTGGAGTGTGTCGGTCATGTTAATTAAAACATGCAGTAATGTAACTGCTTTGGGGGGAATTCTAAATGTAAACATGAATATTTTTAATAATGCACCAGGCTAGAGCGTTCCTTGGATGTCCAATTTGCAGCATTTGCTCTGTATATATTTTATCTTTCATGAGAAGAACTCACAGCACTACGCACAGTCGGGTAGAATAAAAAATACAGTTAAAACAAGTGTCTGCTGGGGTCTAAACGTAATTGCTGCTGTGTTTGTGTTTAACTCTTCCAGTGATGAGGACCCAGGGCAGCCTCCGGTTGATCCTCAACACTAAACTTTGGGCCCAGATGCAGGTGGACAAGGCCAGCGAGAAGAGTGTACGAATCACTGCCATGGACACAGAGGACCAGGGGGTCAAGGTCTTCTTAATATCAGTATGTATACCATATTTTTTTCCAAGCTTGGGGAAGATGACATGTTTTCCTCTAGTACATAAAAGTTCTTATTTTAGTAAATGTTAAATTGTGGAAAACACAGGCATCGTGGCTACAGAGAGAGTACTTGTGCCACTATTTGGTGTAATTGTATTTGCATATTTTCACAGTGTTCTACTTCAAAATTACACTTGTTTCAGGTTGGCAACTGGGAGAGTTTTTACTGCAGGGAAAATGTTGCACTTTTTTAAAGAATTAACACCACAAAATTGCGATTGAAGCAGAATATTTTGCTAAATACAAACATGTTAATTTAAGAAATGATCAATCTGTTTCCAATAAATGTTGACTTTTCGACTTTACATCCCTGTAGAGTTATTAGAAATGTTTGGATCACACAAGACTGTATAAACGCAACGCAGCCACCACTTGAATCTAATTTTAAAAAAAGGATATCATTTTCATTTTTGTAACGGATACTGGCAACCTTATCTTCACTTTGCGTCTCCTCTGCCCGACACTCGGTGAAACGGTGGTCAGCACTGGAGAATGAATAAACATGTAAAAGCCTATTCATTGTTGTTAAGCCCTGAATACACAGACAATTTGACCAGAATGTTCTCCTATTTATCTTCCAGGACACGGATGACATGACTATTTTCTCCTTCTGTTCATTGTGCTGAGTGGTCTCTCCTGTGTGTCTCCTTTTCAGGGTAGCTCTAAGGACGTAGGTCAGTTGGCTGCAGCGTTACATCACCGTATCTTAGCCCTGAAGAGCAGGGCAGACCAGGAACCTGAGACCCCAACAACAACCATCCCCGAGGCCGACGTACCGCAGTCCAATGAGGACGACAGCGACGAGGAGGACAATGCCTCTGCCTCTGCTTCAGCTTCAGCCTCCACTCCTGCGACAAGTCAGTGATTTTCTTTTCATTGTTAGTATGCGTGTTTCAACACTGCCTGGTTTATATACTCTGAAACCAGTGGATGAAAGAAATGTCATACATTTAGTGATGTATATTTTAGATGCTTAAAAACCCTTTTCAACCTGTTTTCACTTTCCTTCCTGCAGGTAATTCAGAGGCAGGAGAGAGCCAGGCAGCAGGAAGCACATAGCGTCACTCTTGGACAGCCTGCTAAGATGCTGCTGTTGAGGCATTTTGCTGTAGGCATCTCCATGGACACCCCTTGACCAACATGGGTCCTCCAGACCAGTACTTTTGGATATTAGAAGTCTAGCTCCAGGAAATAACCCCTTGTGCCGGAGTGTCTCACCCAACTCGTGCAGTTCATCTTCTCTGCATTCAGCGTAATATCTGGAGTCGTTTCTTCCCTCCCTCTCCTGTTTTGTGTTTTATTTTTGTTTTCGAGTATTTTTTCCTCTCCCCGATAGCAAAAATAAAGACTTCAAAGCTTTGGTTTGGGACTTTTCTGCTCATCATATTGATGAGTGTAAGGGTGTTTTCCTCTACATTTTAAAGTATGGCACATGTTAAGACTGCAGTTTCTACTTTGGGACCTTTTTACTCACTCTATAGCTGTACCTCTGGACGCCACACATCCAGAGGAGCTTCATTCACGGTGTATTTGACTAGTCATCAGTTGTTCCGACATTGAGTCCAACCCTCCTCTTATACCCCCCAACCCCCCCAAAAAAATCCCCAGTCCGTGCGTTAGGTTTTGGCAAATGTAATTTATTTTGGATCGTCGTTTTCATGAAGCATCTCAACACGTGCTGTTTGTAATGGCTTGCCAAGACCACTCAAGTTGTCATTAATAGCAGTTTCTTATATTTCCTATTGACCTATATTATACAGAATAAAAGACTGAAACAAAGCATTTTCTGCTAATGTGAGTTAATGATGTGAGGACAAAACAGCAGAAGAATTCACCTCAAATTTTTCTCTAAATTAATAAGATGTTTCACATTCACCTTGTGTGGTTTTTAATGTTTTTTTCGCCCCAAAATTAAGAAAATAGACTCCTCAGTCTACATTCTGCATGTAACTGTTATTTCTTTTTTTTATGTTTTTTTTTTCTTTAGCATACTGAGGGTTTACTGTGTTGATACATATTTTTATTTTGAAAATATACAAACTTTTTATCATTTTCATTTGGAAAAACATGTTGGAATGAAGACCTAAGTTCATGTGTGGAACATTTGAGTGATAACTCTAATACCCTTTGAATGTCATGTACATTTTATTATATCATTTAGTAGCCCACCATGTTTTCTCATCTCTTCCAACTACCCCCTTTACAAAATAAACCATTTTGGACTGACATCTGGGATTTTTCCTTCTGAAACCTGATTTTCTGTGCAATGAAACTGATTCTCTCCTTTTACAACAACGGCCAAAGAAAAGGCATCCGTGTGTTGGATCTACATTTTAATGTTAACTGCATGGAGCATGGATAGGACCAAAACCAGTGTATGAAGTATGCAGCTGGTACAAGGGCATCACTATTTGATGCATGTACGAATCCTCAGCCAGACACAATCACAAACATCCAAAGTACAGTAGGAACATTACTGCTGCTTCCCCAGAACTATCTTTATCTGCCTTCCTTTGGTGACTCAGCAGGAAAGAATGATTTGAACATTTCTCCCATGATTGTACAAGGAATGTAACGAAAACACATTATGACCTTATATGTTGGGACAGTATAAAACGTGTTTCAAGAAATCCTACATATGGGTTCTTCTGTTTCCAATGCAACACTTACTGCTATGCCAACACATTTTTTGTTATTGACATAATCACATACTATACTATGACTTTATGACATACTAATTTGATATATTAATGACATACTGAAGCATGACATGATTTATGACAAACTTACATTCCAAATTACATATTTTAAGGCTTATATGGTACAATATAACTTATGTCATACAATAACGTATTTTATGACCTTTTTTATAACATACTATACTATGACATTTGTGTGACCTTTGCGATTACTTTTTAAATTACATTTTTCTGACTATAATGACTTTTTGGCTGTCTTACTATACTATACTTTCATGACGTATTTTTGGGAAACTATACTATGACTGTGTTATGACATACGCCATATATATTTTTGTGCCATTTTTTATGACAAACTATACTATGTTTCATTTTCGATGACTACATTTTCGTACTATATAACATTAAAGTATGAATTTTGAAAGGACCTTTTATGATGTACTATATTTGGACTTCTATGACCTTTTTGCTATACTTTTGCTATACTTTTTTTTATGACTGCTGATGACACTATACTATAACCTTTCATGACATATTCTATTCTTTTAGATTACATTTTAATAACATACCATAGGTTGAATTTTTAATGGCACCCTACTACACTTTTATTTTACATTTTATGACCTTTTAATGGCGAAATATATGAGTTTAGCAAAATATACTAACATTTGAGGCGTTCTATTCTTTTTTATACGAACTATACTATTACATTTTTAAGGACTTAGTTCAACATGCTATTCTATGACTTTTTTCATTACTATTTTCGACATGCTATAGTGTGACTTTTTATGTCTTTGATCGTCATGCTGTAAGTATTACTTATTTAGGACTTTCTTTAAAAAAATATTATACTATGATTTTTTGTGACTTTTTGATAAGTTATAATATTCAATGACAATGTGCACATCATCCAAACTCCTCAATAAACTTACATTCAGAACTCTGCCGGTCAACTGCTCATCTGCTCTTGCTGCCATGACCACATGATCACATGACCCCTCTCCTCCAGAACCCTCATGGGTGCCCCCACATCAGAGACTGCACCGATTTCTCCACATACAAGTTACTTCTGTTTTTACTGTTTGTTGACTGTAAAGCAACTTTGGGTCCTATAAATAAAATGTATTGTTGCTGTGATTTTTTATGAAATATAATATTGCTATTTTCATGACTTATTTACATATACTAAACAATAAGATTTTAGGAAATGCTATACTAGGTCATTTTTAATATACTTTGATTTTTATTAGGACTTTTTTCAACAAAATATACTATGACTTTTTTATGACTTTGTTCAACATGATGACATTTTCTTTTACTTTTTTCAACGTACTATAACCTACTGAATTTTTTTCAAACATTTTTATGACAACTTTTATGACTTATTTCGACATACTGTGACAGTTTTCGACATGCTGTAATATGACTTTTTACTTTTTTGACATACTATTCTACTACACTTTTTTCAACATATTATATTTTGAATTTCACAACATTGTCATAAAAAATGTCAGTATAGTATGTCGAAAAAAGGTAATATTATAGTTTGTCTGGAAAAGTAAATGAAAGTCTTAGTATAGCATATCAAAAAAGACTTACTATTTTGACATACTGTAGTTTTTCTGACATAATATATAATATATTTTACTTTGACATTTTGGTGCCATTTTTATGGCATTCTATAATGTGACATGCATTAAGGTTTTGTGACTATTTTAATGGCATATTTTTACCATATTAATTTTCAGACATTTATGTATGACATACAATACAGTTTTTAAATCATACTATATTACTATCATGTTGTGACATGGTTTCTGACGTATTGCCTTTTGTTTTTTATGGCATAATATTCTAGAGTCCTAAATTCAACCCTCTGATAATAACATCAATTCATCGTGCTTGTTCATGGGCAAAAACTCCACAGGGTGCCTTTAATGTTAACTAGGGAAGGGTGTTTTTGGCCAAATGAAATTCTTCTGTATCTGCAAAGAATTAATTTGCATTGTTTTTTTTGATCAAATGAATATTCACACTGTGTTTTAATGCCCAGTAAATGCAAATTACGCCCCGTAAAAATGCATGACTTCAGACCAGGTGGTAGCTGTTGTAAAGTGATACTCCTTTGGTACAGCGACTCCTGAATTTCAGTAGACTTGGACAACTTTCAACACTATACATTTCATGATGTCAGAATAATAAGCACCTAATATGCATTGTTAAAAATGTAAAATCCCAGGAACTAACCTCTTATGTCATTACTTAAACGCCTCCTTTTAAGAATTATTTACAGAGAACAAATGGCACCTGTTAACACAAAAACACATTCCTCTGCTTCACATCGTCAGCTCTCGTGTTAACTCTGAGCTTTAAAGCAGAGTGCAAAATTCACATAGCACATTTTTAAGAGCTCTTTATCACCTGTGAGTTGAAGAATGTTTACAAAAGGCAGATCTGTAAATGACTCATGCAGTTCTACATGAGGTGAGAACTTTTGGCAACACTTTAAGGACAATCATGTCAGAGTGGATTAAGTTCAGAGGGGGAAGCTGAATAATAGATTGTGATGAAAATATTTAGAATAATAATTTGTGGAATGCTCTGATGAAGCAGGGGTAGAGGGTTTAATATCAGTGAACAGAGATACATGTCTATCAATGTCATACTATATGCATCTGAGCAGTTTAGATAAATCATTGTCACATAAATTAAAATATTTATAACCGAGTAACGAAGAGGACTCCTTTTCGTTTGTCTCCTTACAAGGGGTAAAGACATTTATAAGAGTGCTGAAGACATAAGAATCACTGCAACATGACCTTATTTCCTCAGAAACGCCTCACATTTAAAAAACTCCTCAAACATCATCTATTCACCTTCAATACCCAAACCCTCTCATCCGTCTCAGTTTGTTTCGTTTGTCTGTTTGTTGTCTGTTTGAATTGATTTTTGTTTTCTATTTGTGTAAAGCATTCTTTGTGTAAAGCATTTCTTGAAAGGCGCTATATAAATGGAATTTGTTGTTATTATTATTATTATTATTATTATTATTATTATTACCAACTGCAATATTAAAATTATGCTTACACATTCATGTCACAGTAAGAATAACTCAATAAATAATTTAGTATAACTCACACACAGCCACAGTGCCAGAACAAATAATTTCTTTTTCTGTGATTTTACTTTGAAGTTTAAAATCTAGGCATTTTACTTGTAGTATTGTAGGAGTATTTTCTATATTGTGAAAAAAATATCACAACTGTAAATGATCTGGATGTAATTCTTTCACAACTCCTGTTCAGTCTAGGAAAGCATCTGAGATGTAAAATAATAAATTAATAACCAAAATTATGGTTGAAATGTGTTTTGATTCATTGTCATTCTTGTGTTATTCCACAAGGGGGAGCTGTCATGTGAAAAGATATATCTCTAAATACCTAATAAATACTCCCTAATACTGCAGAAGATATCAATAAAGTAAAGATAAATAGCAGAAATTAATGAGTTAGCATGACATGGATTTTAGTCTGAAATCTAAAACCTGCACTATCTTTTATATTTATTCGACACTTATGGCCATGGAAGATTTGCTTGACGACATCAAAATGAAAAGTAGAAAAATGCGGGGAAACATTTTTTTACATGTTGTATTTTCATTTCATATGTTAATTCATTCACACAGTACAAGTAAATTACTTCTTGGCTACTAAATAAAGCTTATTGTTGAGTATTTTGTCTTGATCTTAGAATTAAACACAATATCGTGACCTCAGCCAGCTAATTATTGCTGTTTGTGACACAGCACGCAAGTAAATTAAACAGGGTGTATGCGAATCCTGGATCCAGGTCAACAATATTAAATATGGAGACAGGAAGGCTCTGTACTCGGGTCCCGTGGCATTCAGGAATAAAGTGTGTGTGTGGTTGGAGTGAGTGAATTGATCTGCAGGGATCATCAATTCCTTCGGCCTTGCAGCTCTGCATGGTGCCTTACTTCTCCCTCCCCGCCCTCTAATTCCCCCTATTCCATCAAATCGCTCCCAATCATCACCCCACCCCTAAGCCCCAATAAAACACACTCATGCACACTACAAACACTCACACACCCTCCAACGGTGAAAAATAAACATCCTGGCATGCACAGACATTTTATGTCTGACTCAAAACAAAAGCATTTTTTTGTTTTTTTACCATAACCTAAATGGCACCCTTCTGCCTGTGTGAACCTAAAGGCAAAGAGCAGGGAGTGGGTCAAAAGTTTCAAGGTGTGGAGCCTATTGGGATCCACATGAGAACCAATGACACATCTGCGTGTACCATCAATAACATTCACCATGTTTGTTAAACAGTGTACCCATCTGCAAAATGTCCAAACAGCAAGAGCAGCAGCATCTCCACCAGCAGCAGCGTTCGTTTCAAGAAGCGCCAAGAGAGAGTGTTTGGCATGAGGACCTCAGGACATCACAACCTGCAGACAGAAGAGGCTCTGTCCCAAACTCCCGCCAGGCCACTCACAGAATGGCCGTCATTCTTTTCCACTGTGGAGATGGTGCCACTCAAAATCTATTTAGAGACAAAAGCTGTCAAATTAAGCACCGCATCCGGTACCACCCCCTCATTCTCAAACTAGCCAATGGGAAAGCACCCCCCCCACACACACACACACTCTACTCCAGACTGGGTTTTAACACAATTTACACGTCCAAGGTCATTTATCACAAGTCCAACCGGCCAGTGAATAGCTCTTTTTCCAAAACATAAATCGTATTCTTGCAATGTCATATTTCTCAATCAGCAGTCGTATGAATCCAGTGAATTATTAATGGTTATTTAGGTTTTAGGCTTTTAAATATTTATGGAATGCGAACAGCGAAATGCACATGAATAATGAATGAATACAAGGAGCCAACAATCTAGCTCTGTTGTAAAATGATGCGTCCGTGACCTCAAATGTTCCCCCCTCAAAGCAATTTTTGTATAAATCTTAAAACGCAATTAAAACGCCCAATGTCTTAATGCAATAATTTGGTCGTCCGGCCAGGATGAATGTGTTCATTCATCTTTGGAGAGTTCAGAGTTGCTGGGGAAGAGGAGAAACACCTGCTCGTAGCAGTTGTTCAGGCTGTTCAGGTCCTCCAGAGTCACGGCTGCATCCTCCGTCCTGCTGTCTCCCTCTAAAGATGGCTGAACTCACCAACATGCTGCAGCTGGACATGGGAGGAGGCTGTAAAAACTTTGGCATATTCATTGGAGATCTTGTCAGTGCTGTTACCAATAACAGATGTCTTCTATATACCAACACTGTTATCCTCCAACAGTGTTGATGTGAATATTAAGGGCTTCCCTTGAAATCAGCAAACTCATATAACGGTTCATTTGAGCAGATAGGATAAGGAGAGGATAACAGGTGAAGTGACTTATCTTTCTGAACAGCACCGCTGTTCAATTTCAGTCCCTATTTGGCAAAGCTAATGAACTCCTGTTGGCCCAGGGTCTAACCCGCCATTATCACCCCATGAACAATATGTCAGGAAAAACAAATAACCGTAACGATTTTTTTCTTCTTCTTTCTTTGAAAATGTCAAACCACAGTCAAAGTCTGGTACAAATTCCTGTAGATGAATCAGACTTTGCGTTCAAAATGGATGCCATGTGTTATTTGTGCAGTTTTATTTTCTCACTAGTGTTGCTCTCATTAATGGTCTTTTCCTTCCCTAGGGTCCCGCAGCTCTTTGCTGTGGGTGTTTAGACGTAACAGTTGAAGGCCATTTACTGCAGTGGCAAGTAGCGGAAATATCTGTTTACATAAGAGGTAAAGTGGTTCCACTTTTATTGCGGTTGTAAACATTTTGAGCATATTTTTGGGTTCTCCAAGTGTCCAAAAAAATACCAAGAAATGACTATGTAAATACAACGGACTGGGAAATGCTTTCCAAAGTCCTCCTCTTTGCTCTTGCTGGAGTGAAACTCGCCACTGTTGGGGACATTCTTGCATATATCAGGTTTCATTGCATGTATACGTTCACTCACAAACCTCTGTTATTCCTAGTAGACGGCTTTAAAAATATGAAATTGATCAAAATACAAACTGCTGAAGTCATTTCTCCCCCAAACAGCTGTAGTAAATACAGTAAGTCACTGTCAAACGAAAATATGTGCTCCACTTGGCGAAAATAAAACCCCAAAGGGAAAAGATGATTTTTTTTTCACTCACAAAAAAAAAATACAAATAGTGACCCCCGGAGCATCGTTCTGTGTGACCTGACTCTGATTGTCTCTAAACTCCGATAACTCAAGCTGACTCCTGTGTTGCCTCCACACGCCTGCAGCCGCGGTAGAAGACCTCCGAGGAGCAGCGTAGCCTCATTGGAACTGTGCAGGAAGTTGTGTAAGTTGTGTTGTGGGACGTGTTCTGGACTTTTTGTCAACAAGCCACTAAGTGTGCATGCAAACATAAGTCTGGCCTTTTCCGGCTCCGTTTCACCGGTACTCGGGAGGTGAAATACGGTCATAACATGTCCGGCGACGGGGTTTTTAGGAAGGGGTGGGGATGGAAAGCAGACCCTCCACCAAACAGCTGGACCACCATCACTTTTCACTAGACCTTCACTATATACTTCATTGCCTCCAGTTCAGAGCTGGCATCTGCAGGACCAGCATATAGCCCAAACAAATAGTGTTCTTGAATTACCTCCACATGAAACGGTTATTTCCCAAACAGCGCTGTAGATCTTGTAGATGGCTGCCAGCAGGCAAGCAGCTTCTGACTCCACATTTGGCGTGTTTAGTGTTCTGACTTGCAGAGTTCCTCGATACTCAAAACACTGTTGTACATGATCGCATAGGATTTTATGTGTATCGAAGCAGTTGTCATGAATCGTTGTTGTTAGCGTTTCTAAAGAAACCACATCCCCTTAGACCACCTCCTCCTTAGTTATAACCAAGAGTGCATTTCATTGCTTCCAGGAATCATATGTCATAGCCAGCATTTTGAATTTTGACAGGAAAATCACAGCTTTGACTAATATAATAATTATATTAATTATGGCGTTGTTCCTCGTAGGCATCCCAGTGAGGCATGTCACTGAGTCAGTATGAAACATACCTGGGCCCTGGATCAGACACGTGAGAGGAATGCAGCTGCAATTAATGATATCAATTACACAAGTGCTTTACCTGCCATGACAAGTCAAAGAGTTTTTCCTTGGAAAAAAGTCAAACGTTTTCGGCCTTCATGTCGAGAGGAAAGCTGTAATTGTGGCTGTGTAACTCCTGCTCAACTAATTTGACGGTTTGTTGTGTGAACTGCATGAAATTCACATTTCATACAATTCTGATGTTTGAATGCCAACACTGGATAATTAATCTTGATTCATCATTTCTACATTTAAGAAGTGTTTCAGAACAAATGCTTGAAATCGTTTTCATTCTGGTTTCTCAAATAGGAGAAAATAGTGATAATAATTTGTTGGGGACTATTTTCAGTCGCACATTCACACACATTTGAGCAGAGTAGCTGCTACGTCCCTGCTGTTTTCCCTGCCAGCCGGAGGGATCAAACTGCCTGGTCACCAGCCCCGTTGTATAGACTTATGTCATCACTACGGTTCAGCACCTGGGCTGCTGTATAATATATGATGTCAGAACCTCACTGAGTGAACCAGCGTTATCGAGAGGCGTTCAGGTATTAGCATGACAAAAGTTGTGTTTTTAATCTGCCATATGGTGTGTCATCTGATCTTCAACTTTCCCCCAGAGGGATCCCCTTTTTTTAAGCAGTTTATTTCATTATTAAAGGCATCTCCCATATTTATTTATTCATTTTAAATACCATCCAAAGAGCAATCGTTGAGGAGAAATGACAAACATCCATACCTCTGAAATTATGTTTATTCAGCAGTCAATATAGAATGTTAGATAAAACATTTTTGGCACAGTTGCTTAATGATAATAAGCTGTCCCGTTTCTGTGTGGTAATCTAAATAAATACGCAAGACCATAATTTACTTCCCAAATAAATACAATATAAACTACAATAAAAGATGCACCGCATCCGCGACCCACACTGCACCTCCTCAGGAAAAAAAAAAAAAACATAATTTATTGTACTTCAAGCAAAAAGTTGCAGTGGGTTCAAACCAAATAAAGATTGTCGAAGGTGAAAAAAGATGCTTCATAATTCATTTAAACAGCTTATTTTCCGCTAAAGATCTACCAGGCAATACAACAAGGAGGCATTTGATGGGCTAATAGAAGGCTATACTGTGGGCTTTTCATCATACACATATTATGGATGGGTGCAAACACATTTCCAGATCCTCTCTCTACGTCATCGGGTTCTGTTGGCAAGAGAAAACATGCCACTACTGATTAGTAAAACCATTATTCTCTTTCACACTTGAGTCTCGGATTAGCTAGAAGTGTAAACGTTCATAAATTACACCCAGAGATGATATTAAAGCAGTTATACCACCTGGTACATGAGACACGAGATGTTTATGAAATCGTCACGTGTGTTGAATTGACTTGGTGTGTTTTGGCAATTCTTCGAGGAACATAATTCCAGAGGATTATGGGTAATTACAATAATGGGTTATTTGGGGGAAAAAAGTATAAAAAGAAGGACTCGAAATGACAATTTCTTTGCGTGTGATGAGTTGTTGTTATATGTGGCGCAGATGGGATCAATTTTCGTGTTCTATTACTAAAGTGAGAGTATTTTTTTAAAACAGGCCCTCATTGTTAATCTACACAACATCAATATACACAATAATTAAAGGTGGGTATCAAACCTGGAGCTCTGGAAAAGGATTGTCTTTCCTCGTCAAATTCTTATTCTCTTACCTGTGTGATAACACTGTAATCAGTAACAGCAGTACGAGCAGGGAAACAGGTCACAGGGTCACGACCCACAACCATTTAACACACCTGGAGACAGCTGATGGCTGGATATCATTTTAGGTCACTGGGCCGATGGTCTGGCAGAACTTTAAGTAAACATTGATGCGTTATACGTATAGAATTTTATTTATGGCTTTGAAATTGATTTTGAGCACTTTTTCTTGTTGTTGTTGCCTGAAAGGTGATTTACTGTCACCACTATAATTACAGGAACTACAAGGTTTGGACTCACTGAAGTGAACGCCCATGGATATGAAGTGTGTGGTAACAGCAACAATCCCTCGCGGCTCGTAGCTCATCTATGGCATGACGCCTAGCACTACTCAAATGTAATATCACAAACATAACGTTGCTACATTGTTGTTGCACCACAGTGCACAGTGTTACTAGACAGATTTTTTTTTTAAAAAAGAGATAATAAAAACGTGTTTTTGGTGCGAGCAGTCGTAATCTGTGTCTCTTGACACGGAAAACCACACAAACGCAGCCCTCGCTGTCCGTGTGATTCGTGTCCAGTTTGAGAGGTCAAGTCTG
This sequence comes from Chelidonichthys spinosus, assembly GCA_029853015.1. NCBI lineage: Eukaryota > Metazoa > Chordata > Actinopteri > Perciformes > Triglidae > Chelidonichthys > Chelidonichthys spinosus. The sequence goes on along the minus strand of CM056827.1, from coordinate 18,238,299 downwards.
CATGTCACGAAAAAAAAAGGCCGCCGTGGAGCAGCCTTTCCTCTTCTCCTTGAGTTTATATTCCACAGTTTGTCTGGCATTCATGTTCAACTCTTCCCGCCAGAGGCTGAGAGCAGCACGAAGAAGTCAATATCTCCGGGTCATACACACCCACAGTTCTTCGCCGAGACGTTTTTAAGCGTTTGATAGCGATTGCTGTTGTTCAGGAAGGCAAAGTCCTTCTCGTAAGCCGTGGGTCGGCAGCACGGCCCGTTGCTTACCTTGTCCTTGCGGCCCTTCTTCCTGAAGCCCGTCCTCATCATGTGCTCCATGATGATGTCGTAGTTGAGCCGGTGGGCCGTGCACTTGCCGCTGCAGTAGCGCAGCACCACCGTCTCGTCGCTCTCGTAGCCGAGGCCCAGTTCGCTCACAGTCAGCTCCAGCTCCCTCACGGAGCAGGGCTTAGGCCTCCGGGCTCTCTTAGTCCTCCGGGCCTGGCTGTCAGTCAGACGCTGGCTCTTCCTCCTCTTCCTGTCGAGCAAGGCCCCGACCACGTGCTGGAGCTCGCCCTCCGTGAAGCTCTGGAACATCACGGAAACTGGCAGAGGAGAGAGAAATCATACATCCATCGACATCATTTCTGTGACAATAATCAGGCTACTCCAGTCGGCTGGATAATGATAAGGTGCAACTCGTTCAGCCAGAAATACACACGTTCATTATATCTGACATCATGACAGCTACGCACTATCAGTGTGGGCGATCTCAGATCAGTTAGAATTCCTCGAAGCCTATTTGAGTTGAGGAATGCCACTCAACCAGGGGAAAGCAGAGGATATATATCGTCCTCTCCAGACGGCGCTATGGGGAGCCAGTGAACTATGAGGTGCTAATTGACCGCGGGTTATTGCGAGGCGTTAAAACCTGATCTATAAACAGCAAAGTCAGGCAACTAAGTATCCCGTCTGAACTCCATGCGCCCTTTCACCCGACACCTTATCTCAGACCAGACGGGAAGGAAGACAATAACAGTTTATCTTACACTCTGAGAGGAGGGAGTTCATCTCGTCCGCTGACCGGGTCCTCCGGTGGGAAACACCCATCTGCCTCGGCGACGACGAGGGCGGCGGAGGCAAGGTCCTGGATGTCGATTGCGATGACCAGGAGGCTCGCGGTGAGGACGAAGGTGCGTACGGGTGTCTTGTCTTGGGTCTGAACTGTCCGATGGTGGCCATGTTTCTAACGAGGAGAATGGACAGGGCTGCGCCGCAGAGCATGAAGGCAAAAGTAGCACCTTTCCATAACTTCATCTTAGAACGTGGAGGAGCATTGAAACTCTGTAGGTGGAAAGGCAAAACAGACACACGTCAGACATGTTCAAACAGTCACACCTTCAGTTGTCACATTTAGAAAGCAGGGGCCAACAATGCAACAAACTGTTATCTTCTGTGCCGTCACATTTCTTTGACCTCCCCCCCTGCGGATCCACTTCTCTCACCGGGCCTTTTTATTTTAAAGTCAGTTTACTTTCTCTGATTCGGCTGTCAGCTCAATTTCACTCTAAGTGGGTTCATGATCCGCGAGCTTGACATCCCTCGCTGACATATGAGAATGCAATGTGTGTTTAATCGCGGCTGCCTTAAAAGGGAAAAAACACACCCGCAATTTTCTTATTTGGGTTGAAGGCAGGCTGGATTAGTTTTTTAAACCCCATGCCCCCCTTGAAACCTTTTCTATCATAGCAAAAACATAAAAAAAAATACCTGAAGCTGCTTCACTTTTCTGAAGGGAAAAAAAGACACTTTTTCTTTTTGTAAATGTTCCCGAACCATCCTACCTAAAGGAGGGCAATCCATTCCTTCCTTTACAGGAACCACACCTATTTACACTGCTATGTACGTTGAGGCCTGAGTGAACATGCGTCTTCATCTTATATCGCCCCTCCCTTCCCAATAGAAACCACAGCAGCCGCAAAAACTCAATCTGCAGGAGTACCACAGGTATTTGAGAGGTTTTACGACCTCACGTCTTTGTATTTTTCATATCATGTCACCAGTGAGCAAACATTTTCCCCAGAGTCGGAAATGGTATACTGGCAGCGACTAACGGCAAATCCAGACCGGCCTCGCAAAGTGTTTTGCCAGACTGGCTTCTGTCGTGAATTCTACATATACAGGCTGCTGGAGTGTTTACAACGGGACTGAAATGTCACGTATCTTTGTCTGTTTCACTATAGAAACCAAAAATCACAAAAGTTGATGACTTTTTGTTTTGTTTTTCTGCTCTGGTTGAAGGTTTTTTTAAGTAAAACAAAAAAAAAGAAAAAAACGAGATGCCAAACGTAAGCGTCTTACTGTTTTGGAGACCGCAGAGGGGAAACTACAAAGACGCCGCATGCATGAGATGCAGCGGTGTAAACAGCGTATAAACAGGTGTAACCAGTCCTATCAGTCATAGCTTGACTCATCACTCATAATTCCATAGGGGTTGGACGTGGTAAGCAATGAAAGGGGCAAGAACGGCATTCATTTGAAAGTCAAACATTTCAGCTAACAAGCTCGTTTCACGCAGTCTTTGTGGAGCCGCGGCAGAGCGTTCCCCGCTGCCCACCTCCACAGTATATCTGATGATCCCTCCTCACTGTTGGTGCAATCATGGAGAAGCCTCCATGGAAAGTCTCACTTTGTTTCTGTTGGTTGAACACCAACTCCTAACACCAGAAAACCCGCTCTAAAGGTGATACATTTCAAACGAGACAGTTTGTTATAATAAATATGTCAAAAGGGTGAGATCATTGTTTTCTTGTCCTATTAATTGTCCAGTTTGGGACTTCTTCCATACATCAGCGTCTGCGGCCCGTGAGCTCCGTGGCTCATCTTGATAAAACAATTAGCTCGTAAAGAACAGATGAGCCCTTCCGATGTCTCAGTCGCCGACACTGGACGAAGGCCGCTCATCAAGCACCGATCTCATGTCCCTGAAGACACTTCGATACTCATAATTACTCCACTCAGAAATACATTAGTCCCATCTGCAGTCAATTGGCGCCAATAAAAGTGCCAAGGAGCATTCTGTAGCTTGTTCAGACGGCCGCGGATGATTAATCAGCACAGACATTTAATACCTACCACTGCCCCCCTCCTCCCCCCCGCTTTCTTGCACATAAATATACGGATATTGATAGGGGGAAGGGGGCACCGGTGTTTTCTTAGGAGAGCAACGGAAAGACATGAATGAGTAGTCCCACTTCCTGTGAGGACAAATGCTGCTGTTCTCCAGCAAACAGAGAAGAGCAACAACACGGAGGATATAACGGACCCCCAGAGGACGCTGCAGCAGACGGAAAATCCATCCTCAAACTGAGACATAAAAGTGCAGATGAGTCGCAAAGACAACAAAAAAAATAAAATAAAAATACGGCTCCTACACAGGCCTGACGTGTCCGGCCCTCACGATGTGCCCATGCACGCTCCTGTGTGCGGAGATAAGGCCGCTCCAACGTGGGAGGCCCCAAAACAAACGTCAACGAAAAATCATCTATTCACAAGAAGAAGCAAGACAAACAAAGCTCACAGGCATGATCGCTCTCATTAGGATTTGTGTGTTTGTAGTACAAGAGGGAGTGAATGCGAAGGTATGTGAGGAAAATAGTACACCTGATGTCGGCTGTCAGACTTATGTCACCTGAAGCGCTCCCAGCAGAGTGAAAGCAGGCCCCCAGGATCATTGAGGAAAACCATGAAAGTGAACAGCTTGTCCCTCATTTCCTCAGCCTGTGAAAGCCATTCCTGAGACGTTATGTATTCTCTGCATCGCACAGTCGGGAGGGCCGTCCTCAACCCTCAACCGAGCTCTTGTCGGGACTCAAAGATGGCATTATTTCACATGGCACAATAAAATTGATGTTTTCGAGGAATAATTGGTTCAGTGGCGGTAGCGCTTGCTAAGCTGGCGGTAATGTAATTACGGCAGGATGGCACTGGTGTCCTCCCATGCCAGAAGGAGACATGCCACAGCCTAGGGAAGATGAACTAGAGATCTGTCAGAATGGGGATAACGGGCGTCTGTGGTTAACACTCTTGAATGAAGCCGGCGGGACAGGGGGAGCCTTCTTGTCAGCCGGCTTGGATCTTGACCAGTGTGACATAATTACAGCGAGAGAAGATCACAGAAGAGAGGAGCGAATGAAGAGCGTCTTTGTGCTGGAAAAAAGCAGATAGCAACTTTTTATGTCTCACCACTCGCTGTAGAATTTGCTCCTATACATTCCCCGCAATACAGCGTGTTGTGTCCCACTCACTCCTCTCATGCCATAAACACGCACGAGCTGCGTGGTTTCACTTTTTTTTTCACCACATCACATGACGTAGGTTTGTGTGGAAATCGAGACAAAGTCTAACCTTCCGTCATTGTCCGGACGCCCACTTCTTCTTCCGTTTCTTGGGCGCACGCACACACACACACACACACACACACACACACTCCCAGCAGCACCATCACATAACACTGGATAATCCAGTTTGCATAGTACTGCTGTTCCTTCACATCTAGACATGTCCACAGGCCTGACCATGGTTTATGTGCCACCTCTTCCTACAGAACATGTTTACCACGCTGTGTTTTAGCTCCATGTGACCGGCTGTCTCTACGCTACCCTGAACACACCCAATAAATACCTGCACTAAAAAAAGATAACAGAGGAGTGTAACAAACAGCAGGAAAAGGCACCTACTTTGTTGTTCCATGGAAACAACATGCTTTAGGGAGTCCTAGAGAGGCCTTGTCTTGTCTTTTCCCTCTTAAGTGAGCATCAGGAGGCCTGGGGACAGCTAGAGAGTGCTTGGAGAGGTAATAGGGACATATTCCAAAGATCAGGGCAGGATTAGCACTAATGCCTGCCGGCTTTATCTGCAGTCACGTGGGTTAACACCTGGCTGCAGTGTTGGTGGCGGAGAACAGGCCTTGCTGTATGTGCGTGTGTGTATTTGTGTGTGTGTGTGTGTGTGTGTCCATGGTAATCCATCAGACACCTCTAGCTCAGGGGTTAGGCCAGCCATGCAGGGCTCACCGAGAAATCACCAGCAGGCGTTTCTTCGTGTGCTGCTTTCTGTCAGAATGATCAAGAGGAAAAGTGAGGAGTCGGCGGTTAGTTAGATCTCTGGTGTTGGCACCAGTGTGGGCCAAAAAAGGCTGTAAAATAAAGTGGATGTTCTGAGCCAGGATTGGCTGTACTAAATCCAGCATTGGTTCTAATGCAACTGCGAAAGGCTTAGGTTGGACGGTAAATTTGCTGGGCGACTGCTTTTGGTTGGCTGGCGTTCTGTCACTCAGTAACCAGAGGATAATTAAAACAAGCCCGTTCCTTGTTAATGAGGAAGCTGCTGTTCATTATTGAGAAGAAAGTAAAGGGGGCGGAAAGAATCCGCGGTTGATGCCAGGAAAAACAGTGATCACTTTTACGCACATTCTGTAAACTTGTCATGAACAAGATCCCTTCTAATCTACCGGATGGAGGCGAGCGTTTAAAAACATTGTTTTTTTTTTTTTTATCACAGAAGCTCTACTATCACATCCGACCGCTCCTTGTGGATTAATCCAGTGACCTAACAGCGTAGCGCGGAAAATCTCACGACTCATACCCGCAGCGGCGTTAATGAGGTGTGAGGGTACGGCAACACATACAGATGCTCGTTCAACTCCCAGTCCCAATTCGTCTTGGCCTTTGCTATTCCTGGAAGGGATGAGTCAAGGTATAGTTCCAACATGCATTTAAATAGCCTCTCAAACAGACAAAGAGGTTACGTGGGGCTTGGCAGGAAACACGTCAACCTTGCCTGATCATTTTCGTGTGAGCCGCTAGTAAGATTGATGACTGTTGTCTCGGTTACTTATAAAGAAGAGTCCGTAAGCTGCTATTCTGGCCGCTAATCTGTCTATGCCGGCTCCTCTATTAACACAGCAGCATCGCCTGTAAACCCATGTTAAACACCTCGATTTGTTGCTGTTACAAAAGGCTGACTGCGATCTGGCACACTCTGAATACCACTTTGAAAATATGACCCATACGAGCGTGCACAAGCAAGTACAAACATCTGAAATATGATGACATTTTACAAGTTTGTAAGCCTATGCACTCTTCAAACTGCTAACATACTAATTATTTGCATGCACAATGCATATTTTGGCAAGGATCGGACGGGAGCTGCCAATGAGACAATGAGGAGTGGTGCAGGAGTTCAGGTTTTCCCTTTGCTGTCCTCCTGTTATGATCACCTTTGGCAGGTTATGACAGTTGAACAGCTCAATTGACTTCAGGCTTAACCCCGATCCGGCCTCTCGGGGCTCCGCTGGATTCAGTATTATCTCTAAGTATGATATGGGTTTAGTGGGAAGAGGGATCATCACTTCATCAAAATGACTATAGTGTGTATTTATCAAGTTCCCATCTCTCAGAGTACCTTCATTATGTTTGGAGGCAATTTGATCACACTCCTCTTAATCATTTAAACTATTAAAGGAACAGCTCTGCAAAAAAATGTGAGCCTCTAAAATAAATGAACACAGAGAACAATCATCTGAAATCACCACTAAATAAGCATTCAAAGTAGCACAACGTTTGGGAAAGGAAAGCCAGAGAGTACTTGAGGAGCAATTACGCATGATAATGAGGTAAGCCACCATGTTGGAAAAGTGACAGGGAAAGAGAATATTCCTCCCTGATGAAACAAATTTGTGGTGAGAGCTTCAATTCTGCAGAAAAATGAGAGTACAAAAAATGTCTTGTTGTTGTTGCTGTTCCAGCATAGCGGCATGCCCCCCCCACCCTTCAAACGTTTCGTGACAGGCAGCTCTGCACTATTGACATGCGGCTGCTCCAGCGAGGGCCGCTTGTTGATACAGATAATCCAACATGTGTTTTCTGCCACTCAAGCACTTGGGGAGGCATCCCTGTCAGTGGCACCTAACGCCTTCCCCATAAGCCGCCGGCTTAAACTAACAAAAGGAGATGCGGTGTCCTTACCGTTCGGCCGGCTAATCCAGACTTAGCTGCATGGCGTCGTCTTCAGCTGACCTCCACAGGCAAGTGCTGGCTGGGTAAGTCCATCATTATCGCAGGCAAGAAGCGAGGGCAGGACTTCTGCTTGTATGATGAGAATCATCACGGCTCCCTGTGCCTGCAAGTTGGGGAGGTGTCCTGGCTTGATAATACGGTCCGTATTATTCTTTTATCATATTTTCATAACCACGGAACGCTTTTTTTACGTTGCAAAGATCGAGATCAAAATTCCTCCGAATGTGAGCGTGAGCTTCATGGCACTCGGGTTGATCCATTCAAAAAAGGCTTCACTTGGTTCACTTCAGAAAACTTCTGTCATCACGCTTCTCCATACACAAAAAAAAACTTCTGGTCCTGCTCAAACCTGAAACAGAACAGAAAGACAGTGTCATGTCATAAACAGATCTTACAGAAGCTTGTTTTCCCCCACTCCACTCCCGATCGTTTCATTTCCGTACCACGAATGCTGCTGGAGAAGATAATGCACATCTCCTTACCTCTTTTGCAGCAGCAGGTCTTCTCTTCAGCTCCAGGGAGGGGGACTCTGCGGGTTGAGAAGATGGGTCAGGGTGAGGAGGGAGAGCGTGGTTACCGTAAGTGGAGCAGAGAGCTTCTCTGATGCCTCTGCCTCCTGCCTCCCCCTCTCAACTGTTGCTCCTCCTCCTCCATAGTTGTGTGCTTGTGGGCCGAGTCGGATTACTCCTGACATGATAATCTCCCTGGCTCGAGCTCCAGGAGCCCTAAAGGATGCTTTGGCCTGAGCGAGGGCTAACATTTACCTTCTGCCGCAAGAGAGTCTGCCATCTTAAGTGGGCGATTGGTAAGAGCCTGGATTGAGCCGATCAGAAGGGTCTGCTGAAGCAAGTGTTTTTCAATCTTTTAGCGGGAATTAAGAAAGCTCACAATTGGTTTAAATGGCGCTAAGACAACGCTCACCTCAGATAAATAGAATTATCACAGCGGTGTTGCATAGTGCAGTTGGCTTGAGATAAAACCTGGGGTGTTGTTGTTGAGAATCTCACGTTCACGTCCCTTCCAATACAAACCAGTGTGTTTTAGCCCTTGAGCCTCGAGCGGCAAATGAGGAGCAGATGGTTGCGCTTTTGGAAGCGATCAGGCACTCCAGACTGCAATCTAAATAAATACCCCATCCGTGGGGGGAAATGCGTCAGGTGTGTGGGGTCAGTCATATATATATATAAACAAAGGCCAACCAGTGTGGAGCTACACAAGGTCGTACACGTGCTGTCTGGGAGCGGACACCCAGTCAAATAAATCAACAGGTCCAACGTTGATCCAAACAGAATCGATGCTCTTGGAATTATGTCGACAGCCAGAGATGTCTATCTGCCCCAGAGTAATGAGTTTAGAGGCACAACAGGAAGCAAATTATTTGCTAACAAACATCTCATTCTCACACCATGAGTCACTCAGATGTCCTCGTGCCAAATTATACACAAATCGAGCTGCTCCAGTGAGGCGGAGATGTAGTCAAGGGGCGAACTTTCTGGGACTTCAAATTCCCCAAAAAAGGAAAGAAAGAAATTAGTCTTCACCCAAGCTTTCCATCGTACCAAAGGGTGGGAATTGATGGATATTCTCAGGTTGTTATCTCAGTGACCTGAAGTGGAGATTCCATGTACATTTTGAAGCAAAGCCAACTCGAACCCTCCTCTTCACTTAAACCCTTCAGCGCTGACCTGAAGGGCGACGCCGCGCCACAAATCACAAAACCATCGGTGCTCTTCTTCACACTGAGACAATATTTTTGACAGCAGGTGCAAATTCATCCAGATCCCCCCCCTCCCGACACGACTGAGAAAACACGGGAATTATTACAACAAACTTGTTTGACATCCCCCCTCAATTATCGGCCAGGGGTAAATGTAAATGCATAATGACTTCCAGTTAGCAGGGGATCTGGTGCTTTTCTAGCCTTGAAAAGGAACTAACAGCACAGAAACATTTCCTGACATCAGGCGGGAACATTTCTACTCTATACATATTGTTCACAGATGTGTAAAGTTCTCATAGGCTGGCCTCCACTGCAATAAAAGCCCAACAGCTGTTAATTGCTAAACCAAAGACAGAGACAATAAGAGCGAAGCGCTTGATCCGATCTGTATACAATGCAAAGTCTCACTCAACAGCTAAGATTACATTAGTCATGAAGACAGGGAGACGTTCGGCATATACAAGAGGAAAAAAAACACGGCAGAGTGCATGTTTCCAATTTCAGTACGATAGAAAACGCATACACATCGGATTGAATCTTTTCCACTGGGTGTGGATGAGTGAAGAAACACATTTTGTTTAGGTTTGGGCAAGATTTTAAGGAAGCCCTCAATCAGTTACACTATAAACACACCATTCCAGTTGAGGTGTCATTAGAAAGGCTGGAAATAAGGCACAAACGTTGCTGGTATTGCACAAGATGTGGTTTGATGATTGGACAAGTAACCTTAAGCCAAATGTCATCTAAGAGAATGGAAAACTACTTTTTGAGAGAACCAGAATCTAAACAGGCAGTCAAAAAGATGCAGTGGGACAATGAGGGCTTTTTTTTCTCCTTCTCTAAACACCTCTTTCTTTGGGGAAAGTGGTAACAAGGTAAATCCATCGTGGTCCAAGAACAAATATACATCGCAATTTGAAGTTGACCAGATGAGCCGAGGCCCCAGGATTGCAAAAAAAACCCCAAAAGGGCCTGTGTGGATTCTGAGACACATTTTACTTCAGCGCTCAAACACCTCAGATTGTGTCACAATTTGTACCTCCAGCTAATACGTGTCTATTTACATGCTTTGCAGTGTATTTACTTCCTACGCACCTCCAGCCTGACAAGGACAAAGTGAGTGTTTAAAATAACACAGCTGAATGCTGCCCCCATCTGTCAGCGGTTTACAACTATATGGAACCCAGAATATACAATCTCACTATTAGACACATCAAAAACCTAACCTAGCTGTTTTTTTCGTTGTTTAATACAAAAAATATAATTTTTATTTCCATCATCTTATAAAATTTTGCAAAAAAATCTGCAACTTTTATTCAACACAGGTGGTGTTCCTACTTCCGAGGGCGAGTCGGAGCTCGGCCTGCTGCTGCTTGCCTCTGAAAGCCCTTGGTGCCGTCAGGGCCAAAGGGCTGACGCAGCACTCTTGCCACCTTGGGGTTGAATGCATTGGCTGCAAATACACGCCTCAGCACCCAGGGGCTCTGAGTGTTCGTTTTATCGCCGTCTCCAGAGCAGCAGCTCTCCGTTCTGTACCTCCGATTCAAACCGGGGAAGGACCGGCTGTTACAGCTGGTAGAGATCTGCTCAGAGGCCCTTTGTGTGCGGTTATCCATGGACTTTTGGGGCTGAGATGTGTCTGGAGTCTTGTCACAATCTTTAACCGGTGCAGAGGGTTCCTCCTCAACTGAATCCTCAGAGGTTCTAAGTGTATTTTCCTGGGAAGGTATGTCCTCAGGTTGATCCTTGTTTTCCTCCGACATTTCATGGTGTACCGACTGGAATCCCAAAGGTGCCACACGCATGCCCTCGCCGTCACAGTGTCTCCCCTCTGATTTCAGGCCGCTGTAGGCCTTACGAACTTCCTCCAAGACTGCTCACAAAAGTGGGCCAAGCTCTTTGTGACGCTTGGTGTAGCACTGCAGCTCCTTGGGAAGCTCCTGGCCAGGATGCAGGATCCAGAATGAAGAAACGTGGCCGTAAACGCTAGACTTTGGGAGGATCCTCTCTGGGACGGAACGGGGCTCCGTGTTCTCCACAGAAAGGATCCAGGCGAGGAGGAGCCTGCTGGTGGGGGAACACAGCAGCCATTTGGGAAGCGGCTCTATCCGCCTCACTTTGGTGCGTTCATGGTTCACCTCCAGAAGGTCCGAGCACTCTGCTGCTGCTCCAGTCACGTGCCAGTTTGTGGTCAGGACTTTTATCTATGACAAACAGTGGCAATTTCAGCTTTTGTTTGCATTCTTCTGGATTGTATTTATTCAAATTGGTGGAATGCAAACACAGAATGTTGCTATTGTTCGAACCATGTGATTTTTTTCAATTTTCTACCTTTTTCAAAGAAGTGAGGAGCTTGAGACATGATGTAGCCCTGCTTGTTCTTCTGCACATGCTTCTGCAGGAAGCCGTCATCTGCCAGGTGGCTGTCGGAGAGCAAATCCTTCAAACCCGGCTTTAATCTTCATGCAGAGAAACTCACCTTCACGGTCTTCATCTCTACAACTCAGCATCATTACACACTGCAATGTAGATTAGTCAGACATGTTGTCCAACTTCCTTATCCAGCCGTATTCATGACGCCAAAGGATGGTGATCACCGGACTGTGCTGTTTCTCAGTAACGTAAAGACGGGTATGAAGGAGAAGCAGCAGGTTAGATCCAGTTAATAGAAAAAAATGCTCATGGACGCAACACACACAGCAGTGCTAAAGTATAAAAAAGCTACAGTGAATATCCCTGAAATCAGCTTTATATTCTGTTGTGTGCTCATGTTCATGTGTGCCTTTTTTCATCACTTTATGTTTGTTTCCATGTTTCAATTAACATCTCTTCCACATGTTACAATCATATATAAATGTACAAACAAACCTTTGCAGGCCTGTACCACAGGTACAGCAGTGACTCAAGAGGGCTGCCTTTCTTTGAGTTATACAGTTATATAGCTACATACACACAAACTAAATATATTTTAATTCAAATGTGCTAATATCATATTTAGACATTATATAATAAGAGGTCAAGACTCAAATACCCAATAAATCCACGGATCAGGCCTGTGTGTGTGGTTAGATCTGATTAGACTGACAGCTCCACTATATACAGAATGTGTACACACACACACACACACGTTACTATACTTCATCCTCAAAATGACCATTATTATATCAATTACTCACCCCATTTGCCTTGATTGCTTTTTCACATTGAGATTGATGGAAAAATGAAAAAACAATGAAATAAGTTATTGGATTAGATGAAGAAAATACGGTGAGAAACAACCTATCAATGGGTTTGTCTCGGAGGGTCTCTGCCTCAACCATCCTGTGGGTAACCCTCTGTACACGACCCCAACAGAGGTCAGAACATTCAGATTCTTTAATTATTAAGTTGGACTGTGGAAATATGTGACATCATCTTTCTCAAACAGAGTCCTGCCCACTACAAACCAGTGAACGGAGCATGAATACTAACAAATGTCTTAAATGAAGTGACTTTAATAATCAGCGATGGCAACTAATCCATCTAGTGTTGAAGACTGACAGGTGGTAGAAAGGTCTGGAAAAAGTTAATAGGGGACCTTGAGTCTTTTTTCAGAAATAAACACTGATTCAGGAAAGTTGTTTGCTTCAAAAAATACTGCTTCAAGGTGCAGTTTTCATCCATCGTCATTTATCCTGTTGTAATCCATTCGAATGATCCTTCTGTCCAAATGGACATTTATGTCAAATTTAAAGAAATCCCCCACAGGTGTTCCTCAGCCTTTATGAGGATTTTATGTTGACGAGAATGGGGCGGACGTACAGACGGACCTTCTGACAGATGTACATGTTAACATACAGACAGACGGACAACACAACATCCAGGCTGTTGCCCGTGCAGTCACACAAATAGGAGGGGGTGATGAATTCCCAGCTAGAATGAGAAGCTCTTTAAATGCCTATAACAAAGGACACAATGGCCGCATATCAGGAAACATTTTTGGGCAGAATAATCAAACATTCCTGGAAATGAGAGATAAAGCTGTGAGTTTTCAGGTTCCCCTTATGGGCAAAGGGAAAAAAGAGCAAACTTACACTACAAAGGATTTATCAATCAAGAATTTAACGGCAACACTTTGTAAACAACAGAATCAAGAAAGGAATCGTCACAGGCCGAGATTTGTACAAAAACCCAATTATTTAACTTTATTAACATCAATGTTTTTTCTTTTTCATCAACAGTTTCTTTTTAAATTCCAGTTCTTTATCAACAAATAGAAAACAGACTGTGTGTACAACAGATCAAACCCCTACAGCACTAAGCATTCACAAGGTAAAAATGAACATTTTTAGTTTTTTGCCAGCGTATTTCAAGTCCCCCCGTCCTCCCACCACCGCCCCCGCCGCCGCCGCCACCACAACCTTTAGGCCTCTCGCCGTCAGACGCTTCCCTCCTGCGGCTCGCGTTGGGAGAGGATGTGTGCTTGAGTGGTGCGACGGGGTGAGGAGTAGTCCATTTTGATGGGTGGGGTGGGAGGTTGTGCTGTTTTTTTTTCCTCATTCAGACGGACAACCAGCTGTCGAAGATTACTATGGTAGTACAGTAGATACAACGGTGTTTCCATTAATACACACTCTAGGACAGCAGGCTCTCTGCAGTGTCTCTAGGGTTGGTAGATCAGCAGAATGAATCCTTTTTAATAATATACCTTTGAAGCTGTGTATATATCTATGTGTAATTGTACATATATATAATCAATCATAATTATATATATATATATATATTTATAGTTCTATTTCTGTATAAAATAATATCAGGGTTCAGTCCAAAGGGCCGAGTCTCTTTCCCTCTGGTAGGAATGGTTGATTCTGTACAGGTGCCGGCGTTGTTGGCTCTATACTCCGCTGCCCATATGAACCACTTCCGCTCCTTTCGGTCTGTGTGGCTCAACTCCAGCAGACTGACCAGGCTAATGGACAGCGAGGAGATGGGAGGGACTTGAAGAGCAACTTTATTCAGAGATCGGGGATTTCGTTTTCTGTCGACTACCCTTCGGGTACAAAAGTCAGTTTTTTCCTCAGGTAAGTTCTCCGCTGTGGAGTTTGAAGGCCTCAATGCCATAGGCTTCTGATGAAAAACAAAACAAACAAAAGAACACGTAGAAATCATGTGCTTTCCATTTCTGTACACCTCCAGATTAGTCTTTTGTAAGCTAATTCGCTTCTTGTTTTATAAGTAGTTACCACGTTTACAGGTGGAGCAAGTTTGTGCTCTGTAATCAATTTTCTCAAAGTTGATTTTTTTAATATATATATATCCAAAACGGCAAGTGGAAAGGCAATTTCTTTTTGAGATATTGAACTGAGTAAGACCAAACACAATATATATGAGACAAACAATGAATAAAACAATAATGTCATATGATAAAAGAAATCTGACAGCAGCTCAGAGAACAGTGGTCCTCCTGTATTAGTATCTAGGAACGTGTTAAAAATACATGTCCCTTGTGCTAAAGTACCCTAAAATAAAAAATAAAAACAAAAAAAAGTACCGATTATGAAATAATGCACGCCCCAGGCTGGGCAGTTTAAGACAGAACAAATGTCTGATGTTAAAATGATTATTAAAAAAAAAAACAAAATATACTAAACAATAACATTTGACATAATGAATCATAATATTGACAATAAAATGAACAAAAAAAAAAAAACAGAGAGAGGGCTCTCTTAGTGCTACCAGTAGCCTTTGACAATCAGGGAGGTTTGGCTTTGACGGAGCAGAGAGGCGAGCTGCCGGTCTGCGCTGTCGCATCTGTACAAGAGTTGTCATATTTGTCATAGTCATTGTAATGTTTCTGTTATTATTTTTAAAGCAAAATCTCATGTGGTGGTTTAAGTCGGCGTGGATCTCTGTGATTGGTAGAACCCCGTTGCCGGGTCTGTAAGCGCGTCCATTTCTCCCCGACCCCCCCGACGGTAGCTGCGAGGGGTCGGGTTTTAGGGGTCAAGTGAGTGGATGGTGGCTGAGATGGGACACTTGGCACACTCCTGAGAGGTTTGACCAGGGAGGCTGCGGGGTGGGAGTGGTTATGTTGCATAGTGGTCAAAGCTCCCCAGGTACTCCAATGCTGCCCTGTAGCACAACTGGTACTGGTCCTGGAGGAGGAGGAGGGGGAGGAGGAGGGGGAGGAAAAGAAGATTCTGTAAGAAAGTCTGTCGAAACTGAAGTTTGTTGTTGATATTGGGTTATATAAATAAAACTGATTTGAATTCGACTTCTTGGGGTCATGGCTACATTTTGGCTATATTTCCATATTTTTCTTCTCAGCAGAATCTCAGCAGTGAGGAGACGTGATGAATCTTACTGATACATTTTGTATTATTAAATATACGTTTTCTTTTCTATAACTTTAGCTGTGGTACTGTGGATGTTTGCACTAGAAGCACCAATGACATTTTCTGTAGAGTACATAAAAAATGTTTAAATATGAAATCATGTAAATTCACATGATGTTATATAACGTATTTATCAATCAAAGATTTGACACTGGAGTGATAGCACCAGATGAGTCTCTCTAAAACCTCTATTAAAGGGAACAAAGGTCAGTAATATTTGGAATCCCGTCCTGTCAGTGTGAGGTCCAGATCTTACCTCTGTCTGCACCATGGCAGGCCGCTGGGTGCGAAGCGTCTTCACCGTCTGGAAGAGGTCCACCACTCCTTCGTACCTCATCCTCTCCAGCACGATGCTGAGGGTGATGAAGACTCCGGTCCTGCCCACCCCGGCACTGAAGAGCACACACACAAGAGTCTGTAGAACATCTCCTGTCTGAGGCTCCTGAACCTTTTTATGACTTTAATACTCAATGTAACCGAATGATCTTCAACGTGTTTAAGGATCAAAGTGCAGACATCACAGGGAATGTGGATGTGGATTGTGGTATACATCTCTGTCATTATCTCAGTTATACTTTGTGCATGTTAAGAGACAACAGCAGACAGAATTATAAGAACTCCCAATCATGCACCTTTTATTCCTACAGATTTGTCTCCATTTTCAGATTCTAAACGGTATTTATTTTCTCCTTACCTGCAGTGTACAGTGATTGGTCCATCCTGTCCAAACTGTTCCTTGGTTTTGTGCACTTGTCCAATGAAATCAATGAAGCCTTCTCCAGTTTTTGGCACTCCTTGCTCGGGCCAGTCAGTGAACTGGAATTGGCGGATTGTTCTGGACTGGCCGTCCTGGATGGGAGAGAGCAAATAAGTCCATTTACCAGGCACAGATGTACAGTATATTAGCAAGACTAATTAAGCTGAGCCATCTTTGATGTATCTCTATGAACAAATGATACTCTGCAGTTTCAGCTTCACACATCTCTCTCCTGCAGCCTTCCTTCTAAAATATATTCTCAAAATATATCAAAAACACCACAGCAGGTCCTTTTACTCACTGTCCTCGACGACCGTAAACCTGCTGGTTTTCACCGCAGCCATCAAATCGTCTCATTTATGTCTGGGATGCAATATGAATAAAGCTGATGACCTGGTAGCAGAGAACACCAGCATGGCACTGGAGGACCAGGACTGACACACGCCATATTTTACAGCACTGTGATGCAAATGTGAATTTCATGGGTTTTTATGCATATTAAGAATATATTTCTGAACCCATCTCTCTTTAAGTGCACATACTGTGTATATATATATATATACACACATACATACATACAGAAGTATATGTGGAACAAGGAGTGGATGTGGGATTAGAGTGCAGTGCAGTGCTGTGGGCCTTCGGATGACAGTAAAGTGTATTTATAGCCCATTGAAACTACTGCATCACAGGGAGTTGCAGTACTGACCCTCGGGGATTGAAGGCTACGCTTTTCATGTATTTTCACAGTGATCTCGGGAAAAACACAGACGCGAACACGCACACACACACACACTATCCATAGAGCAGGCATATTGTTACTAAATCCGGGTAAACATGTTTGATGGTGCATTCACTTGATGTCAGCCTGTCAGGAGAAATAACACGGGCCGCTTTCTGATCACTTTCTACCTCGAAATCACAGCCGGTATAATTTTTAACACTTAGAGCGACTGTCAGCATTTGTATGAAAAGCTAAAATTAAGATGGATTTGGGTTGGAAGGCGCTATTTGTGTAAAAATGCCAATCAATCCTCACCCACGAATATAGACACACACGGGGACAAACCCACAAGTATTGAGATGCAGAGTGAAGCCAACGTACCCTGGCATCTGTGACTTTGAACTCTCGGAGGATGTACTGGGGCATGTTGTACTCAGCCATCGGATCCACCACGAAGTACTGATACCTGGCTGAACGCTCTGCTGGCCAGTACTGATGGCACTTCTCCTACAAAGGGGGGAAAAAAGGCAACATTTGAAATACTTGTATTTAAGGAATCTCTTTTTCCAAACACATTCAAGGTAAAATAGACTTTTACATAATGATTGCTTGGTATAGAAGTGCAGAATATTATATATTTTTGTAAGTCATTAGTCATTTTCAGTGATGAAGGTCTCAGCTTACAAAATAAACCTGAGGAGAGATTAATCTGTGGTTTGAAATATCTACAGCCACGGTGTTCATGCAGGCTTTTGTGAGAGAGATTTTGAGAGGGCAATAAAATCTATGCAACACAGTTAAGTGCTGCCGTATAATCACAAAGAAACAACCACAACCCAGGCACAGATATTATGGATGGAATCAAACTGGTACCGAGACGAGGACACAGAAAAACATTTGTGTTTTTTTTTTTTGCTGAGAATCAGGAAATCATAGGCCTTATGTAAGAATTGGATGTTGTCACTGTGTTTTGTTTGTTTGTGGACTACAGTTCAAGGTCAAGCATTTTAAACCGTGGCCATCTTGTTTTTTTAGACCCAGATGTGACAAGAGGATGGAGCCATGTAAAACCAAACACTGAATATGACATTTCTAGGTGACGTCAATGTTATAATTATCCCTCATGAGCTGAAAACATACCGTGAAAGTGTTAAATTGTAAGAGGAAAACATGGAGAACTCCCAGAGTGGACAAGGTCATCCTTTAGTGCCTATTTTATTATAAAATGGCTCTTAAATATCTAGTCAGGCTCCTTTTTTGGGTAATTTTTAATTAGATGACAAGCAACACGTTCCTCAGCTGGAATGCAAACTGGGATTTTATTGATGTGCCTTATGAACTCTCCCAAAATTTCCCACATTTTCTTGAAGGTCACCATTGCTATTTGAGTTATTTTTCTATCTTGAGGTCTTAAGTATGATGGCTTATATTTCAACTTATGACTGTGCATCAGTAAATATCTGCCTAAAATATATTGCAAAAAACGTATCCAAAACAGATCCATTTTTATGCACAACGGGGATTATCAGTATGCTTGGAATGCAACCAGTCATTGACACATCCGACCCAGTAGTATGCTCGATTCAAACAAGATGTATTGCAGCTGTGGTGATAAGGAAGTTAACATTCAACCAGAGTTACTGTTCATGTTGGAATGAATCCATATTTGAGCAGTGGGACACAGTAGCTTAGCTGAACCAACCACGCATATAACATTTCCCATCATCCCCTGCACTGCTCCCTCGACCTTACAGGTTCTGCATGCTTTCGTGGACAGAATGAGTTGGTGTATTACCCGTCCCATCTCTCGTAGCTTAGTGAGCATGACCACGATGGTGGAGTTGTGCTCCCACAGCATCCTCCAGAAGTCCTCGGTGGTCTCTGCCAGCGGGCCCTGTGTGGCCAGGTAGGCCTTCTGCTGTCTGAAGACACAACACACACAGAGAAGGCAGAGCTTTAACACAACACATCATAATTATAAACTTCATGGTGCTTTAAAACCGGTGTTATAGAGCACGAAGCAATAACCCAAAATGGATTTAATGATATAGTTGTGCTGATGTTGTAGACACCCAAAAATGTAATAACAGAGAAGATATAAGGCATGCAACAAAAACTGGTGTCTTATAAAGTGCTCCAGATACATTCACACACAAATGTATTCAAATAAAATTCAAGGGCTATGGAAGAGGTTTCTGTGTTACTCCTCTTTTGTTCTATGAAAGCACTCGGAACCATTTATTGGACATTTATATACGAGTTGTAGGAAAGGGAATCATAACCCATTAGGCCATGCCGCTTAAAAGCCTTGCTTCTCAAAACTGTCCCTCCCTAAATGTCAATAAGACACATTTCTACACATTTAATGAACGCAGCAAATCACCCATGGCAACTATCATCATCATTGAGCTATTTAAACCTGTATAGATCCTCAACACCGTGTTTCTTCCTCCACAGAATGACAGAGAGACAGGGAGGGAGAGAGAGAGGGAGGGAGGGAGGGAGGGAGAGCGCTTGATATGCTCACAAAACTAGGGATGAGCTCATCCACTGAGCCAGAGCTGTGCTGGTGTCCTACGTGACTTTGACTCAGCTGAGCAGTTTTTCTGTCAAACAGCAGGTGGCAGCAGCGCACTGATCAACAGAGTGAGAGAGAGAGAGAGAGAGAGAGAGAGAGCTCCAACACCAAGCAGAGGAAACTATGGTATGCCTTCACATGTTTCAAGCGCATGTAAGTTTGCATTCAGGTGTATACACACACACACACACACACACACACACACACACACACACACACACACAATATATGCGTGCAGTGCTTTCACATGTATATTTAGACACGCTACTACACACACCCAGTCCCACACTGAGCCACGGCTGAACGACTAATGAAGGTGCTGCAGGCGAAGCACTAATGTGGAACCGGGAGATTAGAATATGCTCAGGGCCTCGCTCGCACAAATAAAGAAACAACAGATTGGTTGAGAGGAGAGGAGATGGCGTACGAGGAGGGGAAGGCAACAGACTGAGGAATCAAATTAAAAAAAGATGAAAAGCGAGGGGGGGGGGGGGGGGGGGAGAGAGACAAATGCAAAGTAAAGCGAGGGGGCGCACAAAGTTGAGGGAGAAGACTTGGGGAGGAAAATGTGGAGGAGATGAAAAGAGTGAGCGCTGCTCTCTCCAGCTGGTCGTCAGAGTGCAAAGTAAAACTGACTGCTGAGGAGGAGAAGATAGGAGGGGAGAGCAAAGGGAAGAAAATGAGAACGTATGAAAGGGGAATGTCAGAGCAGAGGAGGAAGAAAGGGAAGGCAAGGAACAGCTAATCAGGGGATGAATGCTAAATTTCAAATTGATATGGTGGACCCCTCTAACCCCCCATAATACAGCCCCTAGCCAAAATAAAAACAATTCCAACCGTATCACACAATACTGACTTCTCTGCACACAGCGTCCTGATGAGCACGTTGCCAAACAGCACAAAGCACTCTCTGCATCATCCCACATGACTGCAGCGCTGGAGGACACAGCGTTTCATTTCAACCTCATTACAATGCTAAAACTCCAGCCTGCATCGGAGCATATCCAGGGCTCATAGCTGGAATCAATGGTTCGCCTCTCATTAGCTTAGCATATTATTGGCTTTTCTTGAAGACGCTGGGGTGAAGGGCACTGGAGGCCCCTGTTTAGTTTTTATTTATGCCCAGGCTTTAAAAGTGGCTTAATCACACAGCGCCGCCGGTGAACACAACAGGTCCCCACCCGGATATGTCTGTCTGCCATGACGTCTGGATGGGAAAATTAAGTCGCATAGGATGGCATCGGTGGGAGGAGAGAGAGTGCGAAGAGAGTTGTGGAGGAGACGGATTAAAGGGGGAGAATAGTGAGAGCCAGAGACTGAAAGGGGTGGAAAAAAACAAAGAAGGAAAATGAAGGGAAAAAAGGAGAAAAGCAGAGAACATGGAGGAGGAAAAAAGAAGAAAAAAACAGGGAGGGAGGGAGGGGTTTGGAAACACTTCATTACACTACTCTCTTGCTGCAATTATGCTATTTACACAGCAACAATAGAGGGTCTGCCTCTGCGGAGCAGTGTCTCATTAACAACAGCACTGGAGGAAGAGGAGGGTGGGGGTGGGGGAGGTGTAGTCTCTGTCACGGCCCGGGAACGAAGCAGAACCCCCGTTTGACTAAATGGCATTTCAGACTGGCTAAATCCATCCCCTCGCCGCTGTACACTTCAACCACAGAAGAGTCGGCTCTTTCTGTCTCGGCCGCGGTACTCAAATTGATATAAAACAGAGAGCTGCCTTTTCATCTTCCTCCCTCGAGGAAGCAATTTGGACTCTCGGAGCAGACAAGAACATGCGGTAGCTTCGATATGAAAGTGTTAGTTGCTCCGCCACATTGACGGAGCAGGCCACTAATACTTTGGATACTGCCCACTGCGGACTCATCTTCAGTCCCCTCCCATACATTTTACACCTGTCCACTAGGAATACTGTGTTTTTCACACCTGGAACCATCTCCGATGCAAGTAAATGACTGCAGACAACCAGTACAGTGCTGTCCGGATGGTAGGACAGGCTATTCCACGACATTTAAAATAAGGCAATGACTGCGAGGTTAAAGTGTAGACTCTCAGATGTAATTTCAGGATATTTACATCCACATCAGAGGAAATGTGTGGGATTATGGCCCTATTTTAGGAGTCAAAAACTAATTGGAAAAGTTATTATAAACCTAAATATTGCCTTGAAGTCTGTGACTCATTAACACCAACACCACCAAGTGTTGGAAGGGAAATTATGGTTCTATGTTTAACTGGAATTACCACCTTGTGGTCTGTTACCACAAAATTGATGTGATTGTCCTCAAGCCCCCATGGAGGATAAGGAAGGTGATGTTCTACAGACGAAAGACCATCACGCTGCGTACCCACCAAACGCGATGAAACTTCATCGCGCGACAAGATTACATGTAAAGTCAATGCAAAGACGCGATTAGACGCTTCATCGCGCCGGGCGACGCGATGGACGCGATAGCGCGGCGCGATGGACGCGTCTTCACGCGAAAAATCGCTTCATCGCGCCATCGCTTCATCGCGCCATCGCTTGAGTTGAAATAATTGAACTTTTGCGGCGAATTCGCGTGAAGACGCGCCGCGACAGCCTATCAGCGTTGAGATCGTCACCCACGTGCTGACGTACGGACGTCCTGGTGTTCCCTCGCTTTTTGCCACAATATTTATATATTATATTATATATATATATATATATTGCCCATAATCAAAGTTGGGGGCGCACGCACGCGCGCGCACACACACACACACACACACACACACACACACATACATATCAATCCCAGCTCTTTCACACACAGAGATCTTTTTTTTTGCGATTGTTTATCACTGGGGCTTATGGCCGGCTATGAAGCACCAGTTCTGGGCAGAGCAGCAGCTAAACCTCCCGGTCCTGTACCCTGGTTAGCAGGTCTTCAAACTGGGCAACAGTCAGCCTGAAGTACCGCTGGAACCGGCCGTCGTCCAGGCGCAGCTCCTGCAGGAGACGGTGGAACTCGCCGAGCTCACGCCGCCTCCGTAGGGTAGCATGCACCCAGAACCGACGTCGGCACCTAGCCCGCAGACGAAGCTGGGAACTTCTCCAGAGTAGATACAGTGCAGCGATGGTGGTTATCTCAGCCATGATCGACGAGAGAATTAAATGGCGGAAGAAATGTTGTTGTTTGGGCGAGCTCGTCGCGCGACGCGATGCCGCGATGAGGCGTTTTTTGGCATATTGGACCGGCGTCAAAACTGGAGCGTCTAGCGCGACGCGATTTCATTTGTCGCGCGATTAAATCGCGTTCATCGCGTTTGGTGGGTACGCGTCAGAGTATTGAAAGCCTGATACAGTTTATCCATCTGTATTGTAGGGCTCCATTGCTGTTACACTGGGTGACCACATCCAACATCCTGCTACATTTAATACTCACTAGAGCACCAAATGTGGACTAATCCCTCACTGAGAGAAGTCCCCAACAAAGACACTATTTACTCCCGTTTGAGTCATGTTTGCTAAAAACTACAGTGCCCAGCTGTTTTGGGGAATTACCGAGCCTTGGGAAGTATTTGTGAGACACTTTTTAAGATCTACATCTTCAGTGAGAACAAACGGATTTGGAAGTAAGATAGTTGTGGTATGGGTAGTGAAGTCACTGGAGTATTGAGAGATGGATTAATACAATATAGCCAATATTGTATTAATCCATTGTCTTTTCATAGCGTGTCTTAATAAGAAATATATAGAACGATGCAGCCTTGTCCTTTAAAGGTCAAAGTCAGCACTTAACTTATTGTCATCATGTTGCTCACATCATCTTGAAGTTGCAGTCCTTTACTGACCTGTATCCGTCGATGCAGCTGGCGTTGATGTAGTCCGAGCCCTCAACGCCACGGATGGGCTGCAGGCAGACCCGGGTGGACTCAAAAGGCATGATGTTGACCAGGCGGTTCTTGAACTTGTTGCAGGGCAAGTTGGCGCTGATGAAGCGTGACGTGTGGGCTTTGGAGTTGGCCAGTCTCTGTTTAATGAAAAGGTTGGAAGGAATCAGACAGGGAGAGAGATGGAGAGAGAGAGAGAAATGAGTGACCTGTGACCTGCAGTAAACTAATTGTCTGCAAATCTTCCCTGTCAAGTCTGTATTTGGACTTAAGGTGCCCTGTCAAGACGAAGAAGAGATGCTGCTGGTAGGTTAACTAAAGGCAGTGGACTTGTCTCCCAGACAGTCCCAGAGCTTGGAGGACCGTGGGTGTGACAAGCTCCTGTGCTGTCCATCTGTGCTCAGCACAGATGGACATCCACACAGTGTGTATGGACAGTCATAGTACTCCGGGAGAATTTGTGTGTGTCTGTCGTGGCCAGACTGTGTGGGCATGGAGGCTGTGGCCCCCACATACGCCGCAATCATTCTCTCACTCTTTCATTCTCCGTTGTTGGCAGGAGTGTAGATGCTATTATCACTTCAAACAGAATGGATCATGGTCATAAGAGGGCTAATGGCAGCGCCGCACTGGGAGGAAAGTGTGTAATAACATCACAGTCGATGGCTTTTGACAGAAGGTGCGCGTGTGCGCGTGACTGCGAGTCACCTTGAACACCAGCTGTGTGTGTGCCAGTGTCAGTCATTTTTTGTAAATCTCCACAAATAAAGTGCGTTGTTGTGATGTGTGTTTATGTGCGTTTGTTCTGGTCCATTTGTCCCTGAAACGTGGGATCCTATGTACTGATGCTGCACTGCTGCTGTGGATGTGGAGACAAACGTGCACTGGCTGGTACGGTGAATTCATTATTTCAAACTGGTTCAAACCTTGGTGTGATCCCACCAGTGCAGTACTGACACCCTGGGCAGAAGGTCAGAATTCGCACGTGCAGACCGGCGCCCTTATTACAGCGTTAACACAATAAAGGTGTGGGTACAGCCAGGTGCTTCCAAACCACAGTGGATTGAGATTATTTTTAAAACGGTTCATTATTATGAAATACTCACTTCCTGCACAGTGTTACAATGTCACCTATGCAAACTACCCGGAGCATTATAAATGAGAAAAGGCTTTTCTGAAGTGTCTTTTCTCATGTTAAATAGTCCATTATATCCTGCAAGAGAGCATTTTTACACCACAAAAAGGTCATCAAACAGAGCCTGAGATAACACCTTGTCTGAGGAGTGTTTTCATCAGTTACCTTGAACTCCAACTCCATGGCAGTGACTGTCTCGCCGGCGGGGGGCTGGGTGAGTTTCTGGATGTGGGCGTACAGGTTTCGCGCGGGGACCTCGGTGTTGCCGCAGGTGGCGGCCTCGAGCAGCGCTTCGTGGATGAAGATGTACTGGTCCTCGGTCTGGACCATGTAGTTCCTCTGGGCACGCATGCACGTCACATGGCCATAGATGTCGACGGACTTCTCGTGCTTCATGCGCTCCAGCATGGCGTCGATCACGATGAAGCAGCCAGTCCTGCCCACGCCCGCACTGATGGAGACGAGAGAGGCAGAGGAGGGATGAGCAACTTTATGTTCCACTAACAGATAGTTGTTCACACAGTGTAAGAAGATCCACGTGTTGTTTCACGTCTCCAGAGACAAAACTAGCACCAAGGTTATCAGTGTTTAGCTGGAAATCTAAAGCACTTAGAAGCTTTTCAATCACAGCTCTCCTCAGTTCATACATCTTAAAAGAGCGCTTTATTATAACGTGTCAATTTTCCCATCAGAATGTGAACTCTGCTATCGTTTGTTGTTCAATCAAAATGCAACTTCACATTATATGCGGTGATTATGCATGGAGAAATGTTCTTCTGAATGTGGTCAAAAATGTTAAACAAACTGAGAGGAGTCACGACGCACTGAGAATGTGTAATGTAAGTTAAGTTCTCCAATCCTATCATGTTCTCTCTGCTTTGAGAGCTGAAAAATGGACATTTTACTTCCCAGTTTATGTGATTTACACCCTCCAGCACAAGAGCTGCTTGTTGCTGCTGATTGTGCACAACGCTTGTGATTGTCGAGCAATTTCTCGACCGGCTGGAACGCAACGCGAGGCAGAACTGTTGAGCCAAATTCACGGAGGAGGTGTTGACCCCAAAAACAGGATTCAATCACCTCCTATTGAATGTGGTGTCCTTTATGGTGCATTGGCTAATATTTGATGAAAGAGGACAACTCTGTTTTAACCAATCCTGTGGAAATAAATAAATGCGATGGTGACAATTAGAAGTTAATTATCTGTATGTGATGCTCAACTGGTTCCAGTCTACACCCACCTGCAGTGGACCACCATTGGTCCGGCATCTGGAGGATTGCAGGCCTTTACCCGCCGTAGGAAGGCCAGGATGGGGGTGGGGTACTCAGGCACCCCATGGTCTGGCCAGGCCATGAACTGGAACTGTCTCACCTCTCTCTTCTCACTGGAGCCATTCTGCAGGACAGTCAGAGGGCCGGTTAATTAGAAGGATGGAAGCTTGTCAAGATATCCTGGCATAGCACTGAGGGAAAACTTTCAACAGGTTAAAGTCACAGGGTTTTAATGAAAGGGAGCTGACATTCAACAATTGAATTTAATCAGAAATGTAGCAAGCAAAGGTCTCGAGCTAACTCATAACTTTGATAATACCAGTGAGTATCACTTTGGGATTGAACTCAGCAGTTTCTCGGAAACGGTTTCTTGGCATTGTCACCGTTCCTGACGGACACCGCTCAGTTGGAGACGTGCATTTAATTAAGAATTATAATAATGAAATTATAAGGAAGTAATGGAAAAAAGAATGGGAAGAGGAGAAATAAAGGACACATCAGTCACATCATCGTGGCACGGAAGTATATGAATCAAAGTAAAAAAGTGAAATATTGTATTGCCTTTTAGAGAACAAGAGACCAATCTTGGCTGTTAAAAACCAATTACAGCAGTGGAAAAAAAAGATTCCGGTTGTAATAGCCTTTATCTTTCTTCAGAAAACTAGAAAAGAATTACATTTTAAAATGTGATCCCAGTAATGATGAACTACAATGACTTACTGGGAACAGGTCCTTCATGAGAAGAATATATATATATACAATTTGTAAACAGTATGATACACTGAATCCAAAATTTTCAGAGATGAACTTGCATGCATGTATAAAATATCACCATAACCAATAGCTGATAAGATTTGTACATGATTTAAGGTTTTCCTTATTACAAAAAAAAAAACAGTATTTGTTTAGAAATAGAAACCTAACTTCACCCTGAGTTTTTCTTAGTAGGACACTATGTTTAAAAGACAAAATGGTCTGCTAGGGAAAAAGTCCCAGGTATTTATAAGATGAAACCCATTTAATCCACATATTATTTAAAGTTACAATCCCATATATACCTACGGAAGAGGATTAGGGCCATATGTGAATTTTGTTTTTGAATTCTGACTTTAAAGTCAGAATTCTGAGAATAAAGTCAGAATTCTGAGATTAAATTCAGAATTCTGAGATAAAAGTCAGAATTCTGAGGAAAAAAAAGTCAGAATTCTGAGAATAAAGTCAGAATTCTGAGATAAAGTCAGAATTCTGAGAATACAGTCAGAATTCTGAGAATAAAGTCAGAATCTCACAATTCTGAGATTAAAGTCAGAATTCTGACTTTAATCTCAGAATTGTGAGATTCTGACTTTATTCTCAGAATTCTGACTTTATTCTCAGAATTCTGACTTTCATCTCAGAATTCTGAGAATATAGTCAGAATTCAGACTTTTATGTGGCCCTAATCCTCTTCCGTATATACCACATAGTATGTCTCCGTGCAAATGTAAAAGGCAGTACTGTACCTTGTAGAGGGCAAAAGTACGGACGCTGTAAGTGGCCAACTCCACAGTGTCCAGCATGGTGACCTGGATCATTCCATAGGTCTCTGTCCCTCGCACTGGCCAGTACTGGTCACACTTCACCTGGCAGAGCAAGAGAGAGGGCACGCTGTCAGGAGTGAACCGCTGCTAACATCTAGCGCGAGGCTTGTAGGATCACACTGATTAACACGGGGGGAACATTAGAGAGGTCACATCAAAGGCTGTGTCCACCGTCTGATTAAGAACTGGAGACTCCGAGTCAGCTCCCGTGTCTGCTCAAAAGTGAGCACAATGAATGAATTAAGCATGTGCATGTGTATCCGTGTGTGTCTGCATTTGAAGCAGGCTTCAAAAGGGCATTCAAAAAAAAAGAAGCCCGCTTTGTCTTTTACCGGCCTGTGATCATTTTCAAATAGCTAATTGCCGGGTGGTTTGCAACCCTTTATCATGTTTGCTTTTGACACATTCGTGATTATTGGGCACTGCACTTGTTTCACTCTGTGTATCTATGACAAACTGACAAATTGGCCTTTGACACAATTTTCACTTTACTCTCTTTGAAAGGATCAATTGTTGACCTCCTATTTACTTATTTCTACACTTAGATGAATCTCATCAGATTTAAGAAGACTCCTTACTGGCTGTGGGCTCTGGTTTGAAACCAGCAATAATAAGGTGTCTGTTCTTCAATCTAGTATCAAAATAACTACTTCTGAATAATTTGTATCTGTAATTAAGTATCTGGAGGTGATGGGTCACATCACTTTCTAAACACTTGGAGTAGCCCGCTGATTGGTCTTGCTTCTAGCTTCTGGGCTCGGTTTATTCTCTGTGGACATTTTTTTAAGACTAAAATCTTGTTTGGAGAAACAGTCCATAATAATTTGCTTCACCTTCTAGGTGTCTTAATGAGAAGATGACCCCGTTTTCAGTCAGTCACCGGCAGTCTGAATAATACCACCGGGGATTGACTTGGATAACATTAGGGGAAGAGATGTGGTGCGGATAAGCTAATCATATTGATACGGCAGTGCCGAGCTGACATTTGGAAGCACCCTGGCCGTCTCAGCGAGCCGGTACAAATCGACAAACAAAATGCGTTAAAATTCTCCCCCTCACATTTCACCTTCCCTCGGTGACAGCTCCCATTCAGAGGTAGAGGTAGACCTTGCAGGAGAAACTCAACTGAGTGATGGGGAACCGCTTGAAGTACAAACATATGGATTAGCAGTCACCATCGTAATGAATATCTCCGTGCTGTTGCAGGTTCGGTGGCATATTCTCCCTCGCAAAACACACATAAACAGGCACAGACGCACCATCACCTGCTTCTGCTTTGAACCTCGCTCCTCACGTGACGTCGCCTGGCCTTTTGCAGAGGACACAGACCTCTTATCTAGACACATATCCACACAAGTGAGTAATACCTCTGGTCTCGCTTCAAATCCTGACCTTTTAGGGTTTGCTAACTGGTAATGATAGTGCTAGGGGAAGCTAAAAGTTTCCTGCAGCTGGATCTTATCACATATGTCGAGCTCTTGCCATGTTTGGCATAAGATATTTGTCTGGCTGGGTGGTGGAGGTTAAACTCACCACACGGGTAGGTCCATGTGGGAGAGAGAAAGAGACAAAAGAGCATCACAGCTTTGGATAAAAGCGTCTGCTAAATGCCCCGAATGTCAATGTAAATGACAGAAATTGTAAAAAAACACAATGGGCCCTAGTTTCGTAGACCAGGCGCAGTCAGCTTTCAGCGCACCTGCGCCGCGCCGACGGGGTGTGTCCGCCTGGACTTTGCAAGTTTCGTGCACCGCAGCAGGCTCGCGCAGGCACACCTCCGGTCTCACCCACCGGCGCAAGTGGGAAAGAGGGAGGAGAAGAAGGCGTGAGTGGGAGACGAGGAGGAGACGAGGCGTGGACTGAGATTAATACAGCCGATTCAGATCTTCACCAATCAAATGAGCTCCTCTCCTCTCCTTTAATGCGTTAGGGGAGGTTCAGTGCAAGATCCGTCACTTGACAACCCGATGACAGAAGCAGCGCCGCCGCTCCCACCACGCGCATCACGCGCTGTGCGCGCGTATCATAATAATATCAATGCCGATATTATAAGAAACAGGAGAGAGAGAGGGAGATGTTTTGGTCCGAGAGGCTGAGTTTCCGTTACGCGTGCCATCCGCCTTTGATCTGACGTCAGATGTGACGGGACAATCTATATAGATATAAATTCACATGTTGATTCAATTAGTTGCATTAAATAGTGTTTGTTGTGATTATGTATTGCATTTAAATGTGCCTGGAACTGTGGAAACCTGCCTATGAGGTCTCGGTGACGTGTGCGCACTGCGCGCCGGTCCGCCAAACTTCCGATCCGCCAGCTGTGATTCGCATTGAATCAATGGACTTTATTTACGCCTTGCGCCTTGCGCTGAAAGTAGACCAGGTTGGAGCTGGCGAGCTTTCAGCGCAGTCTCGGCGAGGCTTTTTGTCACGAAACTTCCGCTACGCCAAGCTGAATCTGTGACGCCTCCCCCTGCTGCGCCGCCACACCCATCTTGGCGCAGGCGATCCACCAAACTGCCACACTGACGGTGCGCAAGGCTGCGCGGGTCGAAACTTGCACTGCGCCGGCTGCGCCACCCTGCGCCGGTCTACGAAACTAGGGCCCAATGAGTCTAATCATGAGTACAGCTGGCATCAAGTGGTGTCTTATTAAATGCCCCTTCATTATCGACTTGCAGTAGTTTGTCTGATGCACACGGATGGGATTTTTCATTACATTTCCACATATTAATTCATTTTCATGTTGGTAACTGATGCAGATACAATCAATTAAATTCACAGTTAGACGCTGATGTACTGTATATCACAGACATGCGGCCAATTTTTTAGTTAACTAAAAATAATTAACATGAAAGAGAATTCTTAATTTCTGTAGCGTAGGTTATAATTAGGATTTATACACACCAGTGTTCAAAGAGTAAATAAACACTAAAAATATTCAATTAATATATACTGTATACGGGAGAATTCTTGTCACAGTATAAATGTCAGCAATGCAGATAAAAAGTCCACTCATATAATCGTACTTATTAACGTACATTCCAGCTCTAAATGTTCTACTGAATATTTAAAGGCACCCAGATGAAACATGGTTCAACCCCCATTAGTAAAAGAGAGGTTTTTGTTTGCATCTCTCTCCAGGAGGCCGACTCATTCTGAAACGTGCGCGGCCAAGAGGCCGTTCCGTTTATCTTTAAGGTTCTTAAGTTGTGGTGAGGGGATTTTGTTCATGGATGCATGGATGTCTAAGATCAAAGCAGGAGGGCATATTCGTCCTCCACAGCTCTGAAATTACCACTCAGGCACACTAAACTTATGGAAAGTGCTTTTGCGCGGATGTGTATATCCTCGCTGCCATATAGAGAATGTGTAATAAAAATCATCTCATCAAAAATATCCACAAACCATATCTGCAGATATTCTCCAAGGTACCAATAAATGAGCTCTGTTCCAAAAAGACCTAGTGTGCCCCAAAATTTGCCTAAATGATTGATTGCATCGATAGCTGAAAATTGAAATAGATGATGGTACGTTTTGAAGGATGGTAAGTCATTTAAGTCTTCACTTGACATAACGATAGCTTTTTTAAAGACACTATAGATACTGAATAATGGACTGAGCCTCCTGTAACGACCCCCCCCCCCCCCCACACACACACACACACACACACACAAAGAAATCAATGTCTAGGTTTTTGGCAATGAACTATTTCATTTACAATCCCTGTTACTTCCAGTTCTCGGTCTGGGGACTCTTCTTCATTAGGGCCCACGCTAATAAAGGAAACCACATACTGGCAGGGCTCCACACTGATTTATTTCCTCCAAGGAATCCGTGAGCATGTTCTCAGAGTGGTAATTAAATAAACCCATCCCAATTTAGAATCTCAAGTTGCCCATGTGTTGCTTCTTTTCGCTGCTTTTATTGGCTTGAAGGTATTTTTACGGGCGCACAGGAGTTGTTGGTGACGAGCCTCTAAACTCAAGCACTCAATTTCTATCTATGAAATGGCATGGTGGTGCCAAAATAAATACGTAGCAATCAAGTAATGGACTCAACTGTTTCTTATGTTTCTTATGAGGGTATGTGCATGTTGTCATTAGGGGTGTGAATCTTTGGCTTCACAGCGATTCGATACGATTAATGATACAGTAGTTGGCGATTCGATTCAAGGAGGATTTTTTGTTGTTGTAAAAATTCGATTTGATTGAGTAATTTGTAACCAAAATTCTATATCCATTAAATAAACATGCAATAATGCGAGTGAGACTATCTGTATTCTTCTGAAAGCGGAAAAAATAACATATTTATTCTATAAAAAGTAGTCCTGCATAATATTTTATGCTGAATACAAAAATGTAATTAAACATTGCTCAGTTATTTTTAACATTTTTCAATAGACTACATGCTGGCAGGGGAGAGAGTGTCTTAAACGTATTAAAACATTAATCATAAGTAAGAATCACGTTTAATCCGATTAAATGCATTTATATTGATTTTTGGTGAAGCCAAAAAGATTTGTTACACCTCTAGTTGTCCTCATATGCAAAGTTGCCATGGTAACTGCACCATAACAACCAAACAAACAGTATGATGGAAAAAGATAAAATGCATTTTTACTCCACAAACAGATTGCGAAGGAATTCATGGGAAAGTTTTGCCGAAGACTCGGGAGAGGAGAAGCAACACGAAGCGATACAGTCCAAAGACAACCAAAATACCCTTTGAAGTGCTTGTGACTTTGATCAGGCTGACAAATCCTGCTTTAAAGTAAGACCGGATGTCTATCTGCCTTCAGGCATGGTTTGGTGCACATTACTTCCCCCGATATTGAGCTACATAAATCTATACATACTGTATATATGTCAGTAAACTCCCTTTCTGGCCACAGTTCAACTTTCAAACACCGATCTGATACGACTGATGCAGTGGACTTCAACGGCCTTCAGATCTACAAGAAAGTGATCCGTCCTCCTAGTATCTCAGCCCGCCTCACTACATACCACCTGTTGGTTGATTTGGTCCAATCAGAATCAGTTCATCTGCTGCATCAATATTGATGATATTTCACAGCACTTAAATGTATTTCTGGCTTCTTTATTGACTGGTTTATGATTAATATATCATCATATACATTATTAGGTAGTAGTCATTATTTTCAACTTATCATTAACATTTAGAGTTATTGAATTGCTCATTAAAGTACAGTTTCACTTCAACTGTCTTTTATTGTCTTTTTTTCTTCTTTTCATATTTTACTGTGCGTAAGAGAAAGTGGATTTTGCTATTTTAAATTGACTCCCTCCAGCGTTTTTAAAATATAAATCAACTCTACCAAGAGTTAAATATTGAGTTAATACTGACATCTTCTCGAGGCAATTACTATTTAGTGTTACAAAAGAATATATGGATTAACACCACACCAGCCTGATGATTTTGATGTGTATGTTGTTTATTATCAAAAAATGTCTTACCCGTGACTTCTCCTCCAGTCTGGTCATCATGACGATGGTGTTGGATCTTTGCTCCCACACCATCCTCCAGAAGTCGCTCAGTGTCTCTGGCAGCGGCCCCTGCGTAGCGATGTAGGCATTCTGCTTCCTGTAGCCATCGATGTAGTTGGAATTGATGTAGTCGCTGCCTGGAACGGCTGTGAGTGACATATTACACAGTAGGGTTAAGTCGATCTAATTAGGAGGCTCGTAAACAGAGAGTCATTTTAATCAAAAACGCATGATAGATCACATAAGATGCATGGTGCTTTCCAAACAACATGTTATGGCCAACACTCTACAGAGAAGCGAAGATAAATATGTAAAACATGTAAAAATATGACACAAATAACTTCTTGATCCTGTTTGAATCGTGGCATTAATTACACATATGATTCTTGTCAATTTAAAAGCTGATTTTAAAGTATGTTGGAGTCGACACCTCTAGCTCCTCACAGGAACAGCAGGTCTAGCATCCCGGCTGAGAATCTGACAGATGTAGTTCTACTAAAGGATGCAACAACAAAACCGACTGTAGACTGCAAGTTTTTGGACTTTCTTTCAAATTGAAAAACATTATGTGTGTATTATTCACGGCGCAATTCAAACAGGATAAAACGTTATTTCTGGTTGACTGCTGGCGCCAACTACTATTGTACATCTTTTCTTCAAAATAAGGTACCGGGGGAGAGTGGAAGGGCTGTGACTTAGACTCTCTATATCGAAGCAAAAAGGGTACATGTGTTTTGTGTTTAAACAGGGGATTTTTAAGACAGCAGCAGCTGCAGGCATAAAACATGTCCTTGGTACTTGTGAAGCAGGTCTTCATCGACGGCAGCCTCAGTAAACAGTTATCTGAGGGGTTGAGTGGTTACATGAGCTCTTACCATCGACAGAGGTGAGCACCACTCTGGAGTGGTCATAGGCAATGACGTTTGCATAGCGATTCTTTGGCTTGTTGACCTCCATGTTGGAGTTCTCCCAGGTAAACTGCTGGCCTGGATCAATGGACTGTGAGAGAGGGCAGAAAGGAAAAGAGACAGAGAGAGTGGGTGGAGAGACACAGACAGCGGGGAGGGAAAGAAAAAAGAAGCACAACATGAGGCTCTTGAGTGCTGAATGGATCATAAGGAGCAACACAGGGAAAAAGGAATCCGTTTATCAACAGGTTGATTATTTGCATTACATTTAGCCTTGAATGCTAATAAAGCAGACGTATCAAGGCAACTGTTTTGGTCATTTAAATGAAGGACGACAACACAAAGGCCATCGTCCATTGACTGAGCCAAGAGAGTATCCATATACCTCCAATTTCAAAATCCAACATAATAAAAATGTTCATTTTCAATGAGAAATTACTGAAGGTTTTGCTGAAGATTGCAGGCAAAGACCTATATTTAGGATGGTCCTATTGAATTACTGAATTCTGAGAAGTCAAACGCATGACTTGTTTCGGTAACCAAGATTATTCTCATCCTCCCTCTTTCTTTCTTTTCTCATCTTCTATTTCTGTTGCCCTTTCTTATCTTGTATTTTGGTGTCACTCACCCCCCTCTCATCCTCTCTCTGTTTCTAACCCTTTTCCCTTTCGCGTCATTTGTCTCTCGGGCCAAGACGACAGTGGACTGCATACATATTGATCCAGGGAGATATGTGACGGCCTCCCCATCCCTTGGCTCGATAATGTCACAGAGTCTCTTGTTATTCTGAATCGATCTCCCTCAGCTCGCACCGGAACCATGTCCACTAATTCCCCAGACCTTTCCGCCTCGCAAATCCAGTCTGAACGACACCTTCGAGGTTCCTTCACTTACTTAACCGGGCTGCAGTTCTAATTGAATTATTAGAGGTTATCTTGTGTCAAAACGCGACAGCTCAAACAACATGATTATTATTGGATAATGGCTCAAATAAAGAACACGAGGTGAGGCCTGGAGAGGCCTTCACTACACATAACGCATGTGTAGGTTTACCCTACTGTAACTATCGAGATGCTGTACAGGTACAGACAACTGGCGTCCACCATGCTGTCCTATGGAGTGAAGTGGCACCTACATGGGTGAAAATATGGCTTTAAAAAAGAAAGAAAGAAATCCTCCAGTACAGCTCCAAATTGCTCAGCACTAAGAATCATGTGGACACAGGCCTATTGCTGCTGATGAGCTCAGCGCTGCCAATTTCTCTGCCCCATGTCCTCCAGTACGAAGAGAGGGATTTCATTTGCAGTCTAAACATGTCATGTCCATTAGGAAGCTCAGTGAACACAGCAGGCACGCGAGACTGACGACAACGAGCTGACGCGTCAGCTAGAGATGGTCGGAAGAGGTGAGGAGCAAACACCTCGTGGGTTCCCGCTGACACACTGGAAACGCTTTCAAATGAGCAGAACGATGCCGTGACGACAGCAGCGTGATAATGCTTCCTAGCATAAAAAAAAAGACTATCGGGGGGGGGGGCATGCCCGATTGTCAAACCCTGCTCATTAGCCAGTGTGCTCATTGCTCAGTGTGATGGGGACCGGCGTTGGTGGTAAAGGAAGTGTCAGGCCGCCTCAAACATCGGGGAGGGGAAAGTTGTGAAGCCTCGACGAGTTCTGTGCCTTGGGGTAAGGCGCGACGGGAGCAGCCGGCGAACGTGACTGTGACAAAGCGCCGTGAGCTCCGCCACAGCGCCTCAGCTGGCACGGAGATGGTCGGCCATCTGCCGGGCCGCGGAGGGGGTCTTCCCTGGC
Source organism: Chelidonichthys spinosus (assembly GCA_029853015.1). Taxonomy (NCBI): domain Eukaryota; kingdom Metazoa; phylum Chordata; class Actinopteri; order Perciformes; family Triglidae; genus Chelidonichthys; species Chelidonichthys spinosus. The sequence goes on along the minus strand of CM056827.1, from coordinate 18,203,024 downwards.
TTGGAATGACTGGTGCAGAGGGGGGATCGGGGCCGGGCAGGTTGCCTGCAGTCGTACAAGCCACTTCTCTGGCTCGATTCGTTTACACTAACTCAGCAGGCCGGGAGGGTGATGTGCTGGAGAGGCACTGAGCAACACAAGAAAGCACTTAGTTGAGCGCAGATTCTTTCACCGAGTTTGACTCATCTCCCCAGTTAGCTGCTAATTTTGTGGAAATCCCATGAATATTGTTTTATGTATTCATATCATATTATATGTGTGTCTTTATTACAAGGACTCCCTTTTACAGAAGGGATGCTTTTATACTGTATCCTCCAAAATGACCATGAAGTTGAATAAAATAAGAGAAAAGAAACAAAAACTTGGCCGTAACCTTCTTGAAGGTGGGATTTTGTTAGTTTTCGCTACAACCGAGAAAAACTCATGTATGAAATCTGAATGAATTCAAGGTTTCAACTTGCTTATGCTTGACAAAGTACACAAACATTGGATGTTGGTGGAAGCACCATATGGTTCTAAGTGTTTTTGTGTTTTTTTTCATGTGGGCAATGCCACCGGGTAGATGGTAGAGCAGTAATGTAAGTTTATCAAACAGATGTTATTTTCACAGTAAACGCTGGACGGGGAAGATAAAAGGCCAGTTATACAAGTTTGGGCTCATGGTGATGCTCGGGGAAAGGTCACGAGTCCAGCGAAATAAATTAGCTGTTTTTCTTTGGAGTGTGACATTGCACTGCAAATTCCATGCAGTCGCAACATATGCTGGTGGCAGACAAACAGACGATCACATTACTTTTTAGGTAGGTCAATGGATCCCTCAATGTGAGGAATAGAGCTGATTAGACAAAACAGATTGAACATTCAAAACAATAAATAAAAGACGGCGCTTGTTTTCCTGTTTTCAAGGATGCCTCGGCTCTTCATCTGGCATCGGTTCATCCCCAAACCAACTATGTGGCACTTTAAATGCAAATGTGCTCCCCCTTTTTTTTATTTTTAAGAAGAACACTGACAAGAGATAATCCCTCACCAAGTTGCATTGGGGAGCCCGCCTGCAAAATACCATTCTTTGGGAAAAACATCAAGATGCGCACAGATTGCTTAAGCAACTCGCCACCTGCTAGCTTTGTGAAAAAGTATCTCGCAGCTTTCCACGTAAGTGTTGGTTTCCTGGTGGGATTGGTAACAGAGCTGTAAAAATGACTGAAGAATGTCTATGAAAGAGGTCTTCCATTATCCTTTAGAATACATGCATATGGGATCAAAGAGGCATAAACACAAAACTTCCTCCCGGACACGACAACAGAGGAGCACATTTCCATGTTTGAAAGGGAAGAAAACGCTGCTTCAGCGTTAGTGCGCGGCTCTTACCTCGTACTCCTGGGAAAAGCGGAGGCCGTCATTGGCCTTCAGTCGCTCTATGTGGTCGGCCAGGTCGCTGACGGTAATGGGTGGGTGCTCCCGCATTCCTGGTAGAGGAAGAAGAGAAAAAAAGGGTGAGATCTATGTTTTTTTTCTACATCGGAGGTGGTACTACACAAACACTGGTTGGACCACAGGGTGAGTGAGGCTGCCGGTGGGACCATGAAGTGGCTGTGTAACGGTGAGCAGAGTGCAGTTTGTTCAACAATGCATGAAGAAAGAGAGAGAGAGAGAGAGAGAGAGAGAGAGAGAGAGAGAGAGAGAGAGAGAGAGAGAGAGAGAGAGAGAGAGAGAGAGAGAGAGAGAGCACACAAGTTGAAACAGGCTGGTGACATTTGGTGATATCATCATGCTAAGTGAGGAGGACAGAGGTGGGCTGGCACAGTGATGCACATGAGTGACTGGGTGAGCATGCTCCTGGAGGGAAGCAGGAGGCAGACATCGCTCTGACTCCACAACGCTCATCTGGTGGCAGAGGTGGGATCAGAGCAAGAACCCACAAGTCTCTACAAATCAGTCACACTGCCACTTTCCAGAAAAGAAAAAAAAAAAAAAAAACCTGACTGGTCACCGGCCAAAACTCATTTCTTTGAAAATCCCTTTCCCTACAATGGACTATCTTTCAGCCCAGCCCGGAGCGCTTGGGCTGGATTAATTTCAACTAACCCCCCCCTACCCCCGCCGCTCTCTAGATTCCTCATCGCCGAGTTATTGGATGATTTATTGCTAATCTACCGACACAAATTTCCCCCTGTGCCTGTGAACTTGGCAAGGCTCTGTGCTTAAACGGATTGCTGGGACCTTGCCTTATGTGTTAAAAGTTAACCGTAAGTGACGCATGACAAGGTTCCAAAGTTCTACACGGAGCATTATTAACCTTACATACATGGATATCCTCTAAGTCCAACACTTAAAACACTTTAAAGAAGGTACACACATTGATATAGCGCCTTTGGCTGAATGCATCTATAAGGTCATGGGTCACACTTTCAGATGAGAGACTGCTGCACGCTCATTATTCCTGTAATGCTAATGGCTAATGGCTGGTAACTATGGCCACTGCACAAGATGAGACCAGGCCAATTACACTAATTTAATACTATCACACCGAGGGACCTATGAGCACATTAGCATCAGTGTGTATGTGTTTGTGCGTGTTCACCCAGGTCTTTTACAGCCACGTTGTTGGGTAAATGGAGAGTGAAGCCCTAGTTAATGAGGCTAATGCACAGCAAGAGTAACTGTCCGCACTGCTCAACTATCCATGAAACCATCTATTCCTCTGCTCCCGCACAGGAAAAAAAAAAAAAAAGGTGTTGCGGGAGGTTCCCCGGCCAAAGAGAGGACACCGCTGCATCCGCGGAGCACCGGGGGGCTACAAGCTTGTGGGCTTGTGATGTCTGTCAGGATTGCGTCGGGGGGAATGAGATCAGGAGCGAGTGAGAGGGGGAGGAGGAGAGACTGCATGTGTGGGAAAATACAGAGTAGGTCAGAGAGCAGACTAACTTGGAGTGTTGGGGCAGCGATGAGAGCTGGGACCTGTGGAGAGAGGAGAGTGAAGGAAGGAGGAAGAAGAATACTCAATCAATGGGGGATGGCTCAGGATCAGACCAGGGCCCAACAGTATGTGCAAATAATCTTCCAAGCAAGTTGGGAAGTGTGCAGCGGGTGGTGTTTGCTCTCTCAGGGAAAATTCAAGTAGTGTTGTTTGGGCTGTTAAAAAGAAGTAAGACTTAAGAACACTCTTTTATTGCTCAGAGTGAACTACATAACTGAGAACAGGGGACTGCATGTTCAGGAAGTTTGACTTCTAGGGAACTTTCATTGTTTTGGCCAAGATGGAAATTGGTTATGACAAACTTATAATCGCCAAAGTAATCTGGGAATGTGAGTGATCGAGTTGTAATCACGAATCTAAATCACAAAATGTATAATATCATTAAAATACACCTCTGTGACTCCGTAATTGGAACTACATGCTATATCTGAAGTGTAAACCTCAAGAGATCTCAGTTTGGTATTTGCAAATACTATCTGAACCAGATCTGCCCAGGATAAACCGGGTCAGGCACTCATAGGTGGGGCCGAAGTCTGTTTAACAAAACCAACATGCTGGAGACACGAGCTGCACATCGGCTCGACCACTTAACGACAATCAGAATCAGAGCAGCGACGTTCGCCTTCTGTGGCTGAATCACAGGGAGAACGAGCTGCCGAGGAAAGACCTCGGAATCTCACAGCGTTTTCACGAGGCAGACGCAGCCATGGTGATTTCTGATAATCACCCCACTTGAAACAGAACAGCGAGGGGAAGGGGGAGAGAAAGAAGGAGAGAAATGTTGACGTACAGACTGAGAGAGAGAGAGAGGGAGAGAGGGGGGGGGGGGTCAGAGCGAGAGAAAGAAAGAGAGAGAGATTACCCTACGGGAGGAAATGGAAGACAAAAGAGGAAAGAGGTGGAGTGGGAGGATGGAAGAACAGGGCTCTTTTAGCGGCAGCGCTGCTTAATTCCTCTGCAGGGGTTCAAAGAGGCTGTGTGTGTGTGTGTGCCGAATGGGATCTTTAATAACCCGTGAGAGGAGACACACACACACACACACACACACACACACACACAGAGAAAACACACAGGCGCGTACAAACACGCTTGCTCCGGGTTGACATTTTCTCTCAGCTATATCGTTCCCTTCGCCTGGCTCACCTTGACATCAGAGGCAGCAGGACTCATTACCAGCTAGGGGGAATGAAAGGATCTCATGGCAGGAGGAGGAGCGAGGACCGGGGGGAGGAAGGAGGAGATCAGGAAGAAAAAGGAAGAAGGCTGATGCTGAGGCGGAACCCTGACACAACACCCACCCCGCCGCGCGTGGATGGAATGAGAATTCACTCGGCCTGTACTCCAATGACACCGTCCAGAGCTCGGTATGATGGTGAGCATGATTTGTGAATTTTCTATATTGACCGATTTTTTTTTTTTTTAAGAACTGGTCAGATTTACAGCCCTGAGGATAAATTACAAAATAAGCAAGACACATGAATTTCATACAGAAACATCTGCTACAAAGCCCTGATAAACAAGCGATCCATCAAACGAACAGGAAGGCAGGCGTTTATTGCAGAAGTACATTGCTCTTGGAAAGGCTGAGCTTAGTTGAAAAAAAAACAAGAAAAATCATTCCAAAATGCAATATATATAATTTAAAAAAAAATCTTCACTATTAAAAGTATGATTCCCCTTAGATTTATTCGTTGTATATAGTATATATATAGTATAAATCTCAGGGAATTTCGGAATGAAGCCATTTCAAATCCTCAGTCACAAAGGCAGCATAGACCTTTTACTCATTTCTAATGAAAGGAACACCGACTGAGCCTGCAGTTTCCCCACTATGCAAGTCATTGAGAGGAACTGGAGGTTGATCATGTGTTCATGTCTCAGCACAGAGTTTCCAACTTATAAACGGCATCCATGTCAACATCCAAGTGGTAATTACATGTTATATAAATGGTGCACAGCATTTAAAACCGTTACGCAACCAATTCCATTATCATACAACCATCAAGTTGACAACATAGACAACCCATCCCATCTGACATGAACACAAATGTTCATTCGAGGGCAGTAACGGAGGGAAAGCAGAGCAAAGTCAGCGTAATATAGCTGCATGGATGATCGTTAGAGCGTGGCTTATTACCTGGAGTCTGGTAGTTGAGTCTTCTCATCTCGACAGGGTCGGAGGAGTTGGCCAGCAGGGAGTCTTTCACCCCACCTGAGTGCTCGTCTTTAGGTAGGGGTGACGCCCGCTTCCTGGGGTGATAGAAACATACAGGAGGTCATTAACCATATCATACACCACCTTCTGCTCAATGTGAGAGCTCTAACTCAAACATCAATTTATCCTGCTAAGTGCATATGGACATGGAGAATGACATCAGTGTATCCATTATGTATTTAGAAAAAAAGGACTAAAGGAAACACTTAATTCACACTGAATTCACTTAATGAGGTGAATGGCATAGTTAATAGTTCTAGAAACTAGTTGTGAGGGTCGGTAACTCGAGAGACGCTAGGTACCAGGGCATTACCCCCATTAGTTTGACAACTGGAGTTTAATGTGTTTGAAGAAATGCCATCATTTTCCTGGAGTGGGCTAGGTTGGGTTTGTTTGCTGCTGGATAGGTGACAGCTGCTGTGTGGGTGTGTGTGTGTGTGTGTGTACACAAGCCTGTGTGTTTGGGTGTAGCAAAGATTTAAATGTGTGAGTTTCGCTGCTGTGTGTGTGTGCTAACAACACATTGTGTTTACTGGCTTTCCAGATTGAGAGGAAAACAGGCGGATGCTGTAATTAGCTCATCAGCTGGGTGGCACAACACTGGGTAATTAGACCCATTTCTGCAGCACCTGCACTGCCGGGCCCTGCCTAGCCGAGTCGAGTGTAGCGCAGAACGGCACAGCCCAGCTCGGACAGGCTCAGCTCAATTGAGCGTGGTTTTGTCCATCAGGTGGAGAAAGGAACAGGAAGCACAGCCTGTCTGTATTCTAATATCTAGACAGCCAGCATCTGTTTACACACACACACACACACGCATACTTTGCTTCCTCGCTCACTTTCACAACTACGCACACTCAAACAGATGCAGCTGCAGACTCGCATGCCTTCTGACTGCAAATGGAAATGGGCGAAAGGAAGCATCAGGGCGCCCTGTGGAAATTTCACATCTCATTGCACTCCTTTGTAAGTGGCGAGCGTGAGTTTTAGGCAGGAGCAGGGCCTTCTGTTGAAGCCAAGCGTGGAGGGAATACATGAAGCTGGTGGTGCATACACAGCCTTAACCCGGTCCACGCCAGCCGCTGGGCCTCGGGCCTCACCGCCACCTGTTATCTTATACTGCAAAGGGCTTAGGCTAATGCTAGCAGCGTGACGGCTAATCTACGACAAGCATCTTTTCCTCTCCAGCCGAGAGCTGAGGCAGACCGTGTCCGGTTTTCCCAGAGATCACTGCTGGTGCTGGGCTGGAGGGGGGGGCTGGGCATCTGAGATGTGTTCTCCACACCCCTCATCTCTCCCTCTGACCCAATCAGATGTCAATCGCCATCATACTTAAGTGCTGGGCCAAAGTAAACATGGCAGTGATCTCAATGGGTTTATTCATCTCAGGCTAAAAGTGAGGGTTAAGACGTGTGAGAATAAAGTACACTTACTCACACACACACGGCGCGGGTATATGAGTGTGTGTGCGCTACAGGGTGTGCTTAATGAGGGCAGAACAGGGCCCTTTGTGGAGACTCCTGCCACAAGGAAGGAGGTGGCTGGGGAAAAAAGGTTGAAAGTGGAGGAATGGGTCTCAGTAGAAAATGTCAGCTTAAAAGATGGGAACATTTCTTTTTCAGCAGTTTCCCCATCTGGCATTTCCTTCACAATGGCCCATTCAGCAGCAGGTGATGCCGTGGCATATTCAGATGAGGCCAATCCTGAAGGGGCACACTGACACTGGCTGGATAATGAGACACAGCACGGAGACGAACCATGGCAGACAGGACGGAGGAGGATCTGAGGAGGAACACTGGCACTTGATGTGGAACATGCACGGATACATGGACGTGACCTGGGGGTTCCTTTGACCCCAGTTATAAAGGGCTGCAGAGAGTCAGCCTCCTCTCGTGTCTTGTTAAACAGGAACAGATCAGATTAGAGATATTTCCTTTCATTTCTTTCTGAGCGTACTGTTTTGTGTAATGCCAGAGCGGAGAGGAGGCGGGCCCTGCAACCCTAAAGAGCTGACGAATACCACCAATTGCACAACACATACAAAAGGGATTGGGTGGTGGGAGATGATGATGTAATTGCGATAGTACCCACCTTTCCTGTTTGCTGCTTTCAAAGAGGGCAAAAAGAGAGGGGGGAGGGTTAATATGGAAGTGCTATAAGTAAGGACCTGTACCTGTACTTCTTCTAACTCTGTACAATTTTCAGAGAGCTAAATCCAGTTCTTCCAAAAAATGTGATGGACATCTTGAGAGCACTGCATAAAAAGTTATCTGAACACTAGCTGGGGACTTTTGAGAATTGCCTCATCATTGTTCACGGCTCGTATCGGTCTCGGGTGAGTATGCAGGTAGCAATAACAGCCCGAGCTATAGTTATAGTTATGTAGTTATAGTATTCCTTTGGACCTTTACTGCCAGTCTACAGTGAAAAGGGCACACGGCCTCCTCCCCACAGTCCGTCCTGTTGATCTTTCTCTACATGGAGAAAAGGGCTTCCAGACAGGGGATGTGCTATTCAGCAGTGTGCTGTCTCAAGGCCTATTATTAACCAGTCCCTTTGTAAGTCTGGGCAGCCATGGCAGCCACACAGCAGTCCGCAGGGCTGTGGATGGCAGGTTGCAGAATAGGTGCTTCGTGAAATAGAGAATTTGTAATGGAGCCATCAGGAGAGGATGGAGAGGTGGGACCAATCAGCCAATCAATCAATTCCCATTAGATGGTGTCATCAGTGTCCAAACCACATGATCATTATTATTGTCTCTTCTGTAAAAATACTAATAATTGTTTAATACCAAAAAGCCTAAAGGCAGGCTAAGGGCAGAAGCTAATGACTATTTGATCAGGCTTAAACAAGTAGTTAATTAAGTGATTAGTCGACGGAATTGTTTTATTATTTTTGTAATCTTCCATTTGTTTGATTACCAATTAATCATTGTTAATCTCAAATAACAATATAATGAAAAATACATCACTTCCAAGAGCCCAATGCTGACCGACAGGCCAAAACCCAAAGATATTCAGTTTACAAAAAAAATAGTTAAGCAGAAAATCCCCCCAGTTGATATATATACGCACAGCTGTCTGTTTTATTTAATAAATAATACTAATAGGACAAATCATTTCAGTGCTAGCTGTATCATTATCCATTTATCTGTACCTCTCCGGCACCTAGCTGGCCGGCGTGTATCCAGCCTGGTGACAGCTGAAGTGCTTTTAAGAGATATTGACTGAGCTTTTAGTTAAGCCCTCGGTTGCAGCCTTGTGTTTCTTATTTGGAATGACCATCGGTGTTGGCCAAAACACATTTCTCACCCCTAACTAAGGCTTTTTGACAGCCAAGCTGTGCTTTTCATTAGGGAGGCGATGTCAGCTGCCATTTCAACTGACACTTCGTAGTAGTGTTAAAAAACGACCAACTGCGTCAAAATCTTTGGGGGAGAAATGAGGATTTTCAGAAAGACAAATCAATCCGGCTTTGGTTCCCTTCCCCGTCACACTGTATATTATGGTAAGGAAATTGAATGTTACAGTTTGGTGTGTGTGAGCAGCCCGGTGCTATTGGCAGAGGGGAGCATGTCTCATTATCATTCCTGATGCAACCAAAAGAAACCTACAATCACAAGTGTCATTGCAGTTCAACCTCATCTAAACACGGAGGATAACGACTGACAACTTACTTCTTAAAGAGCAGGATGGCGATGACGATGATGATGATGAGGACCACGGCCAGCACTGGGCCCATAACCCACAACATTTCGGGTTGATCCATCCCCTGAGACAGACTTGTTTTCACCTGGATTGGGTCTGAGTAAGGACTGGCTGAAAATGTCATCTGTCAGGGAGAAGAAAAGGCGGTGCATGAGAGCCAAATCAAGTCAGCGCTATAAGATGTATGTGGGTTAAGGGGTTTCAGTCTTCCTTAAAAGCCTAAAATAGTCCACACATGACAGGAAAAAGAGATGAAATCACATTAGCATGTTGTCCATTCAATTGTAGAGGAACCACAGGAAGTCTGTGTATGTGTATATGTATTTTAAAATGTACATAACTTTTGTTGTTTTTTGAACAGGGTTGAATATTTCTTGTCATACATTTTAGAAGTGGGAAACAATTAGAGACAAGCTAACCGGCATCCTATTATAATCATGAATGAAGAAAAGAAACAAGATAAATCATCCAAAAAAGGCAAATAACAGACATTTATTATACAGTTTTTTCTGTTGCTGTTGGGAGAAGAAACATAAAAAATTATATAGTGTAAACTACGTAGGAAAGGGAATCAAAATATCTGACTTATGTCTGCTAATAATAGACAACGGGCCAAGGATGCAGCCGAACAAGCCACAAAGCCATCGAGCAACCTAAAAAAATAAACACTCTCCAAAAAAATGACAACAATCTTGGCTAATTAAGTGATGGTTCTACTGCATGGCGTTAGAGATGGTGACAGAGCAAGCGTGAGACAGCGAGAGTAAGAGAAGCAGAGAGGCAGGGATGAGTATGCATGTCCCCTGGCCGCTGAGATAAATGGGGGCACAGGAGAGGACTCATCTTTTCTTCATTAGTGTTCACACCGTGACGGAAGAGGAGGAGGAGGAGGTGACGGCGAGGGTGCGTTTCCACCTTGGTTGTAAATGAGACATCTCCATGCTCCTTCGTCTCCAAATGAAGGAGAGGAAGAAAGGCGGGGATGGAGGTTTGTGTCTGCGTGTGTGTGTGTGCCTGAGGAGTGGATGCGTGAGGCGACGCAGTATGGTGTTTAAAAAAAGTGTCTGAAGGAGGTGGAGAGAGGGGTCCGACTGCAGGGGAGCAAGGTGAAAAATTAGAGGGAGGAAGAGGGAGGAGCAAGGCATCCGTCATTAGAGCTCAGCGTGCCTCCTATTGAACCATGATGGGAGATGCAGGTCCTGGGGGGGAGGGGAGTGGGTGGGTGTGCCGGGGGGCATGGGTGACAGATCACAGCCCTTGAAAAGGAATTGGGCTCCCAGCATGCAGCGGGAGTGGCAGGGCGGCAGGCAGCAGTAATCCGGATCATTAGCCGCACAGCAGCCTGCTCTTCGGCGCCCAGGCAGATATTAATTGGAAAGATAAGCGGAGATGAGCTCAAAGAGTCCTGCGTTCTGTCATATAGTTCTGTTATCTCTCATACTCTTGGGCAACTGCCGGAAAAATGTACAGTATGGGTGTTTGAGCGTTACAGCGTGTCTCAGTCGCCTACGTGCAAACCAACGCACCCGGATATTAGGCACGGGCACGAGATAACTCAAGTAGGAAAGTAAAAAAGATTCACATTATTACATTACAGCAGTAGTGCAATGTTTTTCATTTATCTTTGTCTTTGCACACACACACACACACACACACCAGGCAGTTCCCTCTCGTTCTGTACGCCTTTGGGAGGAACCTATTATCTAAGGACAGAGAGAAATGGCACAGCGGTGGGACACTGTTGATGGCGACGCCACAAGGCTCCCTGTTCCTTTGGGAGGGCCAAAAAAAAAAAAAAGGCTGTAGGATGTGGCCCTGCAGGGAATCCTGGGAATATTTTTTTTTTCTCCTATAGTGTAACAAATGATTGCAGCTGTGCTTTCAGTGACGGATAAGTGAGGAAGAGCGAGAGGAGAGGGACGAAAAAAAAGAGAGGGCTTTTTGTCTGTTGGTCACGGCAAAGTAGTGGGATCATCCATTTGAACGGCCCTAATATCTGATAAAAGCTCAGTCACGCAGCTCCTAATGCTTTGCAGAGTGGTATCACAATGGAATGATGGTGCACTGAAAGAATGTGAGAGTGAGGGAGTCAGAGACAGTGAGAGACATAAAAGTAAGTCTGTGTGGATCTCTTACCACTCTGAGGCAGGGAGGATTTATGTGTCCCAGTATGGACACGGGTGGGGTTTTTATATGTCACAGCTTGGCTCAGCTCCATGTTGGTGACATACCAACGTATATAACGTTCAGATAATAGGCATTGCCTTTTTAACCTAATTAACTTTGATTACATAAAGAGATGATTTGGGCTTTTGTCTGTTTAAGCTGGGGACAGGTAGAGATAGAAAACGGCCCTCTTGCATGCAGATCAATCTCATTTTCAGATCGTGGACAAGCTGCCACTCAAAACTGTAATAGTATCAGATCTCAATTGATATTGTTAGTTATGTATAACTGTGGTTTTAAAATGTTTAGAGCCAAAAGCTAAACAGATTTAATAAGGGAATCAAATTCGGAAATTGGATAAGATTTAACAAAATCCCATTTCGCCTCATCCCTACTGACAAGAGACGGAGTAAATGACTGTGATTGTTAACACTGCACATGAGTGTTATTACTGTGTTATATACAGTACACAATGGTGGACATTATGCATGAATGATTGTGTCGGCTTGCATGTCGGTGAGAGAAAGGAAACATGTTTGATTGTGTGCAAAGACAAATGCGTTTGAGCATACATGAGCTTTTCAGAGCCTTTTCTCAAGATCCTGTGAGACCCCATGAGTGTGTGTGTGTTTGTCTAGGTAGCTACCGTTGAGGGAGTGTGTGTATGATTGCAAGTGTTTGTCTGAGAGTACGAGAACAAGAGAGAGCGGGTGATGAGCGACGGTTGGGTGCGAGGAGACAGAGAGACACTGAGGCTGAGGTGTTATGGAGGCAGCAGTATATTGAGTCAGCTATCTGGCCCCTGGGCTGCGTAGCTTCCCCAGTCAGCCGCCACTCCGTCGTCCCCTGAGCACAGAATCCGCTCCCCGCAGCGCAGGCACATTTATTTCAACTCGCCGTTGACCCTGCAAGCGCCGCGTCTCTCCAAAAAGTGGCTTAAATGAGCCGCAGGGTCGCGCACCAGACAGGCAAACAAACGCGCAAAGACAACCGTTATGTATCTGCCGATGTCTCTGCCTCCTCGGGGAGGCTGAACAGCCCACACTCTCCATTGTTGCACGACAGACAATGACAGCAAGAAGGAGGCAGAAGGACATCGTGAGAAAGAAACACCAAAAAAAAGAAGGAGGAAAAGATGATGGCATGTGTGAGTGTGCCTTTATCTATGAGGGACAGAAATGTGGGGGGTTTAGCCTGTACGTTGACCCTTCTCCTTTCCCCTTTCATGCCCTCGTTCCCATTCAGCACCAGACGTTTCCCTCTCTGGCTGTCTGAATGCCAAGCATCCAGATATCTAAAGGGGACGCTAGAGGGAGACGCCTCTAGGAGCGGAAGTGACACAGTTGAGCAGAGAATCCCATCAATGCCTTTATTCCTACCACGCGTCGGTGAAAAGTTGGACTTGCTAATCCACTCTTCTCAAAAGAAAAAAAAACCCTAATTTTCATCATTTGTCCTTGATATTGTTCTTCAAAGCATTTTACATTTCGAAAGACGTCTTCCATGTTTAAGGGCGTTTTGAGCCCAGAGCACCAAAAGAATTAGTGCTACAAAGCCAACTCTTGTCCAGCGAGTGGAATATAAATGCCTGGATAACACTGCAAACAGAAAACTGTGGCATCTGAACTTTACATTCTCTCTGCACCATGAAGCTCACCTCTGTCTTATCGAAAAGCAAAGCACACATTAGCACAGTCTCCTCCTCTTTACGCCGGTTCACTTCACTGGACGGGACTACGGGACCAAAACCGGTGCTTTCCTCCCCATCCTCTCTCCCATCACACTATATTTCATGCTACCTCCCTCCCTCACTCTCTTCTCGCATTAAATGATACTGTTTATACACACCCAGCATCTATCATCCCATTTCACACTTCCCCCGGCTTGTTTATCTGCCTTGGGTGCTGGGGAGACATGAAGGCACACTCTCTGCTTCTTTCTCTCTCTCTCTCTCTCATCCCCCCCTTCGCCTCCCTTCCTTCTCTTCTTCCCTCCAACTACTGCTGGCTGCTCGTGGCCATTGATATACGAGGACTTATTAAGCCCTGGCGGTCCTGTTTGATCTACGCTGAGGGAGTTTGGGCGGCAGCGAGGAAGCGTAGTAAAGACACAAGTCATTTACTTCAGTACTTGTTGTCTTATTCTCCTGGGTCTGGTGAAGATCCTGCTCGAGGCAGCTTCTGCCAACTGCTCGATCTCACTACACGCCTTACCTTCTGTACCCGCTCGCGTTTTTGGTAATAAACGTTCGCAAGTGCCGCGTTGGGGGCTGACAAAAACAAACACTGCTGTGGTATCCGACTTTCTCAAAGAGAGCGGTCGGGGGATTTGCGCGGCGATCAATGACAGCCTGCCTGTAGTCACCGCCTCAGAATATGTTTTCATGCACGCCAGAAACCAAGTTACTCGGAGACATGAGGAAATCAAGGCGTTCGTCTTGTTACTGTAAATCCTGTGTTTAAGACATGCAGCAGAACAGTTTTTCTTTTGTTTTCCATCCACAACTGTATTTTGTATGTTTAGTTAATTTATGATACAATATGATGCGACAGAGCCTGAAGAGAGTTTTTCTCTTAAGAAACTGACATTTTTTTCTTTCTATGTGCGCACACATTTTTTTTTTTTTTTTTACAAATAATGTCTCAACTTATTCAGGCTTCTCTTTTTATGACTCATTGTAAGCCTGACTTTGGATTTAGTTGTTTCGGGTACAAGGATGTGCTGCAATGTGTAATGATCTTTTCCCGTTGGAGTTACATACGCGCTCATTAAAAAGTTTCTCCAACGATGTAGGTTACTGAAGTGAAGGTAAGCACACTGATTGACTCACCCTGTGAGTGAAGCCTGACTAATCCCAGCAATTTAGTGTAAAGGTGGGAGGAGGCTACACAGTTTAGGGAGGGGGAGTACACAGAAGAAGACAAACGTCGAGCGCCACTGATCCAACCTGGTGCGTCTGGCAGGTGCAGTGAGAGTGTTTGTGCAGCGACAGGGTTTAAGCAACTCCTTTGAAGTCAAGTGTATCACGCTTCCCCACTATAGCCTCCTTTGCACCACTCTCCTCTTCTCAGAATGAAGGAGTGGGGGTTTACTGTGGTGTGTGTGGTGGTGGTGGAGGAGGAGGTGGGGGCTTAGGGACATTTAGAGCAGCATTTCAAGGGAATCAAGCCTGCTTTACAGACTCCCTAGGCCATGTGACCATGCCCTTGTCTCCCTCTTAACTCCAGCCACACTAATCAATCTCCTCTGCTCTCTTCACGGTCCAGAAAGATGAGGAGAGGGAGAGAGACAGAGTCGCAGAGAGTGCGCGAAAGGAGAAAAAAAAGAGAAAAAGCTGAGAGGGGAGAGAGAAGAGAAAGAAATAGGTTTAAAGTCAGGGATTTGATTTCGGACATGGAAAGCTTGGTCTCTCTCTCCCTCTGTGGTTGCCCAGGGCCCATCTACTGAATATGCATGTCCCGGGAAGTGGAGGAGCCCAGAGCGATCACAGACTCTCATCCTTCCTGCAGTGAAGTTTACTCCAGAACATTCTATGGAGAGCTGGGCCTCGGCGTCCGTGGCGTTTGACGAGTGGATAGGGCCTCCACTTAAAAAGCCCAGAGTCTTGTATAAGCATTGTTAAGAGATCTGTGTGGCGCCCTGCTGGCTGGCGAAATGGCAAAGCTGGGTAAGGGAGTATTCAGGATAAGCCGCAATGATTTTTAGCGCCGGCCATATTAAAAGCATCTTTGTGTTTGGAAAAGCACTATAAATGAAATGTATTATTATTATTATTATTATTATTATTATTATATATAAAAAAATGAAATTTGGGTTGCTGCTGCCATTTTGGAAACACTTGAGGGTCAGAGGATGGGTGATTAACGTAAATAGCTTGTCCGGGAAACCAAGAGGTGACATGTACAAATACACAGAGCATGCTCAGGTAAACCAGGAGGAGCCTTGACTTATGAACTCTCACTTATGCACTCATGTGTGACTAATGTGGTCCAGAATGATCTGTCTGTTCTTTCTCAGTGATCGGACATTTGCATGAATGTGTGTGTGTGTGTGTCTTACATAATTAGCGGTGCTGTCTGTCCCTTCGTATCGGAGCACGGCCAGGACAAAGCAGAGGTACTCCTGGGGACTGGTCAGCAGCTTGTTGTAGAAGCCGTTGTACATCTCCTCATCCCCCACGGTGAAGGAGGTCGGCAGCGAGGCCAACTTGGCGGCGATGTAAGGTTGAGAGGAATCCAAGTGACGTCTGCGCCTCAGAGAAGGGCCTTCGCTTGACTTGAGCAGCTGAGGAAAAACAGAAAGAGCAAAGGTTAAGGTGATGTTTGGCAACAAGGAGTCAAAGTGAGGAGCGCCCTGACCTCTGATCACCTTATATCGTTATATCGTAGCATGGAGGTCTAAAGCTCAACCGCCACAATCAATGAGACTTTGGACAAGAACATTTTGAGTTGCGTGTGGAAAAAAACCCCAAAACTTAACACATTTATGTGCATTAAACAACTCCTCAAATTTAAAAAATAAACCTTTTGCATTTATACTTTATGTCCACATCTGGTTCTTAGTATGCTTCCACAATAATGCATACACACAGCTAAAATGCCTTTTGCTCAGTGATATAACTTTGCAAACAATGCAACCGAGTTACGAAGCGAGCAATTAGCGCTTCCTCCAGCACACAATATCAACTGACTGCCAGGCTGCTTAATAAATGAGAAGGAGCATGCAGCACTGCGGCATTGTGTTTTCAGCACCATTTTGTTTTTTTTTGTCAGTGATGTCTCATGTGCTACTCCAGATGTAGCTTTATTAAATCATTATGTCGGAGGGAGGAGACAATGGCCTGCTCAATGTTTAATGACTCGGGGAGTCCCATCGCTCTCCCTCTCTTGGTCGTGTCTGCTATTTCTTCAGGGAGCTTCAACAATAGCGATCCAAACCAACGAGCCTTGCAGTTTACTTAAAAACGATGCTATTAATATTTAGGCATGTCATTTAGTTTGGATTCTCTTGGGGACAAGGAAGACCTTTATTCAGTTGAATAATAAAGCAGTCATGAATCTTTATTCTCATTTGAATACCTTATGTAATACTTTGTTTGGACTGACGATGAAGACTATATTAATAATGTGGTGGAGTAATTACTTGCGTAATATTTACACCAAGAACTATACAAGATTATATTCCAGATTATTCTCTGGGCACCACTTGGAGTCAGCAGATGGGCACTCTCTACAGACCTGGCATCCAATCAGGACATTCCCACCTGTCCGAGTAGAGCTAATTAGCTACAACCGGTGACTTCCTACCCAGTTGGAACGGGAGAAGCTATCGGTGACCCCTGACCTGCCACATTAGCATATCAGCCACCAGCTGGCACTCACCTCGTCCAGGTCCATCTCATCTGGATTCTTCCACCGCTGCGTTGACTGAGACACCGGCACCACCACGATGTAGTACCACCTGCCAGGAAAAAAAGGAGAATAAAGTCTGTGTTAAGACACACCGACTGAAGCACAAACACACTTGAGATCAAAGCGGGGCCAAGCGCATTAATAACACAGTCCAAACATTTAACGAGAGATACTTTCGCTGTATGGCTTGCTGGGCTGAATTCAGGACTGGAGTGGTGTACAAGCGGGTCTTAGCAAGGTCGAACACCAGCAGATTGGCACTGCATCTCCAATTAATGGCTAATCACTAAGAACATCTGCCACGTAGACTGGAACAAACACTATCCCGGTGAGGGGAGCCTTCAGCTAATAGAGATCCCCATAGAATTCCTCAGGTTAATAGGACCAGCTATTAGACTTATAAAGACCAAAAATAGAAGGAGAAGAAAGACATCAGAAAGACATTTAGGAGTTGAGGGTCAAACTAAGAAGTGAGGTAATGGATGAAGGAAGTACACAATGTACAAACATCTCCGTCAGCGGTTATTTATGTGCCGGTTCTGTCTTGCCCTCCAGCTCGTGTTCTCCCTTTGTCTCTTCTCTGGGCTCAAAGTTTCCCCCCAATGCAGAATCCAACCACTTGTAAAATCAGCTGCTGCTGACAGTGTAAGCAGCTGCTTCTCTCTCCTCCTCTCCAGGCCTCGACTCTGTGATTCAACAGTCAGTCAAGTCAGGGAGTGGGAGAAGGCATGTATAACAAGACTCCTCAACCAACCCACCCCCTTCACCTACACACACACACACACACACACACACACACACACACAGACCTCCACTCTCCCCATTCCCAATCATGCGCGCTCTTTGCCTGTCAATCTGAGCTGGAGCCCGGCCAGCCCTGACAGCCCTGTAATCTTTTTACCAATCAACCCTGTGCACTCCCCAACACCGATGTGTCTGTAAGTGTGTGTGTGTGTGTCTGAAGGAAAGGCTTTACTCGTCGAGGTCGGCCACAATTCTGCTCTTAACAATTTGAGTCGAAAGATAATACAGCTTGACCTGATGTTAAAAGCCGCGATTATCATCAGCCCGCGGTGTTATAAAATTGGCTCAGATTAAAAGCTGAAGTTTCAAGTTTTGAAACAGGTTTAGTATTGATCGGATACAAGTGCGACCACTGCTGTTGCTGTTGGAAAGGTTGCTTAGAGTTGCAGTAGAATTGGGTCCCGATTGATACCATTTTTTAGTGGCTGTTTCGGGGCTCAGACCCAAAATGCACACATTTCAAGTAAAATTCCTTTGTTCATGTCTAATCGTTTTGTAGTGTTTATAAATTCTAACTTCTCATAAAATGGATTCACTTTTGGTCAATAATCAGAATAAATTGAACTGCTGTTCAGCTGTTGTTGTTCAGCACATTTGGACAGACATATGTCATAACAGCGCTGGCTCATTTAAATGTCACTATATATCTTGAGTGCCACCATGTGTCTTTTTGAAGGGATAATACTTTGAATATTAACTGGTAATTATATATAGGCCCCTGGAAGGGCTTCACAAGACACTTCACTGATCCACGATAGAAAGCTTGGCCACTGCTGCAGCCAAGAAAACCAAACGAAAACGCAGCTATATTATCTGTGATGCTAATAAAATAAAAATCAAGTCTCCCGGCTGACGACAATCATCATCTGTTGGTGGATTCATGACCGGAATCAGAGCAGGGCTGTGGGTTCGGTGCCATGTGTACTGACCTGACACGCGTGGTAGTCTGGACCTTAGGCAGGTTGATGGTCATCTTGCCACCCTGAGCCTGCAGCGTGCTGGGCTTAGTCTTGATCAGGTCAGGAGCAGTGCGGATGGACACCTGCTGCTGAAGACCCCCAGCGATGTTGCCCCTGCTTGTCAGCACAAAAGAGTAGTCCGTGTCCGGCTGCAGCTGCGAGATCAGCTTCCTCTTCAGGTTCCCCTGCACCTCCACGCTTTGCTGGTTGTACAAGATCTGTGGGCACATGAGGGAAAACTTAAAATGGGAATCCTCCCAACAAATGCATTACTCTCCTCTAACTCCCCCCAACACACACAGACACACACATGAACAAAGGCATGACGGTCCTAAGGGAGGCACCCATCTCATCCGACACCTCATCTCGTGTGCTTCACTGTCACACTTTCCCACTGGTGCATATCCAATAGTTTTTTTGACACTTCAAAATGTATTTGCTCCGTTATCATGGGGTGGGAATTTATAAAATAACATTCTGACAGATTATTACGCCTCGTAAATGAGCACAGCTTTTCAGGGTTTTCTGCGCAAATGGGGGAAGTCAGTGCATCACGACCTGCTGGAAGTGTGCAATATAATTATGTTACAAATATATGTACTTTGCATGTTATACATTTTGCATACAATGATAATGTGATATATTATAAAGTATTCTAATTATATATTTTATAACAGAGTAGTTACGAAACCATTGAAAAGGCAAATTGTGTGCATGGACAAACGTTTTGCATTTGTCCTTGGATAAATGGATTTTTTACATTTTTTTTATGAAATATTGGCACTCACCTTGAAAGGCACTTGGGATTTGTAATTTGGTGGCAAATCCCAGGTGAGGAGGACAGATGTTTTCATGACTGCTTTGACACCAAAGTTCAGGGTGGGGAAATCTGTGAGTGAGAAAAGGATTTGATTAATATCTAAAGCAAGACGTCTCAAACGCCACAAAATGTGTGCGATAACATTTCACACCACTGTACAGCATGTAACCCCCTCATTGAACAACGTGAACATATTACATCATAACATGTTATACAATAAAGTGAAAAAAATTAGAAGAATTAAAAGAAAATAAAGGCAACATTAAAATGCATTACAGAAAGGACAAGTAGAATAAAAACATGCAATAATTAAAAAGAGTGCAGACATTAAACGATTTAGCAGAACATCAAAGTTTTCAGTCTAGTTTTGCAAAGTGGTCAGAGTTTGGGCAAGTCTTACATCTCCAGGAAGTTTATTCCAGGTATTATAGATCACATAAAAATAGCCTTCATCTCCCTAAGCCTATTCCATTTACTCCACCCTGGTTACAAAGAGACGTGCGCAACAGGCAGAGATCACGGTGATTACCAAGAAATGTATATGACAATGGGAGGGGCAACACGTGTGTTAAAATAGACATTTGGCACAGCCCAGGTTCTAAATAAAACATCTTACATTAATAAGATGATAAAATGCATGAGGAGGTACATGCTGGGCATGCTTCAGATTTGTGTCTAATGGGAGGGAGGATGAGGAGACATGGTAATGTGACTGTAGTGTGTAATGAGATTAGCACTCTATGAATCAATAAACACTGTACTGTACTGGGTGCTAGATAGGGAAAGACAAGGCACCTAAGAGGCAGAAAAGGGGCCGGCTATCCTGTTCAAATATATGTTGTATATGATGTACATGCTCATGCATGATGTGGGCAAGGATGTGAGTGTGTTATGAATATGCGTGCCTGTATTAAACCCTCATGCTATGTTTTCAAATCAAACACCTCTGGCTTGTTTATGTATAAATGTCACCATGTGTCCTACCGTTGGACATGGTCCTGCTCTGGATGCTGGGGCTGAGAGGTCCCGCGCCCTTACTGGTGAACGCCTGCACCCGGATGTCGTAGGTGGTGTCAGGATTGAGGCCCTGGATAGTCATGCGCGTGTCGGCCGTGCGGTTGGTGCTGTTCTGCTGGCTGTTTATGTCCCTGTACACGACCACGTAGTGCACAATCTTCCCGTTCCTTTCGGCCACCAGCGGGGGCTCCCAGGTCAGCTGGGTGCTGGACTGGGTCAGCCCCGTGACCTGGAGGTTGAACGGGAAGCCAGACGGCACGTCTTCCGGGGTGCTGATCTCCTTCACGTAGGCCTCTCCGATGCCTGCGCGGTTACGGGCGCTGAGGCGGAAGACGTAGGTGGCGCCTTTGTGCAGCCCGGTGACCGTGTAATGGTCGTCGGTCTTTCTCAGCTCGCGTGACGTGTAGGTTTCCTCATCGGTGCGCTTGTACTGCAGCTGGTAGCCCATCAGCTCACCCACCATGTCCTTAGGCGGCTGCCACTGGATCAGTGCCGTGTTGCCCATGGTGGTGCTGATCATCATAGTGGGCCTGCCTGGCACTGAAGAAGAAGATTAAAGTTGCAAGGAAAGTAAGTAAGCAGGAACTTTTTTTAAACCAACTTTAAAGGGAATTGAAGTTCAAAGTTGCTTATTTTGTTTAATGGTGAAGAATTGGATGTCAAGGCATTTATGTGTGCAGCCTTTGTGTTCCTTAGATACAGTATCGTATAGAAAATGAATAACATTCTCATATCTGTACATTTAATATAAAGCTGGAGCCAGCAGACGGTTAGCTTTGCTCAGCATTAAGACTGGAAACAGCTCGTCTGGCTCCATCAAAAGGTACCAAAATCTAAGCACCCCAGTTCCTCTAAAGCTCACTAATTAAATAGATATGAAGATATGACAGTCACATTGTCTTGTTCATAACACTTCAATAGCACTTAGATATGCTAACTTTTTCCTGGGTGTTAAAGCTAACACTTCCCCCTAAAATGAACATGACGTTCCAATCAACACAGTCTTCTAATCAACATACAAGAACATTATCATTTTAAAGGCTTAAAGATAATCCCACAGTATTCACCGTAAACACATTCTATGTTTCTACGTGATAACCGTGAGATCAAATGTGACTCTGACCTGCTCCGGTTGTGGTGATGACTTTAGCCTTGCTACGAGCGCCGTCTCCCTTGGTGGTGTATGCTGCTACAGTGACAGAGTAGGTGGTTTCAGAGTGCAGTCCACTAATGACGGCCTCCTGCGAAACGCAAAAAAACGACAATGTCAGAGATTCAAAAGGAACAGGTGAGTCTGAGCAGGACCGCCTCAATGACAGAAGACCCCAAACCCAAACCCAAAACCCCCTCACAGCACACAGCACCACAATAAAAAAAACAGTGAGATTAAACCCGCGCCTCCATCCACTTGTACTTCCTGGATCAATTAGCCTAAAATAGGAAACAAATACATGTGAAGCATTTAACAAAGAAAGGCTTTGAAGGCACACAAGACCGGACCAGGAGCTTTTCTTTGTCAGGAAAAACTCCTGGTCCTAATCGTAAGGCACACTCCGAACCCATGAACCAACAAACCAACCAAATGAACCAGAACGTCACCAGTGTATCAGTGTTCATGCCTGCTGCATGGGTCAACAGCAGAGTTTATAAAAGCCCACATATAATACACTTTTGACCGTGGGACATATTGTAGAAACTTTTTTTAAGTTAAAGCTGTTACGTAGTTTTTTTTTTTTTTTAATGATTCATTAGATTCTTGGTATTTATTGTCCTCTGGATTCCCATGCAAGTCGGGCTGACCAGTCTCAAGAACACAGACACACTAAGGCGGTTGAACAAATCAGTAACTCAGTCAGGAACAAACAGACAGCAGGAAAAAAAAACACAACAAGCAACTTAGGTAACACACTGTTATTGGTAAGCTGCTGCAGTGCTGGCACTCACTTCACCAGACTGCATCAGGCTTAATAAAAACACACCCACACACGATGGAATTAAACACTCTGAGCTCTAACAAGGCCCATATGTAAACAGACATACGTGAAGGCACACACTCAACGACGTACATACTCAATACAAACAAGCATGCATACAGAGGAACCATAATTGTTCACAATGATACGCGGAGACGTGGGCATACACTGGATACTAAGAATAAATGAACGCCTGTGGCTTGAGCACACACGCCGGAGTTTGATGTTTCTGTCTGGGGCCACGGAGAGGAAAGAATACGCCGATGCCTACAAACCTTCCTGCCGGAAGTCCACGCAAACTTCTCCTACTTGTTATATTATACAGCTTTGCTCTAATGCTGTTTCTCTAGCTAATGAAGTTTTAATTTCCTAACCATAGAAGAACATTTAATAGTCTATATAAGCCGGTTCTGTTTGACAATGCTTTTTTACAGCCCCTCTCTTTAAGGGACATTTGGTGCTCCCATACTAGCCTTTAAGGGAGACGGGGGAGAAAATGCTAAATTACTGTATCGTAAAACCATTTTAACTTTATGGAAGAAGTCTCATTACTTTAATCATACAAAATGGCTTTAACAGTCTCAGCAGTGGCAGCCGAAGAGATCTTTTTCCCCCCCTATTCTGGCAAGGTCAAATTGGGTCTAGCAATACTTTTGAAACTCAGCAGAAATAAAAAAGCAAGGATTTCAAAAGTTTCCTTCAGAGCAAATGCTTACAGCAGCACCAAAGGGCATTACGGAGATTATCAAGTCGACTAGTTATAGAAATGGATTCTTCTCTGCAAGCCTCCCTACACCACTATCCTCACTAGGGCAGAAAATGTCAGGGGGGAAATGAGCAGCATTGTCTGAACAATGCCTCTGACATTTTTTTTATCGCTAAAGCACACCATTTAAGTTTTATTAGTGTTGATTTGTATTAAAAATGCCATAACTATCTGAAATCCTACTCTCTGTGAACATGCCATGAGTCAACAAAAAATGCTAATGTTGTTGCGGCTGGACACACTACAGCAGATACCTGGCATACCTGGTAAAGAAATAACAAAGACGTGAGAAGAGATGTCTTCCTATGACGCCGTCTAGCTCTGTGTCTGTCAGGTGTTAATCAACACATTAAGAGGAGAGGGAGAGGAGGCGGGCCTGACTCATGCAATGTGGGTGAAGCTGAAAGAATCTGGCCATGGGTGCCGTGCAGAAAGATTTCTACTTAACTGGCTGTTATAAAATAAAAATGATCTCTTTTGAAAAAAAAGAAAACATCCAGTGACCAAAAAAAAAAAACTCCATCAACCTTTGCAGGTGGTCATAGAATTGATTAACCAGTTTTCTTCGTTTTTCTGTGAGAAAGGAAATTAGCATCTGAGGCCGCTCCAATTTATATTCTTTTAAATGATAAACCTTTTTTAAAAAACCTCCTTGCTCTTGACAACACTATTCGCTATTCTGGCAGGTTTCTATTGAATTTCCGACGAGGAACCTTAAGTGGCTCTGCATTTTCGCTCGTGCGATATGACGTCTAGGAGGTAATAAGTCATAACAAAGGGCTTTGTGACAGCCATGGAACAGTGAGCTGCCATCCACGCAAACGAAAAGAACATGAAAGGCTGGTGGCAATCTTGGGAGATGTGTGGAGCTGATAAAACACACGGCTCCTCCCCTCAGATAGACATGTCATGTGGAACAGTAGGGGAGACAGCAGGTTAGGCGAGCCTGATTAATGTCAGCATCACGCTGGAATAGTGACACACAGCCTTTGACTGCATGGTACGTTCAATGACGGGGAGGGGGGAGACGACGACACTGCAGTAAGCGTCTCGGATGTGAGTGAATGCCCAGCTGTTACTACGAATTTGTCTGATGGTAAAATGTGGACGTGTCCGCGATCATCATTGGAAATGATCCTCATGCTTTGTGGTTGTCGTAGCTCTTAGAGAACACACACACACACACACACACACACACACACATAAAAAAAACAGGAATCATTAGGACACACATTTCTCGCTGTGGTTATGATGAGGTTATGATCTTTCATCAGGATTCACACCACGCAAATTATAAGCATGGCTTAAACACACACACACACACACACACGCAACTCAAAATCCACACTAGCAGCCCCGTTTTGCAGAGGGGAGAAGAGCCTGCCCTGCAAGACAACCCAGCAGCACACATGAGGGTTACTCACATGCTCGGTGGACTCCTCAATATTCCACTGATGGGAGAGAAGACACGGGACACGGATGGGAAGAGAAATGAGTCAGGGACAACACAACAGGAAAAAAAGCACTGGTCTTTTTTTCGCTCAAAGACAGATGACTGTAGGTGTCAACAGAGTCATGCAGTAGAAGAAAAAAACACATAGGGAGAGTGTGATGGAAGGGAAAAAGGGAAATCAAGACTGGTGTTAAACAAACTGTGAAGCCAAAATGAGCAATGGTTGTGAAATTCATTATTGGTGATGATGCACTGCCTTGTTTCCCATTTGCCTATGAATCCAATAAAAAACGCTTTCTCCCTTAATCACAGGACACCTCTATTCAGCATGATAACTATCTCACTGTGGACATAAAGCATAAAATATGCAGAATCTCTGAAGCATTTCCTCTCTCCTCTTCTCAGATATGGAGGGAGGGCCTTTTATTCATTATATTTCAATATGTTTTCAAAATGTTCTCCTTGCTCACTGCGCTTGGCCAAGTGATTCCCCGGGGAAGTGAAAGCCCATTTCGTGCCGCGGGGCTCTGTCGGTGCCGAGCATGAAATCCTATTACCAGCGCTGCTATGCTAGCCCTGTGACATCAAACCCCATCGATGCAGAACGCAACTGCTGGTGTTTACCAGCAACTCGCGCCACAGTTCAGCTACTGCAGAGGAGTTCACTGATGGGTGGCTCGGCTGACAAGGGAGGAGAGGTGACACTGATGTGGGACAAAATGGAGAACGCAGGAGGAAGGTGGTGGAGGCAAACAATTACATCTGAACGTTGCTGCTGGTGGAGACGTGAGGGAATTAGGGACGGAGGCGGAGACCTACTAATTAAAGGTTTGGTTCAACTAAATGATTAAAAAATATAATACTTGGTATCGATCAATGAACAGTTGGCAATTTCATTGTTCATCCTCTCACAACACGATGGAGGTGAACGGATCATTATAAGCTGTTCATCATTATTACCATATTTGCAGCTGTTATCATAAAATAGTTTGGAATGTTATATGACTTTTTAGAAGATTACAGAGTAATGTTGTTGATAAGTTTACTTATCTAATAAGTTGCAGCTCTTCTGCAGTTCTGTTCTGCAGCTGAAAGCTTTAATAAGAAGAGGAAGTGCCAGAAACCACAAGTAATCAGCTTATTAGATGTTTTCTTGTGGAAATAAGCTTATGCCTGTGCTTTGTTTGATCTAGACCAACAACACACGCCTGGAAGATCAAATCCTATCTCAATCTTTAGCAAATAAAACAAAATCTATATTTTAGATACAATCTGGATACCACGAGGGACGATTGAGAAAATGTCTTCTTTGTAATTTAGGTGGACTAGTCCTTTTTACGAAGAAGAACATGAAGTTCAAACAGTAGAAAAATGCCTTCAAGCCAAAAGTCAGCACAGATTTCTGCCTTCTAGCTTCCCCATCTCTCCCTCCTTGTGTCTCCCGTCTTCCCCAAACAAAAGAAGTGAGCCTCATACTCTGCTGATTCATTGTGCACTGGTCCGACGTGTTCATCATCCTCCATTGACTGTTGGCGTATGAAAAGACATAAGGCCAAACTTCTCCGCCCTCCTCCCTGTGGATAGGTAGTCATCAACAACCAGCTAACTGGAGTATAAGTAAGGCCTTTGTACAGTCTCAGTGGGGACTGGTCGAAGCACTCGCGTCAAAAAACTGCTGCCGCATGCCCCCTTATGTGGCAGGGCCCTAAAGAGTACTATTTAAGAACAGCTGCTACTTAACTCCATGAAAAACAGTTTGCGATGTGCCTAATTGCTTAATTTGTTTACCGTCGACTCCACTCAGTATGTCAACAGAGCAGCGAACACATTAAGGTTCGCAAGAGTTCCTATCTCATCTTGGGCTTAATCCCTTTCTATCGCAACTGCTTTTGCTTTCTGCTTAAATCCACGGGAGAATTATAAATTATCCCCCATTTATATTTCGAATGCCAACGCAAGCTGAAAACACATCATTGCTGATAAGCGTCGTTTGTGGAAACGGAGCGGTATAATTTGCAGGCGGGTGAATGCAAATGTGATGACATGGGCTGAGATGTGTGGCTATAAAAATGGGAACGGGGGGGGGGGACGAGTGATGTGGAAGAGAAGGAGCTGTCATGATTGATGGAGTGAAACGGGCTGAGGTGCTTCTTTTCTCTTTTTTTTTTTTTTTCGCTCTCCCCGACTCGCATTCAACTCCAATCCGAGGCAGCGAAGGCCATAGACGCAGTGAGGCATCGCCTCGCCTGATCGCTCCGACACACAAACACACGCACACACCGCGACAACGCATGACTGGTCGGACAAAATGAACCTGGAATAGCCTTGCCAAATTAAGGCAAACTTGTGCAGAAAAGGCATAGAAACATAGACGGTGGCTGATGGCTTCAAACTCAATCACGTCATTTTTTTCTTTTTTTATAGATGGCTGTATGAAACACATGAGGCTAGAGGTTGCCAGTGGTGGAGCAGGCTATGTGGTGTGGATGTGTCCACCCAGGTCCAGGCCACTTTCCCAACAGAAACACGCTTAGAAACATCCCGCTGTTAACGCGGCCTCTGGTTTAAATTTAGCAGGGAAATGAGGGCGCTGTGTGGGCTCCTGCTTGAAAAGAAAAGAGGCGCTTAAACTGCCCACGCACAGGCAAGCTCTCCTAGTTCTCCTCCCAGCGATTCAGCTAACCCTGAGCGAGGGTGAAGAGGCGAGAAGGAGACAGAAACGGAGAGACAAAGAAAAGGTGAGAGGTGATTCTGACAGAATCTACAATCACGACCAGTCTGCTTAGATTTCTGATTGAAGCCTGGTTTTGCTATGTTGTAAAAGCCACCGGAATGTTTTATTTTATTGTCCTCCCGGCAGTTTCACTGCGCATCCAGTGCAGGTGCAAAATTCTTGAGAGAAATGACACGGGATGTGGCAAGACAGAAGAAAATAGATTTGTTAGTCATTATCAATTACAGGTGTGCATTTGTGGGACTTGCATGAGTCTACGATGAGTCATGAACTCTCCTCAGCCAGCTGGAACGCCCACTGCAACGCTGATCTACCAGCGAGCATGTCTGTTCACGTTATCTGAACTGCTTTTTAAACTTGTTGTTGGGGTACGGGAAAGGAAAGACGTGTGAGAAAAGGAGGGATTGTTTCGAAAAACCAGTTGGGCAAACGTGGACACGGGAGCGTCGGCTGACTGTGTGGTCTTTAATGACGTCTGGGCAGGTCCTTGCAGGTTGGCTACTCAGCTGCCACCTCACAGAAAACAATCTGTTGAGATGATTCAATCAAGGGTAACCATCCTGCACGCAAGCCTCTGGTAATTACCCAACCAGCTTCTCAGGCAAGAAGGGTGCAAAGGGAGGACAGGAGAGAAAGGGAGGGCCGTTGGAGGGAATGAGAAGAAGGAAAAACACAGGAGGAGGGTGGGGAATGTCAGGTTTTTCTGCCAGGGAGGGAACGGTGAGTTTCGAGAGGCGCCCTGGACGTCCCATGGAACATGAGAGCTAACTCGAGCACCTAATCGCGTCGTGTCTATTGTGTGAATCTGGCGCAGGTGAGACATGGTGGGGAGTATAGTTTGTACAACAAGGTGGGTCGTGTTGGGATCAGCTTTCAAAGCGCAGAAACAAAGTCACGCTACACATGTCCAGAAGAACGAGCAGGAAGATGAGCAGCCCCCATGTTGTTGTCTTCTTTCACACCAAACGATGCTGTCCTGGCTGTCAAACACTGCGGTCCGCAGACAGATCACAATGAACTGTCAGCAGCAGCTTCCAGGAAACACTGCGGTGAAACAAAGGCTGGACTGTGTTTGGGAGTTGACCATTTGGCCAGGTGCAGAGATGTGGACAGGTGATATCAGCCAAAGCCTCACTCACACATTTATTCTCAGCTTAATGGATGTGAGATGTGCCACTCGGGGTGGCGTGACAACCACACAAAATAATACTCATTATGCATTCATCGCCGGGTGCCTGGTTACATAACGGGGACCCACGAGCTGCTACTTTGCATCATCTCGGGACGTGGTCCATCTGGAATGTTATTCCAAGGTGACTTTGACTGTGCTTCCCCCTTTCTGTAAAGATAAGAGTGTTTGTCGAAGCAAATGAGAGTTAATAGCTCCACTCAAGGGTAAAGCAGTGTGTGCTGCCTGGGAACTGAACCAGCAACCTGTTGGTTCTCCCTAAATACGGCTGCAAAGCATTTATCAGCCAACGCTGCTCAGAGACACATGCGAGGCTGTGCAGATTTTTTTTTTATACGGTGTTCCTGCGGCCAGGGAGCGCTTACTTGCTCAAATGAGTTGTTTTTGTGCGAGGCCATCGGGGGTGCGAGCGAATACGTGTTCACGCAAATGTTACTCCCGGCAAACAATCAAAAGAAGGCTCTTAAGCTGGTCGCTCCTCTCCCAAAGAGAGGGGGGGAAGTGTGAGGGGTTTTTTTTGGTTTTAAAATATTCATGAATCTCTGAATCCCTCTTAAGGATTACAATCTCTCATTCATCTCATGGTGTCACATAGCTTTGGGGCGATTTGGAGCAGCTTGCATTAATGCGTAAAAGGGCGGTGTCAGGAAAATAACTCTAATTTATAAACATGGTAACAAGGCAGTGCATATGTATTACTGCTAAAACCCGCAAAGAGAGGTGCATTGATTCCTCTAAGCCTCATCCTGATGTAACACATATAAAATATTTAATAGCTATTACTGTAGAATTAGAATGGATCTTGTTACCGCCGCTAATCCAAAGCTGTGGAAGCAGGGGTACTAATTCAGAGTCAAATGTCACAGAAAGTCAGGAGGAAAATGAAAAAAAAAAGAGAAGAAAGAAAAGAGGGGTGGGGGGGCAGCAAATACCATGTGTGTCACCCGGTATGGAGGAAATGAAGTGTGAACTCGGGAGAATGGAAGGGAACACGGGAGCAGTGGAGAATGAAAATAATGGGAAATGAACAGAAGACAGCTATCGACAATGAAAGGGGAAACGGAGAAAGACTGGACAGCAGTAAGACATCATCCAGTACCTGTGCCTCTGGCAAAGCAACGTCCATGATGTTAGGCTGCCCTCGCGGTTCACCGTTTTCAAGCCGAGAGAAAATGACTTGGTAGCCTCGGATTTGGCCGTGCTGCTTCCCCTGCAGGGGTGGCTTCCAGGTAACCCGGATCGCTGTGGAGTTTATGGCTTCAACCTCGAGCTTCCTGGGGGGTGCTCCTGGCACTGAAGGCCAGAAAAAAAAGGAGGGGGAGAGAGAGAGAGAAAAAGGGGAAGAGTAAGAAAGAGAGAGAGAGACAGTGAGAGAGTGAGAGGGAGGAATGAGTCAGAATATGCTGAGTTGGTGATTTTCCCTACTTGACTGTGTTTCTGATGAGAAGCCAAAAACTAAATGACTCCTGAGTTTTTTTTTTCTTACACTTGAGTGCTCTGTTGAAGGAAGTGATACTATTTGGCTAATCAACATCATCTCTACACAGTACGACCTTCTACATCTACCGTGTCCCCAAAACACCCCACGCAGGACCACAGCATGTGGTCTAGCGATGTCTCTGTAATGCCCTTGATTTCAGTATGAAATTAGCTGTGTTGCTGCAAAACTTCAAACACATTAATTATAGACGACTCTCTTAGGGAGCAGCCGCTTTCTATCACACTGCAAACAAAACGAGGGGAAGAGTGAGCGAAAGAGGCAAGAGCGACAGAACGGGACGAGAGGGAGAGTCCTGCTCCACTTCTAATCCCTCAGAAGAGGAGGAAGAAAAAGGAAGAAGGCAGTGAACAGGGAAAACAGGGAAAACACAGGAAAGTAGTGCAGAGACATAGATGTAAGGT
This sequence comes from Chelidonichthys spinosus, assembly GCA_029853015.1. Taxonomy (NCBI): domain Eukaryota; kingdom Metazoa; phylum Chordata; class Actinopteri; order Perciformes; family Triglidae; genus Chelidonichthys; species Chelidonichthys spinosus. The sequence continues at coordinate 18,172,931 of CM056827.1, read as the reverse complement.
GTTAGAGGAGAAGGTGACCTTTGCTACCAATGTCGCATCGTTAACTCAACAGTGAAGTTAGTGAAGGGAAATAGTGACAGGCAGCCCCAAGCAAAAGAGTCTGAGCGAAGTCTGCTCAAGGGGGCGGTGTCAACCTACCATCCTCTTTGGTTCTCATCCTCACCGGGGCACTCTCAGGGCCTGGGCCCACATCAGTGTGTGCCCTCACCCACACCTGATACTCAGTCCACTTCTCCAGGCCCTCCAGCAAATAGCTGGTGGCTTCGGCGCCGATGCCCGTCACCTCGTGCCGCTCCGTGTCCTCTCCAGCCAGGGCCTGGTAGCTGACTGTGTAGCGCACGATGGCGCCGTGGCGGCTAGCGGCGGGCGGCGCCACCCAACTCACCTTGAGGCTGGTGGAGCTCAGGCTGACCAGGTGTACATCCTGAGGGGGGGCGGATGGGGCTGCAGGGGGGAGGGGAGCACAACAACATGGACGGGGGGCACGAATCAAGCACACAAAGAATAAACACAAGCACAAGCAAACGTCAGGCAAAACTGGGGAAGCTTTTTGTACGGCAGTGACATTTAAATGTAATGTTCAAAACATCACTTTGAGTTTCAGGACGTGTGTTATGTGTAAAAAGAATTAAGCTACATATGAATCCTTATTTGTCACCATCAGATTGTTTTATTCGGGTTGGAAGAAGAAGTGTGGCATTAGTCCTTCAGTAAAACTGATCATGCTAATGTTGCCCAGATTTAGATTTGATTCTGAGTACTTGATGTTGAAGTGGAGCTAACCCTTTCCATGTTTTGGATACGTCATGTGCCTAATAATGGAAGACGATTAAGAGTCACTTTCTGAGCTGGTGAGATTCACAAATAATTTGCTCTTATACTGATGGTGGTACATTCATTATATCTCAAGTTTGAATAATATTACACTGCATACAAAAAGCTTCCACACTAAACAGGATGCTTCCTCCGGACTGAGATTGGCTGCAAAAAAAAAAAAAAAGCACATTACCAGGCTACTGCTATAGCTGTGTTTGGCACTGCATTTATGCGAGAGGCCATGAAACGACGGGGTGAGATGAACTTAATATCAAATGTGCCAACATTTTACAAGGTTATGTTTTTATAAAGACGCAATTGGTCCCTAACGGCCCTCTCTGTCGCCTTTCGCATGCAGAGCGAGCGATAAACTGGCCGTCGATGTGCAAGTCTGTGAACAAGTGCTTGACATTGTTGACTGGTTTTCACACATTGGCGCGGAAGCTGTGGGCTTCGTGGCGGCGTTTGATAAAGCCTGCTCGGCGCTGCAGCTGAGACACAGGAGGCCGCCTCCCAAGTTGTGCTTGAAGCTATCATTTCATAATCAATAACATTCATGAACATTCCAGCTATTGTCATCTGATTTGTAGCCACTGGAACAATCTTGGAACGAGGTTGTACCAATACGGTTTTGGCCTGAAACTACTGTCCAATAATATTGACAATTCAATTATATTCTGCCCGTATCACCCTGCTATGGTTTATAATTACAAACTCCTCTGGCATAGCGCAGTGCGTGTAGAAACATAAATAAGAGGTTTCCAGTTAAGTGTAATTCCAGAATAATAACTTAAAAAAAATACAATATATTTACAACAGCCACAGCATAAAATATAAGCAAACTCTCAAGTCCAGAGGTAAAAACAGAAATGAAACCATTTTAAAACTAGAATGACAGTGAAAACAACCATAACAATGCTACACATTTCATGCTTCCAACTAAGTCACAAACTATTCACTTCTACAAAAAAAGGGCATCCTCAAAAAGAGAATAAAATGTACCACGAAAAAAAAAAAATCAAACCAAGGTGTTCTGGCAAAGCATGACCATGGAAATACATTTTTAATAAGCAGAGCAATGAACAGTTCGCTAATGCCAGAACATGAAGTTCCACCTTTCCAAAACATTGGAGCGTAGAGGGAAAATAAGATTTTCATTCTCACCCCTACCTATCCAAGCTAGGTCTATCATAAGAACAGCACCTGAAGTTGCTAATGATGTTGCCCGAGTGTGTGTTACTAGGAATGAAAGTTTTCACTCGTGCTGGAGACCTCCTTAAGGACCCCAAAGATAAACAGGAAAAGACAACCAGGACCAGCGGGGCGTTTTTTGGGTGATTTTTATTCATTAGAATTTGCTTTGATTTAATGGTCTGACTCCAGAAGAGTGCGAGTCGGGGGGCAGCTGGTCTGTGGGCAGCTGAAGAGAATCAGTGGGGGGAAACGCAGCATATAGAGCTGGCATATTCTCTTCTTTTCTTACTCAGTGAATTAAGGATTTATTTCAATCAAACACAAGTTGGAACAGTTTTTTTTTAAGTTTGTAAAGTGTGTTTTATAATGAGTTAAGCCTGTCTTAGTTCGGTGAATAAAATAAACTTTAATTCAGAGGTCGTACAGTTGAATTTTTCGAGTTAGTGTTTAGAATATTTCCTTCTTTGACATTTGGAGGATTTATTTTGTTTATATCACAAACATAGCGAACCCTATCAATTATCTTAACCACTGTTACTGACTTGCATTTGTAGGTCGTCAAGTCCTTAACTGAGTAGCAGACTTGCGGTATTTCATTATAAACAAACAGCAGAGTTATGTTCATTGCTCTGAATCTTAAATATATGTATATATATACGAACCATTTAAATGCAGCACTAGAAAATGTCACCCTTTCCTGCTGCCTATTTGCCTCAGAATCTTCCCAAGGCTGCGGCTTATTTCATGCACGCCATCCTCCTGCTGCATGAAATCCAAATTCAGTTTTCCAAATTCTGTGTCCTTGTGACTCCTGCTGTCAAGAGGCCCAAGGACACGGACTCATCACCACTCATGAGCTCAATTGACAGTTATATAACTCGGTGGTTGTCAGAGCTGTTAGCTCTTGGACGGTTTAGTCAGTCCAAACAGGCAGAGACTTCTAAAAGAGAGATCCACACCCTCTGTCCAACTGAGGTATTCTCTTCTTTTCTAGACGACTACAATAATGTAAAATGATATTTAACCCGCTGTAATCATCTAAATCTGATCCTTCTTTTTACGGTTCTCCACTGTGTTATGAGGCCTCCACAGTGCAGTATTTAATTACATATCTACCAATTACAAATTAAAGGTACAACAATGTGAACCTTTTGTTTTTTAATCAAATGTAGTGCTGGATAGGGCAAACGTCAGGCACAAATGTAGGGAATAGAAGCCTCCTGGGTGAGGTGGTGCAAGCATGCTGCCACCGCAGCAAAAATAACAGCAGTCAGCTGACGGAGTGACATTTTGAGTGCTGGGACTGTAAAAGCACATACTGATATGAGAGGGGGGAAAAAAAACAGCACAGCTCACGAATGTGGGAACAAGACACATTAAACGTACCTTTGACACTGAACACAGGGTCTGCCCTCAGATAGATGGACAGGACGGTTAGTTTAGGTGACAGAGGGGAGGTGGTGGAAGCGCGAGGCTGACCGCGTCGGCTGCACTGTCAGCGTTTTATGTTGTGTTGTAATTGACTTGACATTGCCAACGTTGGCTGATTTAACTCGACGAAACTCAACTTTTCCCTGCCTAGACCGAAACCCGCTTCAGCCGGCCGTGGGTGACCGCTGCTCTACAAAATCTCTGGTTAGTGGACAACAAGGACATGAGACAACGGAGAGAGAGAGAGAGTTGACTTACTGGACTGTGCGGTGCGGGCCTGAATGGGCTGAGTGTAAACGCCTAAACCCATCTCAGAACGGGCTGCCAGCGAGAAACGGTACAAGGTGTCAGGCTTCAGACCCTCCACAGCGTAGGAGCCAGCTGGGTTGAAGGTCACATGTATCTGGAGGGTTGAGACGGAAGGATGCCACTCAGTTAAGATCACAGACAGTCAACTCTTTGCGTGTTTACGGCTAAATGAGGCAGCATTTGTTGTATTGTTGAATGAAGCCAAATGTGAGAGCGACTTGGCCATGTGTCCTCTGATCAGGTGGGGAAGGTGCATTACGACAATGACATTGGTGCAGCCGAGGCTTCACATTCAGAGAAACATCATAAAGAGCAGACGGACAGATATATAGTGAGTATCTAGAAGAGAAAATGAGGTCAGACAAAAGTTAGAACTCCGTGTTGTTATTCTAACCTTGTTCTCCGAGCCGTCCTCCCAGTACTGCAGCTCATACTTAGTGATGGGGTCCTGTACGGGCCACAGCCATGTTAGCAAGATGCGGCTGTCCAGCTCAGCTTCAGCATCGAAACTGGACGGCTGGGCGGGGACTGGATACAGAGGTTGAAGAGTTAAAGGAAAGCTAAATCGTCTCTACATTGTCAGCAGCAATAACCACATGTTACCTGTGGTTACCTAGAAGCCCTGAGGGGCGTCATTGGGCATCTTTGAGAGTATGTGTGAATAAATCTCTCTCTCTCTCTTTACCTGCCTTCCTTTCTAGGTGAGGAGGACATAAAGCTTATTAGGATGGTTGGGTAAAAGAGGGGACCTCTCTTTTTGACTTCACTTTGCTTTGTAGAGCCTGCACAGCACAGGCGTTATTCACCTTTTGGGGATTTTCTTGTTTTGTTCCCCAACTCTTTCCCACCCCCATCATGTCTTTAGACTTGCTGGGTTTTGTTATTTTAGTTTGGGTCAGAGATTGCTGGTAGTTTAGTTATCAGGTCTTTGTTTTGTTCAGTTAAGTCATTTCCTATTTTGATAGTTTAGGGGTGGAGAGCCGGGTTCTTACATCCCCATCTTTTGTTCTGTTTGACCAACCCCTTTTGTTTCTCTGATTTGTACCTTGAGTATGTTTTGTCTTTTTCAATAAAATATATTGTTTTTAAGAACAACAGAGTCTTGCGTCCTTCATTTGTTTCGGTCTCCACCCCTACTACTACACATTTAGCCTTATGAGCCCTTTTCACATGTGCTGTAGGTAAATACATGTAGCATTAAAGCCTTAGCTGTGATAAATACATTTCCAATTCTGCAAGCAAAATTCATTGAATGTACTTTCAGTTATGCAGGCTGCTACTAAGTTCCTAACCCGTTATACGTTGAGCATAACGTCTCATAACACACAAACCACATGATCGGGTTCTTTATCAATGAAAAGTGTATTGAAGTACACAAGTAAACAGACAAATGAATACATGAATAAATGAGCACACTGAATACAGTGATGAACGATTAATGAATGATTGCGGACGTGCGTATGATAAGTATATGATATCCTTAATGTTGGACTATGAAAAGGATTTCATGCAACATTCAACCACTGAGACTTTAAGAAGAAACAGGGAAGATTGTGAAGCAGTTCAATATTAATTATAATTTCAGGGGAGATATTACTTTTCACACATATCATCTCACCATTATCACAATACGATACGAGATCAGCTGTCGGACGCTTGTCCAACGATATATGTAAGCATAATTGGAGGCAATTACATGAACATACACTTTGATTAACGCAAAGAACCACACACAGTGACTGGCTGCTCACCTCCCTGCTGGGTTTTGACTTGCAGGATGTCAGAAGGTGGCCCGTCACCAACAGAGGTGAAGCCCAGCACCCTGAGGCTGTAGGTGATATCGGGGGTCAGGCCTGAGATGGTCGTCAGACTGCTGTCGTCGGTGTTGTGTTTCTGCCAGGCGCTCAGTGGAGCCGTCATGTCAGAGCTGTAGTAGACCCGGTAGCCTCTGATTTGCCCGTTGGGTTCCTCGGGCGGCTCCCACTGTACCAGCATCGTGCTGGCACTCAGCATGCGCGCTTGGACGTGCAGGGGTGGCGAGGAGGGGGCCTGTTCACCGGTGCGCGTCTCCACAGGGTCACTGGGCGGTCCGCGGCCAATGTTGTTGACAGCCATGACACGGAACTCATATTCAGAGTAGGGGCTGAGGCCACCAATGCTGTAACGGGTGGTTGCCACACCTTCCACCTCCTGAAAGCCGTTGTCTGAAGACTTGGCTCTGTACTGGATCATGTAGTAGGAGACAGGTTCTGGGTTTCCAGAGTCCCAAGTGAGAGTCACACTGGTGGCTGTGGTTTCCGTCACAATGAGGGAGGTGGGGGGCTTTGGCAAGGCTGAGGAGAGAGACGGAGGGTATTAGCTTTCATATCAAGAATAGACATTTAGGACTTGTGGGTAATTTGAAAGAAATTGGATGTCTGACACATTTGAAACCATGATTCTCAAAATATAGGCACAATACAGCTCTCGTGGAGAGAAAGCACGGCTGGTCATGTAATTCTCTGTTCTGTAACTCATAGCACTGAAATGATTGTTTCATAAGCTAATCCTTATAGTGCTGTCAGAAGCCATTATCCACAAATGAATAGAAACGGCAGACTGAAATTCCAAATTTGTCTTTTATAACCGGCCTGGACATGACTCACAATGCAAGAAAATTGCCAGAGTGGTTGTCGTTGTGATTGCATAAAACATACAAACAAAACAGGGTCTTCATCACGTCTTTCTTGAAAGAAGTGGGTCTGTATTACTGTGGTCCCATTATTAGACGACTGTATATCGATCAGTTGAGTGGAAAGTGGGATCAATACAGAGGAAAACAGATAAGAGGGTCTGCAACAGTTAGACAACACACTCACGTAGCTATATTCACACAGGTGGGTAGAAACACAAACACTTTAATGCAGAAGGGAAGGCCTCCACTAACATGAAGAAAGGCCCTTTGAAACTGGTATATTTTGTTTCATTATCGAACTGTGGGTGTCTTGAATAAACAGCAAAGGTTGGTCACACCGACAGCTGGTCTGAACAACAGCCCTCACCTTTGACGGTGACCTGAGCGGTGGCTTCGATCATGCCCAGAGAGGAGATGGCCACGCAGGTGTAGTTGGCCGACTCGCGGATGTTGGTGACCTCCAGCACGTTGCGTCCCAGCGGCATCTCTTCCTCCTTGGTCAGCTCCACCTGGCCCATCGTCCACTTGACGTAGGGCATCGGCGAGCCCACCGCCACACACGTCAGGTTGACACTGCCGCCTGGCATCACCTCCTGGTTGGTGGGCGGGATGGAGAATCTGGGTGGGACTCGTCGCACTAAGGGGACAAAGAGACGCATAAGTAGGAGAACGTCAGGTGAATATGGAGGTTTTATGTGTTCTGATGAAGGGTCTTAGCCCCACCACGAGGCTAAAAGCTAACTCAGAAAAGCAAATTGAATGGAGGGCAGATCGCTTTTGTCCTAATGTGCAGGCGGGCACAAAGGGAAGAATAGGACTGTCACAAAATGGCAATGGAGATTCATAAGAAAACTTTGAGGGGGTGTTTTATCCTCTTGCCTACAAAAGGGGATATAATCAAAAACTAGCCTAGAAACTATGTCTGGCACTCTTTTGTCAGAGTGTCAAATGGTAGAGAGAGTTGCATCATTGAGAGACCCCGTGGAGACGGTATTGTCTGATTTCTCCTCCTGCTCCCTCTCTCTGCCTCCTTCTGCTCAGCCTGTCTTTCTCCCTCCCTCTCTCTCCCACTCTTTGTGCAGTTCTGATATGCAGATAGGCTGACATTAAAAAGGGTTCCCATGGAGACAAGAAGGGCCCGTTGACGTCGCCAGGGACAAGGCAAACACCGATGCAGCAGCACCATGCAATTCTGGAAGGCTGGCCCAGAATAAACAGGCAGCCAGCATTTACATATCACTTGTTTTCTGTCTAAATAAAGATACCCGAGAAATGGCTCCCGTATTTACACACTTCAGATCTTTTCCCTCGCAACTTTTGGCAACCATGACAAACTTACCCGCTTGACACGGCAACGGAAACCTGACTTGACAGTGCTATGTGAACATCCATCAGTGTCAGACCACGTACAATTTATGACATGCTGAGCATTTCCGTAGCAAGTGCTGAATGTAAGAAGAAGGTGCCGTTGCTTCTTTAACCTTGATTATGGAGAAAATGAAGCCAAGCCAAACATTTAGTCCCCTGCTGAGGACCCATTAATGCTGTCCCACGACTGCCGGTCGTATGTATTCAAAACACCACGGCAAGAAACTGTCCCAGCAGGATTTATACTGCCTGTTTCCCTTAATGCACTGCAACATCTCTGTCTCTCTGGGAGGAGAAAAAAAAAACCCTTGACTGTAATTGCTCTTTTGCACCAGTCTCCATGAAAATGGATTGTCAAATGTGAGTCTCCCTCCACCTTCCCCTCCCACCCTTCACCCCTCCCTCCCCGATCTAATTTGAACCAGAACGTTGTTATAGCCATGCTTGTTATTCCCCTCATTATATGGTGAAATGAAAAAAAAAAAAAAAAAAACACAAAAGCACCTTTTGAGATTCCAGTCAGGAGACGGCTGGTTCTCTGGACCGCACCATAATAAGGTGGACCTGGTTTAGAACTCATTTGAATTTTCCCAAAATAATTGAGGTTCTGTAATAGACCTGCTGCTGTTTTTTTAATCAATACAATCATGTGGGTTTAAACTACTTGGCTCAATATCTCATAAAAAATAATAATATCCCACGTCTGAGCTGTAAAACGCACTGAATTTGGAATTCTGGCTTTTGTTTGTTTCACACCATTACCCAGATAAATCAAAACTTTGCAGTTCGTTTTATGAGAACCAACCTTTTCAGAGGGTGTGTGGCGTACAAAAAACAAAATCAATTGAACACAGAGAACAACTAATAGGTCAGCAACGGTAAAGATGACTGTTTAATAAATGAATTAATCATAGTGTTTAGTTTCCAACGAAAGAGAGTGACAACTTAGATGAGTTTCTCTTATTATAAAGGTTTCATGCAGGGAAAAATGTGACACATATAACGGCGCAGAAAGATCAACATCAATTATGACATCTCCTTTCTGAGGTTCACAGGCATATGGCTGATTTTTACATTAAAACACTGGATAGGCGGCGTGGCGTTACCAGCCTGGGAACAGGACAGGGACGACATTCTCAAGCAAAGCATGCAGGGGAGCTGAGGAGCGATACGGGATAGGATCACAAGCCTGAGTACGCTGGGACAGTCAGACAAAGGAGGAGCTTGGTCCAATTTTCCCGTATAAATGACTGAACATCTGATTTCCAGTATGACTAATGTACAACAGGCTTTCCTTTGAGTATTTTCGGGGGGAGAACCGCTGGCATTCCACTTATGCTGGTGACCACCTGTGTCTTCTCATACAACTGTAATATTCTCCAAGCGATGCTATTTTTCACAACATGCGTATGAAAAAGAGAAACCTGAGAGGAGTGGCCCTAATGCAAGACCATTAAGCTCAAAGTATCTGTTATTCTTTCATGATTCCATAGACTAAACAGTGCTAAGAGCAGTCAGTCAATGGGGCCTGTGTATATTGAACACTTAATGTTGTGAATAATTCATGGCGTGCGGTTAAGTTTGGAGAGGTGCTGTGGAACAAAATGACTAGAGGGCAGGTAATTGTTATTGATTCCCCCGAAGCCTCTCTCCTGTTGAGAGCGGCGTGGAGAGACGGGCTCCGGGACTCTATCAAAACCACAAAATAAGCCCCGTCTCCACTCTGCATGCCTGCTTGCTGGATACCTATAAATTTAACTGCCTTGACAAAGTGCCCAAGGATAGCAGAACCCGTCCAGTCAATCTATATCGGAGCAAACTGGTACAGAGTCAGCGGGCTCCCAGGCTTCCTGGCAGCAGCACCGGGGCTGTGCAGCAGCCATGATGGCCGATCATCCCCACCGTCAGCACACTGCCAGCTCCTTCTTAAATATTCTATAGGTCAGCACTTTGAGCGGCAGTGTTTTGCAGATGGTACAAGGGGAGACATCATTTCCAAAACATTAACTCCCTCTCTTGGACAATGTCAGTGTCACCATCCATTAACTTTAAATCACAGGTTCAGTCTGTGAATGTGTGGACAACATAAACTCATTAATAATAACTCGTGTGCTGCAGCATCGTATGTAGATGAGGTGGCTGTCTGTCTTCTCGTTAGCCTAACAAGTGGCTGTTTTTACATCCTTCAGAATCTTGGTGGAGGATGGCCATGGCGGTAAAACAGACATAATCCCCGGAGAAGAGCTTTGTCAGTTCTGATACCCATGTCCCTCAGTGGGAGAGAAGGGGTATTGCTTCCTAAATACCTGACAGATCCTGATGCCGCATGAATACAGGAGTAATCCATCACACACGTCTGATGGGCCTACAGAGGCAGATGGGAAATCTGAAGGTGAAAGGAGCTATAGCTTTTGGTGGATGTGCTCGATATTGACAATATGGCCGCAATTGGGGATGCACGGCTGCACGACACAACAGAGATCTAATAATGATGCGAGCAAACGTCACGGGCACTGCTTGTGTGTCTTGGCAAGGCTCATTGAAACACAGTTCAGGGTGTGGCGTTGGAAGGCATGCAGGTGTTATTCAGGGATCATGCAAACAGTATCACTATCATGGAGAGCTATAATTAATATTTTGTCAGGGTAGGGATGTCGTTGTCTTCATCACAGGGTCTGGAAAGGATGATTGACCTCACCTAAAACTCTGAAGGAAGGGGATTAAAAGTGAAAATGACAAACCTTCACGCTGATCTGTTTGCAGGTGAAGTGATGTGATGGAGGGAAGCGATGGAATGAAAAGATACAAAGTGGAGAGGAAGACAAGACAGTGAAACAGAACAGTGTTTCCATAGACACAGTGGGGTTTCGTGATATGGCACGGATAGGCAAAGTAATGCACACATCTGGTGACAGGGAGGACAATTGACTTATTATATCATCATTAAAAAGAGACTGAAAGAACCTCTCTTTCTTTCAGTCTTTTCATTCAGAAAATGTACCTGTGTGGATAATTGTGTAAGTTTCCCTCCCTGACACACACACACACACACACACACACACACACATCATAGAACAGTCTGAGGATATTTGGTAAGAAAAAAGCCCAACTGCAGCACTTAATCCTCTGTGACATATTGTCATGTCACATAGATATATGAAGGAGTGCCAGCAGACAGAAGCTGACATCCCTCCTCCGTTGTGGGATAAACACTTGACAAACGAGTGCTCATGCTCAATCGCAGGACGCTTGTGATTCTGCCCACGTCGGCGGAGTCCACCTTTAGAGGAGGGTCACCGAAAGCGTCCCGCGGCAAACAAGGTGCGCAACTAAACACCTACAAACAAACACACACACTCTTAATGGATGATAAGTGGAAGGACAGAAATAGATGTACAGACAGAAAGGGGAAAAACCATCCATGAGCAGACGAATAGCGGCACCGTTATTGACGTTTCAACGCTAGAAATGAGCGTTCTTACAAGGGAGGATGGAATTCTTAGAAGGTGCTGAATTTAATCCAGTGATTGATGCTTACAATTTACTCAAAAGATAAAAAACGAATATTGTTTTTGTACATCACAATGGGTTGACAATTGTCACATTGTATTCATTAGTTCACAGTCCAACTGTCGTTTTAATTTTGTGCTTCGCCATCCATCAGCACTGCAAAATGGAACAGTTGTCAAATGACACGTTTGCTCCCAAAGCTTGCAATGTTTACAAGTTTGAAAGTAGGTGTCGTAAGTCACTAAATCTCCCCCCTGCTGTCTCGGAATAATAAAAAAACAAAAACAACAACAAGGAACAAGAAATGAAGAGGGTCACGTCAAAGGCCACTTGTCTTGAGTCCCTCCAGTTTTAAACCCTATCAAGCAGCCCTGTGATAGTACAGCCCCAGGTCTTGTCTCCTCATTCCTGCAGCAGTAACAAAGACGGAGTGAAAACATGACTGGAGCCTTTGTTCTCCATTCCAGACAAGTACACTTTTAAAAGGTTACGGTTGGTTTGATTTCTATCTCTCCACTGGTGTGGTGAGGCTGGCGGAAAAGTTGTTGTCGGGGCCAACGGGTTGACAGCTACCTGGGTGGTGTTACAGACAAGCCGGGCCTGGGGCCCCTGCTGGCGCCACGCCACACAACTATTGTAATTACCTCTGTGGGGGGAAAAAAGGCTGTGTTTGCACCTGTGACAGGCATGCCCTGATTAATAGACAAGACTTGCATCCCTTCCTCGCCTTTACGCTTTGGCTGACTCCCACCCCCTGTCAAGATTTACTGTAAGATCTAAACCTTCTGGATGCTGCCGTGGTCCTTGAGGATGATTTTACCTCTGATTCCTCTAATGCAGGAGGAGGTTCTGTCTGTCGGGAAAAAGCATTTGGATACTTCCTATAAGAAAAAAAAATGATTATATACATTATTAGAGCCCATCTTAGTCAGATTTCTTTTGTTAAAATAGGGTTATCACAATTATGAGGTGATAGCCGAAAATGTCTCTTTCTTTCCATGACACTTTCACTCCCTCCCTCCCTCACTCCTCCACCCACACAAACAACTGGAGCAGCTATTCTGTTTCATGTACATCAGACACAGTGGTGTCATCCACAGGGGCTGAACTGGACTATTCTCTCTCCTATACTAGCTCTTTCCAGGATGGCTACAATGCTTTTCCTGTGCCTTGAATTAGTCTGCTCACAGAGTCACCACAACACAAACAAATCCTGAAACTCCAGACCCCTCCATGCCTCTAGGAGCTCTGGGTTGTGCTTGAGAGAGGGTAGGGGGGTAATAGAGCCTTTCGATACAGTCAAAATAAAAAGAAAGGAGGCCCGGCTTTCAATGCCAGCGGAGGAAATGGTTTCAATGCAGCTGTTTCACAGAGGCTGCACCTGGTGGGATTCACAGCCAAACAGGAGGTTGAGGTTATTCCTACTATTGGCATGTGAGGAATGGCAAGGCAAGGATAATGGTTAGAGATGTGGTTGAAGGACAGACAAACACAGAGAGAGTGGTATATGTGTGATCATCAAACGTGGAAATTACACAACGATCAAATGCCCTGTGATTTCTGCTCAGGTTGAAGGTGGGCAGAATATACTAAGATATTACCCCGATAACAATTAAAAAGGTGTCATTTGTCCAACCTTGACAGATGCATCCAAGCTGAGAATGAGAAAGATGTCAATGAAACACAGCCTGCACACTCCTACACACTTCTGTGAAGAGTTCTGAGCATGCACAGTAACGGCAAGGTGAGCGAACGTATAGAACGACGAGACGGTTTGTGGTTTGATAACACATGAGACAACAGACACAACAAATTCATTCACGAGTTGAGAGAGACATTTGACTTTACCTCGCACGTAGAGATTGGCAGGAGCAGAGTAACGGGTCCCAGCACTGTTCATGGCAACGCATTCATATTTCCCTTGGTCCGACTCCTCGCTGTTCTCAATTTGTAGAGCTCCTGCATAGAGGATTAACAACGTTAGCGGTCTTGACAGTCGTGGAATAGGAGATGTCATTTGGCATGACGCCAAGGCAGATATCTGTACAGTGACTGGTAGAGAGCCTGTAGTCAACTAGTCTTACCCAGTTCACGCTTAATTAAGTGTCTCGGACATGGACGCGGTTTTGTCCAGAAAATGCTTACGACAACATGAGCGTTTAGCTGATTTGGCGAGTTTAATGGAACCGCTAACAGAATATTTGCATAGTGATGTCAAGGAGAAAAAAAAAAGACCACGACCGAATGTTTTTTTAATTAATTATCTGAATAACATGTCACAACCGTCAACGTCTGATTAGGCCTTCTGCTTATGGAAATACTTGACAAGCCAAAGTGTTTGTGTCATGGAGGATTATTTCTAGATGACGAGGCTGAGCTACGTTGCAGAATGACCACAGAAAAAGCAGAAGAATAGACCATATCTAATCAAAGGAACGAATCAATCTGCTGCTTAATATCAACAACCGTGCATTAATGTGTTTTTACACAGTTCTAAACTAAGGATATTACTTGCAGTTATGATCAAGAGGAATTGATTAGAATTTTGAGCTGAAGGTAATTAATTTTATTAAAAATGCAACCAAATTTAACCAAAATAAACTGTAGACTGATGACTCAACTGTTCTTCTAAGGCATCATTTTCTTGATGGCCTAAGATTTTGCTGCAAAGCAACTGCCACTGTCTTTTCCTAAATGTTTGCTGACTATGCATTTAGCAGTTAGGTCATATTAATTGTGTTCTTTCAATACCAACTATTTCACCCTATCTCACCGCAGCCCCCGGGGGAAACGCTCCTCTGCCAGATGGCTTGGATTTGCGTTTCACCAAGAAACTGTGGTCATGAGAGAGAAGGCTAACATGTTTTTAACAGAGCATGAAAGCCCAGGAGACCTGTCCCGGTGTGGTCCTTTCGACACCCCATGTCCGTTACAATCATTGCTACTGCATTGCAAATGGTTGACAGGTGAGACGAGTTATAATTTGAGGAGGAAAAAAAAATCACACTTAAAGCCGCAAAACTTACCTGCGTCCCACAATAAAAAAAATAAATAAAATACACGTTTAAAAGCAGAACTAGTTCTCTATGCAGTACATTTATAGTTCACAAGTGAGTGATTTATCACATCTTCAAAACAGCATGGTACTAGCATGAAAGGAGCCAGACACCATGCAGTTTACAAATGACAAAAATACTCAGCATAAGATGATGTGAGGATACTTATTTTTTTTTTTTTTTCACATCATGCAGTATGAGATGAATGCAACAAACAGGTTCACCACCAACCTAAGGGGGACTTGGATCACGGTGAGGCCAAAAAAAGAGGAGTGAAACAGGGCGGGGCAGCGCCATGTGATGATATCACCTCAGATCTCATGACAACATATCTCTCCAAGGTGTTTGCTCTACACACTGAGCTCATTGCTGTCTGATTCAGCACTGACATGCACCTGCATACTAATGCCGGTGTCACCAATCTGTCAATCTGCCCATCTCTCATGGGAGAAAACAGCGTGAGCACTACAGGAATGTGGAAGGTGACTGCTATGGCAGTTGTCATAGCTGCAACACTAAACCCCTTTTAATTACATCCCAACAACACTGGCAGATCTTCTACAAGCTCATCTACATTTTTACAGGTGTAGAAATTACATAAAGGGCACAGAGGCTGCCATGAGCCTGCCTCTGCCTTAAGCCCGAAAGAGTGAAAGATCGAATTGAATATGGGTTGTATTATGAGCCAAGGATGCGCAGACGGTGAGGGAGACAGCTGGTAGCTCCAAATGCATTCAGCTTACCCCAGAAGTCCACTATTTACCCCACTGTTGTTGAAGGGAAATCATGCTTCCACTCGGGGGAAAAGCACATGATTACCATAAAAAGGGGCTGAAGCTTCCACCTTTACAATCTTGACCGGGCATCCTGTTCCCATGCTGGGGGGGAAGAAACGCTGCATAGGCTGTATGCAAATGCAGCCATTTCAGTTTACATTGAGGCTGTATGGAGGAGGCAGCTAGATCCTCTTGTGGCCACAGTGGCCTTTAGTTGGAAATGCAACTCTTCGCCCTTTTTTTCGCTGAAAAGGGCTGAAAGCTGAAAGATGTCTCCGTTTGAAAGCGAGTGTATTGTGTGTTCAAAAATGTGGTTAATTGCTAACAGTCTCGGAGGAGTTGTGTGAATGCCAATTGACAAAATAACACCTCGGACTTGCGTTTGAATGTCCATTCTCCTGGCATGAGGGTTGGTGATCATTTGCTTGTTAGGGAGCAGACAGCAGACACGTTGGGAAGAGACGAGGGGGGCGTGGAAGAGGGTGGGTTTGGCGTTGACGCCGCAGATGAACCTGGCGATGTGGCATTTGGGGGGGGGATGCAAGGGGTCTGATGTGGATGTGAGGAAATGGTGTGGATGTGAGGAAATGGTGTGGATGTGAAATTACCCAACACACTCGATCATCCTTACCTCTAATTGGTGTACCACCTAGGTGGGAGTAATTTTGATGCAAACAGGGTTGAGAGATTAGTTAGTAATCCACTTATAGTGGGAGAGAAAAACATGGCTTCTGACAGGCCACAGATAAAAAAAAAAGGGATACAAAGTAGAAGCCACTTAAATGCAATGTGACAAAGTTCAATGTACTAAATCAATGCTATGAAGCAACCTTACATTGTCGACTGTACATGCTGTCTGTAAAGGACCATAAAACTAATGATCCATTCTTTCATGCAAACATTTTGAAATATAATCCTGCTGCTTTTGTATTTGCAGACAATAGTTACAGCTGCATTCTAGCATTATAATCGTTTGCAATTTAAGCAGACTCTTTTATTGAGCTTTTTAATTTTAGATGGACTGCATTTGTGCAGAAGGCAGTTAGTAAGATGGGCAAAAGAAAAGCATACACAATAAATAGAATGAAGGAAGAAGAATTCCAGTCAAAGGTATTACATTGAAAAGAAGTGAGAAGTTAGTATCTCTGCAGAGTAAATGGCTTGGATGGTGTGAAAAGATAGACCAAATGTGTCTGTGGGCTCACTAAAAATCGAGCAGTGTGTGATGCAAAAGGAAGAACTAGGTCTCTGCTAAACTGTGGCAGCAAATGAATTTGCTTTTCTACGCCATCAAAAGTTGGCCTCATTTCAGGTCATGAGCAGTAAATGTGAATCCTGATATGGCAGCAGATGTCAAGAAAAGGGTGGCGGATAAAAAGAATAGTTAGTCTTAGGGCATTACATATCAGCATATTTCCAGGCACTCACTTTTTGCGAAAAAGAAAACTAATTAAAAGTTTACTGGTAGGAGTTGACAAAAAAATGAAGCACAGTTTAGACATGTTCAATTAGTAGCATTTGTGTTATTATAATATATGTGAGACATCTGTAACTTATTTAGGTTTTGCTTGTGGTAGAGTTTTAATATTGCATGAATATGGACGCTCCAAGTGAACATGCTCCAGTGACCTGTATACTGCATCCACGGGGCAGCTCGAGTGCCAGGCTTTTTTTCCTGGAGTGGCTCTCATCTTTACTCAAACCTCAAACCTGCAGTCTGACCTGACACTCACTAAATGAGCTAGATAGAGTGGGGAGTCACAAATCTGGTCAAAATCCACTAATCCTTCCACCTTGCACCTTTTCCATCTGATCCAGGTCAGGCCAGCACTATTTATTTATCAAGTGGACTGCTGCAGTGAACAAAGAAGCGTCTGATGCTTATGCATCGTCGGCTGGCCTCATTGTCACCCGGCTGCATGTTTTAAAGGGGATTAGGGATTATTTAATACAGTGAAAATGTCTCTTTCTGTAACTCTGGAGGGTCACGAGCTCATGAATCACTGTCAAAGACTGCAAACGTGCAGGAACAACTTCATTCCAACTTCTCTGTAACTTTATGAGTGGCTGCAGCTGTGAGGAATAACATTCTGTAAGAACTCAAGGTGACACACTTTGAGTAACACTTTCATGTCCTGTGTGATGAAAAGGAATGCGTCATTCATGTCATTCATGACAACAAAGGTATTGTGTTCTATCTCATCATCCTTGTGTCTAGCACGTTTCATGTCTGTTGGTATTTGATGGCATCTTCTGCTATGAAACTTGCCGTGTTATATTTACATTAACTGTGTCATGTACAGTAACACCATGAGGGCATTGAATTAGATCAAATGTACCTGAACGAAGCTGTTTAATACGCCCGTTGCTGCTGCTGATGTCCACAGGCAGCATGTCCTTGTACCAGGATATCTCTGGGTCTGGATTTCCGCTGGCCGCACACAGCATGGTGGCAGTTCTGGTCCGCTCAACTACCTTCAGCTGGGGACCCATATCGATCGTGGGGAAGCCGTGGGGGATCTGGTTCTCTGGAGGATTGGAAAGACAGATTTTTAGTAATGTTCAGTAATTCTGACAGAATACAGGCTTTGAGTGTTGAGTGCATCAAGGCTGTTGAGCTGACAAGGAGGATAAAAGGATGAAATAGAGAAAACGCATTTCAGGTGAAACAGGCCGAACAGCAAACAAAAAGCACACACATAAAAAGTAGTGCAACAGAGGAATATACCCCTGTGGAATTTAAAAATTGTAAAAAAAAAAAAAAGATCTCTGATTGATTATCATAGTAGGCTTCCTACCCGGCACGGGGAGTCTCAGGTTTAGACAGAGGAAGGATTGCAATCTGTCTCTGGGCACCCATGCATAAATGAGCCGCCTTTGGCTTAGCAAGCTAAACAAACCTATTTGAATAATCCAACTCATCATCATGAAAGGAACAGCATATCCATGACAACACGTGAAGCATAATCCTTAAATCAAAAATGTTGTATTCTAAGGTGAAAGGCTTTACTAAAATATATACTGACTTCATAATCACAAGATTAACAAAATATGAACAACATATAGTCCCGGGCTATTTCAGGCTCTGCCTTGAAATATTGGATTCCAAATGTCATCAGAAAGAGGAAACATCCCGGCATTCAGTGTCTACAAATGGCATTGAACACTTACTGAACATGCAGATGAAATAGCTACCTTACAAACATACAAAATAAACTAGTAACACACGTAGGCAATTGCTTTTCAGATGAATGTCTAATCTCCCGCTATGATGAGTTCTCACCTTTAAAATAAATGACCCAAATGATTAACCTGTTTTGTATTGTTTTTTTGCAATCCACATTCGGCGTCTTTATCGGAACATAAAACTGCAACTGACATGGCCTGGCTGTGCTGCAAATCCCAAATCAGACCCACCTCCCACCTGCTCTCATAATCAACCCTAATTTCACCTCTGGACAGCGTTAATAAAGAGGAAACACGACGGCCCTCGAGAGGTCTTATTATCAGCTTGCTCTAAAATTTGCAATCTCTTTTATCTTTTCCCCCTCATATGTAGATGTGTCCCTGGGGGCCGGATTGCTTAGATGAAATCCTTACAACAGTGCTAATGATGGTAACTCCTGTCTTTGGTTCACCATGAGGAGACACCTAACTGCAGGTTAACAATAAGCAAATCTTAGTTGCTCTTCAGGGACGAACAAAAAGACGTGTGATTGCTACAGTGTGCATGTACGACTAAGAGTGAGAGAGAGAGAGAGCATTCTCTCCACACTTCCTAATTAAGTAAGACACACACTTTGTTGTTCGCTCGACACTCGGGCACCAAACAAATATCCTCTGTTACACTGGCCATTTTGAGCTGGGTTACAAGAGATTCACAGTTGTCTCACATCAGTCATCAGCTATGAGAAGAACAATACACAATACTTTTCTCTTGTATGCAGGAAAACCAAACGATAAGCTTGTTGTGGCCAGAAGGGATTCTCCAAGCCCCAATAAAAGCACCTTTTAAGCTACATTTGCTCAACTCAAAGCATTAATGGTGCAATCGGTTGATGACATCAGCAAAATAAAAAGCTGTCCAACTTAAGATGGAGCTGAACTGCGTAGTATTGTCTCTCTCCAGTGGTCTGAGTCAAGAAATCCTATGTAAACTTATATGGCTGGAGCATGAATTGGTGCATGGGTGTTTTACTTTGTTCTGATCCCCAGCAGAGCAGTTGTTCCTGCTTTCACCCCTGTGTTTGGCCCGTAGCCCGGATCGTCTCATATTCAGATGTAGTTGACAGATCTCTGTGTGGCCTCTTATCTTTGTGGCAAGGCTTACTTCCTGTCTAACGATACGAGATTCATTTTCAGACATCCCGACCCCAAATCAGGATACCTCTACCGAACGGACAACTACAGCACAGTGAAATAATACCGTGCAATTTGTCATTGCATGAGTGATGGTAACAGTAGTGTCCTGTGTTCCTGTGCGGTTCGCTCTCTCCAACCTTCAAAGAGAAAGGAAAGGGTAGAGAGAAAGAGAGATGTAGACACCCCGTAGAATGTTAAAGCTGTGGACATTTTATGAACCCGGAATTATTTACAAGACAGAAATAATTAAAACTGCCAAAGCAAAATGATTGCATCCTCTATCACATTAAAGAGCTCTTATTCCAGATATCTGGAATCCTCTGACCAAAGACTTCTGTCCGTCTCGAGAAGAAAGAATATAATTTCTAAGAACTTACAAATTGCAAGAGAACATATTTGTAAGTTTAATTCAATTTTCTAACGCTTATAATTTAATAAAATTGTTGGTTTCATTACTCAGGAGACTCTTAACTGAATCTTAAAATGTTTAATGGGCTTATCTTTTCAGAACCTGTGCCAGTATGTCAATCAAATCATGAAATAGATGAAGAAAAAGGACAAAAAATATGTGAATTTAGAGATGTACAAATTCGGCGATGAGAAAAAGTCTGTACATTGAAGTCCATCTACCATTCCTCTGCTGATTTCCAGTGTTTTTTGATTCCCCCCCGACATCACTCTATCTCTCAGCCAGAAAATGGTGTCGCTTCCCTCTAGGTCTAGTATAACGTAACTATCTAGTGGAAACCAATCGATTCAATGAGGCATGACAATGGTCCTGTCAATCACAGCCAGCAGTTACCCCAGGGATTGTACTGAGGAGGATTCTGTCATACCAAATTTTGAGGTGAATTTCCTAAGATTTGTTCTATTCCATCTGAAATCTACCTGCAGCAAATTCAAGATTTGTAACATACAATTTCCCACAGAAAGAAGTGTCTTGCCTTAACAGGGAGGTGAATTTATATATAAGCTGTCAAACTGTAAAAGTAGAAGGAGAGTATCAGCTTGGGATATTTCCTCCAAACCCTCTTGTATTGATGCCTGCAGAATATTTATGATTAAGATTATTGGCAAAGGTTCCTGGCTTGTGAAAAATGCAAACCAATGGTAAAACAGGGTGAAAGACCCCAAAGGAATTATTATACGAGTCAGCGGCTCATTCATATCGGGAAGCACAAATATGCCGCTGCAAATTTTATACATGAATCCATCCGCTACTATTTAATGTGTAATGTTTGCATTGCAAGCAAATAGTTATTCCAGCTGCGGACATTTTTTTCCCACAGTTTGTCTGATAAGTGGAGCGCACAGCGTAGCTTCACTTGGCTTTATTTTAACATGAGAATTTGTTGAATGAGACTGACTGGGCTGCGTGTACAGTACATTTTACACACAGTGCATATTTCCAGTGTGAACAGTCACACATTACAAGTCATGGCCAAGGTTAGTTACTCTTGTTATATTACTAAAGCAAACTAAATGTTTTTTTTTAAACCCAATCCCTAGCGAATTTCAACTGCTGACACATAGGCAACAAAACCTTCCACTGCCTGTTTAAACCGTGTTAAAAGCAGATATAATACATGTTGGTAATGTCAAGACTTGAGCTTGACCTAAGATATCCTGTGTTTTAGCATTTGCCCCTAAAGACATGGTGTAAACTGTAATGCTTCACTTCACTTCATTTTTGCTGCATTTCCAGCGATGTCTTCCAATTTGCGATTGCACTCTGAAAGGCCAGGCCACAGACTGAAGCTGATGGAATTTTTGACATGCAGGCCCCTCACATTTTAATACCCTGCCTCCAGAGCCTAGACTTTCTAAATCACTGTGATCCGTCTTTTAAAAAACATTCTTTTATGTACTATACAATGTCAAATTTGACGATTTTGTTTTTAAATGTCATGCAAGACTTAGTTAAGGTGATTAACCTTAGAATACCCATAACTTTATAACTTCCTAATGTTTCAAAATGTCTTGTAAAAGGTCGAAGAGTTGTTTAATTTGGTTAGAATGTTAACATGAAGCACAGTATGAAAAGGAAAAATGTCTCTGTGGCTTTCTAAAGTTGTCTATGTGACTGTCTTTAGGTCAATGAAAAAGAATCATTGAACGTTCTTTCTATACACATAGTTAGTTATCAAAGATCTAGTAGAGCTGATAGCTAAGATTTGAGCCCCATCAGTCTCTGCCTTCTACTGAAACTCCAGCGGCTCCTCCAACTCCTTCGAGGAAAACAAAGACATGCCTTTGTTCAGTTCTATTTCATTTGAAGGGAAAAGAAAAGAATTGGGGGAAATTTGGAGAGAATCCAATGAAATAGAGCAGGCGATGCAGGTAGATGTTTGTCAAGATAGGGGGCATTTTTAATAAAAAAAAAGGCCCTTTTGTGCTGGAGGGTAATTCTTCAAAAAAAAGCTGCACGTCTCTGTCTAGTCCAGGCAGGAAAATATGAGTAAGGCCCACATTGCATGACTATGTTAAGCAGGTGATCCATTAAGGCTGATTTATAGTTGTAACACGAAATGCTATGTTGATGGGCTTTTAACGTCACTGTGTTGAGTTTCCTCATGTAATTCAAACTATGACAAACGATCTGCTCATATTGCAGTCAGAGCTAATCAATGCTGAACAGCCATGAATGTGGTGAAGAAAAAGTCGTACAAATGTACGTATTTATTCTTCATTTGCTGTTGTATGGCTCCACCAGTCAAGTTGGAGTCTGTCCAAAATGTCATCACTTCATCATTGTATCCTTTTAGACATTTGTGGTAAATTGTCAAAATATGTATATTGTGGTCAATATGTATTTTATGAGAATACAGTGACCTTGACATATGGAAACTGAGAAAATGTGTTATTCTTTTATTCTGTTTCTGTGCTGAATTGTGACAATAAATCCATGTTGAAGCAGCTAGTTAAGCCGGTAAGCACAAGAGCAGCTACCATTGACGGGAGGTTCCATTGACTTACATTATGAGGCATTCAGGCTCTTGTCAGTAAAAAATAAATCAGTAAGGGTGAAGGTAAATACCAACGTTATCATGACGTGCTCATCTAATCTTGTGAAATGTCTTTTTTTTTAGTGAGAAACAAATAAATGAAGTTGAAGGAGACATTTCACAGCAATATAAAATAGCTAACAGGCAGGGAATTATTTCCTGTTTAACTTCCTAACAAAAAACAGTATGCACATGGTAATAAAGGAGTCCATGTTGATTCAAATGTGATTTACTGTTTTACTTTCTTCCTTTCTTTCTTTTTTTTTTTAAATCAAGAATCGTGGAATATCACTGGTATTGGTATGAAGTACTCAGTGTCTGGTACTGTACATCCTCTACTGCAGTTAAATCTTCTATAAAGCTGCGGGCAGCACATTGATTCGCTCCGCCCCTCCTTGCCCTTTCCCTCTCTCTAATCGTGTCTAATCATGTGGCGAATGGATAAAATCTCAACAATTCAGTGAGAAAATATCTGTCAGAAAGTGCTTCATTACAGTTATAAAACAAAACATTTCATGGGCGCACGTCCCCCCTCCCAGCGGGTCTACCGCCATGAATGGAATCTGATTCAGCGGGGTCACTGTTATGCATGCAAACCATTGCACTGCTGCTGGGATAACACAGTGTAGTAGATGTCTCATACTGGGGAGTCCAAGAGCTGTTGTGTTTAATGGAACTTATTTTGTCAAGTGTGATGCAGTTGTTACGCCCTGGATTTGCAAATGAGGGCAGAGGCAGAACAGTGTCAGAAGTAAAGCCAGGTACACATGAACCGGTTCCTCCATCATGTGAAAAATAACGAACATTGTTCCCTGGACAGCCGTTTATCACGCACAGAGCCAAACTGCGTCACTCGCAGCTTAGCAGACAAACTTGTTTACGGTGCCATAGCAGTACAGTATAAAATGTGCTGGGAAACATTGGCAATCATTATTTTAGAGAAAATGACAAACATTAGTGGAATTATGAAAACACGATACAGGAACCATGAACTATTTTGTCAACAACCACAGGCAGTTGAGTTAAGATTCAGATGGGAGAAGAGTGAGGGGGGGGGGGGGGGGGTAAAAAAGGAGTAGGGTAAGGGGAAGAAGAGGGGGGGCAGGGGAGGGGTGCATGCCAGCCTCCTGCCAGCTCCAATTACCAGTGTGAGTGGAGCGTTGCAGCTAGGGTGATGGGTCTAATCAGAATCCTGCTGAAAGAGACCCGTCCCTGTCCTCCCGTCCCACTGGGAGGCTGCTGGAGCTCAATCATACACCGTCGTCAGCTAGCGTTTTCCCCCAAACCAAACATGCTCACCTCAATGGGCGAAAAACACTCAAGACACCCCCGTTCCTTCATAACAGGGGAGCCCTCACACAGTGACACAAGATACAACAAAAAAAAGAAAAAAGCCTCATTTCCATTTCAGTATGCCCTAGAATCTCCTCCCTTCTTATACGCTCATGGGCTGTAATGAATGTTTCAATTGAGCTACACCAGAGCACGGTCCCTTCAGAGAGAACATGCAGTCGTGAAACATATGGCGAGGAATAATCATGCAAAAACATTGCTACAACATGAACAGGAGGTGCTTGCAAGCTGCCCACACCATCTTGCTGCATTCTGTATCAATAGTTAATCTAATTCGGCAGCAACGTGTGCCATCAAAAATTAAGGCGATACGGTGAGCCATTCTTAAGTTCCTTAGCTCACATGTCTGAGCCGATCTCATTCCCAGCGAGAAATAAAAGGCCTGTATGATCTCCACGTGTGCCAGTTGCCAAGTGATGGATGACAACAATTAAAGGTGATGTCTCCTTTGATAGTGTGAACCAAAGGACCACAGTGACAGCAGCATAGCCACTTTCCTCATGAAATATTACTGCCCTAAAATCTACCGTTTTAAACATACACCGTCTTTATGGGTAGAAAAGAAAAGTTGATGCACTTCTATGGGCCTGGGTACGTGTAGCATGTGTAGCATTTAGCTTTAAACCGACGGCTACATGTTTAAACGAGGTTGACTTTGTTGTAAAGCTATTCGTACAGTCTCAGTGTTTCTTATGTTTACCCATTAAATCCTTTCATTATTCACCCATCCTGTGAAGAAAACTAAATATAGTGCAATAAGTGATGTCTACGTCTCAGCTGGTCTCGAGTCAATCTGGCAGTGAAACGCAGACGAGCGGGGTGCAAAAACAAAGCGCACGGCCTGCGGCTGTTTCTAGCCAAGAACATCGGCGAGACAGACATTTTGCATCTGTCTGAGACACGGAAGTGTTTGAGGCGTGTCAGTGGCAGCGGGAGCTGTAAACAGAAAGCCAAAGATAACGAGTCCAACTTGAATGGGCTCTATGAATAGCTGGATCGCTGATAGTGTTCAAAACATTCAGCAAGTTCACTCGTAAAAAAATATTACCCGTTAAGGATTCGTGAGGAGCTGTCAGCACGCAGTCAGGTTCCCAGGTTCAAACCTGCAGGCCGGCATTTTGTGTGGAGCTTGCATGTTTTCTCCATGCCTGTGTGGGTTTCCCTGGGTTTTTTTCCCCCAACCCAAACACATGACACATCTATGGGCTGCAAGTGGCCCATAGGTGTGTCACATCTCTACGTGTCAGCCTTGTGATTGACTGGCGGACTCTCCAGAGGGTAACCCGCCTCTCACCCCTGTGTCAGCTGAAATCGTTGCCTGCCCCCTGCTACCCTCAAGGATAGCCGATAGATGGATGGATTTATGTGGAAACACGAAGGGGGTGGCGGTATCACACTCTGTCGGACAGTGGTGAAGGATCAAATACAGGGGTTTCGGCGTTTGC
The DNA here is from genome assembly GCA_029853015.1 of Chelidonichthys spinosus. NCBI lineage: Eukaryota > Metazoa > Chordata > Actinopteri > Perciformes > Triglidae > Chelidonichthys > Chelidonichthys spinosus. The sequence goes on along the minus strand of CM056827.1, from coordinate 18,147,632 downwards.
AGCTACCCTAAGAATACGCCGTCAGAGCTATTGCTTGTAAACATTTCCCTTGGTTCAAATCTGACCTTGTGTGTGTTTGATAGGTATCGTAGTATTTCTTTCTGCAATCCTGCGACATTTCGGGCAGCAACTAATAAGACCCGAGGAAAGGCAGACAGCCTCAGCTAGTCAGGTAACTGCCTCTTTTGACTTGCAAAACATTGGAGGGCGAGGAGTTTTTCCTCACATGTTCTGCCATGGAGGGCATGTGAGCAGGACCCTCCTGCTCTTCAGAGAAATACTAGTTGGCAGAGCTCCCACTGCAGAGGTCTCCTCAGCAGGGATGACACGGCACACCCCTGCATCAAAGACCCGGCAAGGAGGCCATTGATGTAATACTGTTGTAATGACATGAAAATGGTAAAAAAAGAAAAGAAAAAAAGGAATCTCCATGGAAATGAAGGCAAATGTACACTGTGCATTGAAATACGTCTTAACATCTCGTCAAGCCTGTTGTCTCTGGCACGCTATCTCTTGAACCAGGTGTTATGGCAGTTGCTATGGCGATAGCAGTGCATCAAACAAACAGTGCTCCGGATAGATAAACTGCACACACAGACACACCTGCACGCAGCGGACCGTGACAGAAACACAGTCATAACAAAAACAGTGTTAATGGCGCTGTTAGTACGCTGCATAGTGGTGGTCGCGCTGCAGCGCTGCTATTCTGCTGTTTAACAGAGTGTACTCGGAGTAAAAAGACTGTAATGCATGCCGTGACCTTTGAAATAATACACTTTTTTGTCTGGCAGAGCAGAACATTTGGCCCTACTTCCTCGCCTACAGGCAGATAATCAATAACAGTCATCTAATTCCCCGCCAACTCCTTCCTTCCCCCTCCCTCCATTTTTATCATCTCCCCCTCTCCACTTTCCTATTCATCTCTACTTCTCCCCTTTTCTCCTATCTGATATCATACTTCCACTGTCGCCAGGATGATCTACAGCCCTGCCAGATGCCCCGCGTCTGTTATTTATGCTGTGGCTCACCAGTTAGTACATAACCGTGGCCTCTGACCATTACTGCAACCCAAGGGTGGTCTTCTGAATTCACATGGTTATGCTGACCGAGTCACCTTGTAGGACGGGCGCTGCTGCACAGAATCACACCCTCCATTAACTACACAGTACCACAGCTGTAGGCTCTCTTTTTCACTCTTTTTGCTTTGTGGTCCTACCGACGGGAGTTTAATTGAAGACCCTTGAGATTATAGTACTGCCAAGTACACGGTTTGTGGTTTACTACTCGTTTTAATGGAACTGCCTCTAAATTTCTGTGGTAATACGATGTGGCTAATAAGACAGGCTATTCCTCCAGGTGTCTTGAGAAGAAGAAAAAAGAAAGAACAAGGACAGGACTGAAAATCAGGAAACGTGACGTTTAATGAAATCGGCTACAAAAGGAAGCATAGAGGCGGTTTGCAAATAAATGAATTAATTGATCCTCTCCACAACTCAAATTAATCATCGGCAGAGCTTTATTGTGACACGTTTAGTGTAATTACAGCAGATAGGGAAGGCTTTTATGAGTTCTGTGAAAGGCAGTGGATGTAGTGGAATGTGGCAGGTTCTGTTAATTAAATCCTCACTGACTGGGCTCCTGTGACAGCCTTTACGTATTCGCTCGGTTTGAGATAATGAATAATACACAGAGTCTGTGAGTCAATGTCGACAGCCTCAGCTTTGTTGTGCTTTGCAGGAGTGATCGGTGTTCAGAAATATAATACGGTAGCATGACCTATTAGCTGCTCACCTTAAAAGAGGCAAATGCAATAATTTCATCAGTGCCGGTCAACAGCAGCAAAGACTATGATGGAAACGTCAAAACATGCCCTTCGTCTACAAATTGCTTAATGGCTGGTATTTTTTGTGTTTATATTAAATTGGTTGGCGGCTACGAATCTACATATTGTCTAGTTGACACTAAAGCCAAATTTGATTTTTTGTTATTTGTTCCTTTTCTGCAGGTACAATCTTGGCAGTAACCTCGCTGCAATTTTCCTCAAATAAGGAAGGAAGGAACAAGTAAGTGCTTCGAAGTACTTGTTGAACACGCCTTGACACGGTGAGTGTCAGGGCCGACCTGAATCTCAGCATGCTTGCTCAGCCAACCTCCCCTTGCAAAACAGGTCAAAAATATTGATGCTGATGTAATGCATGCAAAATCAACAGTGCCTTTGACAGCTGTAAGCAGGCCGATCAACTACAAACTTGGAGAGAAAAAAAACACAGCTTAGCAGCTTAGAGAAAATGGGACTATGCCTCTTAAACATGAGGAAAATGTCAAGCTTAAGGCCAAGCTATAAGGCTGATAGTGAGCCAAGCCGTTTTCCCCTGCCTTCTATGGCCCAGTGGGTAAGCCAAGAGGGCTTGGTGTGTAAATGTGTGAGGAAAAGGGGTCAGGGTGAAAGGACTCCCATTAGCCAGCTCATTGAGTGTAGGTATTAGAACCCCCCTGACATGCAGCAGCCCCATCCATCCATAGCAAGTCAGGGCCTGGGGAGCTGTTGACTCATTGGCCTGCAGAGCTTTAAGGTGGACCTTGCTCGTCACCTGCCGGGGTAGAGGGCCGGGCCGCCATTATTAACAAATAAAGGAATGTCAGCTGTTTTGTGTGTGTGTGTGTGTGCATATGCAAAAAAATAAACCAGAAACTAAACATTCTAGCAAGACAAAGTTATACGTCACATTCTTGATTGCATCAAGGTTGTGTTACCATAGCATGTGTTATTAAATAAATCAGGTTACATTAATTAATTTAAATGAATTGTCTTCCACTGTACAGGGATTTCTTTTCCAATGTGGTGTCCAATACAAAGTGAAATACATTATGAAGTAGTTAATTATAATATGAAGTATTTTATCGGAATATATGAAATTAAAAGCCTTGTGGGTCTACAACAAAGGTCTTTTATTGAGTTCTGTGCATTTTAAAATATAATTCTGCCGTAATCAACTGTAGAGCAAAAATGAATTCAGCCTATATCTGATTTACATTGTTGGCGTGAGAGGAAATTAAATGTGATAGACCTATTAACAGTTGCGGTAAGAAGGGATAGGGACAGGCTGAAATACGACTGAGCATACATTTTTATCTAAAGGAAGAAAAACAACATGGAGCGATGAACAGATTGCTTTGATTCGCCTGCTGGGCTCAGGGTTGCTCAGGTGTGAGCCTTTTAACTTGCATTTGACCCTTCAAATATCAATATGATGGAGGGGCACATTTATGAGTGACAGTTTCCATCACCCTCTGTGTTCCTATTCAGTATTCATATCTAGACGCTTGACTATTTCTCCCTGCCGGCCTTTTGTTTGGTTTAGAGTGAAACCAATAAATGGCCTGAGCTCAGACAATCGTGTGCGAGTGCACGCAATCGTGCGGACTAGCAAAAAGGCAAACCTCGCTTAGCAATCTAACGGAGGAAGCGGCGCGTCACTCTGTATACACGCATGGTGAAACACTATTGATAATCACATCGGTCATGCTCTCACAAACAACTCTTCAGTGAAATCTGTAATTGAATAATGAAAGGCTGCTGGAGCTGCTTGTGGCAGATATTTAATAGCTGATGTCAATTCACGGATATCCCTGTCTGTTCCAGACGATGCCCAGATATGAAAGGACGTGCATGTATTGTCACATCCCCAATATCTTCTGAAGGCCGCAAACAAAATCCAGATACGGTGTTCAATATGTCCTGCGAATCAGCAGTGGCCATAACTTCAAGTTTAAAACAGCGACAGGCTGCAGCTCTGCTTTCAGTAGACGCATGAGAGCAGATGCAACAACAGGAACAACAGCCCCACTGTGATCTTCCCACAAAGGCAGTATTCACTGCAGGACTGTTACTGTACAGGTGTCACTATTATAGTGTCCACCCACCTTGTGTTGGTGACTATACACACGAGACAAAGGAAACTTTGCCCACGCATAATGAATTCACGTTTGAATGGTTTTGCCCTAAAAGACTGGAGTTACTATTTTCATCAATGAATCACATGATACCAAGGGGGAGAATTTAATCTATGTTCATTTTCTTTTTCCTGCTTCTTGCATATAGTTTGAGCGAATGTGTTCTTTGGGGTCGCGAAAAAGCTCTGACACATTAAAGCACTCTTTGAAAACCAGTGGCCCAGTTAGAACAGGATAAATACATCCCGGCTTTAGCTTTTCCTTAACACCTTTCAGGAAGTATAGATTCACAAAAGTGCGTGAAGTTATGGGGTAAATTAGAGAAACGTAAATCCGCTCTGCAAGTCGTTAGGACAGGCTGCAGATGTGTTTTGAGGTTTTAATACCAAATTACATGCTTTCAACAATTTAGAAAGTGGTGGGAAGCAGCCAGAGCTGTAATGATCAAGTGACTTTTTAAGAGCCGGTCTAATTCACCATCAGTGCAGGAAAAAAAATACATTAAGAGACTCTTCAATTTTGAAGTAATCCCTATACAATTAAAGGCCTGGTGCTTTTGGCTCTCTAATATTCTATCAACCAATTTTTAAATGTAATATTGAACATTTAAACATTGAACTCTTTCTTTCTTTACCCCCTCCCCCCTCTGTCTCTCTGTCTCTATGCCCTGAAGCCATAGATACGATCAGCACTGACGGCGCAGACATACCAGATATTACAGTCTTTACAGATACAGCTTGCCGAAAGCATGGAGCAATTGATGGACGACTACATGTGATAAAATGATGCCTCAAAGCCAGAATGATGCCATACAGATGTCTAGGCTGCTTATAAGAAGAAACATTTAGTCAGGTGTCAAATAAATCTCAGGGGATGCATCAATTAACCAGAGCTAAGTTGAAATTTGAAGTTGTATAACGATAATACCACATCCATCTAATAATAATAATAATAATAATAAAAGAGTTTTGGGAAATCTGCTTCTGAGTTGATCTTTTTCTATGAACAGATATAAAATAAGCTGGCAGGGATTGCTCGTGTCCTGCTCAAGAACACTTCAGTAAGTGGCTGCTGCTAATTAAAGCCTCCCATACCAGCCCCAAAGTCCACTCACCTGCATTGCTCTGCATGAAGCAAATGATTGATTGATAAAAGGGTGAAAAATAATACTCAAAGTCAAGCAGCAATCAGATTTATTTTGCAATTCATTTGATTATGTTTGCGTTTCGGTGTGGTTAATGGGGACTACAATGTATGTGCTCCAGTCCTGAAGAAATCTAAAAAGCTATCTGCCCCCCCTTACGATGCCCAAGTCCTTGGAAGTAAGGATGCAGATTGGGTGGCCAGGAGGGAGATTCCACCCTGCCATATTGTGAGAGTCCTTGGGAGGAGCATGCATGGACAGATGCAGTTTGTATCTGTCAGGCTAGATATGATCTACGACGCTGGGCCTCCAGCCAGCAGATGGTGGGAGAAATTAAATCTGTGACACAGACCGACACAATGGAGCTCAGAAATACAGTAGGGGAGGGTACACCTGTAGGTAGGTGTGTGTGTGTGTGCATCCCTCAACGGTTTTGTGTGCGTGCGAGTCTGTGCTTCTGTATTCATGCAGCATGTTATGACAAATAACAGCCCTGCCTCTAAGACAGAAGACAAACCTGTTCTACTTGAAGTAAAAGCAAACTTTCACGCCCTGCATAATTTGTTATAAACAATCTGCAGTATGAAAAGGTAACCGTGAACTGGCCACTTGCTTCCTTCAACGACCTGAGGGAACGGCCATTAAAATCGCAGCTTGAACATTGCAGAAACCCACTGACATTCAAAAAAAGGGGGGAATCAGAGAGGAAAATCAAGTGAAGAAAAAGTAATGGGAATAGCAGTTACACAACAGAACTTATTTTGGTCATTGTGGATTGGATTTGAATAGCGCAAAAGGAAAGGATTAAGTTGTCGGGAGGAGCGGGGCTTGCTATTAAATCATTCCGATATAGCTTCTGTATTTATCTTGCCCGGGAAGAGGCGCAATGCGATTTCTATGCTGTTTATCCAGTCAGGTTTGTTGTCCACACTTGCCTGGCTCCTGAGATATTTATTACTGGCATTGTGTCGCAGTCATTTTTTGCCTCTGCACCAGGGACTATAATGCATGCCAAGCAAATAAAGGCTTTTTCTAACCAGTGAGGCAGTAATTTGTTTACTGCCGCCTAAATCCATTCAAGGCGGTGAAGCCAGGATACTAGTGAATTCCATTTTCAAAAATGTTCTGAACTGTGTGCAGAAACTGATGAGTGCTGCAGTATAATTATGGCCTCTTTTTTCCAATCTTAAAATTAGAGAGGCATAACATGGACTCACAGGGCAGAACTCTATTAATATTACAAGGAGCTTGTATCACTTCAGAGTTGACAGATGTTTGACATGTTTTCACCGAGTGAGGGGCTATTCTTCTCCACGGATGAGCTTTGATTCCTTGCATATTTCTCATTTGACCTTTCCAAAAAAAAAAAAAAAGTTTTTTCCCCCGACATTACATGTTCAGAAACGAAATGCCAGGGAACTTTAAAAGGTGTGGAGCTGGGCTGAAGGAGAACTTTTCTAATTGAAGCTATGACGGCGGAGGATTACGGTAATGATGAAGCTTTTGATCTGGTGCCGTTAGATAACATCCCTTTTTTCTAGAGACAGGCCCGCTGTCTCCCTAAGGACAAGAGGATGTTCTCCAGCACAGCAGAATAGTCAGCTTCTGCTCACACTTCGGGAATGTTCTTTCTGGTTGGTTATCGGTTTCTTATGTTTGCATAACTTTTTATTTTAGAGAGATTTTGCTGAAAATATTGAAGAGTCACAGTCGTTAAGTAGATAAGGGTTGAGATTTGCACTCTCTTGGGGCTCGATTTGATTACGAATGAAAACAACTGCTTTGTCTGGAGGTACGAGCAGGTATTGCGAGCACATTAATGTTTGTACGGTGCCTTTTTCTCCTCTGTGATATATGACCTCCAGTTGGACATTTGTGTTGAATCGCCAGAGTTTCTTGCTGATTCGTTTTCACTTGGCAAATATGCATTATTATTCATAAGCTACAACTCTCAGTCGATGCAGGCCTTTCCTAGGACTTGACAATGCTCCAATTCCCTGGTTGCCAACAGAAACTGATTATAAACAGGTACTTTTAAGGATTTTTCTCACGGATTTGGCCCTGGTTTGGGAAATCCATTCCAAATTGTGAAAACAGTTGCTCTATTAATTGCCCCACTGAGCCTCATCGGTTTTATCATCACCATTAGTGTCATGACATGGCTTTGACACCACCTTAGTCATTTCTTGATCTGAGTCATTGCATTTTACATTTTTTACATGCTCATCAAATGATCACAGTGATGAAAATATGAAATATTGCCTTGACACGGAGAAGTGGCAGCACACTGCATTTAAGACTGATGTCGTGAGCAGAGACGTCTTTTCTGGCCGGCAGTAGTTTATTTCATACATCACCGAGACAAGCACCATTTACCTGCACATTTACTGAGGCAGTTCAATTCAAGAGGGGCACTCAAGGTCAAAACTTCGGCATCGTTACCCAAGTAATGAGTCATTGTTCCCTCTGGTCATCACTGCGGTCTACCCTACAACGTCAGAGCCACGCTGTCCACTATACTTAACAGAGAGTGAAATAGAACAGGAAAAAGGAAAATAAAAGATATCGAGACAATAAAGCGGAAACAGACATGAAAAAGGGGAAGAGAAAGGGGGAATGAAAGACCACAGACAACAATGATATTGCTCAATCAAACCCCCCTCTTTTGTCTCAGCATAATCTGTATGGATATTATTTTTCCATACAGGTCAGACTGGCACATAACTGTCTCTCTTATGCACACAGTCTAAGCAGGGTTGTACTTTTGAAAAGTAATTTCACATCTAGACCATTATTCAAAACATCATAGTGTGAAAAAGATGATTATAGCCAAGGGTGCTTGGTGTTTCATTTATGACCGTCTAACAACAATAAAAGAACACATCTCAATTTTTAACCATTCTCCCGCTGTGTGTGTGTTGTGTGTGTGTGTGTGTGTGTGTGTGTCTCTAATGCTCACACAAACACTTTGAGAGATGGCTGAGCTGACTTTGGGCCTGTACGTAAGTCTCAGTGGTGTGACCTTTCGGGCGGGGGCGTGAGAACTGCCACAAACAAAGAGCATGGCTGTAACAGCGTGACAGAACTGCGGAGTGACTCGAGACTCATGACTGCAAAAGTGCTAAAGCCCGAAAGCCTTTGCAACACCCAACAGGTGAACAGCGCTCTAAACGATACGGCCACAACGCCAACGACAGGGGAGAAAAACAGAGAGCACTGGTCAGACTCCGAACATAACATCCTCCGTGGACAAACCCCCCATAAGAGATCTAGTTTGATACGCACGTTCAGTTCTATGCAACTGGTAACATTCGTCATGATTTGACAGCCTCTGACCCGGTTACGCTGACTCAGACAGAGAATTAACTGCCACTGAAGTCAACTTCAAATATTAAGTGAGAAACAAACTGTATAAGTCACTCGTTTGACACAACACTTGTGTTTCTGTGCAAAAATAAATCCCTCAAAGGGAATTAATGAAGTCCACTGGCGATATACAGTAAGAAGTCGGCAGTACTGACACAATATTGAATAAGGCAAAAAAGCAAGCGATCCAGCCGCTATAAATCACTTGGTATTTTCCTGGATACACTACAGCCTACCTTCGAGTACAGTGAAAGTACATGCAAAGCTGCATCGATATGACATGTCATAATCCATATTTTGCAGAATTGGCATAACAAAATAAAGACCCAGCATATGAAAGAATCATAATTAATGCTCGACCTTCCTTTGCTCTGCTAAAACCTATAATCCAGATCGACTTAGTGGTATAATAACTTTACCATTCCCGCTGCCTCGCTGGACGGGGATGCTCAATGTACAACTTCATGTGGATGTAAAGTCACATGGACACTGAAGTCACGTGGGATGTGAAGACTTCTCTTTCGGAAGGCAAAGACAGGGAGTTTATGCTTATGAAGACATTTTTACAACTTTTGGTTGACTGAGACGTAGGGCTGCACAAAAAATTGTAAAAAAATCGCGATCTCGATTCACACTTACACGTGATCTCATTTCTACACACGGCGATTCTGAAGCATTTTATATCTCGAGCTGCATCACAAATGCTCCAATTTCCTTCCGGATTTTTTTAAGCGCCCCCAAACGCAGCAGTGCCGCCCCTCAACCTATGGTAAAGCGTCTTTACAACACGTGATTCAGTGGAGGAAGCCGCCTGCAGTTGAGTGTTTGGAAAGAGTGAAGGTACGTGTCCACAGGCAGCGGTGTTTCCCCGCGTCCCATTCATTGCGCCGGGCCCGACTCGCCGCCTGGGGAACGCTCGCAAACGCTCGCGAAAATCTTCTAAACTGGATCTTGTCGATCTAAAATAAAGACAGATTCAGCAACTGCATAGCTTATTTCTCGCTTAAAATGTTTTCAGAAACACCTTTCGGTGAACTATTTTCGTAAAATAAGAGAAAGTTTCCAAACGAGCCGCCATCTTGGTCTGCGTGAACTCCGGAGCAGACAGGACAGCAGTGAAAGCGATCGTCCAATCAGGTGCAGCCATGAAGTGTGCGCGTGATTGTATGAAGGAGAGCGCCTGTCAATCATCCTCTAGTGGCAGCATGCCACAGCCCTACTGAGACGTGACATGTTTCCAAGCAATGCTCAACTCAAGTTTCCTTGTGAAGCTACACAGGACGGGAGAATTCAGTGAGCAGCTTTACTGGTTCAGTGCCTTGCTCAAGGGCACCACAATAAGTTACGCTCACAAGAGCTCAGCTGTTTTTTTTAGTCACTTTCTCTGGGAAAAAAAATTACATTTGATTCAAAGCAGCAACAGACTCCTCGAACCTTCAGGCTGCCACCACCCTATTAAGGAGGAGGATCGTTAGTCTCTGTCTGTTTGGTGTACCCCAGTGTTTTCTTGTGTACTGTTGCTGATATCAACTTGATGTATCACTCGGCTACAAACAATAGTCTAAAAATAGAGCCACGTTAACATTGCTCCTTGACTGTGTGTGTTTTTGTACTGAGGGCCTTGTTTGAGTGCATATGCATGATTCTGCGTGTGTGGTTGTACATGTATGGACAGGCTGTAAGCTGCCCGGCGCGCCCTCGGGGTTCTGGGCGAGCAGAGGCGTTGTTTGATTAAATACGATGTCTGGTTCTGTTCCCTACCCGCCTCTGTGACACCGCCCTCCGATAACAAAGGAAAACACGGCTGAGAGGTTATCACAAATTGTACAAATAATAATAATTTGAACCATATGTCTAACTGATTCATATAATTACAATTTATTTACAGTAGATCTATATGTGGATATTTTAGACGATTTTAAACACTTCAAAACAATATCACAGCAACAAGGAATTATGGTGTATCAGATAATAAGTTGATTATCATCAGTTTCAGCAGAGCTTACTTGCAGCGGATTCCTGGTTTGGAAATAATACTCTGTGTCTCTTCGCCTTGCTAAATGTTCAACGCAGACTCCGGCTTCACCAGCCGTTCCTTTACTTTGACTGTCTGCCATGTCTCCCTGGACATGTAGCATAAAACTGGCTTGTTTGAGCTTGTCGGCTGAGAGCAGCTGTCCACCGTTTTTTTATAAACCTTCATTGTTTTGGTTTGGCAGTCTGAGAACGTGAGCCGAGAGTGTCTCGCCGCTGCGTGGAGGTGCAAATTAAGGCCGTGATTTTGGATGGAAACATCAATACTCGCAACCCTTCCATATTGCCGTCACTCAATTTAAAGGATATCGCTTAATGTAGCTCGATGTGACGAAAATGAAATAGTAGGTATTGAATAATAAACATTTTTAAATCAATTTGAGTATAAAGATTACGGCTCAGTGTTAAAAGTCTGGTTCCTGTGCTGATAAATGTATGCCGTGAATAGATAAAAGCATCCATCATAAGGCGTGTGTCTGTGTGGCACTTGACTCTGGGGTACGCAGCTACATCATGGAGCAGAAGATCACAGAGAGAAGACGACTTAATGCATAGCACGTCTGCTGGAAAGCATAGTTACTCGCTGTTGAGTAAGGCTGGTGTCCGACTTTCTATTCCCCCCCGCCCGACGCTAAAAGAGTGATTAAACTCATCTCATTCATGTGCGCTTCATGTCATGTCGGGGCTGTTTGTTTGTGCAGCATTCCTCACGATACAGTGCAAAGGAGGGCTAGAAAGAAAAGCTTTCTTTGCGCAGGAGAAAAGTCCCTTCGGGGAGATTACGCAAGCCCAGCCGATGATATCATCAAATCAGCGTGGACGGAGAAAAAAGAAAGGGTGGGTGTAAGAAAGATGGGATTCAAACGGGGGGATAGAAAGGCTGTATTTGAATGAGAGGGGATCTGCTTTAATGCCAGTGTAATGGCTATGGACGGCCTTAATCCTCCTGCTGGCGAGCATCGCAGTTTTTTTTTTTTTTTTCTTGAAAGTTTCAAATGAAATCGACTCCTGCTGTGACTAGCGCCCGCACGGCAAAAATTACAATCAATTAAGAAAGAAATTCACGCTCACAGCTCGGTGATAAGGAAGGCTGTTCAGGGAGAGGTGCAGAAGCTCTATCTACATGAATCACATACATAACTCCAGAGGAAGTCCATGGAGGTCAAAGTAGCCTGCAGGCATGGACGGTATCCCTATATTTGGAAAGGAGCTGGATGTGTTTTATGTAATCAAGTGGAGCATTTTTGCTTAAAGTGGCACAGACACAGGCACGACCTTCCATCAGTCATTACTCTCTATAAGGCTTTTGATGAGCTTTTTATTTAGCTGATTATGGGATTCATTTGGTGTTTTGAACAAGGCTGACTGACTGAAATATAGCATAATATAGCCAACAAATGTCAAATATCGCTGATCTGTATGATATCTTCTTTAAAAACTCGCTCCTTGCGTTTTGTTTGACCTTGTGGGGTTTACATTAAGAATGGAGCTGCTCCTTCGTGACACCAAAACCAGCAAACGTTTATACATGAATTATTAAGGTAAACACTGTATATTTGCTTTAGGATATATTGGAATAAAAGCTTTACAAACCAGCAGAAGCAGCAGGAAAATGAGAAGGGAGGGGGGAAGCAAGATGGAGAAAGAAACCAAGCGAGAGAGAAAATACTTATCTTACCTTCAAGCACAGTAAGCTTGGCACTGGTGTTGATCTCGCCAGCACTGTTGGTGGCCGTGCACTCGTAAATGGCTTCGTCTCTGTGTGTTCGCAGTGGCTGGATCCGCAGTACCGAGCCCGAGCCGTCATCAAACTCAATCACCTAGAAGAGCCAGAGCAAGCAAAAGGGTGTGATTATTGTTATTTTTAGGAGCCAAGCATATAACGATATTGAAACATATAAGTAGTGTGTTTGTTTTCTGATCAATTTCATGTCTTGGTGCAAAATGTAGACTTTTCATAAGTGGAACGGAAGTCTGAAAATACGACTATAAGTGGGAATCGATCGTGGTGTTTGGAGTGAATGATATTATGATATTATATCCAAAAACACTGTGAAGCCCAGCAGAACCACAACAGGTGTTATAACAAGGAATACCAAGCAGCTGCCACAACTTTGTACTGTTACAGAGCAAAGACTGCTCAGAAAACAGTGCGAGTTTCCTCCTAGGAGACTTCTGTCTGTTCACACGGGTTCAAAAGAGGGAGGGGAAATAGAAGTAATACATCAAGATGGTGTATGACTGGCGACGGTGGAGCTAAGGAACGGGAGGGGAAAGATGAGGGTGTGAAAAGCGTGAAACAGATGAAGGAGACTATATAAATCAAGATGGAAGGAGATTAAAGAGAGGGTTGGCCTGCCTGGTCTCGCTTGGAGAAAAGTACAGTTGGTGCGATGCTCAATAACAGGGCAATTGATTGTGTGTGTCGAGCGAGTGTGTGCTGCGTGTAAACGCTGTTAGCGTGCGCGCATGTGTGGGTGTGTCTGTGTTAATCAGAGGGTAACAGGGGCGGTCTAAAGCCTGCGTCTTCAATGTTGTGTCACGTGTGTTGTGTTTGTGCCTGCTTGTATTTATCTGTGTACGTGTGGGCGTGTTTTAGAGTGTTTCTTAAGATCAGTGAGTCGTGTATGAGTGCTCACCTCGAAGCGCTGGGAGCTGACTTTCTTGCCTTTCTTCATCCAGGTGATCCTGGGTTTGGGCTCCCCGGTGGCCTGGCACACAAACGACGCGACCCCTCCCGAGATGCCCGTCTGGTCCTCTGGGGATTTGACGAAACTTGGCAAGCCTGAGAAAGCCGGGGCGAAGAAAGGTAGAGGGAGAAAAGGAGGGTGGGGGGAGCAAGGGGGAGAGATGAAGGTGACGTTAGTGCCTGCTGCCAGTCACATCGGCGTGTGAAACTTGCTTATCTATGGGTATTACTTTCTCTCCACAAAGGCAGCAGCGACAAAAACCCACATCGGGCATTGTTGCTGCACACACCTGCAGCTCAGTCATGGGAGAAACGTCCAGGCTTTGTGTGCCTGCCTGCCACTGTATAATGTTGAATTTCTCACCTCTCATTTTGACGCACCATTTGAAACGACAAAGTGTGTCGCCCAAAGACAATCGGGTTGCCGTTCTACCTCTTAAACATGAGGGATTGCATTAAAGAACAAGATAAACTTCTACTCTTCCACAAACCCTCCCCCCCTCCCACAATTTTTGTTTTATGGGGCATTAAAACTAAGACTGCTATTATGTTGATTCTGAAACCTCCTACATTATGTGTGTTTACAACAACACAGTGGACTACCTTTGAAAACCTATTGACCTCCCCTGTTTGCCTTCAGGGTGTTTTACTGAGCACCACACCACACCCAACATCACTGTGCGCCAGACAATAGAGTGTGTGTTTTAGCGACAACAAGGTCTCCGACACGATGCTACAATAAGCGCACCTTAGCTCCATGGCTATTGCCGCCGCGCTCAACGCTTTATTTGTAGCCCGAGACGTTCCTAATCCAAGAGCGGCTACAAGAACATGACATGATGTCCTCATTATCAGCTCCGTCGGCTCTTGTTTCATCTCCTGAGTCATTACAGGGGGAGGTGGGAAACACCTAAACCGCAGTGGTGACGAGTGGACCACCCTGAGGAGACACGCACAATGGGGTGAATCACTATGCTGTGTACACAGAGGAGATGCCAGCCGTTTCTCTCTGAGCACACACTGGGAGGGAATCCAGCCATTCCTTTCTGTTTTATGTGTTCTAATATAACATCAGTAGGAGGAGGAAGGGGAGAGGAGCATATTCTCCAGGTCTACCTGCTGTATCGTCAACCTCTGCCCTCACTTGGCTAGAGGGAGAGAGAGAGAGAGAGTCGGTGAAGTCTCTCCTTGCTCAAATGCCATTTCTGAGAGGATTTCTTGGAGTAATACTGCAGTATACAATAAAATACATACTGCTAGCACGCAGGCAGAGAAGCGTGCGTGCATACATAACACTTTGATGTGAGATGATCACACATCATACATCAAATTCAATCGGGAGGAGGGAGATTCTCGCAGTCGAAACACCTGCACGATCTGGAAAGGTTGCATGTCTCATGTGATTTAAAGCCTACATGCTCCCTTGTTTAAAAGCCAATCATAATAAGCCAACAGTGACAAGAACACAATGAAATCCGCAGCATTTTACGTTAACACTGATCGACTGAAGTGTGCCGAATACGCAGTGAGAGTGTTCAATTATGTGTGCTTGCCGATACACCGTAATTCAACGCACACATCCATCCATCTGCGACCTGTGACCCCTTCATATTACCTAAACCTGCCTGACATTTGAATGGTATTTCCGTCCTCCCAGGGATCAGATTTAGTCTGCAATGGCGCAGTACTAAATCATGTTCTATAGCGTCAGAATGTGACTGTGGCACGCACACAGGCCGCAGCAGGAGAGCTGCGCTAATGATTCAAACCTGATAAGCTCTTAAGAGTGTATGTCTGAGCATGCATTAGTGCATGCATGGGTGGGGAGTTGGAATCCTCAAGACCCGATTATCACCATTCTGACTTCCAAGAGTTCCCGAAAAACATCTGTCCACAGCCGTTCCATTTAAGTTGATGTGAGGACTTGCCACACCATTGCTGAGATGGAGGATCAGGCGGCATTAAACAGTCCTTCAAAATTAAAGGACGTAAGCTCAAGTGTTGCCACAAACATTAAAGTGAGCAACCACTGGATCTTAGAAATCATCAGGATTTTTAGGGATAAGGGGTAGAAAAGGGTAAACTGGCCCTCATTGAGCTTTTTCCCCATATTGAGCCTCTTAAAAAAAAAGCACCCCCTGAATTTCCATCGTTAACCTTTGGCTGAAAGGTGAAGCCTTGGCAAATTCCAAGCTGTCCATCTTTAATCCAGATCTCAACAAGCATTCAATCTATGATGAAACCTCTGCAGTTGTATTCACAAACATTCTGAGAATACTCTCAGAGGGCAACTTAACATTTCTTGCAAGAAGTCTTAACTTGGGAATGATTTAAGAAACTTCATGGAGCAGCTCTGAGCAAGGAAAAGTAAAAGGACACATTCTTTTAAAATCCTTGTGAAAGAAGTGTGATTGGTTTATTTACCGTTCTGGTATAATATTAACAGGTTTTCTGTGATTGCTGGCCAGACCTTATGAGTAATGGCAGTGGTCAGCATGTAAATCTCTGAGTCAGCTGTTGTGTTTTTTTCTTTTTTTGCCAAATATCTTGGTGTTGTGTTGACTTCCATTTCTGGCACTGTAGCGTTGTTGCGTTGGGTGGGACATGTGAGCGCATCTCTAATGAGATCGGCAACAAACAGTGTCCTTGCAGGTTCTAATCCGCAGCATTTCATCACCTCACTGTCATTCAGTGCTGGGAGAATATTTCTCCTACCTCTTTGTCCCTTACGCTTACCTAAGCCTCTTAAAATTGCTCCCCCCCTACTCCTAACAGTTTTCACTTTAGGAGTTCTCTTATGGGCTAAGATGCTTTGTGAATAACTTTCGTATTTACTAGGATCTTGTGTTCATTCTAAGAATTTTCTCTTTGTCACTATGAGCCATTCCTGGCACTAGGGAGCTTTATGAATAATTCCCCAGACTTACAGACATAGTTAGTAATGGTCCTTATATAGTCCATGAAAGGGCAAAAGTATTTATTTTTGGACTGAGACTCCGCAGAGTTCCTCCATCATGTACCACCACTGGTGGGTAGGGACATCAAACTGGTTTGTCACTTCTTTTCTTAGAGAGACAAAATCCAGAGTCAATCCTTTTTTCTCTGCCTGTGTCCCATTTTCCTGGCTGTCAGGCAGTTGTCACGGGAAAACAATGGCAGGGACGAGGTGGAAAACACATAAGCCTACCTATGCAAATCCTTCCCTCAGCCAGTGACTGCAGGCTTTGAGCCGCACTTTTTCCCCAGCTTTGATATATCACATTCAAAACTCCTATCTTGACACTCGGGACTTGAACGCATGCTCTCTTCTCGCTAGCGATGTGTAGGAAGGCCTGCCACAACTGTCAGGCCAGGCGCTGGTTGCCGTGTGCCAGAGGGTTGAGGTTATCGACTCATGAATACTTCCCGTTCACCGCCTTTCGTTTACTCGCGCAAACGAGATTAAGGCGCTGCTCTAATTACCGAGGCCATCATGTAAACACCTAAACTCGGTTAGAAAAATCAAAGCAGATAAACATGTCTGCATTAAAAGTCAATCATTCAATATTTTGGTTATAATTACAAATTAATGGATCAGAAAGATCAAAAAGTGATCTGCATGCAAAACAGTGCGCACATAGCAGCATGGCTGGCTGGCGGGGAAAAACACAACAGAACACATTTGTTGTTAATAGAGCAAAAAAGGCTTTCATGTTCCAACTAATGAATGGAATAAGTTAATTAAAGCACACGCAATACACAGAAGTGAAAAAACCCTCTGTTTTTCTTCTCTTATTTAACGGCACTAATAAGGTGTTTTTTTAATATAGCCACACTTCCTGACAGACAGTAGCCTGATGATCAAACACATCAAATGTGTCTAATGGAAATTAATGCGAACCCTTTTTAACACCTAATTATGTCATGCTCAAAAATGTCATACAAAGTGCTAGTTTAATTTAGCAGTAGTTGGCAGTCATAGCAGGGCTCTAGAGTGCGACCATTTTGGGCGCACATGCGACCAAAAATCAGTGACGTGGGACTAAATATGTTTCTTGGTCGCATCGGTGCGCCTAACAATTAGCTGGTCTGTTTTTGTGTGTAGAGTTTTCCCCCACCAGCATAGAGAAGAAGGAATACCACAGTCTGAGCCAATCAGAGGCCAAGTAGGGTCGGGTCTTCATCTCTGATTGGCTCTGACCTGGTCTCTTCTTTGCTGAATGTTGCTGGGAAAAAGTAATCAGGCAGAGTGATTTGAGCGATAACAATTAAGACAACTGTTGATGTTTTGTTTTTTTTTTGGTACACAACGTGCCTGTCTCCCCTCGCTTGTTTCAGTTGAGATTTAAATAAAGAAAAAAAAAATTTATTGTTGGCTTTCCCCCCTCTTTTTTCTTATCTTTATTCCTGTTTATAGTCACTGGCCGAATGTGTTCAGCAATGACCAGTGTATATAGGACCTATACAGAAAATGTATAATAGGTGTATTATTGCGGTGCAATAAGGTGCAGCGAAAAATGTTGGTTGCACCTAAATTATGTGCTGGTGCACCGAAATGAAAAACCAACATAAAAACTTACTCTGGAGCCTTGAATAGCTCGTAATATTTAGAAATGATGCTGCATTGTGTACCATAACCAGGTGTATTCTCATTTAAAAGCACAACCATGCATATGTGCTCGATTGACTATTGATAATATCTGCATGAATTCCTGGTTTAAACCCTACTGAGGGAGCCTCGAGGCTGCTGACTGCTCTGTGTGTGTGTGTGGATTAAACAGTTTCCCTCAGTAAACCTAATGCCAGCAGCAGTACTTGTGTGGTCGGAGGTCATTAGAGAGATGAAAGGTATGGGGGGTTCCCGAACTCCGGTATCACTACAGGCGTTTTCATTTTCACTACATAGATCTGAAGGTGTCAGGACGGGTAATCAGATTGAGCTGTCGATGTACAGCAAATGGTAAACAACTTTGTCAAGGACAGGACAAGAAAATGGGTCTGATGAATAAACTAATGACTATGGGTCTCATTTCAGCACAAGAGCAGAGGTGAACGTTTAAGAGACTGGATGAAGTACTCAAATATTTATTTATTCCTTTATAGTTTTTTGCTGCTCCAACCCACTCGACGCCGCGTTGCTGTATGGTATATTTCCAAAGTGGCTTTACAGTTTTCCCTCTCATCCTCGTCAGGGGCCTCAGAGCGGGGCTTGTAATAAATGCAGAGACAGCAGGGAGAATCGTGTAAATGGCACTTGTGTGGCTAACAATTAGTGTATTCCCAAGCCTGCCAGAGTGCCCAATGAGAGCTACTCTGGGGTCTAGAGTATCAGGGATCGATACACACGCGGCAGAGAGAAAACCATTAATTCTTATTAATAATGGATTAGCAAGTTATCATTTTCACGAGGCAACACTTAGTGGGAGTTTGTGTGATGGCATCAGCACTGGTTGTTTTAATGGAACACTTCCATTAAGACCTTTTCAGCCCATTAGCATGCAACTTGTTTGCAATTAATTCCATATTACGCTGCCTCCTCTGCAAGTTATTTACCCCAATAAAGTCAACTCCACCTCAGGCTGTTTGTTTAAAACAATGAACATCATGTTTGCTAGCCTCACTTCGGGTTTAGAGTGGAACACCAAGAATTGAGCATTGTGTTCCTCTTTTCTTTTCTTTTTTTTTAAATTTCTGTTGAGGGACTCTCAGACTGAATAATGGAATAATAGTTCCCTCCCCCTGGTCCCTGTATTAAAGGTCAAAATCATTTATTTTTATCATCTCGTTTTAAAATGTTATCTCAAACCTGTCAAATTGAGTTCACATTGTAAAGAGATAATGCAACTGACATTGTGCAATGCACAGTACAGCCTTCCAAGCAGCTCGTCCACTAGTTCCTGCTGTGTCAATCACACACTGTTATTCCCCTGACTGTGAACTCGATAAACATATACAGAGTAAAGTGAGTGTGACGCAGTGTGAATGTTTCCAGCTCAGGTAATTAGACCTACATCTTCAGCCTAACCTTTTTGTGACACAAAGATTCAGTGTCTCATATTTTCACCTCACACCCAAAAACATCCTATTTTTTTTCCAACAGTTTGAACAGGTTTCTTTCTGGATGATCCGGTTTCGTTGCACTATCCACTCCCACTCATTGCCAGTCAGTTCACTCGTGACAACACAGAACCCAAAGAATATTTTTTGTTGTTTGCTGTTTTTTTCTAGAGAATGATAGCATAGTTGCCGAGGATTGATGGAGCTTTTAAAACGTTATCAGAACTTCAGCGAAATCGCCGGAGCGACACCATTCATCATCTCGGAGATACTGTACTTCAGACAAAAATATCTAAACCTATGAAAGAGAAAAGGAAAAAGAAAAACATCAAACTTTCAATACCCTCATGGACCATGAAGCCGGGCTTCCTATCAGGCCTTCCAGCCTTCAGTGAATAATTCAAGACAGCGGAGAAGAACAAGAACTCTAAGTGCAATTACCCTTCACTCCCCTCTTCCCAGTGTGAGCTACATTAATGTAATGGCTTTCATCTTCTCAAGCCGATTATGAATGAGTCTGCTCGCTCGCTCGCTCTCTTCTTATCTGTCCGTCAATATATGACATTTGGAAAGAAAAAACACAACACACAATGTGCTTTGGTGACCGATGTCAGGAGTGGCCATTTAAGAACAACTGTGATTTGCTTCATTGTGTACTTTGTGATGGTGATGGTGATGGTGAGGATATGGGTGTTTCTGCTATCGCACGACTGGGAATCGGAGGTTTTGTATTAGCCGTGGTTAGGGTTGGCAGAGAAGTTGTTATTGCAGATCGTGATAAAAATAAAACACTCACAATAAATCGATCGTAGCAAATTCCAATTGACGGGATTATCGTGAGTATCCTCACGCGAGTGACTTGAAAAAGCTGTGTAGCTCGCTATCATAGAGAAGTGAAAAACAGAACCTCTTTATAAAAATACAGCAATTATCATGAAACAAATAAACTCACAATGTCGCAATGTTTTTTATCCTCTATTTATGCAGGAGGGCCTTATGATTTATGACTACCTTATTTAGGATTGTTTGATATTCATGTTGTTTTCTTAAAGATGTGCATCCTATCAAAAGGTAAGGTAAAGTGATAAGAGTATGTTTTAGTGCCACATGAAGAGCACAGTTTTATGATTAGCAGGGTGTCATGAATTGCAATTATTTTAGCGAGGATAACTGACATGAAATGTTCATATCGAGTCAAACATGACTCACTATCTGTGGTTTTTTTCAACCCACCTGATGGGGGACATTGCAACAGCAATTAGATAATACTAAACACTTATTTCTTTGTTTTACTTTCTTATGGTGAAAGTACTTTTGCTGCACTGTTACCTAAGAAGAAATATGCAATTTTAATGAAAATTAGAGTTCAAAAATGAGTTAGAGCTATTCTATATGTTTTACAGTCCCTTTTCTCAGCGCTAACGCCCATCACTTCTTGCTGGTTGGATGGAGACTCGCCATATCATTATCAGAACGGATAGTCTGCCACACAATGTGGATGATGCAAATGTGCAATATCACTCCCTGTCTCCAATGAATGGGCTCTTTATGAAGTATGTGGCCCCAACCTACAAGACAAGCCTGTTAATGTCTCGGTTGAACTGCACAGCTAATCTGCATAACCCTGGGGCTACATCACCTCCAATGTTCATTTAGTTCACTTGATGAAATGTTCTCATTTGCCCTGTCACGAAACTAAGCGTTTTTTCCATTATGAACCTAACTGCTGAATTTGGAGGCATGTGTGGGCGGGTAGCAAAATACCAAGAAGGAAAAGCAACATTTAGAATGCAGCTTGAATATGGAATAAAGCATATTGTGTGATATCTTTGTAATGGAAATCCAAACTACTCTGTAAAGTTGCTGTGGGAATAAGGAAGGAGATTCAAGGCAAATGATTGGGGGGAGGAGGGGGGGGGCTTTGTTAATGTTGCTGGGTAAAGTCCAATGGTCACCTTGGCTCGGACCCTGAAATTAATAGAACGGTGTGGGGAAAATGTTAAGTGTGCTAAGTGATCCCGGAAGGGGGTGCGTTGGGGAGGTCCGCCGCTAAGATGGCTCCTAGCTTCTGCCCAGATCTCATTTTGTGGTTAGCTCATCATCCATCACCGCACACCCCCATGCGACCCCGCTAACCTCATTAATTTGCCTCCCCTAGATTAGCCCTCCCTCAGAGACCACAAAGAGTCCCTACCATTGTTCTCATCTTCTAACCCGCACGGCCCGCAGGTCTTAAGTAATTCAACTCTCCACTAGACGAAATTGAGGGAGAAATTAAATGATGTTACTGTAGGGACATGGGACAACAAAGAAATGCCGTCTTTCTTTCTGTCTTTACACCAACGGGCTCTTTGTTGCTTCCCTTGCTGATTTGGAATCTTTGAAAAGATCAGGTGACCATTTACCCATGAAATCGCTCTCTCACTTGAGAACCAACATCGCTTCCTGCTGCAACATGTCCACAGGCTGTTTGCTTTGAGCGAGATGACTTTGAATGCATCTCGGAGGATGCTCCAACGGTAAACAATACGGTGTATGGCAATGTGCCGATATGTTACATGATTATGTCCTACTTAAATTCCAGCTACCTTGAATTTCCCCAATCTCAACAGTCTGATCTAGATTGTAACAAACCAGCTGTTTTGCAACAAATACAATTCACATCAACCCTTCAAACACTTTGGTAATATTGGATTATTAGCCAGAGATTAGTAGCTGCAGATTAAGTAAGAATGTAGCAAGAAAATATTAGGAATTTAAGGGTCTCTCGTCAATAACGCCCTTGCTATGAACACAGAATTTTAATGGCTCTCTCCATCTGCCCTTTTCTGGAAGGACACTGGCAGTTCTTGTTGTCCTGTGGCATTGCCGAATCCGGGACACAGCAACGGGTTTGGGTGACTGCCTCTGGCCCTGCTTTTGAGCTCCCTAATTAAACTATTAATCTCACATCATTAACCCCCGATGACCGTTTCCTCCCTCCATCCTGACATTGCTGCACTGGCTTATGAAAACAACTTCCCATCAAATCTCCCTAACCTCTAAATTGTGTTATCTTGCAGGTGTTTTTTCTCACATATATTGCACATACACTGCTTCCTCAGAGTGTATTTTTTGTTGTTTCGTTCTCCATCCAACCTCCGCCTCGCTCCCTCTTTCTCTCAATGTGCCTCTCTGTATGATGTGTGGGCCACAGCTGTGTGCTAACTGCATTACTCTGCAAGTGGCTCTCCAAGGTGGACACGAGTACTTTTAATTAAAAAAAGAAACAATTTCTATTGATGTCGGTTTTGAACTGGGTGACCATATGGACACTTAAAAAAAAAATCCAATCCGTTTCCATATTAAGTTGATTATGGCCCATTGTAATCCTCGTGCCACTGGGAGTAAAAAAAGAGCAGGCTCGGGGGTACAAAGGTCTCGGTGGTCTTGCCGAAACCTCCCATGAAAAGCAGCCCCAGATTAGAACATGAGAGGCTCGAAGAGACACATCCATCAAAAGCTTATTAAAGCCGATGAAATAACTCACAATGACAGCACTACAAAAAGATAACCATTACATTTATGTGCTGGGTATGTATGACTTTGAGGCTGACCTTGCGGGCCAGTGCCTTTTGTGTACCAGGAGGCTATATAGAGAGCTGGTTGATTAGGCTGAGCTCCCCAGGGATCGATGAGACGTCTGCGATCAGCACTAAGAGTAATCACACTGTATTGTGAGCTCACTCAATGCCGATATCAGATGAATTATGTCACGGGGCTATAACACTGATAGTGCTGTTGGAGGATTTCTTGTACTTATTTGTGCTTCTAAATCATGATGAATTGTACCATCAAGTGTTACAAACAAACTAACACTACGCCACCCTAAACCAACAAACAATGCACTGGGAATGGAATAACCTGTGTTTTTTTTATGGAAAGGGAAGGCCTAACACTGCTCACACGTTTGCTACCTGTGGTTGCTTTGCCTGCTGAACTGTTTTCAAGGGGGAGACAAGGACGCCTGACTGAACCCATGTAATCAGAAACTTGCCAGGCACCTATAATATCTGTCTGGTGTCTGCCCTGTAATACAGGAAATCCAAACCAGAACTATCAAGTTCACATAACTAAGTTGCATACAAATTATAGGCTGGATCAGATGTGCACAACCCTGTCGTTAGTGGTAGGTGTTATTTTTGCCCCCCAACTGTCTTATTTTAATTCTATGTCTGTTTGCTTCACAGTCTGGGTAATAGCAGGTCTAGGTCATTTTCCCACGTGTGCTTACATTAAACTACAACCACAAGTTAACCTCGGACCCAAGCCAAACTTCTCTAAGTCTATAAGTAGGTTTGAGCTTTCCATTCAGCTGAAATTCCTTATTTATGTGTGAGTGTTTGGGTGTATCTTCATTCGAACGCTTGTACCAGCTTGTCACAGCTGAGTATCGTTGTCTGTTAATTAAAATGCTTGCGTCTGGGTTTTTATCCGTAAATGATATGATTACAGAAATTAGAGAACAGGGCAATCTAACCACTGACTAGACAGCTAGAGGGTTAAAACAGTTTTCTCCCCATTTAACGCTGAGGGGACATTGAATAAATGTAAGTTTTAGGGATGCACGATATTGATTTTTTGAAGCCGATACCGATATCGATAACTTTCTGCTCCTCGGGGCCGATACCGATACCGATAACCGATAATATTGTTATTCATTTTTGAATGTATATTCAGATCAAAAACACTAATGACTAAGCTTAGGTAGATTTAGCATAGCTTTGCCTTTTACCAAACACCATACCAGATGTATCACAGTGACATGATAATTAATACTATGAACAAAAGAAAGCCAAGAACAGTTTTGACTCATATATATATATATATATATATATATATACCGTTGAAATACACACATTTGTTTATCTACTCTTCACATTTATTAATGTATTGTCTCTTCCTGTTTCCCAGTGCGAGTTGAGATACACAAATATGATCGCGTTTGTCAATCGCGGTATTTTATTTTGAAAATTGCTTTTATTTTGAAAATTGACCGGATTGTCTCGTGTTTTTCTGTGTGATTTCCTGCCAGAATCGACGCGTTCACTCGCGGCACGCGCAAAAAATAGAGCAGACGCCGAAACGATTGCTTCACGGCGCGTGAGGGCCGCGCGTATTCGCGGCGCTCCGCGTCCAGTGTGAACGACACCATAGCTTAACAGGGGCGCCGAATGGAAGCGGGCTCCGCTACGCGTCTATTCGCGGCGCTTCCGCGTCTAGTGTGAACCAGACGTGAGAAGGGAGCGCTCGATTTGTGGATTAACTCCCTCCTCCGAAACCTGTGATACCACAGTAACCACATCACATGCTAAACAGGAGGCGCCTAGAAAAAACTAACGTCCCTCATCCCAATCCACCCGCAGCACTGTTTTAACACACACATCCTATCGTCGGATTATCGGAGGTATTAATAATTGTATCGGATTTATCGGGTTGACGTCATAATTCCTATTATCGGGCCGATAATTATCGGGCCGATAATTATCGTGCATCCCTAGTAAGTTTTAATCATCTAATTATTTTTCTTTTTGTGCCACAACGTAATGTTAATAAATCCTTCTAAATCGTCTCTTCTAAAGTTTTGAACAGCAGTATGGATTTAAAAAGGCAAAATAGCAGCACAGTAAATAATCAGCACTGCATCCAAACTCTCGGCTGCATTTGGCATCTGAAAGACTCAGCATGCCACATTTAAATTATATCTTGGCACACTGGATATGCCTGGCATTTGCTTTTTTTTCCCTTCAGGATCTCTAAAAGGTACAGGCATTTGAATTAATTTTGTGCATCCCCTTGGTGGCAATTAAAATGCAGGAATAGAGGAGCACAGGTACTGAACATAGCATGACAATAAACATGGTGCACAAACAATAGATAAATTACTCATACTGCAGTTCTTTCTTCGTCAAGAAAAGTGCAATGCCAATAATTCAGAGATCAAACATTTTCTTAGTCTTAAGCACTTGTTATTATTCCAAGTTGGTTATTTTTATTTTATCAGTATGCAATGGAGGGACTAGAAAAATGCAGCTTATGGCAATAGCTTTGGAAGCCTAGGAAAAGCAGCAGAAATGGACCTGAAACTCAAATGCATCTCACTGCGTTTAAGAACTGGGGACAGATTCAGTGCAGTAGGGCACATCCTTTAAGCCTTACTTGATTTGGTCTGATCACATTACAGGCAGAGCAAAGACCTGCCAGGCCACAAAAAGGGACAGGAGTGCAAAACTTTTCTGCAAGGTCAAGCTCACAGTGCTACTGTGCAAAACTCCAGACACACGGCGAGAGACAGATGACAACACAGGGCTGAGTGAGACATGGCAAAGGGTACAGAAAAACAAATCCTACTGGACCCATGTATGAAAGCACAGGGCAGTTGGCGTGTTCTGGTGAGGGAATGGGAGGGGTTGCGGTATAATTGAATTACAGTGACCCCGTGACAGCACTATAGGTGAGGTCATGTGCTGAATTAATTCTGTCCCTGACCCGTCTTCGCCAGGGCAGTGCTTCTTGGCTGCCCCCGAGACCCAAAAGCATAGCGGCGGTGACACATCCTTCTGAGCGCCTTCTTGCTGCCAAAACCATCATTCACATTGACAGCGAGGCACAGAGGCCGATGGAGCATCCCTTTGTGCACTGTAACGTTTTCTTTTGGTGCAAATGCTGAAGCCATACTTTGATACATTGGACACGCTGCTATGTCTGTTTGTAGGAATCCACCAAAGACCCCTAAAATGTACTGATCTATATTACATTTGAAACGAAGCTCTGCGATGTGCAGCATGTAAGCTTGTTCTCTGCTCTTAGAGTCAAAATACTTCAAGTGTAATCAGATTAAACAGGTAAGCAAGGCAGATCTTCACGGGTGAATGAGGTTACTTACTGTCTGCCTGGGAGGAGAACACCAAGCAGCTGAGTAGTAGCAGGTACAGCGATGCCCCTCTGGGCAGGAGGGGCGCTGCCAGGTGACTATTAGGCCCCATGTTCCAAGGTGGCACTGCTCCCTCCTCGGTCCCCTGCTAGACGCGTCCCACTCTGACAGGATCAAAGACTAACACCTGGGAGAGAAAACACATGCAGAACAGGAGTAGAGAAATATTAGTATTCAAACCCACTATATATTTGCATATATTTGAATGAGCATAATAACAAAGTCAAGCAGAGATATGAAAAGCAAGTAGCAGAGCAGAACCAAAAGGAGACGGAAATTCTGCCTGCTTGTGAGAAACCCTAACCCTACACTTGTAAGGAAAACAACAGCAAACAACACTGGATCTTTGGTTGCAATCTACAAAGCACCCAATACCCACAACAAAATCCTGCTTGGAGCAGAGGAATATACATGTGAAGCAAATGCAAACATAAAGAAATGCAGTACAGTGTGCAACAGAGAAATCATGGGAAGAAATAGCAAGAACAAAGGGGGGGGTCAGGACGCAGGATTAAACTCCTCAGCTACCCTCTCACAATGGGGATCAGTTAAAAACCCAGAGGACCTCCTGAACGGTACTCCCAAAGGGCCGCCGCCCACTTAGTGTTCCCCATTAAGATATTGAAAACGGTGTCTTCCAGATGGGTTCAAATCACACAAAGTGCCATGATCTCATAACATGACAACATGTATGCATGCGTAAACATTTACATGCCACACGACCCAACGGGGACATGGTCGGTCAACAAATCGGCAGCAGGTGTACCACAAATTAACCATAATTAACCAGGCAATAAAACAGAAAGGATTGCTCAATCTTCTTAAGTAGTGGGCGGAGACACAAAAACAAAAGCTGTCCTTCAAATAAAATGCTCCAGCATTGATTCTTTGTCTTTTTTAGGAATTAGATTTAGTGTAGGAAATGACTAAGCCAGCTGATAAGATGGGGATATATGACCTTAAGTTTGTTATAGCCTGCAGTTTGGATGTCTAATGCTATTACAAACAAAGCAACTGTGTATCCCCATAAATTGAGCTAACTAAATTTCTTATCCCTCCACTCTAGCCCGTGGCCATCTGCGATGAGTAATCACAACGCTGTAAAGTAGACCACAATATGGTAAGGATAGATATCTCTCTTTTGATGGAATTAAAGCAGTATCTCCAGAGGACCTCAGAACAAAATTAACCAAAATGAGAAAACTTTTAAAAGTTTTACAGTAAGCGTACTTTTGTCTTCAAGGGCTCCTTGACAAGGATTCTCTGTGCAGCTTTTACAAGAGGCCTATTGGAATTGCATTGAAAACGTCCTCAGCCAGTCTGTTCAGTCTCGCTGTTGAGTTTATAGTGGCAACTGAACAATACTGATTGCTGATATTTGTGAAAAGAGAAAGAGAGGTACCCACAATGTGGAATATATCTAGAGGCTTGCTGGGTGGCCGGTCAGTCTATTCAGTTCAGCTAAATAAGTTAGAGTGTCAGGAACACAATGCCTCTAGTATCTTGAAGGGGGAAAAAAACTTTCCATTCTTAAGCCTGTGGAGGTGTTGAACAGCCCATTACTCATGTGGCTATTTCAATGCGTGTGGAAATAGTGAAAAAACGCACACATCGCGTGACTCTTTGACCGCCTTCTTTGTGAAACAAGACCAAGGAAAACACTCAGTTAGGCAGTGATCTTAAGAAAGCAAACTATTAAGAGTTCCCCTTGCTTAATATTAACCTCTTTCGACAAGTCACTTGGCAAAGGAAAAGACAGGCATGGCTGAGTAAAGTGATGTGCTACGTGTGAGTCACAGAGCCGGTGCCTCACCTGGGCACAGTTGCAGACAGGTATCATTCACGGCCCGCTCTCCATGCCACTCCATGGGAATGTGCCTCCAGGCTTTCCTGGCTATTGAACTCATTTCCGATTGCAACACGTCTTGCATCTTAGGAATTTCCATTACCTATCGTCATTGAAAAGTTCAAGCTGTGATCCTATCAGGCTGCAGTAAACTCCTCTGCTCATTGTTGGTCTGTTAAGCTGTGGCAGTCTGGAGAAGAGAAAGACAAATACAGCTGTTCGGGGTGCCAAAAGGACCGGATCTCACCCCCGCTCTGCAACCACGATTAAAGGCGGTTAGGCCCACAATTTTTATTTCAACTAAATACCCCAAGTTTGCTTTGCAAAATGAGTGTAACTCACATCAAGTTTGTTGGCTGACAAATTTGTTTTGACACTCATTTTTATGTACGCCAGCGCTGCGTTGGTTCATGTGGTTGGGTAGAGAGAGAGGGAGTGAGGCTGATAGAGTTGGCTACTTGCCGTGCTCCAAACCCTTGGCAGTGGAGGGATATCTTTTACAGCAGATGCCAGAGAGAGGCAGATGCTTTTCATCTTCAATGAGACAAATTCCTAGAGCGAGGTTTATTCTTTATTTATATAGCTGCTTATTTATCCCAGTGTAGCTCGCTGCCTCCCAGCTGCACACAAACACTATGGGAAAACACTCGCCGCTATGTGCACACCAGGGATGTGGCCGTCGCGCTGCCGAGAAAAGGACGGAGCACCGACGCGGAAATGGTGCAATGTGATCCAAAATCTGAGCGAGTGGCTCAGCACACTGTGTAGGAGAGCGGGAGGAAAACAATAAGATCATGTAGGGATGGACATCTGCCGTAAGATTGTATGTGAACGCTTCTGTCCTGGTAATGATTTCATTTTTGAAGCCTGGTTAGTGTGTGAGAGCAAGAGAGGCGAGTGTGAATGGCAGAGAGAGAGTTAGCATTGCATTAATGCAGCTAAAATGATCATCTAGATTATTTCACCAGAATTTGGTTCATAAATAATCACATTAATTAGACTGGATGAATTCAGGAGTGGAATTGTTTTATCACTTGAGTGTGTTTAATTAAATTAATACAGTTCCAAAACGCGGTTCACAAATTAAACTAATGTTTACCAATGTACAGTATACCAAAGTTCTACATATTTGTCTTTTTCAGATTGGGAATTGTAAAATCAAAGCATTCCAGCTTACAATTTAATTGTCACTCAATTCTGCAATTGCCTTCTTTCTCAAATAGAGTAAAGAATTCTGGCACAACGTCACGTACTTCCAATGTGAGAAGTGGAAAATTCTTAAGTGGTCAAAACCCCCGGCAACACTGGTTGTATGAACTGGTTTTACTGCATTCCTGTTAGCCATTTTCTGGGATTTGATTTTGTCCTAACCAATCAGTAAGCACAATTAAGTGAGTTTATGGAGGACAGAATTTGGTGTCCCGAAATAGGAAAATAACAGACATGACAAGGTTCCGTCCACCTCCGTTAAATACATACATACTCAACACTTCTTAGGCTCATGATTAGCTAAGTTTATGAGCAACTATTTATTAGAGCCCAAAGCATTTTAAACCACACAACAATATATATGTAGCTCTACAGTGGCAACATCTTATCTAAACAAACCATGAATGGGAAGGGAAGGTAATTAAATTGATCCTGAAGTTGAAATGACTCCGGCCGACTGGCCACTCATCAGGTTAGGAAGAGGCTTTGGGGTCTTGAGTGGCTCTATAATGCGGTGCTACATACTGCATACACTCGCTGAATTATAGGCAGACGAGTAAGAGGTTTAGTGAAGTACTTAACAAGGGAACAATGGGTTGTGAACGTCCCAAACTTTACACTGCGGCAGACAAAAGAGCTTTTGAGTGAGGGGAATGAAGCAAAACATACACACCTATCCTGTTTGCTTGTCTGCCAACCACATAAGGTGCCTGTCATTCAAGTCATTACCCCTAGAGTGTGTGTGTGTGTGTGTGTGTGTTTCTGTGTGTTTGTGTGTGGTAAGGGAGTGGCCACCCATATAGAACTGGTCATCTACAAACACAATGTGGAGATGAAACGTGGCACAACTGTGCAGAGAGCGCAGAAGCCGAGTAAACACTACTATTACACTAACTACAGGTAGCATCCCTGCACTCCGTCGTCTCCATCCCTCCTGCTACTCATGTTTTCTCTTTTTCTCCGTCTCTGTTTAATGGGTCATCCTGGACAGGAAAGGGGGGGATATGTGGCTAGCAGTGAGGGGAGCTAATCATGGTCGTCTCTGGAGGTGATAAACCCAGACCATAGGGGTTTGTGTTGGCGCAGCCTGCAACGGCTCCATAAACACACTTACAAGGTGAATTTCGACAGCAGTGTTTTGGCTCATGATTAGTTTTCCATGCCCTAGAAGGCAAACCTTCACAAGTCTGTGCTCCCTTTTTTTTTTACCACAGCGGCAAACACGCACCAGGAGAATTACTGCAAGCCAACGAGTCCCGTGTTGTAAAATGAAAGTGTAAAGTAACTCAATGAAGTTTCCCTCCAACTCCAAGAGCCCTTTCTGTATACACAGACTTGATGGTGCATGTCCTTTTTACAGGGCTGCAACAAGGCTCGGCATTGAAACTCCACCTAACAAAGGGTAATGTCCTGTGACCTATCAAGTTTTACAGCACTTTTTGTTTACAAGCGGATTCTACGGAGTTAATTGTTAACGCCTTACTGCTGAGCCGAAGACTGCGAGGCTGAAAGGCGCACGTAACAGATAAATGCACTTCCTTAAGTTGAGCAATAGAAAGTGAGGATCACTGAGTATGCTGACTTACAAGGAAAGCACACGTAATAAATCACATGAATCAAGTGTCTGCTTGGAAGAATCAAAGAAATCCATCACACAGTCACTTTACTCCACTACGTACGATAATACTACATCCATGGGAAATGTATGCAGACGTTTACAACATATGACGCACCGTGATGCAATCTGTGACGCACCAGACTTCTGATGCAACAACTCACCTCGCAACAGAATCCAAAGCCCATCGCACATTGGCTTCACCCACATGACACAATGTTGATTGGCATTTAGTCCGGCTGAGTGACCATTTAACAAAACTCGAGCGCCTCCATAAATTGCCTCTAAAGTGGGGGGATTTACAATCACCTCTGGGGTGCCAGCAATCTTTTCAGCTGCAAATCAATCTCGGAATGAAAGGTGATATGTATTACACTGATAGTATTACACGAGCGTAGAAGAGACATACCAGAGTGCCACTTCCATTTGAATTTATTGTGGAGTGATTATTGGCGTTGTCGAGCTGCAGAGTAAGGAGAAAATGGCTTGTGCTACAAAATGCTGGGCAAAGGGCCTGCAATAAATTAAAAAAAGCAGACATTCATCAAATAAAAGCCATGTTGTGCATACCTGATGGAACAGCGTCCTACAACCTCAGTAGGCATATTTTACAGAATTTTAATTGAGTATAATTGTTATTACCATTAGGATTATAATATTACCTATAAATATTCTATGATTTGTGATTGTGAAGCACCATTGTTTAGAAAAGTGGTATACAAGTAGAATATTTGATGGTTTAGGACAGCCTCAATGGTAGAGCCTAAATAAAACTAATGGAGAATAATTACACAACAGAGCTTTGTATTTAATTCAGGGCCTTGAATAATATACACAGCCGATAGCCTTGCCCTAGATCAAGGATTGAAAAAAAGTTTCTATATTTTCGTTTACAATTCCACAGATGAATTACTTTATAATTACGAATGGTTCTGTGCTATGGCCAAACATTCAATTTGCAATAGAAACCGAGACACATTCTCAACAGCAGATGTGCATAAATATCAAAAGGAAATTCACACTGTCGAGCAAGAAAGATGGGAAAGACGTCACCACTTGACGGTTTAGCTTGCGGACAGATGGTGCCATAAAATGACGAGGCAGGCAGCACAGAAGGCATAGCCCCCCCCCCCCCCCCCCCCCCCCCCCCCCCTCCTAACACTACAACTTCAACTACCCCACCCCCACCACCCCCTGGGCAGAAAGCCTCGTCTCCGCCAGTAAAAGACAAACAGTGAAGGCATGAGAGCAAAAAAAGACTAACAAATGCAGAGCTCCCTAGATCAATAGACAACCAAACAGTTGCAGTTGTAAAAGTTCGGCTCAAGCCGTGTTTATACAATACAATACAAACTGGAAACACGTGGTATTAGTAGGTTTTCTCACTTGTATCGCTCAATAAGGAAAGAAACCTTTAACCGTTTATCTCTGTGTAGAAGTGTGTTGATTTTCTAGAGGGGCCAGTGAGGTGCGGATACTGGGCAAAACTTTGTATAGGAGGGTCGAAGCCGGCTTTTGAGGGCTTCATTCTATTCAGCAGGTGTCTACACTGTTCTAAATCAATTACCTCTCGTGAGTCAGTGCTTAGAGTAGGGGGGTATTGTAAATCAGCTTTGTGTCGGGCCAGATTAGTGACTGTAACGGGCTGGGAGTGAAGCGCTGAGGCCAACAGGGACCCTCCAGAGGCCTGCATGAGAACCAAGCTGTGGCCTCAGTGCTAAGTGACAGAGCAGCAACTCTGGTAATTCTTCGCAACAATACTTAGTACTACGGTTATATGCTGTGAGACTGGCAGAGAATTTGCTATACCCTTCCCATCCCTTTGATACATCTGGTAATTGGAGAAAAAGCATGCACATCAATGAGCAGAGCAGCTCCAAGGCAATATAGAATTTTCTGTATTTTTTTTCATCAGTGATCAAATACCTTGATTTGTCAGATATTTAATTCACCGGATTAGCAAGAACAAAGATTCCTATTGGTTGTCTTATCTAGGAGTCTATGAGTATTGCACGTCCCGACTTTGTACACGCATGTTTATAGTTTCACAGTAATTAAGATTTGCCTACTCGTACTAGGAAAATTCAAATTGGCTGCGGAAGGATTAACCAGACTGCTATGCACCGCACTGGCTATTAGTCACAAAGGTACTGTGTGGATGGTCTGTACTTGTTCAACTGCATGCATGAGAGCAGCCAATTATCTCACTTCATACTTCTATGCAAATCTAATTCTGAGGAACCGTTATGTCAGCAAGGAAATCGCTAAACACGGAGGGAAGGACACACAAGTGTAGTCGAAATTCAGTCGAAATTCACTTGACACAGAATGTCTAAGATTTTTCATACTATTTAGATGGTTTGGGGCTTGTTTGCCTTCACTCAGTGCCAACATGGTTTCTTTATTTCACCATACAACAGAGCAGTTAAAAGAAAACAAGCCTATGTGGTCCAAGGTACAGAAGAAAAAAACCCAGTGTTGACACAGGGAAGGGTTAGATTTACTCAGGGAAGGCTGGGGAAAGCACTTCCTATATGACCATGTGGTGGGAAACAGAAACATTGGAGCTGATGGCCTCAGCGGCAAAGTGTAAGGTTCTATTCAAGGAGGAGGAGAAACGCGTTTGGAAGAAGCTAAAAGGTAGACATAACATATGCTATTCCTAGACCTATCGTGAAAAAAAGTATGTTACACAAAGGAAATCCATGACTCCTAATCTAACTGAAACAGCTGAGACCCAACAGATTCAACACGGGTTAGTTACCCTCCCAAAATGTGAGGGCAAAAAAGAGCATCCCGAAGTCCTAATCCAACTTCTTGTCTGCCTTTAACTAGTGAAAAGAGGCATATTCTAATAAGCTAGTCTGTCTTTCTGTCCGTCTGTGTCTCCCTCCATCCCCTCTCTCTCTCTCTCTCTCTCTCTCTCTCCATGTCTCCTTCTCTGTCTCTTTCTCTCTGTCTGAGCCACGAGCCAGTCTGTTGGAGCAGATGGAACCATATATCCCCATCGCTCTCTGGAGGCCTGGGGATTTAAAATGTAAAAGAGATGAGTGCGGAATATGCAGGGCCGAGTCGATAAAGGGCAACAGAAGCGGGCGTATCCCATGTTCCTCAGATGCTACGTCTTTGTAGTTTACTGCTCTACAGCAGAATCATAGTGTTTGTATAGCATCTGTTTCTGAGTGTCAATTCCAACACTGTTTTAAATTGTTTTAATTTTTAATTTTCTCCTGGGGCATTCCCTCTCAAGCTACATTGGCCGGAAATGTCAGAGTCAGACATGCCTTCCTCTACACCTCACCATGCCACCCGTCAGGTAATGAGCGAGTATCTGGACACTGTATCTGTCGTCCGGGAAGAGATTCTGCTTCGTCCTCCATCTCTGGGTGGCAGGTTGACAGACAGGAAGAGTGAAGAACAACAGGCAGACGCGATCGTGAGCAGTGCAATCGATTGCCAGCTGACTAGCAAGGTCCATTATACTGACAGGCTGGAGCCACAACACGACAACTTACACTCCACCAACGCCCTCATTACTACCTATGAATCTCTCACCGGGACCAATCTCTCTAGCGCTCTATCCCTCTCGTGCTTTCTCTCTCCAGTGCATCTCCCTGGGCAAAGCAGAGGCCTGAATTTTGCACTGTCAATCTGATGGAAACCTTTTAAAAGAGGCCAAAGCCACACTTAAGCCTCTGCACTTAGCTCCGTGTACTAGGCAAGCAATGGGTACAGAACAAAGAGGACACGGGGTAATACACTGTACTTCAGAGCAATGTTCTTGAGAAAAATGCGGCCCAAATGTATATTTGAGCCTGTGAAATCTTGAAGAAATTTCAACCGTTAAAACCTCTGCCATATTTAATATTTCTCCCCATCTTTGAGCTACATTATCTGCTCTCCTCGTCCTCTTCTCTTCAAACATCCCCTCTAGTAATTCTGATGAAATCCTTAGTCCTTGGAAGACTTATTTATACTCTCTCCCCTACACCACCCCACTTCCTCACAGTATAGCTGCAGATAGGATTTACCTGCAGCCCAGGCAGCCTCCAGACTATCAATTACCACCAGTGTAGAGTCACTGTTCTGCAGCTTGGCTAACAAGGCATAAACACACACACACACACACACACACACACACATCTTGAACACATCCAGTTAGAGAAATTCTACATTGGCTGTGAGTCACAGGATTTTTCTGACTAATCAGATAGTTTTGTGAAAATCCACTTCATCGAAAACTCTAGACAAGAGTACGAACATAGTTAATCAAGCCAACTGGTATTTAGATCGAGTGTTCTATGAAAAAAGAGCAGAAATTATAGGTGAAGATGCCAGAGATGTTATCTTCAGAGAATAAACTGGTACCACCTTTGTCAAAAAATTTGTCAAACTTAACAATTCGATCACTTCGGGAATTACAATTACAATTACAATTACAAAAGCACAATCACAATTATTAAAAAAGGAACCAGGAGCACTAAATAACAGCATTAACAGCAGAGCTAGTGTTGTGGTTAAACAACATAGTATAGGCTGTGTATTTGCAATAATCTGTCAATATAATACGTATTGTGATGCATCGGTTACGATATAATACATTGCGATAATGTGAGCAAGGTGACATTTTGAAGTGTTTTTTCGTCATAGCATCATATCTAAGTTCAAAACACGTTCATGCAAATACAGTAGGATCAGAATTTGCATTTATCTCTGTCCCTGTAACATTCAACATCATGCCACTACTTTTTGTGAAATCTCAGGCACAAGTGTATTAAGGTGTAGTGCCTTTTTTGAATTTGCAGATTAATACAAAGTGGAGAGAAAAAACAACACAAAGCACTCAGATCACTCAGTTTAGTTCACGTGTATAGTCGTCATGTTTGACTGGTCTGAAATTTGCTGAAAAAAGAAATCTCACCAAATTCTTCCTGACATGTCATCTCACTTTCTGACAACGATTGGACTGAACACCAGGCGGTTACACGTACAGACAGACAGGCGGGGACGGGACCCGTCACTCACCCCACCAGATTCACCCTGACACCTCAAGTACCTCTGTCAGGTCAGCAAACGAAATGCCATCATGGCCAATGTTGCCGTCATCAAGCTGAAGTCGCCCCATAGACTGGTTAAACACTATCTTGCCAGGTCCTGTTAAACATTGATGAGCATATTTTGGGCCCGAGACATCAGTTTTGATTGTCCGAGCCTTTGTGCTTTGTTGATGCACAGAGGTAAATAGAAATCACGTCGGGGGCATAGGCTAACGTGCCCTAATAACTCTTATGAGGATCACAGCCTGCAATCTAGCAGCAATGCTTGGTCATGTAGTCCGTCCACACAGACCAGTGTGAGCCTGTGAAGAAAGATCTGAAGAAGTGAATTCCTTTTAAGTGAGCCGTCGTGTCTAGCTGCGGCAGTAGCGCAGTGATCGTTAAGATAACATATTCGGGTCAAAAGGGTAATGAATGTGCATCAACAATCGACTGTATGGTAACGCTAACACATTCGCATCTCACCATGAAACCATTATAACCATTATCCTCATTAAAAACAGAATAAGGGGGGATTTTTTTCTTCATGCATTGACCAACATGTGCAAAAAATGAACTAAGGCATTATTTAACTCATACATAAAATTAGATGAGCTTAAAGGCATTTCAGCCATGGTTTAACTCTTAATTTTCCAAGCATGAGAAGAAAAGAGGCTTTCATATGAACTGGGTATCCCTCTACTTCCCCTTTCCTCAACAAGTCCTCTTGTCTGACTGTAAGCCCAGACAGCCAAGTCTCCCATGTTTAATAATGTAGGAGCAACCCCTTTATCAGGGAAGAGATTTGTAGGGAAGAGGCAGGGGATTAGCCATCAAATTACCAGGCAGACAGCGTCCCTGCTCCAGGGTTGTGGCGCGGTAATCTCTGAAGCTGAAGGGGGAGATCCAGATAAAAGTTTGGAATTGGTGCTGTGGAACTCCAATCTGTGCATAAATAATATATGAAAGTGTGTTTCATTTTTTTTAAGCAAGTTCCCCCTTACCTTTGCTTGTGTTTTTAGAACCATTATATGGTTCCTCCCATGTTGTCGGGGTACGCGGTGTCATTGCATAGCCCAACACAGTGTGCACTCTTGATAGGTGAAAGCTCTCCCACAGGAATGCTGTAGCTAGGCAGGGCTTGTGGAATTAGATTTCAGCAGCCTTGCCCATGGTTCTTGCATTGTCACCCCGCTGCCCTCCCTTAAACAAGCAGTGCTCTCCTAAGAGAAAACCCCCCTGGACACAGGAATGTTTCATCAACGCTTCAGCCCCCAGCATCCTTACAGGGCCACAGTGGGCCAACAGGCGCTGCACAGGCAGGCTATAAATAAATCAGGCATTATAATGAAACAAAATGAATCTCCATCCATCTTCTCAAAACAAGCCAGGGACCTCTGAGTTCTGCAGGAAGAAGCATCTTTGCCTATGTTCGAGGATGAACCACAAGATGAGCAAATGTCAAATGGTATACTGATGCTGCATACGCCTCGTTGCAACACATGGAACACGCACCACACTCTGAGATGCTGGTATTATCACTGCATCCAAGTCTATGTATGGGTAGACAAGACTGCAAAGACTTATTCCATTATATGACATGTTATTGATAGCGGGAGGCCAGTCCTCCTTGAGGTTATAGGAGATCAGCAGCAGTGGACTGTTGAATAAGAAGTCATAACTTCGGGGCAAGTGACAGGAGGGCTGATAAAGTAATCAAGTAGAATGTCATGTCTAAACCCGGCATTTGTAGGAATTGGTAAGCTGAGCAAACGGTGCGGTGGTGGAGGCAGAGAGGGATAAATCAGCCACATGACTTTACTCCCAGAACTAAGCACCAAATAAATCAAACCTTCATTCAGTTTTATTTGCTTTACTGCAGATTAACATCAGTTATCCCCCTCATACTCAGGAGCAAGGTAAGGCTGCAACCTTTAATTCCTTTTCATGGATTCCTCAACCAACCGAGCTAAGAAGCTAAATAAGACTATTAGCAGCGCATCATACGGTAATGCCATGTTAGAACATCAAGGCATCATGCAACAGACCAACTACAGTGATATCTGGAAATAAGTGAATGCATGGCAGAATTTACATTTGCCATAGCTACTGTATACCTCCAAGCTGCATCACTGCACATTTCATCTACAAAAGCATAAACTTTGGACTTGTCATACATACAGAGTAAAAATCCTGCAGCTGCCCCTGAAGATGGAGGCCGTTTCAATCAATGTGGATTCATAATGGGTGGGATGATGTGGAATTTAAATGAGTATTGTGAAAGGGGGGACAATGTTCCCATTGAGAAAACCATGTAATGAACAGAGCTAAGGTTTACATGAAAGGTGCAAGGCTATGAGGACAAAACAGATAGAATTAAAAGTGCAGAATAGAATATACTGTATTAATAGGACACAGAGGGCCACAGCAGGTAAGAAAAGAGCTGACTCATCTCAACCTGATCAACTCTAATTCACTTTAAAGAGGCAATGAGCTACAGCTACACTGCCCACAGATGCATCGGGTTTTTAAAGGCCAATTTCTATACATCACTAATTGGTTCAAAACTTTTTTTTAAAAACCCTGAACAAACATCACCTTCCCTAAAACAAACGTGTCTACCTATGAAGAAATGATCTTGTCAAATAATTGACGTGTTTAATAAGCCTAGATCTAGACCTACCTTCAATCTGATGCGTTCTCTGCTTGGGGCAACTGAGGAAAAGCATTCTTGTCAAAATACCGCTGATTTTAGTGGTAAAGAAAAGCCTTCCTACTAAACCTTCTCCTCAGCACCTGTCACAATGAATGAGCGATTGTCTGCGGGAAA
The DNA here is from genome assembly GCA_029853015.1 of Chelidonichthys spinosus. NCBI lineage: Eukaryota > Metazoa > Chordata > Actinopteri > Perciformes > Triglidae > Chelidonichthys > Chelidonichthys spinosus. The sequence continues at coordinate 18,108,900 of CM056827.1, read as the reverse complement.
CAAGTGCCACTACCGAGACAGAAAAAGTAGCTATCAGTACAGCTAACACATCACACAGGCGGCGGCCTCTGATTGACACTGCACATTATGCGCGACACATCACCCCTAGCTGCAAAAACATGTTATTTAGTACAGAACAGAGGATTGACAATTAGGCCATGTCATCATTAAACAACTACTCACCACCTTGTCACCATCAGGCAACAATTTCTGACACAAAATCAACTTTCCTCCGCTTGCAAGTCTGAGACCAAATCATAAATAAGGCTTCACTGCAGCTACAGCGTCACCGCTTTGGACTGTAATAACCAAGCAAAAGCTAGTGAGTTTTCTGTCCATTTACAGTACGCGTCATAGACAAATGTCTGGCTCCACTGACGCAATTGCCTTCACAGACATTGATCTGTGATTGTAAGCAACTTCTCTCATGCCCCAACAGGGACCAGAGTGATTAAGCGGATCAATCATGCGTCAACGGGCCATTACACATCTCCCAATTCAACGATGATTAGAAATCAAGTTCTATGGAAAAATCCATATGCTCTGTCCATAATTACTTTTGAGGAATCCAATGGGGAGCGAGATTGAATGATTGACTGTTCCACACAGTGTAATTTATTCACCAGGAAAGACCTCAGTCGAGGTAGTTAACTGAAGGATATTTGATATGTTTAGTCAGGGAATCTAATAAGGACCAGTGGTATACAAATGGCCTTAGTTATTTCCTAAGGTCACTTCCAAGACATCCCATAATGTTTCTAGGGAACATCACTGGTGACAAAGTGACTGAAGCAAAGTCGTAAAAGTGGAATGAAGGGTCAGTGGCCTGCATGGCGGAGGTGAAGGAGGACGACCTGCAGGTCACGCGGAGTGGACATGGAATGGCTTTGTTTGAACAAATCACCATGGGTGACAGTTTTTTTGCCTAGTCTGTTAATGTTACGGAGCAGCTGAACAGACATTTTAACAAAGTGTCCATCTTAAGTTTCACCTCAAGGTAATTGTTTAATCAAGTCTAAGTTAGCACTCCAGGAAAAGACTAACAGGGGGGTGGGCTGCAGAGTCTGGGTTTCTGCCCTGAATCATTAGCTAAAAAGGAAAAACATAAAAACAATAAATAACTAAACTTAGCTTTGGTGCAACAAGAAAGAAAGCACATACACCAGTTCCCATCACAGCGAGACAGACTCGAGGGGAAGTCCAGCCGTTTTCAAAGGCCAAACAAAACGAGACAGACATGTTGTCTACACTATGTTCTTTGAAAGCTTAAGACAGCTTTGATGGAAAGAGCCAGTTGCAAAAAGGATATTTTTCCCACTGACACCAGGCGCCTTGTATTGAGCAACACATTTATTGTGCAACAACCACCACATTTATTGTGAACATGAACGAGATGAACACAGTCCAAAAGTTTCTCATACAAGCGCATAAAAGTTTTATGTTGCGATAAAAGAAAAGGAAGTAAATATTTAAGAGATAATTACAGCTGAGGGGGCACTAACAGTTGGTTATTCTTTACTGAAATGAAAGAACAAAACGGTTTTGTTCTGTTTTCAGTCTTTCAACAAAGTGTAGCTGATAATCCCAGCGAGAGAAAAGATGACTTTCACTTTAAATCACACTTTAAGACACATGTGCTCGGTTAAACTAAAAGAACGGACAAAACATTCACCCATAAATCATAATTTGTGACTTCCAAAAGTTCTCCTCTACAATTATCTTTGATTTCAAAGCATTTCCGTGTCTCCTTCCAACTGGAATTCTTGTTGCTGAAACTTAACCCTCCAGATTGCCCAGGGAGATAAAGACAACTGGAAAAACAGGTTGTTTGGCCACAGTGTAGGCCTAATGCAGTAGAACGGCAGGGTGCCTCACCTTAGCAGCGGTAGCTAGGGGACATTCTATGGCCCTTCTATTCAAAGTCCTCTGAATACGTAGGGGAGGGCTTGCACCAGACAGGGCAATTTGCCAGAGAGCCAGCCAATAGAGCTAAGCCAAGACGAGGTTAAACTATTGTTTTGGCTTAACAAGCAAGAGTGAGCAAGGACAAAAGGAAAGGGGACAAAAGAATAGTCAGAAAATACCTGACCATTGAAGTGTAACACATCAACTTATTCTGTTACTTGTATTACAAGAGGCAACTGGTAAAAAAAAGAAAGAATTTCCTGAGATGAAAAACAGCACATGGGACGGTGATAAACAGACAAATAAAGTTCAGAGTCTAGGACGGCGCGGCATGGTTTCAAAAAATGCACCTGTGCCTCATCTGTTTTTAGGAAACAATAACTTTTGTTTAGTCCGCTGCCAAGTTCTAACAATTCCGTGGTAAGAAATTCACACTTACCAATGCATCTCAATTTGTTCCACGTATGAATAAATGATTTTTTAATTCCTTATTCCAGAGAGAGAGGGTGAGAGAGAGAGGGTATCCAAATCAGAGTAAAGGAAATCCAGAGGTATCCACGGAAGCTTATCCCTGAACGAGATCTTATGAAAAAAGTGTGTGAGCAAAAGTATTCTCCGGTTCCTGCCCGGTTATTCCTTTCACAGCATTTCTTTAAAAACCGGAGGAAGCGTCTTCTGGCTCTCCGGCAATACGTTTCCAGCTGTGGCTATAGAGAATGTGGCTAGGGGGAGAGATCCTTCTGAGGCAGAGCTTGTTCACACACTGAGCCCGTCTGCTCGGGGACTGCCTGCGAGAAGCCAAACCCACCGTGTGATGTCACTGGTGTCAAGTTTCAGTGTGCAGAGGGAGGAGGCTGCGGGGCCTTACCTTTTTGAACTTTGACCAGTTAGAAACTATTTTTTTAAGTGCACCTGCATGTAAAAAAAAAGAAGAAAAGAAAAATACTGTTTGAGGTACACGTGATGTTATGTATTCCTGCTACTGAGACTCCATTATGTCTTATCTATTGACCAGCTTCCAGGGGGAGAATGTGACCTAATATGCAGACTTATTCCAAACCTGACATTTCGCTGGAGAGCCGGGGGATAAATCGCCTCCGCTTCAAATGAACCCCATAACAATTTGGACACATGGTAATCATATGCTTCATTGTCTTTGATTGTGTGAAGCAAACAAACAAATCTTCAGTAAAGTTCCAACTAAAGGAGACGAACGTGCTGGAGCTTCATCCATTCATGTCAGCTATCTGCCTTCGGCTTCACCAGCTGTTACATACAGCTGCTAGACGTTACATTTCCTGTCTCGATGTTGGACCACATGGACACTTTTCCCCCCCACAATAGCGCCAACGGTTTGTTATGTATAACACAATTCTACATAGCAACATCAGGCAAAATCACGAGTTAAACGGTAGTCCCAGAGCAGTGTTTTAGCCCTCGAGGTTAACGTTACGGTTACCCATATGTATTTAGCAGCATGTTAACATTAGCAAGCAAATTAAGAACTGTTGACAGATATTAAACTGACAGTTAAAATAAGTACAACCCTCTCATCCACACTCGTTTAACTCGTTTTTTTTTTTCTCGCAGCAAAGTAGGTTTATGGCTGCAGCAACTCATTGCACTTTGTCAGTCCTTTTGTTGACATATGTTTACCGAGAGACGCGTTGCGTGAGGGATTCATTGTTCCCTCTGGCATGATAATCTTAATAACATCCTGTAGTGTGTGATGCCCCATTGTTCTCAAATCTTGTAAAGTGTGCGTGTTTGTGATTAGAGACAAGGACATCTGTGGAGATTCTCCTTATGTGTGTTATGCAACCCCATTTAAATGTCCCCGTTTTGTACGGAACTCCTGCATATATTTCAGAAGTGTAGCTAAGGGGTTAAGAAAGTGTGACCTTGAAACATGCAAACATTCCCACGGTGCTGTTCCAATGTAACAAGTCCCGTAACATGATTTGTGGATAATGAACTTGTTTGAAAAATAATTTGTCCCTCTCTCTCTCAGGAAAAGGGAAAAAGGGAAAGCAATAAATATGTAAAACCCCCATTCTTAAATCAGCAAGGCGTTGAGTGTGTTACACACACACACACACACACACACACAACTCCCAAACACGCTGGTTCTCGCTCCCTACGGTCAAACTCTGCTAGCCGTGGAGCTAATCATCCACAACAGATGTTCAGAAATGTTCAGTTGGATTTATGACAGAGCTCAGAGGAACAGCCAAGTCAGCCTCTGGTGCTGTTTTTCTCTTCCGTCCTACAAGGACAAGGGATTGCACTGAGAGAGGATGTCAGCACAACCATTCTCTTCCCCAAAATTTCCCCTGCTCTCTGAGATTCACCATCCGAGACGACAGCGCCTTAATAGATCACAGAGCCGCGGGACCTTGGGGAGTGGTTTGCTCATTTATCCCAATAATACTGTGCGGACTGTAACTTGATTCATCCAGCAATGCTTCGACAATGTTTCACCCTCGATGTAATGATGGGTTTTTCTATCGGCAGCGTTGCTGATGCTGCGAGCTGTGACCTGAGCGTCGTCTGATGCAGCCGTATAAAATATCATGTTGCATTAATAATTAAATTAAACATTACAACTATATCACAACATATACTTTCAGAAAGGGAAAAGGAAATGGAAGAACAACCATATTGTTGGCTAGTGTAAACCTATTCAGTACAGGAACGAACACAACAACAGATACTCTGAGTGAGATTCTAAAAAGACCGGATGAGAGTTTCCACAAAGAGCAGCAATGCTGAATGTCTTCAAGGCAACTTGCATTGTCTCATATTTCAGTTTGTTTTTAACAATGGGAGACAGTCTTATTTCACTGGAGGCTGCAGATTTGTGCACACAACTGATTTTTCAGCAAGAGAAGGCATTGTTTTATCTTTAACTTTTCTTCTAGTTGAGAGCAAACGTGATACGGGTCATTTGATGCGAAAGTAATTACATTTGTACGGCCTAATATACTGTATAAATACACTCCGTTGTTTTATTAATAAGAAAGGCATGCACCTTTAACAAAGCTTCCTCAAATTTAAATCACAACTAGCTGCAAAAAATCCAGCCAGTCTGGATATGTGAGAAACCTTTTATTCCCTAGAACTCATGAGAGTTTAAGAGAACCGTCTGGAGACTAATTATCACACCCACAAACCCCCTGAGGAGAAGAGAACATTTTTGTGGGTGTAAAGCGTCTGTGCCCGCTCAAATGTCACATTCACCTGAGATCATATCGCAGAACAAGTCACACAGTGGTAAACTGTAGCTGTAAAGATTATTGGCTGGTGCTCTTAGTGGCAGAGTGGGAGAGAGAATTAATTGTTAGCTACAGTAATGCAGTGTAGTGTGTCGGTTGCACAACCTGAGCCATTTCATCTAGCGGTAGGCTAATTCTATTTTAGCGCAATGTAAAACTCAAAACAGGAGGCTGGACGGACTCGAGCAGGAACCCTCTGTTGATGACAACTGTTGTCTTCGAGTGAGTCTTTGTAGCACGGGCAGTTTTAGGACTTATCTTCTGCCCCACCCCCCCAAGAGTGTGAATGGAGTTGGAACCACCCCCTACCAAGGCTGAGAATCTATAACATTGTGACAACCACCCATCCCCCACTCATTTCATTAGACTGAAAAAAAGGTTGACAACCCCTTCAATCTGAAGGAGCCGGCTCCTCCCTGACTTAAGTCACTCCTTAATAGCTTCGAGTGAAAAATTGCTTTAGTGAGATCAATGTTTTGGCTTTTCAGGCTTTATTTTGTGAATTATTGTACGTACAAAATCTTGTGTGCCGCTCCAGGGTTATCTGCGGGTGAAGAGCACCTGGATTAAGCCAGTCAGCTCAGCTCCTCCGTGGTAGCTACAGTCATCACCTGATGGGAAACGGCGCTGGCTGCTGAAGGATGGGATGAATCACACTGGCCCTGGGCTTTATCAATATAACTGTCTGTACCATCTAACAAGTCTGCCAAAACATTTTAACAAGGTTCAGCTTCAAGGTAAGAAAATACGATCCAAGGTCTGGTCATTGACTGAATAAATGAAACGTATCTTTACAACATTAAGCTGTAGTTATTGCATTTGGGAACACTGTAAAACCACATCTCCACGTGTTATTATCTATTATCTAAAGTAATAACTTTTCAAAAAAACATCCTTTAAATTGCATCCAAATAAATGTGCTTCATGTCCCTATTGAGCGGGGTCAATGATGAACACAATTCTGGCCGCATGCCAGTGAAGAAATGCTGACCTGTGTCGTAAACGCTGAGCTGTGAAAGTCAGTGTGCTGCTGCTGATGGGCTCTTAAGTCTAGCACTGTGTTATCATGTCCAAAAGCACAGCTGGGCAACACCTGTTAGCTTAGAATTCCCAGCCCAATCCACAATTTACTGAGGGCTTGGCTACTGTCATTGTCTGTTTGCTAATTTACCTCCAGATTGCAATCAGGAGGGATCTATATCACACACATGGATCATATTATAATTTACAAACACGTGTGAAGCGGCACTTGCAAATCATCAATGTCCCATTTAACCCCGGTGTATGAGCGAGGACAAGCTACACAGGAAGCATGTCGAGGCTTTACATCTAATCAAACTGTCACCACATTTTTTCCTCTCCAATCAGTCAAGAGAATAAAATAGCTGCATGAGTTGATAGTTACGAGCTCTGCTGTGTAAAGTAATATATCTGTAAGCCACGCAAAAAGCAAGGAGACAGTCAAACATCATGAGCATCACGCTTTTGCACAACAACAGTCCAAACACCAAGGGCACACTTTTGGCCCTGAATCTTTTTTCTCAGAACTGTCTGCAGATAACACTGGCTCCGGCGCTGAGAGGGAAGGCGATGGCACATGGCGACAGGAGGTGTGAAAAAGACAAGGACAGTGGGAAACACAGCACATAAAAACACCGATAAGATTGGCTTCACGGCGCTGACCTTCAATGGGCGCCTGGGTGTGTGCGTGCCGCTTCAGATGTTTATGTGTGTGTCGAGCATGTGAAATGGCGCACGTGTCCCTGCGCCTCTGCGTCCATGTCCATAGAGGTGGATGCGTGTGCCTGCATGCCTATATTGACTCATTAGTTACACACAGAGACAATGAGAGAGAGAAAGAAATGAGACTAAGACAACAGGGGCAGAACTGAGAGAGACAGGGAGGCAGATATTTCCCTGCTACTCGTTTGAAAATCAAAAAACAACGAGCGCTCTCTTCCATTACACTCTGGCTGACAACTGGCGGGGGCACACTCTCTGAGGGGAACAGCCGAGCATGCCGCCGAATGCATGAGACAAATCATTTTTATCTGGGATCCTGGCGGGTATTGACAAACCGGGGGTGCATTTAGATAGCCCAATTAAAATGGGGAAATGAGGCGACATTGAGGCACTTTACACCACCGTGCCCCCTCTCCACCCTCTGGCCCCCATGTGCTCCCCGAACCTCTCCAGAGACCAACTTCTTGCATACTGCACTCGGCGGGGGGTACGGGGGTGGCAATGACAGGAAAGGAGCGGGTGGCTCACAGAAGTCACTTTGAGGTGAAATCTGCTCTGTGGGAGGTGGTAATGTTTGAGGAAGGCGAGGAGGAGCCCCAGTGACGCAGCATCATGTTTATTGCCATTTAGATACCCAATAGGTGACGAGGCATATAGCAGGGTCAAGAACAGCATGCAAGACGAGGGACTCAATGCAACTTCAAAGGGTAAGTTGGCGATCGATGATATGGATGTTGGCTCCATTTGCCCAAACGTGTCTTAGCGGATGACCTTCGATGTCATCCACTCCCTGCTCTGAAGCCGGCCTGGTTCAATTCACTTCTTTTCTCACCCGTCTCCTCATGCTCTAATTTCAGGCCCCAATTTGTCTTTTTGATCAATGATCATTCCACTAAGATTACAGTCAGGTGCATTTTGGGAGCTGATAGCCACTGCGGTTTCGCTCAAGTTTACTAAAAGGTTACACGACCAGGATATCAAAAGACGTCTCACCTTTTGTGTTTGTGGAGAGAGGGACAGCAGAGGCAGCCTAGTTATTCTCCAATCAGGGAAAAGTCGGCATTGAGAAAGAGCAATGCAACGGTGTGCTTTGGCCAGCTGTTCGGCAGTGTTACATTTCACAGGCTATCATCAACAGATCCGCAAAGATGCAAGCTGTTTCTACAATGCCTTCTGCTTTGTGATGTTATTGTCAGTGGAGGAACGGATATCTCTGCCTCTTTATGGTGCATTTCTCCCTGAATGTTTTCAAACCACGTCTCATGTTAAAAACTGTCTGCTAAAAGTTAGTCATTTTTGCACGGCAGTTTGTAAAATGATGAAAAATTATCATTTACATTCCTCTTAAGAGAATGAAAACCACTAACAAAAAACAGGATGTGAAGGCTACAGAGTTTAAAAACACGATACAAAACGCTGTCATTTATTTAAGTGTCTTAGGGTGCATTTTTCCTCTAAAGCAGATAATGCGAGGATGCGATCCAAGCAGGGTCCACTACTTCCTGCAGTACGTCGGATGGAGTGAGTATGCTGTGTAAGGAGACTTTGATGAATCTGAAGAACTTTCAGCGAGAGGTTCCTCATAAAAGCCCCACAGAGCAGTCTCCCACAACCTGAGGAGGCTTCACTTTGTCTCTGACAAGACAGCCTTCCAGATGCTTTCCCACAATAAATAGCTGCCTCACGCAGAGGATAAGATGCTAGTACTCAAGAAGATAAGTAACCTGACCGGCTACAGTGAAAAGTGTCATGTGCTTTTCAAATACACTATGCTGCCAGATGTTCAATACCAATATGTTCAACCACACAAGAAAAACCACACTGTGATTCTGTTTCTCTGGAATTGTTTCCAGAGAACAAAGCTTCGTAATGAGCATTTTATTATTTTAATAATTTCCCATTGGCATGCAGGAAAAACTACTTGGACACAAAGGGATGCATTCAAAAAACACAAATCAACTTCAGTGTTGTTAATAGCTCTCATTAGGAAATCTCCCCAAGCTTGCACCAGAGTGCATCACATTGAATGGAACAAAAGGAGGGGGGTATAAAATGATTCCCTCTGTTGCAGAAGGCTGATTCCAGTGCTAAAAGGAAACAAATCATGAAGTTAGCTTCTTGCATGAGTTGTGGTCTACGTACTATGGCTTACACTGTATAACGAACCAGGTTTTGTCACCAGTCATTTCAACCAGAAGAGGGCAGTCGCTTTAAAACAAAATGTAGATGTCAAGATTAGGACCTGAATCCATCACCAACACGACTAAATGCCCACAAATACCCAAACCAAAATAGCTTTGGGGTGTAAATACTTAATCAAAGACATTGAGATTCTGAGTTGAACTGCAGTCAAATTGTTTTTTTTAACGCTTCCAAATGTGTAAAACAAACCTAAAAAGTACTCTGAAAAAACTCTCCCATTTGTTCAAAACACACACACACACCATTTTCAACACGTGAAAAGCCTGCCAAATAAAAGAGTAATCCATCACTTGTGCTATTTTGCATTTTCAGGGTCCCACTCTTCAACAATGGCTTGACTGACAGGGAAAGATAAGGGCCCTCTATTGACCAAAACAGTGAATACACCAAAGCAAAAAAGAACTGAAAAAGTATGATGTTTTGCAAAAATAATCATTCAGTAGCCAAGGTATCCAAAAAAGTATAAAATAATCTGAATAGGAAATCTCAGTGATAAACCATCCATAGTGGGGAGTAACACATTTCTGATTTCAAGCCACTGACTAGAAAGCTAGCCCAAGAATAATTAAGGAAATTAAATATTCAACAAAAAACTTCTAATTATAGCAACAGTACCTCATAAATTTATAGAGAAGAAATGCGTGGATTAATGGGACCGCTAATGGGGAAGAAAGCCAGTCATTTCCCTTTCCTCCCATTCAACTTCATTTAATCTTTTTAGATTTACACCTTCTATTACTTATCTCTGGGATTTCTGGCGCATGGCAGATCAGCCAAACTGTGTCCAGGGCATTGGTCTCTATCATTATAAAAGAGTAATCTGAGGCTGCGGGAGCAAGCTAATAATGACAAAGATCTGAGTTTAAGTGCTCCAGGGGGAAAGTACCATTTTAAAAATGCTCCACAACCCTCTGTGCCGTTCTTACCTCTTGATGTGGAGGTTTTCGCCAAATGTAGTGCTAAAGTGCACTGCTCTTTGAAGCCGAAACAAAAAAAGAAAATAAAAAAACCCTGTACCTCATGGGCTGATATGCCTTTTGGAAAGAATGGGGAAAATACCCACACATCCCCACATTATTTCAGACACCAATACAAAAAAATCTGACCACTCCATCCACTTATATTTCATATCTTAGAAATAATGGAAAATGTGCAATTATAAAGAAGCTGAAAATAAAATGTTTCCCCAAAATGCCTTCCTATTATTTCTGCCTTCTCTTGCCTAGAGCCTAATGTCTAATCTTAACACCTCTGGCATTTGACTGTCAAGTCAGGCCAACTGTCAGGTTCTTGGATGCCAGTGGACACAGAGAGAGGAGAACCAAGTCTTGTTTTCAAAGAGACAGTAGCATTACAGCTGTAAGTTACACTTCAAGTGGTAAATTGTTTGTATAATGAAAAAAATCAGTTGATGCAATACCATTTGAATTAAGTGAATCTTCTCAGAATCAAGAGCTCATTTAATGCTCCCGAGGACTCATTCAAGGGCACCCCAAAAGGCAACATTTTTATGGGTTGTCCTTGATGATCCTCAGCACAAATTAAAATATGAAATCTTAAAATTAAATTAGACAGATTGGTTCCTCGGGGGTTTTCCTAGCACCAAGTGTTTGCACTGGGTGCGGCAACAGGATAAGCATTCCTAGAGTTACTAAATTCCATTTAGGCTCCCTCCAGTCTGACCCACCAGCATGGCGTTACCAGTTGCGTGGGCAACACTGGAGCACCCTGGAACAATCCCCACTTCCTGCAGCAATCAAATATTTCAGGCTCAGGTCAAAGTTACACAGAAGGTCACAGTGTGGGTACTGCTACCCAGCAAACACAACATGCCATCGTGATCACAGATCGGGACTTTAAGAAGCGCTGCATGGTTTAAAGTTAGAATGTAAAAAAAAAAAGTAAAGCCTCAACTTGTTCCACAAGTCGATCTCTCTGCAGCCATGCAGCTGATATCATTGGACAGCACAAAAACCGAAATGGTAGGTGAACCGTGATGTGATTCCCTCCGTCTCCTAATGCCTGCTGTTCGCCTATGAAGAGGTTCCCCGCTAGGAAAACGCTCAGATCACTTCTGATCTCTGTAATGAGTTTTGCCACTGCAGTTGTATCTCTGACAATGTAAAGAACAGCACTGCAGTGGACCAATGCCAGCCCGCTGTCACTGTGTCCACAGTTGCACTTGTCTTTTCAATGTGGCCTTTGTGTTTGAACGTGGCAAAGGTGAAGACGTGCCTGACCACGCTGATGCTTCCACATGTGTCACTTAAACGTGAACTCTGTGTACAGATCAATGGACACATTTCTCAATACAAATACTTGACTGTAGCCAAAGATATTTAGTCAGGAATGCAAGCCAGGCCCTCATTTTATTGTTTGCCTTGAAAATACAGGTGGAAATAAAGCGTTTGCTCTTTGCAACATCTTACAACATTCAGAGTGAAATGCATGTGATGCATAATGATGCACAGTTATTATTAGTTTTTTATATATTTGTAATTTATTAACAAACCCAATTGTAACACCCACTAATTGGCTTACAATGTTACAACTATAGGAAGACTATGAAATAAATAAATATCCTAATTTTGGCCTCATTTGTCAAACAGTATGATTAATGCTATACATAATTAAATTATGTGTGTACGGCTAGATTTATGTTTAAGGGCTCAGTGGGTAAAACAATATCAGGCTCCAGGAGGGGTAGAACAATTTAAAAGTCTGTAAATGTCCTTCTCAAGTATAAATAGTATAATGCAATCAAATATAACATCCCTGCAATAAACTATCACTGTGCTCGGCTTTGTTCTTCACCCATAAATACACAGTAGGATAACATAAACTGAATATCCTTCAGTATAATGTATTTAAAAAAACAACAAAGACATACAGTCTTGAAAACTGCAACTAAAATGGAACAATGAAACCTTCACATAGACCATGTTTATTGTTGGTCTATTGTATTAAATTCCATTACATCGTAGGTGTTTGTTATTGTGTCCGATCCCTGTGCATTAATGTGATGATTTCAATGTATTCCTGGGTAAAACAACTCCATAAATCCTATGCTTCATTTTCCTCAGGAAATGTTAAAAAATTGTGTCACCAGATGGCCAACACTTGTGGGCGGACAGGCCACCATGGCAGCGAAATATGTTCGCTGCTGAATTAAAGTAACCCTGTGTCCCTTAAGTGTCTATGCAAATTAGTCTACGTGTCAAATGCCCTAAACTAAATTGGCAATTTAAAGCAAGAAGCTAAACAGTAACTAAATAACAGAAGTGGGGGGGAATGAGAAAAGTCTCCAGGGCAAGATATGACTCAAATTTTAAGCAGCAAGTTTGTCATCCAGATGAAACATCTGACAATTAAAAGTGTCTGTGGTGTCACATTAGCTTGATATACTTATTTAAAGGGTAAACTTGTATAATGCCCTTCAGTGTGCCTTTTGATAGCATATCATATTATACTTCAGTATTCATTGTTAAGCAGACTGAGTGCTTATAGCCTACACTTTTTTTCTGTTTATATGTATACATTTTCTACGGTGTGCAGCTGAGTGAACTAAAAAAACAGTCTCCTTTCCGAAGATGCTGACGGATGCAAAATCCTTACTTTAAAGAACACAAAGGCTTCCATTTGCAAGTGCAAACAGGCCAGTAAAACCCAATCAATACACATTATTGGCTCAGCCAGGGCCAGGATTTGTAAGAAAACAGAGATCCAGTCTGAGGGGAAATCCTTTGAACTCCTTAATTTGAAATTTGTAGGAACATTTCCTGTTAATTCTACTACAAAACTTTTTTTTAATCACTTATGTCAAAAGGAGACCACACTATAATTTCTGAATATAAAGCCTACATGACATCAGCTTCGCAAAGGCACAGCACCACAGTTAAGGTGAAAATAATCAGAGGCGACAAGAAACTACAGAAACATGCTGTGACCTTTCAAGTCTGAGGGGAAAGGCTGTGTATACATTTACAAAATGTGAGGGGACAGTAAAAAAAAAAAAAAAAAAAAATTCCCATCACAGAAATGGGAGTGTGACTAATGGGTAGTGAAAGAGCTGGTCTGTAACCTGAACTCCAAAATAATCTTGCCCAAGTCTCCATGGCCACTTTGGGAAAGCAGTGGGGGGTTTGACAAGGGGAATGGGGGACCACCTGCACACCCAGCGGAGCCAGCTCCATACTGGCACCACCATTTGTTACGCTCCAGATTCACATTACTTGAGAGCTAGGTTGGCTGGGAAATCCATCTCCTGGTGTCAGGTTTATCAAACTTCTATGCAAACTGCAATGGTGGAAAGAGGGAGAAAGATTACAGTCATGCGAGGAGCCTGCGGAGGATAGGAATGTCTTCACTTAAGGTGTGGGAAATCCAGTGCATCTAAGTACGCAGGCTCACCTGGCGCTGATCTTGTTTCTTTATGTTAATATAATTTTAGGGCAGTGTGAAGCGTGAGATACAAGCCTCCACATTAAAAGTATAAGTAGCACTATTATATGCATGCAAACCAGCCTCAGCAAGCTTAGTGTCAGCCCTAAATTTAATAGGCACTTGACACGCAGAGAAAGCTGCTAACGGAGTAATATATGCCGTATATTAGGAGGGTCGCATTAGTCAAGTCTGGCTTGAATGCCAGCTGGGAATGTCCGCAGTAGAAATGCACTGATCGTTCGACTGCCGATCAAAAACGTACCAGTTTTCAGCTGATCGGCCATGACTGGTCAGTTTCAGATTCTTTGCTATCGGGGAATGCTGACGAAATAAAGCTCACAGTTTGTCACAACTGCAAATCCAAAGTAAGCCGTAGAAAACGGCCGTAAAAACATTCAGCATGACTAACTTAATCAGACAGTTATTATATTGTAATTCATTCTCTTGCATGCTGGTCAGAGTAATCGCAGTGACCGACATGTCAGCACAGGCTCTTTTCCTAGCACAGTCCCGCTAATAGCAGATGAGTAGAGTCTATGAGACTAGATGTGAGTATTAGGCAAAGTAAATTGTAAGAAAAACTTGCATAAATATAGTTGGTTGTTTGTTTTCACAGCAGTATAAACTAGATAACATTTAGGATTTCTGACAGATTATACTAACTTCAGGACTTCTGGAGCCTTTCTGTCAATTAAACTTCTTGGAAAATTGGAGACTATATATAACTATATATATAAATATAGGACTTAGGTGAATCGTTGATGGGTTTAGAAAGGTTGGAAAACAGGACCAAAAGAGACTTCCTTGAGGCCTACGGTTTCTACATGGTTCTCTGCATCAATAATACAGAGTGACGTGCACAATATACTCTCAAGGAGAGCCAGTCAGTTTGCGTCGCCAGAGTGCTTGCCGTGAAATAAACAAATGAGAAGTGACAATCCTTGTGATAGTCCATACATCCTCATGAAGGGGATACAGCCTCGTCCACTGCGTTCAATCCCTATGGATTCGACAAAGAATCCAGGTGGCTTTGTTTTCTGCTGCAGAAGAACATTACCGAGACGGAAGGAACACCACCACGATGATATAAAAATAGTTTGGTGTTAATTGAAGGTTCTTTGTTAAATGAGGGGAAAAAAGAACATGAAGTGTCAGAGAGTGTGCGGTGTAAACGGCTATGAAATACAAATCAGATGTAGTGAGCATCTGGGAGCCGCAGCTCTGAGAACATGAACGAGTAAAATGTCTGTCAGGAGTTGAAACGGGCCTAAAAGAGCGTAGAAATTGTATTAGTTGCAACAATATGGCTCCCAGTGGGATTTTATAACAGAAGTGTAGGAAAGAACAAGGATGTCTCTCACTGTACCAGTGATCAAATTTGTATGAGTTTAAAAGTGTTGCAAAATGACATGAATAATGCTGACACATTAGCAGATCACCACAACAGGAAGACAATGTTGATGGCATTACATCCTATAGCATGGACACCGATGTGATATTAATTAAATATATTAAAAGCCTTTGTGATTGGTAGCAGGTTCATATAGTTGGCTAGTTTAACTGCACAAATATAGGTCTTAAAAACAGATTAGCGCAGTTAAAAGAGCAGACCATTTTAAAAATACTAAATTAAATAAGAGCAGAATTCTTGGCAAACGTGGGATATTGGCTCCCAAACACATGAATTCAAGATTTATCTCCTCCTGCTGATACTTTTCCTTATCAAACCCATCAACATTTCCGATTTCAGCCTTGTAATAAATAGCTGTTAATCCTTCAACATCAACATGGATCATCCAATTAAATTCTTCACTATAGAACATAAAAGTCACATGGAAATCTGTTGTACTTCAATTAGGATGAAATTATGAAGGCTTATTTTAGATTAATCTGACCGTTAATTGGCTTGGTTTTCATATGAAAAAGTGAACGATGTAAAGCCAAATATAAGAGCAATAGAGCAGGTCTGTAAAAATAAAGTAAAGGAGGAAAGAATATATTAGTCATATGATGCATTTCTACAGCTTTGCTCTAAAGCTCCTAATTAGTTGAGACATTTTTGCTTAGTGGCTTGGCATTTTAGCCACAGGGGGGCTGATACAGTAGATTGTATTGGACATACTAACAGAAGGACACAACCTAAAAGGCTGATTCAGGAGTCTAAATCCTGTGCTCTACTAAAACTGTGTCAAAACACCACCACACAACCGGGAGTAGAGAACACACTATTAGAATTCTCTGTTAAATGTGATGGAAGTAATTTGCTATACCTCCTGCGGAGTCATGGTATTTTAGTGAAGGTGTGGAAAATAAGCATCAAACTTAACAGCACAAGGACACTAGCAATTTGCAGGAACAAGCAATTACCCTTCTGAAAAATTTCACACAAGCCTATCCTACATAAACTTGGTATCACAAGAGTTATTCAACAGCGGCAGGGCCTAGATAGAGATGTTCATTAGCCTATTGCTGAGACAAACACATTTGATGGATTAAACAGTCAAATATAACAAGATGCTTGAACTGCTGTCCTGGTTGTTAAGGGAGATCAAAGTGGGGCCTGAGGGTCTGGTGAGTACGAGGAGCATGATTGGTTCAGCGGAGCTCCCAAAGAACAAGTGCTGGACCAAGGAGATACGACGACATCAGACGTGTGCACTGCATTCCCCTAGGCCTGTTCTTTCAAAACTGTCAGCCTGCCCTGCACCAAATGAGCTGCAAAGGAGGAGGGCATAGACATTCTTTCAGAAAGCACTTCTAATCTAACAATATGCATAAGCCTCATTTGGTAATGTGCCATCTTCGTGAAGCTGGTTGAATATGGAAAAATCAATTCAGGTTGTTTTTTTTTTTTTTCATATGCCACCCCCTGTAAATTCTCATCCCACTATGAAAAATGTGACACATTTGAGAGAAAATAGAATCCTAGAAGCAATAAGCAATTATGGTCTCATGTATCATAATAGGTATGCTTAGGTTTTATTTCCATACACACATTTTTTTTTTTTTTAATTAAAAATGCATGCGGTAACAGTGAAATGCTTTGTAGTGTGAAAAGCTTTCACCAAATAACACGTTATGCTTGGGAGAAGACCCAGGGTTTTGAATTTCAAGCCAAGCACACCAGACATCACATATGGACATTCAAAATATGGATGTGTGTGGCACTGACTCTGCTGCTGGAGTACTTTTCTCTGTGACACACACTACATTTGCTTGCTGATGGTTGCCGGTCTGCGTGCCTGAACTAGTGCACAAACAGTAAGGAAACAGAAGTGCTGATTAAATGTTTTTTTTTTGCTTCGTTTTTGGGCACATCATAACAGTCAGGCCTAGGTTTTCGGTTTCCATGACATTTAAACAACTTAACTTTTTTTTTCCTACTGCAGATTCCAAATTAATTAGAACTGGCTGTGTTATTTCTCACTTGTCTGTTAAAGGCCAGAATATAAAGCTTCTGCGTGACATTCTGAAAGCTGTGAAAAGCTCTTTTGTACAATAGTGCTCTCAAAAGTCCCTTTCAAACATGTAGTCTATGCCTGAAATGTTCTGGAACATTTCTTGCATGGGGTCGTGTGAATGGCAGGAGGGAAATCTGTACTGCCAATTTGTCACCTCAAGACCTGGTGACATTTCAGGGGAAATGCCGGAACGGAAAGACAAGGGGAAGCACATAAAGATTTAACACTCGCCTGATGAGAGACACTTTCTTGCGGAGGAAGAAAACCAACCACGGCGCTTTCACAGGTTGATTTTACTTTACATTACACTCCTCACGCACCATGTTCCTGAAAATAAGAAGAGTACAAATACATCCAGCATTGGCACATCTTCTTCTTTTGCTTTATGGCAGCTGGCATCCGTAAGTGTTGCATTACCACCACCTGCTGGACTGTCCCTTGGCCCATCTATTCTGGTACTACCAAAGCATGTGTGAAAAGATGCAAGATGGCATCTAGTGCATGTGTGAAAAAGAATATATATATTTTTTTTTTTTCATTCATTTTGTATTACAACAAATATATAGCATAAACAGGACATACAATGACATTATTTTGTTTTAACTACACTGAAAAAAATATTTTGGTGCCTGAAAGGTAATCCCAGTCATATGCTATGAACTATGAGTGAAAGGGGCTGAAGAGTAAACACCATATTGGATTAGCACTTCCAGCTTATAACCGCCCCCTTGACTTTGCGAGGAAGTCAGCTTCTCAGTCCACCTTTAATTGCAGCCATTTGGAAAAAGTATAAACAACTTGGCTTCCCAACATGGTAGATGATGCAGCATGTTCCTTTCAAGTGCCCGCCCAAGAAATCGTCCTCCTCTCACTTAGCAGTTGCACTATCAGTAATACTTGAAACAAAATTCAAGAGAAGCCACACAGCACAGGTTAAAGGGTGTAGTGGGACTATCCGCTGATAACCTGGTATTACCTGTTGCATTGAGTCTAAATCCAACAGGAATTCATGACGATGCGTCTGAGGAAAATGGCTCCCAGCACTACATTGTTGCCATAGGAGGACATGCAACCATAGTCCTTGTGCAAAGTGTGACAAATCAATTCCACTTCCTCCTGAAAAACAACACGGCGAGTGGAGGAAATCAGCATCTGTTATGTCAGACGCTCAAAGGACAATTCAAAGACACATGATATCATCCAATGCTCCGTTTTTGAGAGGAGTAAGCAAGCGAGCAAGAAAAGGGAGGAAACTGTGTGAAAGGGAAGGAGAGGAGGCCTTTGTCTCCACATTTCTCATGGTGGGTATCGGAAACAGCCAGATGCTGCCCATCACAAGTGAAGGCCAGAGAATAGACTGCCCTATTTATCTAATGAAGAGGTTAAGGGGTGGGGGCTGGGAGGTATGTGGGGCATAGTCAGAACGGTCACAATGCCATACTCAAAGAACTCATTCCAAAGGAGCCACATTACCAAGCGTTTTTTCAAGCGTTTCCAAACACTTGCTCAACCTCATTTGAATAATGTTGGTACGTAGTTTGACAACTGATGGCCCTCTGAACACCTATAACCATCACCACCATATTCTATAGCTAAGGTTGCTTGACAGTAACACCTCACACAGGCTTACTGCCAACAAGGTGGAAAAAGGGGTAGTAGGCTGTATACAGCAGGTTGGACTGGCACTCTTACCTGCTCAAGCTCAAGGCTCCAAATCTGAAAGAAAACATCTTGAACCTCTTTCATAGCAGAAAACACTCTGAACACACACTTTGTCATCTCTGTTATCACTTGAGGATCAATGTCACACAGAAACTAAAGTCTGTGTAAAGCAGAGGTGGGAGTAAGTCACACATGTACAAGTGGAGTCTCAACCTTCAAGTCATAGATTAGTCATAAATTGGAAGAGAACCGTCTAACAGTGCTGGGCTTTTATTTGCAACAAATATTGTCGCAAAAAAACATTGCATCAAAAAATGAACTTGAACAAGAATAACTCCCATTTCCATGACTCCTTCAAAGAGGCCTCACTCTTTTATGTGAGAATGAACCTTTCATGTAACTTGGTGTTATTGTCATGATCAAGCATGTTTGCATGCGAGAGTGAGAGAGAGACAGAGAGAATATGTGTACAGTGGAGTGTGTGCTGTGTGTCAGAGAGAAATAGAAACAGTGAATGAGGCCTAGTTGGTGTGAGTGAGTGTGTAACAGTGCAGAGTTTATATTTGTGAGTACATTTTCACACACATTTCACTGACAAATATGTGGGTGTACTAGAATTTGTAAATCAATACCGATACCCATGAAAATACTTGATACTTGATATTTTCGATACCACAGGTAGAAAATGAATAAAAAATTAAGAGGCTGATTTTTTCAAATAAAAATTACACCAATACAAACAACATCAATAACACTTGTTTTTTACATGTTTCTGCTGACTTGGCTGATTTTTATTAGCCGTTAGCCGATAGCATAATGATAACCTCACAGACTCAACCGTTTAAAACTTCAATGTTGTTGAAACAGGAGCTTTACTGACTCTCTAAGGTCCCCATAAAGACCGGGGAATTGTTTTTTTTTTTGTTTTGATTGTTTTTTTTTAAGCTGCAACAGTAGCAACTGGGTAGGTTATGGCAGTTGAGCTTAACTGGAAGATGCATGAAGCATGGTCTCATGCACACCCTGAATAACACCCCACTTACCGGCACACAGAGGGCCGGTAAAGAGACAGACAGGGCCAGACAGCCAGTAAAAAACGTTATGGATTTTTTATCGGTCCACCAATGCGGTAGCCCACTGGGATTTGTCCCAATATGCCAGATGCCCAGTACACGACTGCTGGCTCTCCAACGTTAGACTGTGTTAAGTGTTAAAACTCCTGATTGGGCAACACTGATGCCATGTGCTCATGTTTTTATATAGTGAGGGAGGGGTTAGGCAAAGAGGTGCACCAGCGTGTCATAATTTCAGGCATGTCCAAAAACGAAAACAATGAAAAATGGTGAAACTCTGCAATTATTCTATAACTCAGCTTTTAGTTTACCTGGACTTTAAACTATGAACATTCATCGCTAAAAATCCAACTCATCTTCATCACCTATTAGCCTACCCAGAGACAAATGTATTTGTGTGTGTTTTGTGAGTGTTTTACATTAGCATATGTAATGTTATGCTGCAGCAAGGCCAAAATAGGTAACACTGGTTTGGATGGAAATGTATTTGAGTAGAGAAAAATCAATGAGTTTAAGGTTTAAGCAGCTCTGATTGTAATAACTTGGCCTTTCTACACAATAACAGATGATTTAATTTCTACCGATTGCTCCGCTGGCCACACATTTTTATAAATCCAGCTCAATGCATGGAGGAAAAAGAAAAACTGGGCGACAATTTTGATGCCTCATTTCATTTAAACTACAAATAACCTCCACAGAAAAGAGAACAGATCTCATAAATCCTGACTTCTTTAGGCACTGTAAGTTGCATGTGGTGATGGTGTTACCTCACTAGGTGTGACGTACATTTGATTGCAACATCTGCATAACGGCGGATGCTATTACCATAGTAAAAGCTGTGATTGATGGCTTTGTTAAGAGGAATAGTTACACCCCATTAAACTGCTGTAATAGTGCATGGCAGTCATCTCAATAACCAGGGACAAAGCAATTACCAAGTCATTAGAAAACGGAATAGACTAATACAACCTGGTGCACATGAAAATGAGTGACATGCCTCGAGATCAGCCTGTGTGTCTTTAAAAAATAAAAATGTTGGCGGGGACCTGGATTACAATGAACAATCTAGGATGGAATAGATCAGATACATTCTGATTATTTCTACAAACAAACATAAACATCTAAATCGCTCTTAGTTTCACGAATGTGAAACAAAGTTTGCCTCCTATTTCACATTGTGTGTGCATCCTCATCTTAAACTACAGATGCTCTTATAGTGTCATCTTGAATGCTCATTTCCACTGGGATGACATTCAGCCGTGTCTTGACAATAATTTGATGGTTAAGGCGAGAACACTCGTTCGCAGGGCTACCGCCCCGCTGTAGCAGCCGGTAAGCCAGCAGCAGGCGGCGGTGCTGAAGATGATTAAGAGAATTCAAAATTCAAATGAGAGTGAGGAGATGGAGTGACACAGATGTGCCGTTGTTCGCGGTGAGCAGCATGCACATACACAACCACACACCACTACACACAAAGCTATATACACGTGCATAGACAGCAGTGCCACTCAATCATCCCGGTCGAGGGCCAATCCATCTATTGCTGGTTGACTGGGATCCAATCACCATTCCCAACAGGGCCAGAATGAAAGAATGGCAGACAGCCTGTGAAGAAGCCCACTCTCTCATAGTAGATTGATGAGACAAATCTCCAGGCGGTTCACGAGGGAACCTGTATCGAGATGAGTATACAGTAAAAAAAATATCTGATGTCACACAGCGCTTGAAAACATGCCTTTAAAGGAATACTTCACCGATGGAAACATTAATCTGTATTGAAAGTTGGTCATATATTTAGTCGAAATGTAAAATACATTTAGAATTTGTTGCCTTCTTGACCGAGAAAAGGCAGACAGTGACTTTTTGGCGCACGTGGATGGAAGACAACAACTCCCACAATGCACAGCTCCGCAGGCCACTCCCACTGATCTGTCCCCACTGACGATATTTGCGTCATCGGAGGCTCTTTTTCAGAATAGGAATACAGATATCTCCCGTCTCTGGGGAAAATGAGGGAATGATGTAGACCATTCAAAAATGCTACCGGGTTTCTAACGATACAAAATTAATGCAAATGGGTGAAGTATTCCTTAGACATCACTCTGTGTATATAGTATGCATTTGTTGCCCTGCGTTTTTGTAGCAAAAAACATGTTGTCATGTTTTGCTAAGAAGGTATTTTTGCCATCCAACCATAAGTAGCCCATTAGGATGTTTCATGGGTTTCTGTTTTATTTGTCCCCAGCGGATAACAATCATTTTCTTGTGTTTAATGCTGCAAAACATTCTCGTTCTCTGATAACAATGCAGGAACACCTTGAGATGAGTGCAACATGAAGCAACAGACAAGAAAATAAGCTTTTGAAGGACTCAAAGCTAAAAAAAAAAAAAAAGTTTTTTGGTTACCAAGTAGGGGATTAAATGGTGCGTTTCATTAAAGATCGTTGCCTTACTAGTCAAAGGGCTCAACATTAAGCAGAATGCCTTATGCAGTTGTCCAATCGGGCGATTATTACGATATTGACTAAAAATATGTGATTGGGAGATCTGCAGTAATGCTTTCTAGTCGCCTTTCCTTGTTAATTGTGAAAAACAAATCAACGTTGAAACTGGCAGGAGAACGAGTTAACTGGATGGAATCAGAGTTGAATCGGATCGTATGGAAGTAGTGCTATATCAACTCATTACACTGTTAAATGTATCAGTTTTAACTGTATGTATCAAGATGCGTATTGAACAGTCTTGAGAGGAAACGATGCACACCCCTGACCAGATTAATCTTTTTATGAATTATTTTGTCACACTGGCTGTTTTACAGGGCAATTCAGAGCCTTTAGGGGAAATCTTTGGGAAGATCTCTTAGTGTCCCTTTAAATGACTCTGAATAATTTAAAATATATTATTTTTAACAACTACATAATATTAATTGGCCCTTGCTGCACATTTTGTATTCATGAGTGAGCAATCTTACCTAACAGTTAGAAGCCTTTCCCGTAAATGTAATCAACACTAACTTAAAAAAATCACAGAGAACGGCTATTTATGAGGATAGTTAGTCTCAACATTTTACCACTACATTAACAGGACCCGATGTGGGAGTGTGAGATCGATGTGGTGCCAACATACAGACTAGGTGCTGCTGGCTCCAGTTACTCGATGGCCATTTAGTCTGTGTTTGCAGTAATTTCCCTAAAAAGTCAGCCAGATACATCTGCCATAAACAGTAATCATTTTCAACCTTGCTAGTGGTTACACAATGAGACAAACATGCAGTATTCCGATGTTTGTCAAAGTTTTTAAATGACATGACGTCATATTTCCTCCGAGTGTTGACCCTGACTGACTCTAAGGTTGCATTCACTACGGCTGTCAGAATACATTTATATTCAAATTTAAGTTGATTATGTACAGGAAAAAACAAACCTTGTTTTTTTCATGTATGCCTCGCTTGCACTCTTACAGTCTGTTCCTATAAGTAAGAAAATGACATTTTGATTCCACCGTGTAAAAGGCAACATTTATCAAGGTCAAGTCAAACCTTTCAAGAAAAAGAGCAAGGACAGACAGAGTGTACAAAATCTACTCTATTTATAGCGTGCTGAGCATTCCTTGTGTCTAGCTTCAATGCATCACTGGTTCACACAAAATCACAAAGTCCAAAGCAGCTTGCATGGGCTCGACCACAAAAATAAAAACATCCTCGATTTAATTTCATCCAACATAGTTTGTATCCTGTTATATTATGATTTAGTTGATAAATAAGCTAGAAAGCCTACACACG
Source organism: Chelidonichthys spinosus (assembly GCA_029853015.1). Lineage (NCBI taxonomy): Eukaryota > Metazoa > Chordata > Actinopteri > Perciformes > Triglidae > Chelidonichthys > Chelidonichthys spinosus. The sequence continues at coordinate 18,085,355 of CM056827.1, read as the reverse complement.
TTTTGGGTTATATCTACAAATCCTATCATTCATAAGAGTAATCATTTATTAAACTTAGAGAAATATTACGTTTTAGTTAATTAATTAATAATTGCTTTTTTACATTAAAAGTAGGTCAGTGTGAAAAAGCTTTTGAATGCAGAACTCTAATTAAGGCATGGTCAATAATAAATATGCTTAATTTCAACTGAAAGGAAGACAACATCATTTCAGAGAGTGACCATGGACTGTAGGGATACTTTTTTAGCATCACAGCAGTGGCCATGAGCCTGCCAGACGGGCAAGCTCACAAGCACTAACATGCATTAAAAGCGCGTGTGGCTGGCTACCCGGGAATGTCAACAAAGCATGGAGAAGCTCAGATTACAACACACACAGAGGGAGAGCAACTTCATTCTCTGTTCAGGTAGACGATTCATACTCTGAATTGCACCTTTACTCATGTATTTTTATACAGTAAATCATTTTGATAAACAAGATGTTTTATGGAGTTTGTGAGACAAAAAATGCATTTCATGAGCAGTTGATGCACTCATGCAAAAACCTAATACATTTCAGCCAATGCACAGTAAATACTGTTTTTTAACACTGTATACTAAAAATGGATCGGGTGTACAATATCACTGTTAAGAAAAAGGACAAAACAAGAAAATACTAGACTAAAAAACATTTTATTTGTACTGGACAGTACAATTGTTATTGTCAAACCCTTCCTTATGATGAAGATGAATGACACATACAACATCCAAGGGACTGCATTGTATTGCATTTGGAGCTGCTCTCGTGAAATAAAAAAACTGCCATTTACTTCTCCTGTCGGTCTAGAATGACTGGAGCAATATAATCCTCATCTTCCTGACTGTTTATTGACACGTGCTAGAGGACCCAACCCTCCGACAGGCTCTCACAGTTCCTCTTGTGACAGCATCAGACACAAACATTGCGCCGGCCTGTTAAACAGCTCAGTGAAATGGCAGCTGCACTTTTGCTCTTGCTAATGTGAAGAAGCACATGCTCACATTAGAGTGGTGCACCAGAGGGGAGAATTGCCCGAGGACAGACACCTACTGAGCTCTGGTCCTGTGGCTGCCACGGCGCTCTTTAAGATCCGGCATAAACCCTGAAGTGTCAGTCTCTCCCGTCGTTTAATGACAGAGATAACCTTGAAATGTGTCACACAGAAGAGGAACTGTTTAATTTCACAGCTTTTCGTCTCTGATTTGGATTTGGGCAATTTGTGTGTTACTCATCAGGCTTTACTTGATTTGTATTCAGTTCATAGTCAGATATATTATGATGAGTGCAGCCTGCACTTGACAAAATGCTTCTTGAGTATTATGACTCCTGAATTACACATCACACTGATACAGCTATTGTTCTGCGTGCTCTGATTTGGTAAATAGCTATAGCTCAATCTATCCCTACACTGGGATTGAAGGAATATGGGGCTACATTGATGATAATGATACTGCTGAAAAATGTTTACTATTTTGCTTTTGCACAGGAAATACACTATAACTGAGAGTTAAGCTGTGTGTTGTGAAGCTTTTAAAATCAAAACTAGCAATATATGATGCAGCTGATACAGATCAACTCTTGTTGCTCCGACACGATAGTTGAAATTACAACCCACACCATATTTTAAAGATTGATTGTTGCGCGGATATAACATAATCAGTTCAGACGGCTATATTAATAGCAATAATCTGTAATTAAAACATTTATTTTCCTGATTGTCCATTTCACGTTCATCATTTCTGCTCAAACTGCCTTTAAGAGGAAGTCATTGCCTAGAAAACATGAAGGCTAACCAACATGAAATGCCCGATGATATGAGTTTGGTTGCTCTCGATAGCAACAAAGGCTTCCAAAGTGTTAGGTAATGGAATTTTCCAGGAGTACATGAACGCACCACATACCATAAGTGTCAGTCCCCAAACAGACTGTTGAAAGGAACCAAGTTGCGCTGCTACAAAGCTGCTACATCACACAACATTAGCACATTTCAGAATGAGCTATAACATCCAAAAACACCAGTGTGGTCTTTGCACATTGGTATTAAAGATGCAGAAGTGAAGAAGAAGTAGCAACAATAAATTCATCATTCTGTAGCCGAGGGTGCTGAGCAGCACCGAAGAGGGATGCACTCACAGAAACAACTCCCAATGAAAAAAGGTTTCTCCAGTCTCAGGAAAATGCTCAACATATGTTGAAAAATACAATATCCCCCTGAACAGTGCAGTATCTAATATCGGTTTTAATTATTACCTGCTGAAATTTCATTATAGGAAAAATAATAGGCTGGTAATTATATTTTCCAATTTCTCTGTGGATAATTTATCAGACTTGTGCCCCCATTGTCACAGATATATGGATGTCCAACACGCCTCTTACATATCAGCTCATCTGTACCCCGGAACAAATTACTTTTCCGAGATACTAGGATTTTAGTCACCGCATTTTAAAACCGGCTAAATCTACACAATTTGTCCTTGGCTCAAAACCAAGAATGGTGTGATCTCATCTCACAACCAATCATTAAGACATTTCACAATTCATGACAGTCACACTTGTTTAGATTGTCACACATCCAAAGCAACACATGTCATATTCATCAACCCAGACAGACCATCATATTAATGACAATTAATATTTACTTGAACTTAACATCTGTGACAAAAAGTCCTGCAGATGAAAGCCGGAAGAAGCAAGATAATCGGGAATCGGAGTTTGAAAGGCCTGCCTTTCCTTAAAAAAATGCAATCAATTGATCTAACAAACCCTATTAAGTTATCAATACATTTGAAATGATGATTACAAAATAAACGCTCACTTTGTTGTTGCCTTAATTGTGTTTGAACAAAGTCAATCACAGCACCGTGTCCCTTTGAAGCTTTAGAAGCCAGTGACTGCTCATCTGCTTCCTCCACAGGTCAGGCCGTCTCTAATCAATAACCTCATCTCTTGCCTCAAAGAGTAAACTCATTGGAATGCTCCAGAGGCTCATGGGAGGAAGTACACATAGTCCTTGACCATGCTGCTTAAAATGTAAATGAGCCTCTGAATAATGGGACAAGTCAGCAATGAATATGCAGACAAACACAGATTATTTTGGCCCATCTTATAAATCATTCTTGGTTTGGTGGCATGTTGGAGGACTCAAGATTGTTGTATTCTAAACAAAACCAGAGGCCTTAATTCAATTAAACCCCCGAGGCACGGAAAGTCCCCTGTCCCTTGTATAACCTTGTTCCCTATTTCGCTTGGGTGATCAAATCACAAGTGAACAGCTACAAACGTAGCAGTTGTAGGTTCAAACCTCTCAGTGGTCAGAATTTCCTGTTTGGCTAGATGAATGTCCTGAACCAGGATCAGGCCAACCCAGCCATTGTTGATGGGTCGATATCAGCTTTACAACACACTATCCATTTCCAATCCTTTGTTTGCAACACCAGCTGTCGAGAATGTTCAATGGCTTGCCATTAATACACCATTGCTCATGAGAGCGAGAAGCCTGTAGATAGAGTTACTGATGATTATAGGCATTCATTGGCAAGCAGAGCTGCTTTTTTCTATACATATATTTTGTTCTTGCAAGTAATGAAGGTAGGATGTCTAAATCCTGTACACAAACGATCTGCCAAATCAGTGAGGAGGCAGTGGTCACAGAAGACTTTTCATAAAAACCAAACACTAAACACAAAATTTAAACAAACATAAAATGATTTTATAGTCTGAATTACAGTGATTTGTTTTAAACCGATTTCACATTAGAAAACGGCTTCTGAAGAAAAGAATTGTGACATTAGACTATTGAACTGTTTTTCACATTTTTTTGGACACGATTATTTTTGAGCAGGCCTGAAATCATGGCTCAATGATGCAACAACTCACCTAACACTGGGTTAAAACTAGAGCACATAGAAAAATTGATAAATTGGATAGAAAATGAAAGTGGATGCATTGCTTTAAGCGTACCAAATAGCATGCACATTAACACTGGGATGGCCAAGATTTAATCATGTCATCAACATTTACCCATGATTGGGCATGGTTGCAAAGCCAACAGCGGTCATGCCCCCAGTGATTCAGAGCCGGAACAGCCAAACCTTTTCACAAACTCATAATAATTGTTGCTTTACCCGGACTTTAAATTAGACCCAGTTCACCTCCAACCATATTAATGAACTTCATTTCTGTGGACTTCTGTGTTGACAAATCAACTAAGTAGCTCTCTAGGCTGTTGTTTTATGTCCTATTCAAAATTAGACCCTAATTAACACAGCCATTACAATATTTAACCTTTCATATATGACTGTTTAACATCTAACAGTGTTTCCTACTTTCAATGTCTAAGAGATATCATCCAAAGGTTTACCTTAGAAAGTCAATTATAACTCCAATGAATTTGTCAATTAAAAATAATCTTACTTATTTCCCACCGCATTGGACTTTACTTTGATGTTGGTTGGTTTGGCTGTGGTGCGTCCTTTGGCAGATAAAAATGCCTGCACATTACTTTCAGATCAGATCAAAGTGGCTGACTACTTTGTGCAGGCACAAAAGCATAGACAAGAAATACCTTATTTGGCCATGCTGCTGCATATTATTGGTGAGTCTTGTTACAAAGCAATTGTACTTGAATTAGCTTTATTTCTTTTCTTTTTTTTTTAATCAGTTTTTAGAACAAAGAGCTGAATATGAAACAAGGCATGGTGTCCTGACAGACTACACTACACACTACACTGCCATCTCGTAAGCTTTGTTTGTCTTGACTTCTCCCTGTCACTTCATACATGAAAAACAACCATGGTTACCTGAATATCACTGAATAAATGCACTTTTAAAACATTACCTTGTTTTGCCTTATCTCCAAAGAGCCATAATCTAAGGGTGAAGTTGTTTTGGCAAGCAACAGTAAGCTGACCAAAAGGTTAAACGTGATCAGAATGAGCACTTCTGAAAATGCCAGAATGGAAATAATCATCATATTCTCAATTCCGTGTACAACACATATGGCTATGCTTTGTTTGTTGGCCCATACCAAATGAGGTGAGTTAACACAGAATACTTCACAGCAAAGCAAGGAATAGGGAGGGAAAACAAGCTAATCAACATGCAGAGACAGGACGCAGAGTGAGTAGGAGTCAAGCTGCCAGGCCGCCAGATAAAGATCCGTCTGACACGTAGCCTTTTAAATAATCCACTTGTAAGTACACCATTTAGAAACATTAGCATCCAGCTTGAAAAAGGTGTTTTTTTCAGATGGCGGGGTGCCGGTAGAGGAGGTTAAGAAGATGGATGATAGTTGGACAGACACCATGTGGAGACGTCTGAGACATACACACTTTATATGGCACTCGTTGAATCCCAAAGCAACTGCAGCTGGTCCTCTAGAGAGTTCCAGTGACTCCTTGGAGAGAAGAGACCTGAACTCCATCTCTGGCTTTCTGTACATCTTTCGTAACAATGATAAGACAGGACTGGGAATTTCCTAATAGGGCGGACTGCAACACTAGAAGCAGGTGATGTCGGCTAAACCATTCTCTGTCAGTTTGCATTTTAAACGCTTCACAAAGTAAGTCAAATCCGGTTTGTGCATCCCAGTCAGACTTTCCCACCCCCCGGTTCTGCCAGGCCCCGCTATTCTGATGGGAAAAGGCTAAACACAATCACAGGAAAGGACATGCCTAATGTGAAAACATACTGGTTATTCTGTTATGATCACTTATGCTCCGACAGTTAGTAATCCTTTTTGACTCAATAATGAGTCTAATGGCTGCTTGCGTGCGAAGCCATCTCCGTGTAATGCAGAGGAACCAGCGTGCAACTTATAAAAGGGCTAGAAAATTCATAGCCCTTCTGAGGGGCTCAGTGAAGTTGTTTGCCATGTTAATTGCTTTGTGACAATAGGAGGCTTTAAATAAATCTGCACCATTCCGAGTGACTCAAGCTTTTCCAAACATTTTCAGTTTACTCTGTCAATTAATTATCTCAAATATTGTCAGCAACATTACCTGGGAGTAGAAATGAGGAATTGCTGGGAGGCTCCAGAGCTCAGACATGGATATAAAGCTTATTAGGCAGGAAGACTCACAAAGCAATCAGCAGCCTTTCTTAAGACTCAACTATCCAGAAGGGCTTAACCAACACTATTTCACACTATTTCAGAGACAGCAGTTTTATCTGCAGATTCAAGATTAAAATGAACAATTTTATATTTCTCTGACAGCTGCTCCTAGTTCACACCAAGGATAAGGTTCATATCTATATATATAGGCCTTGACAAAGAAAGATATTGGTGGAAAAACTGCTTATCTTGGTGTTTGACATATTAAGAACAATAGGCTACTTCTTTCACTCCACTTCTCTGTGTTTTTGCCGTCCTTTTTCTCGTCTAAATACATGCCCAGAGGAGTAAACGTAAACTGAAGATGCACAGATTGTGAGCGAGTGAAGCAAGCTGGTACATGCAAGTTTGTGTGCATGGTCGTGCCTGCAGCGGAGGAGGGGGCTCGTTCCTATGTTAGAAAAGAGAGCCTAACCGCTCAGAGCTTCTTGAGCTATAAATCAGTGCCCTGGTCAACCTGGCCAAGAGCATTTTCAAACCCATTTGCAGAAGATAATGCCAGCTATTCCTCCCGGCCCCAGGGACATGGGAGCCAGCCTCATGAATCATTGCCCCTTTTAGAGGTGCTGCAGCATGGATCTCACCTTGCTATGTCCATAGCGTTCCCTGATTCTTCCTGGTGGGCAGAAACAAAGTGTGTCAGTGACGGAAAACAGTTGAACTATGACCGAGGAGTTCCAAAAGTCAAGTCACAAAGCGAAAAACGACTCAGTTCTGAAACTAACCAGGTGGAAGAAGATGAGTATGGCAGTGCATCTCTACAATAAACTATTGATAAGTCTGCTGGGTAGGAATACAATATTGACAAATGCCTAAAGGATATGTACTTCATGTCAATGCTCAAAGCAACTGCATCTATATTAATTAAGGGTTTTGCATGAGTTCACTAACTGAAGTTTCTTTCAACTAAAATGTATTGCTTGTACTGTCAAAATGTATTATAAAATAAATGTTCAGGATCTTTATTTATTTGTATATATAGTTTCAGTGTATTTTGTGTATTATGTAAGTAATAATAGTAAAGGGCAATATAGGTTATTAGGATTATAATTGAACAAATATTGATTTTGGTCTATGCTTCAAAAATCAATAACACCATTCCATGTATAAAAGCTAACTTAGAATACTTGGATATCCTACTGCAAGGTGAAACATTTCTGGTATGCATATTCTGGGTTGATCCATGGGGAATTGTAAAATGTTCTCTTATAAAACCTCTTTTGGACAGACCTTTTTCCGCCTTCCCCTTATCCACATAACTTGCAATGGATCAAAACTAGGATCACTTTAAAGCCAAACCTCTGAATCTAATCAGGCATGTGGTTATGGATGATCAGGTGTCATCCCTTAGGATTTTATGTCCTTTTATGGCACATTTATTTTAATGTGTATTGAATATTTATGTTTGTGTCTTGTGTAATGGCATATGTATTCTGTATGGCACTGTTTTTCTATTAATAAAACGCCATCCAGCTATAAACATTGCAAATTAGCCCAGGCCGTTAATGCTGATATGTGGTGTTTGAGGTTTTAGGAGAATGTTTTTGCTTGTATATCTGTCCCTAAGAATATAAACATAAACCTGTTTATTTATATAAAGGACGTACCACACCCATGGGTGTGCTGCAGTGGAACATATCCTGTAGACCTTGTTCAAATGGAAAACAGCCTTTTATCTTGTGTCCATAAACATTAATAAATTCCATTTATTACAGGTAAAGCCAAATGAGTTCCCCTCCCGCCACCACCTTAATCATTCTTTAACCTCATGCTGTGGTATTCCATTACTTTTCCTGACTACAGTTAGGAAAAGTTGACAGCTCTGCACTACAGGCTGCAACCTTGAAACATACTCATGGTGAGACTGATGAATGCTGGTAATGTGCAACTACGTAATGGGTAATTTATATGTTATTATATAGAATGCTATTATAGCCCATATTTATATATAAACACTATACGGGGATATCATCTTGGTCTCTACACTTTCTTTGAAAAGGACGTTCCGCGTTGCGTCCCTTAGTGGAGCAGAGATACGAGAATGGAACAGTAAAACCATGTGATGGAAAGTAGTTTGCATTTCATTTGCTGGTAATTTTCGATGATTAATTTGAGTACCATCACACTGGGTTGACTTATATAACAACCACTGGAGTAATGGGTCTTATATAACCTCAAGCATGCAAGAGGTTATACAGTACACCACTAATATTGATGGGCTAAATAGACAAACTACTGATAAAGATTACATTATTTCAACGTCGGTAATCATAAAAGTACTCAAAATGTCAACACAAAATGTTTACATGTGCATCACCTTTGATGGAATATTTTACCATTTATTTATTCATTCATACATGCATAGATGTAATTTCTCACAAACTAAAGCCATATTACTTGTTTACAGCACAGACGTTAATGATATGCCATAGGCTTCTTTACAGCCTGACCATATGAAACGTGCTTCACATATTTCAGTATTAGACAAGCAACAGCCCTGAGAGTGAATTATTTACAGTAAGTCGCCTCATACTCAAGTCTTTGCATGCTTTCTTGTTGTGAGAACAGCACTCTTCTAAGCCTTGCTCAGCCCTTAATTCACTTAAGTCACTGTATTATTGCATTACATGGCTTTATTAGAGTCACTTGTCTTCACTTCGATGGCATACATTTGGTTTAAGCAAATCACAGCACCTAGAAAAACATCTCCTCGACTGGCTGTGAAGGCTCACGCGACAATCTTTGCTCAAAGCAAAAGCCACAGGCCAAGCCAACGCATGGAGAGGAGGGGAATACCGCAAATGAGGTATCATCTGTACAGCTTATATGTAAACTCAGTCGAGAGATTTAATGTAACAGTCATGTCGACCAAAAGGGAAGAAATCATCAGACTGGCATTAGCAAAATCCTGCTTATGAAATGCCATCTTTATTTTTTCTTGCTGTCCCATTGGCTGACCATGAGGTCCGGTGTGACATGATGACATGCTGTCAACACTAATGGTCTATGATGGCATCAAGGCTCTGTCAGGAGGACACACTAGGTGCTCAGAGCCAAGGCCCTTGGTAGTCCTCCACAGACAAAAAGCTGTCATATCTGTCCCTCACCAACCAAAGTGCCCCGCCCCCACTCCCTAAAATCCTATCCATCTGCCTTATCAGCAGACGGAGTGCAAGGCATGCACTTTTCCACCATTAACTGTTCCAGCTAGTGGCAATAAGGGTTCCTGTGTCTACAATCAACACATGGCCGGCTACTGAATTTTTGTTTCTGTAAGCAAAAAAAAAAAAAAAAAAAGCATTTGGCTTGTCTTGACCAAATTGCCATGAAGTCATCCTTCTAAAAGGGTTATGGTTCCAGCTGTCAGTCATGAACTAGATGTATCCCTTCCATGAGCTAAAAGCAACCTAGTGAAGTGTCTTGACATTGATTTTTAATCCTTTTTTCAAACAGTCAGCATGATTTTTGCACCTGAAAGTGCATACAAAATCTCTGACTGCCCATGTACTTGTATAACTGTATTCTTGACAAAACTTGTAATGGCTTGGACAGAGATTCCCTTGGGGGAAGAAGCTTTTAGAGAAGAAAAAAATAACAGGAAAAGCTATGATTTGCTGACATCCTTCCAATGAAAGGAGTGCAAGATAAGTCACAATTCTTCTCTAAAAACATAAATAAAGAATGTCTGTCAAACCACAAATATTTCTACCCCATCATCAGTTATGTAACGGTCTTACAGCTTGTTAAATGTCAATAGTGAATTATAAAGTAAATATAAAAAGACATTTTTCCATCTCTCAAAGAGTGGGTTTGCTTGCCTCCATGCGCTGCTCATAAAAGTAATGTTGATGAACATTGAGAATCCAGGCCAAGCTCAGTGTGAAAACTGGCTCATTGTTCATTGCATTCAACGTTTGATCTGCATAAGCTATGTGGATTTGTCACATTTCTTCCATTTTTGAAGCATGGAGTTACGTGCCATTTAAGTCCAGCCTGATAAGACAGCTGACTGTTTGACCTTCGTGTAATGTTCTGCATCAATTCTGGTGCAGCCTGTGTGTTTGTGTGTGTTCTAATTAGATGACAATCTGAACAGAATAGGTTGACAATTTGACAACGACAAACAAAATGAATGACACCAGCCGGTGAGCCGTTGCTCCAATTTGTCTGTATCGAGCGTTTTGTCTGAAATGAAAGAGTGCGTCATCTGTGCACTTGTGCTGACTGGGCATGCTAAGGCACTGAGGTCTAACAAGCGTCGTAGCGTGCAGGTGTCAACTCCCCGGTACATTTACCAATACACGAGATGTGATGAAAACCGTCCATAACCCAGGATGAGCATCCAGACAGAATCTATGTTAGGATCTCAAACGGAAGGTGTAATAACCCACAAGAGGCGACCGTAGGACACGAAGCTATTTGGGCTCTAATGATTCATAAAATTCACAGCTGGATTTGATGCATTATGGAGGCATAACCATTTTATATATTCTGAACACTGCAACAATAATGACCGCCTGAGAATGAGTCTCATATTTCAATTTACTATGACACTCAACTTTGTGAAAGTATGCAAGTATAAATATTTAAGAGCACGATATTAAGAGAGTTTTTGTCCCGTTTTGAGTGGTTTTCTCGGCAGTACAACGCAAAACAAACGCAGGGCTCTACAATACAATAATAACAAACTACATGTGGTGTCAAAGCGCGAAACGACACTTGAGCTGAGCAACCGCACCGCTGTATTGTTTGACAGATACTGATTAAAGCGTACGGTCAACTGTTTGAGTCTTCCCGTGTATCAGACCAAACTGCCCTGAGTGGCTCTAAATGGTATATTCTACCCCAAGAACTCATGTTACCATCAGTCCAGTATACACAGACCATTGGTACCATTCACTGATGCCCTTTGCAACAGTCCAAAACCCCGGAATATTCAAAAATGTATATAACTCAGAAAAGCAACACATAAAAACCATCACATATATATATATTTTTTTTTACCAATTAATGGAAGTGTTAATTATTTCAGATCCAGAATGTTTTCCTTTTATCACAAAACCAGAAAGACACTGTAAATACTGGAACACATGCTGTATTGTATTACCTTGATGAAAATCTCTCCCCTCCACACAAACAGCAGGCATGTCACGACTAAGCATTAAACCCATTAAACACCAGCCAACCTGTACATCCAGCGTATGCCTGGACAAAAAGAATAATTTATTGTCATGCGCTTGGATTAGCGATGCCAAGGCAAGTTTGGTGAACATGATGTTAAATAAATAAATGTATCTTTTTTTAGTATCTTATGCACATCTCAACACTTTTCAGCTGCAGTGAGCATTCAACGCGAAATGTAATGTTTCACATAATTACTCTTAAATGTCAGCGGAGAGAAGTAAAGTGAGCAATGACATGTGCAAGCATAATACACAAACAATTACAACACCTGTAAACAATCCGCTTTTATGTGTGTGGTGGTTGAATTTTTTAATTAGATGGCCTGTGTGGTGAATACAAAGCCGTCTGTGACCATCTGAGATGACAGGGGCCGTGGATGTCTAGCAGTAATTTCTACATCTCACTACAGACTGTGTTATGCATAGCAGTAGGCAGCAATGTGCACACTGTGATTGGGCCCCATTTGTCTGAAAGTTTAATTTCTCACATCAGAAAATCTTTCAATGGCAAAAAGGGCCGTGATATTTTTGTGCTGCCAGCAAGTAATAAATCGAGGAGTTGAAACCTTGACATACTTCTTATATTTGATTAAAAGGAATTTAAAGGAATTCCAAATATAATACAATCATGGTAATCTAATGCTGATTGTAGTTATGTTAATGCTGGTATTTTCTACAATGGCAAATTAAAATATCACCTTTAACATTTTTTTTTATAAAACCTAATAGAATCAAGTTTGGCATCGTCAAAGACTGTAACTGAACACAGACTCTAGTTGCTGTCTTTCCCACCTCTTGCTCTTCAGCAGCACTTGGAATTTGTAATGAGTTGTGTGTTTTTTTAAGGCTTAGGTGGTAAAAAATGTAATTAAGCCTGCTTGGTTCATTTAAGTAATGGCTACCTTCTAACATATGTTAATACGGAACAAGTGCAAAGAAGTCATAAGGTCTCGACACAACAAATTGCCCACGCTAATTTTCACAGAATTTGGACTGCAGTTCTAATTCACACATAATGGCTGTGGGGGTGCAGAAAAGGCTGCATAATCCAAAGCAGATTGAGCCCCTATGTCTAGGAGGGCCTTCTGATTAAATGACAAACAGGACTGATTAACATTTGACCTTTCAATATCATCTATATTCGCTATTTCCCTCAGCTGCACTAACATACTTTGAAGTAAAGACAACAAATCACACACGGAATGGATAAAAATAGGCCTCTAATGGTTGCCTGGGCGATTTTTAGGCCGTGTGTCTGTTTCCACTTTCCCCATTGCAGGGGTGCCCTGTAAAACATTGGTGTAAATGGTTTATAATGCCACCAGTGGACTCTGAAAGGGGAGACCTGGTTTCAATCAGCAGTCAAATTGCTCCTGTATTACCCTTGCATACAGAGTGGTAAATCACTCATTGCCTTTATGCTGCTGATGTTGAGGAACAAGCATTGTTCAAAATCCATCAAGCGTGCTACTAAGTGCAGCCTGTCTATATGTGGGGATGGGATGCTAAACAGGACAATGGTGGTTGCTTGCAGTGTCTCTTTGGACGCAAGAGTAAGAAATCCTGAAGCAGCACACGTCTTGTCTGTAGCTGAATCTGAATCTGGAGACCTACGGTAACTAGCTTGACTTGCAGCCTTAATCTTTGAGTTAAAGGCTGGCTCCTATAAGCCCCATGCCAAAGAGCCCCATCACAACCAGTTTGAACCAGTCTGCCTGGTTAAAAAGAGTCCTCGGTTTCTCTGTGCCAACGCCCTGACAGTAGGCCAGTGAGGCATCTCGGAGCAGTTATAATCCCCTATAAACTCAAGAAATGCTGACCCCGCCCACCACAGACCAACACACAGTAAGCAAAACCTCTCATTATAACTCCAGGGCCCTGAAATTACCAAGATTTTACCCATATGGAAAGCATGAGAAAGCGTCAGTTGGGAAAGGGTTGTGCCGAGTGGTTTTTCAGTGTGTGGCCACAGAGGAGCTGGTTTTCTTTAACAGTGCCGTTCAGCCCGGCCCATGCCAGGGAGCTCCTGCATATGAGGAAGCTGAGGCAGATGCTCTGGCTACTAGCCCGAGACCAGGCCTGCTAGAAAATACACAACACAGCTTCAAGCAAATGCTCACACAGGCCGGGGATTTACCCAGGACAACAAACACAACAGATGCAGCATTAAGAATGTTAGTTCATTTGAAGGCTGAAATTGTCATTCGAATGTTTAAAAAACAAAAAGGTTGCCATTGTTGCATTCAATGTCAGATATTTGTCGAACAACAACTGAAACTAAGTTGCTATGGTTATCTGAACCTGTCTAATGGATATTTACATCATTATTTGTTATTTGAATTGTAATCAGTTGAGAAACAACAAGATGTTGATTCTCCTCCAAGTGAATTATTATTATGTTAAACAGAAATAAATAAAGATTTGCCATGAGTCGAACCACATTACAAGCATTATAGTTTAGGTGGCTGCAATGTCACCTAGCTGATGCTGATGCTATATGTCCTAGCAAATATGGATGCCTAGCAGATGACGTCACCAGCTAAGCGCCTTGGCTATTTTCAATTCTGAGACACTCTTTCCCACCAAAAAATCCCAGCAGACACCAAATGATTTGTTGACTCTTCTGGCAAGAGACAAAAGAAGAAAGCACTTCGGTGATGCACTTCCTGTACTCTCTCAGGAGTCACGTTGATTAGGTCAAATAATTCATGTCTTCCATTGAATCATTTTGGGTTTGAAGTGGTAGAGTATAAATGCCTAATAGCTCGTGGGAATGTGTCAGTATTCAGCAAATAAAGACTAGGGCTCCAGACATGGTGGAACATATTAACATATTTTACAGAAAATGCCAAAACGATAATTGATTGTATAAGCGGCTTCAACAGCCCACAAAAACGGAGAACAAACAGGAAATGAATCAGGATAAGCACAGCAAAGAAACCCTGCAGCTTCCCAACAACACTTAGCCATCATGATTGAAGAAAACCTTAATGCATCCGCAGCATGGCACCTAACTGCACTGTCGACGAAGGTTTAAATGATAAAATATATAACGACAGTTAGCTCTGGAGAGCCAAACAAAACAAGAGAGTCACTGACGTAATGAAAGAATTTACAGTGAGACTGCCGCTGAAAGGGAATGTATTCTTCGGTGTAAATGGAACAGCCCACGTGTAAAAGCCATGATGTTTTAAAGTAGGCTGCCCCACTGAGGCCTCCACAACCTAAAGAATGCTTTACTATCCAATTACCCTGAATCTAGAGTAACAAAAAAAAGCATGTCACTATCTTTTTGAGTAGGCAGAAGCTGAAGGTTAGACGCACAAACATGCAGCAGGGCCTGCATTTCAGCTGCAGAAAGCCTCTGATGCAATTCCAAGAAACAAACCCACCCTGTATTATCCTGTTGGGCTCGTGGTTAGGTCGTTTCATTGTGTGCTATAGAGCTATAATCAGATTCACGTATTGATAAAGGGCAGCTACTTTGGCACGTCACTCTTGCTTCCAATCCTTTCTTTATACACACCAAACAGAACTGCGGGCTTGATGCAATGCTGAGGATCTTTCTGTATATCCACGCAGTGGGGGAAAAAAACACCATCCTATTCTATTTCAGATCTGCTCAAGACCGAAACAGGGCTTTGGGCTAATGGCAATCAGACGAAGCAGCGCACCTGCAAAAGCTGTCAAAAAAAAAAATGCTTTTTACAATAATGAATGACTGCTGAAATGTAGCCATCCGCAATGAGAAAATGCATGACATGAAACCTGTCTCCACGGCCAGTGCTGCAGCCAATGCCATACAATAAGTCAACAATGGTGATGATAAAGAAAGAAGAAGGAGCATCTCTGGCGCTGCTCACTGACATGACCACGCTCTCATGCACGCGCACACATGAAGGAGGAGGAAAAAAAGGGCAGGTTTGGAGAGTATGGCACCTCATGGCAACGCATGTCTGATGTAAGGTCAAAAACGGGAGCAAATCCTTTACATTGCAATTAGACAACACCAACAAAAAGAGGGTGACGACAGGCTCACGCCCCACGGACCACTGCTGCTCCCTATTTATTATTCCATTAGTGATTCTCGACAGATTTTCTGCTTGGTTGAAGCTTTCATCCCCGCAAAAGACCACCGTTACGTCAACGTGCTCGCTGAAAAAGTGCCTGCGGTCAGTTTATTGTCAACTCTGCGCATGTTTTTGTATGTGGAAAAATTCACTTATGACGAAAAGTCAACGTAAGTAACGTCCACATTCACCTTCATTACTGTGGACATTTTTTGTGTGTGGAAATTAAGAGGCGAATATATCTGTGTGAGCAGACCGGTTGTTATTCGCTCTCATTCGGCAATAAAAGTTGCTGTTAGCTATGTATTCGTGGTTAGCCTAAATTAAAAAAACAGCAACAAACTGTGTGCGTGGCCGTCTGACGTTAGCCGAGGAAGGACTTTGCCAGACGAAGCCGACTTAACCGTTACACCTTCTTTTTTTATAAGCGTTTCAAAGTAACTGCAGTTAATAAAACGAGCTCAACAAACAGATAAATCAACGTCTCGGCAAGTTTGCTAAACGGCGACGCTAAAAAAGCTGCGTCTCAAGTTCAATGGGGGACATTTAAGGGAAAAGATAACGGAGCACACTTACTGAATCTCCTCTTTGTCACCGCCGTTGGCATTTCTCTCTCCGGCTCCCGAACCGCCGCGTTTAGTCCTTCAGTCGGTAGCGAGCACACAAATCCACTTCATGTAATTAACAGCCGCAAAAACACGAGAGTTAGAACCAAAGAAGACAGGGAAGGAGGAGGAGGAGGGGGGTACGAGTCCACTGCCAGAGGAACACGAGGTCCTATATCCCGGCCGGCCGACCGGGGTCGTGGAGACTGGATCTATTCGTGGCGGCTCCCGTGTCTCGCTGCTGCTAACGGGTTAACGTCAGCTTCGCTCAAGTGTTGAGTGTCGCTGCGTGCGCGCGAGAAGGCGAGAACAAATGTGTTGTCGGTGGGGGGGGTTCTCTCTCTTTCTTTCTCTCTGCCCTTCTCTGAAAGATTTCTTCTTTTGCAAGTTTAATTCCTAAACACACGTCTGTAAAACAGAAGGCGCCGTGGAAGGTTAGGGGAGTTGTTAACGTCTCGCTCCCTTCTCACAGTCACGCTTCTTTCTGCCTCTGTGGAGAGAGAGAGAGAAAAAAAAACACAGGTCGGTCAAGCAGGATTTTTTTTTTTTCGGATTCACTCGGCTACACTCGCTGCTGTGTCCATTCATTGAGTCCCGCAGTCTTCTGAAACAACACGCGCTGGGACACACGAAGATGATCTCGCACCTGTCATTTTAATCTCTCTGTTTGTACTAAGCACTTGCTAAAAAAACTAGCAACTAGAAAACTCTGGTGATTTTGTTAGTCAGAATGCATGATGATTTCGGAGATATGACAGGAGGTCGGAGAGACAACCCAGGGTAAACACACACCTCATTATAACAGTGGGATTAAACTATTGCTCATTTTCCAGGGGAGCCCCCCTCTAACTCATCCTGGTGGTCCCTCCAGGCACCACTCTGGGAGCCATGTGCAATAAGCAAAGTCGTGAATCATCACTGAGAATAGAACATGTATAAATACTGCCCTATTATCCCCATTTTCAAGAGCAAAAATAAAATGCATCTACGGTCCCCCCCACTCACCTTCCTCATCTTCCCTCTCACCTTGCAAAGGCTCAGGACAAGACTGTGATTCATAATTTATATGTGCAGGCCAACTTTCTGCTTCTTTCACCAGCGCTTCAAATTGTTTTTTTTTTATTGTTGTTGTTGTTGTTGTTTTACACAGCCTTGGGAGAGATTTCCAGAAAATATTCCCCATGGTTCAGCGACACATGCATGTTTACAAGCTGTCTTTGACAGGCATATTAATACTTAAACGACTTTTTTTGCATCTTGTTCACATTTGAAAATGAAGAAAAGGCCTAAAGCTTTGCGGTCCTTTGGGATTTTGAAGATGGTATCAAAACACTTTGAATTTTGATTTGGCATTTTCGAATTTCAAAACGACAAACTGACAATCGAGGACAGGTTTTGGGAACGACAGAAACCCTAAGCGAAGCAATGTGACGGGCACAGAGAGAGAGAGAGAGAGAGAGGGCCTTGCTTACAGTGCAGCTCGGCCGTTAGTGCATGAGCACTCAAGCGACTCAGTCGAACGTGCAGGGCATGGATGCTGTGACCCCCGGTAATGAGGACCTGAATATCTTTAGGATTCTGACATCCCATCTACTCCGCCTCCTCACCTTACCGGGATCAATCGTTAACTTAGCAGGACTCCTGCTGAACTGCAGCCCAGTTACTGCACCTTCCCCTAATGACTGGCGCAAATGACGTGTACACAAGTTTTACCTCGTCTTAAGTAATCAGGTGGGTCCCTTATTCCACCACGCACACATTGCACGTGCACAAACGTGCACACAAACACAAATTAACTCCATGTGACAAGATGAGCTGCTGTGGACCTGGAAGGAATTCTGCTGGAACACTGGACAGAGCACAATGTTGTCAGACAAATAAGACCAGGTAGCGCTATTACACTCAGAGGAAGGCCAATGTTTTCATACAACAACCGTCAATACGTAGGTGCCAAACAGAAATTGGTGCACGCACTCAATAAAGTTGTTACGGATCTCTGGCGGCCGGCTCCAGACCTGTTTTTCAGCTCCCAACATCTCATGTGCAGCCCTATAAACAGCCTTTGACTGTGAAGGTCAAATAAGATGCCTTGTTCTGTTTTTTTTTTTTTGGGGGGGGGGTGCTTATCAGTGCTTAACGGTCCTACAAGGGCAACCATGCTTTGAAAACCTTCAGCTTTCTTTGCATATGAATATTGTAGTAATTAAGGAATGACATTTAGGATCTTAAACCCATTTTTCCCCCCACTTAATTAAACAACTCATATCCATCAGAGTATTAGAACAAAACTCTCATTCTAAACCGGTTCCTGCTCTTAATTATTGCTGCAATTTGGAATAAGCGGTTGGTTAAATTACCGCAAATCAAAAAAAGGGTCTGAGGTACCAAATCAGCCCCTAACCATGACACTCCTGCAATGAAGCTTCATACATGGATCCTGTTATCAGCTGTTCCTACTTATTAATTTTTTTTTCCCTCTGTGGGGAAATTAGTTGGGAAAAATTACTTGTAGAGACTCATTTCCATTAAGAAGCCCTTAAGTTGGTACTTGACGGTCTGAAGGCTGATTCACTACTGGTGCAGTTACTTTCCATGATCCATATTGCAAAGAATCTTTGAAAAATAACTATATAGTCTATGAGCATATTTTAAAATAGTAACTGTACATTTAAAAAGAAATACATGTATCAGATTAAACGTCCCTTGTTATAATAATAAACGGTATATACACGATCCTCTGAACTTTGAATTCAATTACCTCAATAACAAGTGGCATTTACATTGTTTAAATGAGTTACAGAGCACAGAATTAAATGAGCATTATGATGTCAGTTGTTCAGAATTCCATTATCACAATAAGAAATGATTGCCGTATTAGTCTATAAAACACCGGCTGCGGAGTGGTCGCCACATTAAGGAATGAACATAACATGTTTCCATGTAATAGGAAATGTGTCCCACTCTACAAAGTAAGGAACTACAGTGTATTTCTGTCACACTGACACGCATCATTGGCTTTGAGCCTCTAGAGGGATTCATTTTGTTCTCATGTCCTTCATCAGAAAGGAACTAGAATTACTGCCTTGCGCTTATACGCCTCCGCCAACCAGTCAAGTTGCAGTTTACACCCATGTCAGTACAAAACGTCATTATTGTATCCCATTAGACAGCCGTGTGAAATTCTCATAATTAGCAGATGAATCATTGAGTGATGAATGAGAACGTATTCTGTGAGGTCACAATGATCTTTGATCACCATAATCTAATCAGTTCATCCATGAGTCCAAGTGGACAGTGCCAAAGAGGAAGTCATTTGCTCGAGCCACTCCTGAGATATTACAAGAATGGGACGGATGTTAGCTAATAGTGACCTTGACCTTTGACCTCCGCAATCTAATCAGCTGAGGTGGACATTTGTTGCAGAAATTCACACCAGACGTTCTGGAGACAACGTAAGGCCTCGGGTCACTGTTGCCAGCATCAAAAAACAAACTGATATTAGTATTTGATAACGTTACTCGCCTCCTTTTCCTCGTTAATACGTTTCAGATAAATGCATTTTAGCTACTTTTAGCTCAGAGATAAGAGTTTTCTCAGGCCTTTACAATTGTTATCATTTGTGTTTGCTCTTGATTTTTGTTTGTGGTATATCTCCTGTTACCTCAGTGTCACTGACCCAAGATAGATTCTGCTAATTCCTCCATATTTGTTTCTGGATTTGACCAGAAAAAGGATTTTCTCATGAGACTGACTGAGGTTGTTCATGTTTTACAGCCATCAAAAATACATGAGATGTTCCCATTTAATTCTAATCAGTTAATTCTCAGACACAGCATGCTGTAAAAGTCTTAACCCATTTTGTCAGCTTGCTTGCAGTTTGAATAAAACATACTTTTTTGTAATAATACTAATTGATTTCGTGAGAAAATGGTTTCTCAAGAGAAAATGGTTTCTCAAGAACGAATCCACCCCTATCACCGACCCAGCCCTTCTACTTCCTGGGATCCGTCGTAACGCAGCACCTCAAGTGGGAGCTGAACATCAGCTCCTTCATGGACAAAAAAAGCACAACAGAGGATGCCTCAGCTTAAGAAGTCCAACCTGCCAAAGACAATGATGGTGCACTTCAACGCTGCCATTATTGAGTCCATCCTCACCTCCTGCCCTGCCACCTGGTACGCTGCTGCCACACCGGAGCACAAGGGCAGACTGCAGCGTTTCATTGGCCCTGCTGAGATCACCCTGGACACCAACTCTGGGAGCGGTTCCCCTCTGGCAGGAGGCTGCGGTTCATCACCTTGTGCCACAATAAGGGTTTCTTCCTATCTGCAACTGGCCTCAACAAACCACTGACATGCACTCTTACCTCCTCCCATATACACTACATACACACATTTCTGCACAAAACTACCACATTTATAGATTATACGTATCTGTATGGTACTTTCTATATATTTGTAATAACTGCTTTTATTATTAATTACATTTTCTCTTACTATATTTCCGTTATGAACCAATGCACCAAACCTTTTTTCTGTGCTTGATTTCACCAAGCTTCCTTTAAAATATTCAAAATGTTTACTTTTTAATCACTGTGATATATAAGAATACTGTACAATGTTATTATACTGAACAATAGTGGTTTGCCCCAAATTCTAACCTTAAATACATCACATAGAGTTGATGTATAATGATCAGGGGACCTTACATAGACTACAGAGCAGGATGCATTCATCTTATAACTATTGCGCAATTAACGCAGGATTCAATGAGGCAGGAAAACAGTTAATGGAAGTTAATGATGAGAACACACAGAGCTCTTTGTATCATTAACCAACATGCAGTCAAACATGGTAATGACTGCGGTTTCTATCTCAGCAGCTGGACAGAATGAAGACCCCAATTCAAGCAGGTCCCTCGCGGAGGTCTCAAGGTATTTCTTTAGAGGAAATGATAGCAAGAATAAAGTCACACTCAGCACTGAGCAATGTGATAATAAGTGATACCGTGGTTCCAGTCTAAATTCCAGGCGTAAAATGCACCCGTGAGACGCAGCACTGATGCCACATTAATGAGCAGGAAGTACTCACTGAGATGAACATTCAAACACAGAACAGAGAAATCCACCAGAAATATTCTGCCATTTAAACAGTGATGAAGTGTTGCGTTGCCTAACGGATTAAACATTTTTGATTAAGTCTATGCTGTCACTCATTTCCATCATTTCTGATTAGTTCAGGCAAATAATAAATTGTTTGTTTCTGTGCCAGACACAGAAAAACGGGGACATGGTATTGGGTACATTTGAATTCTTCAGAGCAGGTGCCCATAATATAACAGTTTCATTATTAAGACCTTTTAAAAGCTTTAACAATCACAAAGTAAAAACATATTTTTTTCATTATCAGTGTCTGAGATTAGGTTTAGTCTCTTTGTGACGACGCAGGTTTTTGTTCTCCGAGTTTGTGTCTCGCTACTCATGTCTGATATCGACTGAGTCATGCAAAGATATAAGAAAATTCAATTTATGAGCCTAATTGTAGATAAAAGAACACGATCAACTGAACAGCATTTTTACCGCATCATAAGGAGAGAGAGAGAGAGAGAGAGAGAGAGAGAGAGAGAGAGAGAGAGAGAGAGAGAAATGAATTATCTGAAACATGCTGCTACTTCAAAGACTGGAGCCACAAGAAACACATAGCAGCGTTTTCACAGAAGCTATATTTGAAAGGGGGGAATGCAGAGGAACAAAGAGGAAGAGACAGCAGCGGTGTGTGTGAGAGAGCGAGAGGGAACGAGTAAGAGAGTGGTGGGTTGGAATTGGATGAAGGACACATAAGCTCTCATTGAGTTGGCAACAGTGAAAAGAGCCCTTGGTTATTGAAAAAAAGAAGAAATCAAAGGCAGAAAATTCCTGCAGAGGGATGGGGGCAGAGAAACAAGCCTGTCCTCCTCTTCTTTGTTTTTTTCCTTTCTCTTTTTCTCCCACTGTGGTTAGAGTAGTTAGCCACTCAGCAATAGAGGAGAGATGCATGGTAGCCAGCAGGTTGGCGAGGCCCTTGAGCATAAGGATCTAAGAAGGAATAGGAGGCGACGCAGCACAAATAGTTTTCTATTATGCGACGTGGAGGGTTTTGCTGAGTGTCAGAAGCTGCTGGAAAGAAAAACAGCAACACGCATTCTCCAACATCTCGTGTGATGATGCGCTAATTATTCATGAAATGTTAAATATATACGGTGTGTGTGTCACGCACGGGCTCCCCCGCTCTAACTGACAATATTGCACATGTAAGGACAATAACAGCAAGGTCGCGACGCGGTGTGTAGCACAGGATACAGCATGGATTAATGTGCGCTCCGTGACAGCTCAGGAATAGACTCCAGTTTTTTATGGACGGGGTCATCTCGCGGTAGCCAGCTGTTACAGACGGGAGTCGGCCCGTGATGGATGTGATGGACGGGCATTATCCCGCTGTGTCTTCCTGCCGTCCCTGTCAGCAGTTTCCCTGCAGCAGATTGGGTTCCACGAGTCATCCCTCACGGAGCATCGCTTTGGGAATCTGCTGTTTCAACCACACAGAGCATCCCATCAGACAAATGGATATTAGCTGGTTAATTTTTAATTCCTGAGATGCAAGGGAGCCGCGCTCTTTCATGGCTGGGAGGAGAGCTAATGGGCCTGGATTAGGTATCACGGGCGGATATCTGGGAACGGCCCCTTGGGAATGTTGTGTAGGTCTCTCCATTGAACACCATTAAGAGTCTTAGAGCAAGGCAGAAATCCTCTCAAAGACACACTGTCCAGCTATTGACCTTTTGGAGGCACAATGGAGGTCCTCACTGAGGAGATATTGAGTGGATGCTGAGAGCGGTTCATTAAGCCGTGGCGAGAGTGAAAACATGGTTGTACCTGAGGTCTGTTGCCGATCCGACACAGCCAGGCATAGATTTCTGTCTCCCACCGAAACGACTGCCCCGAGCCCACCAAGAGAGATCAACATGCGGCTTCTGCATGCGGAAACAATGGGCCTGTTTGTTGCGAGGCTGCGGTCACCTTTGCATCGACGAAGAAAATCCCCCCCACTGCGATCGTCGATGTGTTCACGCAAAGGCAAAACCAGAATACAATGGGTTGACTGGCTAAGTGCACATCAAGCTGCTCCCCGGACAGATAGATTTAAACACCGCGGCCGTGTTTTCCTTGACCACCGAAAATAATTTCCTTGCTTTCAGTAGGATTGGCAGTGATGATTGTTTTTATTGACTCAGATGTTCCATTAGGCAAGGAGCTGCTCGGGGTAAATGGCTCCTGACAGCAGCACGGAGCCGGGGCTGATGATGCCCCGTCACCAGACCTCACACCAGGGTTATTAACTGGCCGCCACTGCTGCAGAGCGCCAGCGCTCCCCTGACAGTGACACACACACACACAGAAAATATAACGCTGTCCTCGGGTGCTTCCCTGCTCCTAACAGCATGTGGGTGAACGCAGAGGACTGAGGATAGGGACGGTGGCATTTTAGATTCAAAGGAGGTTGACAGAAGGAAATGAACTGAGACCTGGGGGGAGGGGGGGCAGTCATTCATTCATTTTCATGCAGCGGCTATGAAAAAAAAAGGACAAGAGACTCAATCCAACAGAGTGCATTTAAAGTGAATAGCATTAGATGGTATTACACCTCTTTTGTTGTTACCTGCTGCGTTATTTAAAAAGGGCTTCACACCGATAAATCATTTTATTTGGTGATCAAAAAGCCTGACACCATCTAATTGGGTGCACATATCACCTGAGTATAATTTGATGCTTTGTTGTTGGAAAGAGAGTGGGAATTTGCATCAACATAAAATCTTCTTTCATCTTTTGGTTTCGTCTGGTGATTCATTCATTGTTTAGTCTATAAAATGTAGGAAAAACGGTGAACAATACCTGTCCCAGGGCCCAAGGTGAAATTGCTTGTTTTGTCCAAAACAAGAGATAATCAACAGCATTACGAAAAAACAGAGAAAGCACCAAATCCTCACAATGGAGAAGCTGGAAGCAGTGAATGTTCAACAACTCAGCTTCATAAGTGACTTAAAGAAAAACACAACAGTGTGTTTGGGAGTTTAGGTTCCTCTGCAAATCATACACCCAGTGTGTTTTACGTTAATCAGTTAGCAGGCTGCTGGAAGTGCTGATTGATTTCAAAATTCTGCATTTCAATTGAGCAACTTGGGCGACTCTCGGGCCAGTACAGGTTTATCCAGGAAGCTTATCAAAACTCGAAATTTAAGTGACAACTGTAGTTGAAGTAGTGGTTATGTCTATTGCCATTTCATGTCAGGGTGTCGGTCATAAATTGAAATGCTGAATAGTGTGTTTACCGGGATGTCGCCTGATCCTGTCAGCTGAACTCCACATGGGAAAACAGACATGCAGGTGGAATACAGTGAGTGACAAGGTGCAGTCGTTCAAATTGGGAACCGTGCATGCATGTGCACTTAAGCCTTGTCAGCATTTCTTAACCCCCCCCCCACACACACACACACCTGACTGCCCCTCCGTGACGACTCCACCTGTGTGAGGCAGCGTTACCGCCTGTGGTACCAGATAGAGCTATGCTGTCACACAGGAGTGATTAGAGCCTCCTCGTACAATCTCCCTCCTCTGTCCTTTCTCCACACATCATTACGGTAATACAGCAGGCTTTATTACCCCTCAGCACCCTGTCACTGCCCCACAGCGGCCGCCTCCCTCCAGCCTGCGAGCGGCGGCCCCGGAGGGGTGGTGATGATGGCGGGTTTGGGCCCAGGGTCCCTGCAGCCCGGCAGCTTTAATTTCACGCTTTGTTAATGTCCCCATTGCAAGTGCTCGTCCTGCCTGACGCCCCCCCCCGCCGCCCCCACAAACCACGGGCACATCCGTTCTGGCTGCCCTGTAGTCGGCTCCAGGGCTGGCGTCCAGGAGGGAACGTCGGCACTCTCCTGTCTTTTCTTTTTCTGCCTACATCTGTCGCCCATTTGTTGGAAATCTCTCCCTCACAACCTCCGCCCCCCGCTTACCTTTATCTCATTCTCTACCCATTGTGCACTCCGTCACTGTCTGTTTCACTCTTGACCACCCCCTCTCTCATTCCCTCTCCCCCACGTCGATTATCTATCTCTCTTCTGTTGCCGTCTCTTTCTCGTTCGCTGCCTTCCCCTCTCTCTCCGGTAAACAGCTCTCTCACTCAGCTCAGCCCACTCGCTGGCCATTCACTGCATCTTCCTCCTGTTCTCTCACGCTCCACCTCGATTGCCGCTCTTTCGGCCCCATTATTTCCCCCCCCTCTCCCTTTAATTCCGACACACTCCTGTTTTCCTTCGGCTCTGCTCACCGTCTCAATTTTGGAGGAACACGTCTCATTGCATCTCCCCCCCCTCCCGTCTCCTTACCTCTGCCTCCGTCCTGAAACCACCATCCACACCACCATCTGCATTCGCGAAAGCACTGAGAGGCTGAGAATCATCAGTCGCCCTGCTCCTTCTGCACGAGTCGACAGCCACCGACCAAGGCGTCCCTAAAAATGCCGGCGTAAGCACAAACTTGTTGAACAACAGCTTTTAGAGTCAGCTTGGAAACGTCTCTCAAGGGGTGAACCAAAGGCCTCCAACCTGATGCCCCATTCCGTCTCAAAAACAATCTCCCTGCTTTAACGATCCTGTTCTTCCACAGTGTTCCCCTCTTTTGCATCCTGTTCAGCACTATTGTGACATATAGTCACAGCTTTAACATTTACAAAACGGGGAAGAATATAAGCAACATGAGAGTAAACAGTCCCTAAATGTCTAAGAATGTGTCCTATTTGTCAGTGGGTGTACCGCCTGGAAGAAAGTGGCTCCCATTCTACCGAGTGTTGAACTGAACATGGTGTTTACGCCTGTTAAAGGAGCTGGTTGAGGCGCCCCTAGCCAAATAGGATATAACGCTATAATATCTATATTTATAAGATCGTTCTGAGGCTGGCGTGTAGACTGTCTCCGATAATAATCTAATCATGCGATGCCACTTTAAAAGGATAATTCCAGTTTATTTTCCCGTGCAGTGAAAGATTATTACTGACATTTTAACCACACTCACTATCAGTTGTATCCCCAAATAAAGTGATTGCGATAATCTGGCTAAACCCGATGGTACATTTACAACTTCTTTGATTGTCTTTGCAGTTCTTGCCACATCTGACTCTGTTGTAACGATGCCGCGATGTTCACAGATTTCCGCTATTACTGTGGCGAGTACAATTTCCCATAACTGATAGAAATGAAAGCCAAAGCTACAAAAACAAAGCCAATGCTTTAATATACTGTAATTAATGTTTAAAAGGAACTATGAAGACACACATTTTCTATCTTACAGTATGTTGATCATAGTAAAATTCAAATATTCTCACAGCTAACATTATTACTGATGTACAATTAAAAAACAAATTAAATAGATGCCGTTTTATTTTTTTGCATTAATTGTTATTTTATCCGCAGGGTTTGGGCGCCCAGAATTGGAATTGGACCGTCGGAGGAAGCTATTTCACCTTGTTGCAGTTGCTATGCAGTAGAAGGTAACACTAATGCAAATATGTCATTTACTGAAGTGATGAAATTGGACGGCAATTCAACTGCAACTCGACAACAGCCTTTCATATTAGCGAATAGCAAACATTTCCAGCCGACAATTAAATTTAGGTCCTGCCCATCTAACAGCAGACAATTTGGATGGGAACCAACCAAAGGAAACGAGTGTATCGCACCTTCCCAACATTATTTCCTGTGTTTTGTTTTTTTCTTTCTTATTCTGTGCATTTCTACATATTAGTCGGGCCTTCTAACCAGATAAGCATGCAACACAAAAGACTAGATAACGACATGGAGGCTCTCCAAAAGAAAAAAAAAAGAAAAAAAAGAAGCTATTTGGTTTGAGGAGGGTCTTGTTTCCTAGACAGGGGGGGGGGGGGGGGGGGGGGGGGGGTAACAGAATCTCTTTGTGAGTGAAGTCATGAGGTCTCCTGTGGGAGGGAATTGATCGGTGAAACACTGAGGAGAAAGGGAGCACCTATCAGATTTTACACACACACACACACACACACACACACACACACACACACACACACACACACACACACACACTTATTGGCATTCAAGTCCACAAACTTTTCCGCCTACTCGACACCACACTCATATATATACAGCACCAAAGCTATTCGCCGATATTCATCAGTGTTAAACTAATCAGACTGAATATCTATTCATTAGATCCACGCTCTGGAACTCACATTCTTTGCCACAGGCTACGTTTTTATATCCAGAAACCCACCTAACGCCACTGGAAATGGGCCCACAAAACAGAAGCTGACTCTTTTAGCTTCCCCGCTAATATTTTGGCAGACACAGCCGAGCCATTAACACCGCCATGATTGTTTGTCCCAGAATTTGACTTGCCTCTCTTTGCTTAATCGTGACAAATAGTATGACACTTGCCCGCGGAACATGGGTTACAGCTATTGTTTGAGTTCTCTCTAAGCTGCTTGTTGCTAGGTAACTGGCATTTATCAACCCCCTCTACTATTTTTTATTGGACTTTCTTCTTTTTTTTTTACTTTTTATTGCAGGCCTTAAATTGCCGCATGCCACAAATGCCACGAGGCATGCTTCACATTTGGAATGCCGTCTTTCGTAGTTACTGGAACACACAGCAGATACAGTTCCATACCTCGGGGCTGTGGTGCTGTGACACATCAATACTTGATCTCTCATCCTAATTGTCTTAGATGGTATTCTGCATGACTGTTTCTCATGTCTGATTGTATGCCTGGCTCCTTGTGTGTGTGTGTGTGTGTGTGTGTGGCGTAGACAGTCCAATCTTTCATGTGAAACAGAGAGCAGGCAGTTTTTTTTTTTTTTTCCGTTTTTTTTATCTCTGGACCGCTGTAGAAAATATTATTGTTTTTGCAGAACACTGCAAGGATCCACACTGAGTTTATCAGTTTTCTACTATTTATACTGATACACCCAGAGATGCTGCGGCAGGTAAGATATATGGCAGCATGAAGTATGGCCTTGTCCACAGCGAGAAGGTACTGAATGCTATTTTGTGATGAGATGGGGACTGGGCCAAGGTGACCCTTCAGTAATA
Organism: Chelidonichthys spinosus; assembly: GCA_029853015.1. NCBI lineage: Eukaryota > Metazoa > Chordata > Actinopteri > Perciformes > Triglidae > Chelidonichthys > Chelidonichthys spinosus. Next base: position 18,057,222 of record CM056827.1, on the reverse strand, counting down.
TATGGGCTGCGGCTGCCAAGGCCTCCCAGGAAGGTATTTGTCATCAGAGTCCCCCAAGTGTAAGGTTACCGACAAATCAGGTTATCAGTCTACTGTTTTTGGCAGGAATGGCACAAAAACACAGATTATCTTTTCAATGTAGCTCAGCGCTGTAGAAACAGACACAGATACACACAGACAAAAACAAATACCAAAGCACATACACACATAGGCACAAACACACACACACACACACACACACACACACACACACACACACACTGTGTTAGATGTACCGTCAGGTGTTTCGTAACCTCTAACCTTCAACATCACATGCCTAACCTTAACCTTTACCTTAACCCCTAATTCTATTTACAACCACGTCACTACAGCATGTAATCCTATATAAAGCAATGATGGAGACCTCAAGAGATCTAAAGTGCAGGACATTTGAAAACAGTGTTGCTAATTTACTTCAAAAAAGTAGAAAAGATTGCACAAAAAGGAGGTCAAATCTGCTCAAATCAACATTTGCGTAGACAAATTGCATGTTAAGTTGATTTGCAAGCTGCAAAAACTATTATTCAACTAATTTACCCCTTTTATTGATCGTAATAACGTTATCTCCCCCGATAGCTCAGAAGTGCACAGCCACAAACATGATCACACCGAGATGGGCGTCGCGCTTTCATAACTAGGAATATGTAAATCCTTTATTGAATAATGAACACATCGGCCGGCGAGCGCGTCGGCCCCGCGCCGCCCCTGTTGCTATAAAAGTGAGGCTGCCACTCCGGAGAGCGTGAACTCTCCTGCATATCAGCGGCAGAGCTGGTGGGTGGGAGCGGGGGTGACAAATGTGCAGCATTATGTGAGAGGAGGCAGAAAGCTGCACAACATGTCAGGATACAGATGCTTGCGTCTCCCTCACATCGCCTCTAGTGATGCGTTTCAACCCACAGGTTTGATTGTGTTTGCCTTGGATATATCTATCTGGCTTGTATCAGTGGTGGCAGAGCAGGGGTTAATGCCGGGGTCGGGCACTTCTACACTAAGTGCTGTATGGAGCTATTCAGGGTTGTGCAACTGATAGGTTACATATCTACTATACATACAGGTATCCCTTATGTCTATGAGTTAATTAATGTGCTGCATAGCACCACTGTTATCCTTCCACTCCAGAGAGTAGGGCAGAGTAATTTTAAAATAAAACTAGTCGTCAGTCCTTCAGATGAGAAGTTTAAAGAATCCTTGAAAAGTTGAAAAGATTCAAATTAAAAAACAACTATTTGGGGAAATATTTTTCACTTTATGCCCAGAAATTGGGTGAGAAGTTTGATAACGCTCTTCTGACGATTGAGTTTATGGAACTAGAGCAAATAAATGTTATGTTTCTGACAGCGTGTTGATTAAAAGATGCAATTTGTTGATTACTGAACGTTAGAGGTGTTGGTAGGCATATTATTTCAGGCTAGCAATTTCCTCCTGCTTCCACTTATTATACTAAGGTAAGCTAGATACTCCAGCTCTGGGATCCAGCTCCATACTTAATACACAGACATAAGAGTGGTTTTAATGCTCTCATCTAACACCTGTCATAAAGCAAGTATGACGGCATATCAGGATCATTGCTATATGGAGTCAGAGGAAGGGGGTGTGATGTTCTCAGAAAAAAAATCCAAGATTAAAGTCGTAAATTTAAGAGGAAAAACATATGATATTCTCAGACATTAAAGTGGCACATTTACGAGAAAAAACCCTCAAGAACAAAAAGGGAAAAAAGAATATTGTCTGATATTTAAAGACATAAATTTACGAGATAATAGCTCTGACTTTCCATTGCTCCTAAAGTAACCTAGTTATCTTAGGATGAGGATGGCTTCGGACTGAGGCGAAGGCCCTGAACGATACACATGTGCTTCTTTTGTGTTGTTATTTTATGAACATAATGCTGACATTGATACGCTCTTTCCTCGTGTTAGACCTGCCAATGGGTTTGCATCAGAAACATCCTTACAATTGCACTTCCTGATGTCCTTTCTGATGTTGATGATGATCAGCCAACTGTTTGAGAACAAACTGCGTTACCATAGTTACACACTGATGCTTTTTAACCGAGTACAGGCCATGTTTAGTACTGAAACAAGCTCACAACTCCTTCTGGCGCCTCTTGAAAATATTTTATTAATTTGTAGTGTCCACGCTGGCCCCTATGAAGCGCTTTGAAAAACACAGTTTTTTTTTGTTTTTTTTTTTAATCTAAATTTAACCACAGCCAAGTGTTGATCTTCCGTCTCACCACCACAAGCACCAACAAAGCAGCCAAAGCTCCCAAACACAGCGGGCAGCCCAGTGACTGATGAAGACGCAAAGTCTGCGGCGGCCTTTGTCTCTCCAGGGATGTAAGCTGCACCAACCTAAGTAAGGAAATAAGCCCTTCTGCAAGCCAGAGCTGACCCGCAGCCAGCTAGGTGACAGAACTAAATAAAGACGAAAGCTGTCAAGAGGCTTTGTAATGAGCAGCTGACCATACAATCGAGTGACATTCGGGGTTTTGCCAGGCTGTCGGAGCAGGTCGTGAGCTGGGCAGGCACATGTGTCTTTGTGAGTCACTTAAGGTCCTGCCCTGGGAATGGCAGGGGCCTTGTGTTGTTGTTTATGTATGACAGTCGCCTACATGTATTTTAGAACGAAGGATGGAAAGCAGGTCAGCAGTGGGAAATGTGTTTGACCTGCAATTGCTGAATAAATGCCTGTTAAACAGAGCAAAAGTACGTGTTGTTTTATCACTGCAGACACCCGACCTCTCTGCTTTGAACGCATAAACATTGCAATCAAAATATTTCTCAAACATGCTTATTAAAATAATTACCCAGTAATGAGAGCAAATGAGGAAGGAGCAGATACGATAGTTTACTGCAAACCGACTAACTGCTTCATCGCACGCAGAACCCAACAGGCAAAACTGTACGAGGTGTAATATCATCCAGAAAGTGGGACACAGCGCTGGAGTCATGGAATAATGTCTAAGAGGCTTGGCCAGATCCTATTAAACACAGCTTCGTGACACCTGCTCCTCTCGGCCCCGACCAGGAAACGACTGGCTCCGTTGACCTGCATCTTCAGACTCGAGGTGAAGAGGAGTTCCAGGAAACGAAAACTGGAGGAGCTCGGAAGAGCTAAAGTGTGAGAGGCAACGCTCTGCACTTCTGGGATTTCACATCAGAGTCCTTCCGTCTCTGCTCGTGTATGATGAAATTGAAAAATGTAAAGAGTAATGTGAAGCCTTTTTCTGAAATGGTTCTTCACGGAGCTGGGCTGAAGTGGGCACTACAGTAGGAGAGGGGGGAGCATAATACACAAATTGTCTAAAAAGCAGCAATAATAATCTTTCACAGCCTTGACCTTGGTTGTAATATGTCTTGTGCGGTATTTTCATTAGAGTTCTATTAAGATTCCTTTTTTCTTTGTGTGCATTATAAATTGCCTGCTTTTAAGGCTCTGAATTAGCACGACATCAACATACTAGAAGCATTTTGCTGAACGGAGGGGGAAAAAAACGAACCGCTCCGATTCGTCAGCTCAGTTAATATTAGCTTAAACCTCATCTGTCCAGCGGTAGCAGCTCTGTGCTTGCACAGTAACCCCTCCTCTGCTTTATATTTTGGTATTCCTTCAGCCATACTTTAATCTCTATTAGCTAACCCCTCTCCCGCGGGGGGCGTGTGCATGAGCTTTGCACACACGACGATAACAAGCTGTGTTTACTCCACAAACACCATTATGAAAATTGTCTTGCACAAGGCGTTAGAAGAGATAGTGGGGAGATGCGGAAGGTGAAATCAGTATGGGAGTGGCCTACCCCGGGGTTAAGGGTGGGATGAAGTGACTCGGAACAAATAGAATGATGAGCTCAATGTCATCAATGTCTGCCGTAATTGAGCCAATGACATATTGATCTTTGGGTTAATGAAGACAAAGCACACATGAGATAGGGTGTTTAAATCCACCACGCTTAATTCCTCAGAATCCTAGCATGAGTCCTAACATATTCACTCTGCACACAATGAGTGAGTTTTGTAAAAAGAGATTTTTTTTTTTTTGTCTGTGGGGGAATACTATAGAGGAGAGCAGGCTGCCACATATTGATTAGGATTTCTACTCTATGCTGTATTTCAAGTAGGATTAAAAGGAGGATTCCGGTTTGTTACAATTTGGTGTTCTTCTAGTTTTGGCATTATCATTCCATTTTTTTATCACTCATAATAACACTGTACTCAGGACCAAAGTAATTGCTGAGATCTGGGAACATGGTGACAGATGGGGTACAAAAACGCTAGCCAATGGGACAATCAGAGAGGTTGTAAAATCCAGCCAGAAACAGTTGAAACTGTTTAGCTAGATCATCTGTTCTAAACCACTTTATTTGGAGGTAAAAATCTAAAGTGAGTGCAATCTGAGTGTTGGTATGAATCCCAAACTAAACTGGGTACAAACGTAACTCGAGGTTTAATCAGGATGTTTGCCTGAAAAGGTTGACGTGGAGGTTTGTGCAAAACCTGTTTAACAATCGTCTGATTGCTTGTGTTCCTTGCTGTGATTGACTTCTTAAAACGATGGCGCCTTGTCCCCAGACATCAATGTGTGTGTCTGCTTTTCAATACTTAGACCAAGCCCATTTGTCCTATTAAAGCTGGAAATATTCAAAAAACTGCTCACAAATTCACTTATGCAAACTAGCTAACATTACTGAAGGAGGAAATAAAGCATTAGTTGGGGGTATCGTCTTAGCAGTGGATTAGTAACCATTCACATGGTGACTATGTACCCATAATGTTGGTAATTAGAGCTCGTCACCAGTAGTGCAACCGTGTGGTTTACTGTTATTTGACAGCAAATGAGGTCTTTGGCACAGAGGAAGACTTTGGCTACAAACTAAATCCTTACCAACGAGGCAATGATCAGTTCATGGGATTTATTTTAAACAAAACATAAAACATCCCCCAGCCTTATCCTTTAAGGACATTTGTTTATTATTACCAAAAAAAGGAAGGACGACCGAAATAACCCAAGCTGTTACAAGCAGAAATTGCTCTTATGTCCTATCATTTACTAGCCAACACTTGTCTGAGCTGTGCAGAGAAAGACAGAGTGCCTCAATTTCTGCCACACTTGCCTATGTTTTTAGCACACGGCCCCTGTCACCGGCTGAGAGCCGCCCAGTAAAGAGAGTGTCACAGAGAGCGGCCGTCCATGGAAAGCTTGCAGCAGTAGGGGCGATGAGACAGAGATGAATCACGCCGATGTCTGTTCCTGCAGCTTCCAGCCCACGACTTATTTCCCTCCTTGTGTGACATCAGCAGGGGCACGACCTTCAAAGATCACAAATCTTGCAAGTGTCACCAGTCATTAAGCAAAGCAATATGTCCAGAGTCCTCTCTCTGTGGCCAGGTCCAGAGCAGTGAACAGACCCCTGATTGCCGCTATCGAGATCCCTCATTGTGCATCTATCTTTTCCAAGTGGCGTGGGGGCTGTAAAATGCTGTGTAAACTATGACCTTCAGGCAATATGGACCAGAAAAGTATGAATTTATGTTGTATAACATGCATCCATGCGATATTCTTTTCTCTGGGTTTTTACACGTCTTATAAAGAAGCCGTTAGTTCTGCAGCCACCGGAGTCCATTTTTCTCGGCATGCTGCAGTAGAATTCATGAGACATATTTAAATGCGTCACGTGGTTATTTGTCAAACCACTTCTTGAGCTTCATGACCTCAGACACGAACAGTCCTCGCTATACGTCTCATTAATTATACATAGAAGATATTCCTAATCAATTCATCACGTAGCGGAGCAGAAGTCTAGCAAGATGTAAGCCGGCGCATACAGCACAGGCATTAAAATATATATATAAAAAAGTGTAGGGTTTCAGTCAGTCTCCCCTCGGTTAAGTTGAAGAAATTGCAGTCTTCCTCTTTTGTACTTTTTTGGGAAAAGAGTAATGACGGCAGAAAGAAAGAAAAAAAACGTATGCAATTCTATCACCGATATTTGTCTCTGTGATGCTAACGTGGAATGGGAAGCTGGCTCGTGGATTCTCGAGTTCTTACTGTATTTTGAGGACAAAAGTAATTTCACAATGAGGACACCTGACCCACCTCCACGCACACGCACAGCTCACTTGAGCTTCTGTTTCAAAAAATCCAGAGACAGCTTTTTGTTCGACGACTGATTTGCCTCTTCCCACCTGGTGAAAGCAAAGACAAGTATGTTGAGAGCCATGTCTAATCAGGGCAATGTTCATCGAGGGTAAGATAAAGACGAGAGGGGGGTGAGGTCAACGTGCCGGATGCGCCGAGCTGTGGGTAGACAGATAAACTGCCTACAGACACCGCACAATAATACTGATTGAAACAGTAGCAGATGGAAAGAGGTGTTCACAATACGACAGGCATTCTTTAGTGCTTAAATGGCTGCCCACTGCTGTGATGAAGTCAGGAAATACTGCAACCTGGAGCCAATCATCCCTCTGCACCTGCACCATAGAAATGTCTTGAAGCCAAAAGCCCTGCTGCTATTATTAACAAGTCTGAGTGTTTGAAGAACCCTGTCTGCATCATCTTGGTTGCTGGGTATCAAAACTCAAAATGCATGGCACGGTGTGACAAAAACAGTCCTAACAATAAGCACATTTGGTGCAATCTGTTTATTTGCCATTACCAGTCAATTTAGTCCGTTTTGATCAGACAACTCCTACTTAGAAAAAATACATTTGCAAATTTCAGACTGCATTGTGTTTGGGCAAAGAATATTTAGCTGCTAGCATGCTCCCAGGTTTGTTCACCAGGTTTTGCTGAGACCTTCTGCCTGCCACAGCTGGAAACAAGCACTTTTAGTAGGAAATAAACCATAACAATGTAATGAACGGAAAAAGGTGCTTATTCACCCTTCACTAAGCCCCGCCCCTTTGTTGTCAGCCACCGCAACTCCACCAGAGGTAGCATGAACGAGCACTCCTTGAAGAAATATCATCGCATTTATAGGAAAACAAAAAGGGGATTTCAGAGGGGAACAGAACGGACTACAATATTTGAAGGATACATTAAGGATGTCAAACTGATTCAGTAGGGAAAAAATAAACCTAACAATGAAATTACGGAACAAAACTATTCCTGTAAAGCCGGGAGATCTTTATTCTCTGTTCCAGTCACTGAGGAGCAAAAGCAGCTTGTGTATACATTCAGTGTTCCTTCAGTAGCAGTTCATTATCGAAGTGCTAATGCCAGTTAATGATGTGCTAGCATACCTTGTTAATGTAACACCGCAGGTTTTTCACACACACACCTCCAACCTCTGCAGAGTCTCACTATAATGCAACTTTTAACTAGCTCGAAATCCACAAAACCAGCAGGAAAACCAAGAGAATGTAAAACAATTGCATTAGAGAGACCGCGGCGCTGAGCTGAGAGTTGTCGGACCCCAGTTGGAGCTGCTGCGCTATGATTGGCCTGTCTGTGTTCAATTGGCGGGACTTAGCAAAGGGTCAATTACAGTATATCCTTTTGAATTACACCTACTCTATAATTAATACCTGCCACAGTGACTCACTTGTAAGGGTATTACTTTTCTTTCCCAGCGGGGTCAGACAATCCCAGCAAAGTGAAAGATTTATCTGAGTGTTATAACCCTGCCCCACTCCTTTCTGATCATTGGGAACTTTCTAGAGCTTTTTTTGAGCTATGTGAGCAAAGTAATTTCCTGGATAGAGAAACTTTTTCTCCCCTTAAGGCAGCTGTATTTCAACTGGCCTGTGTCATCAAACAGAGATGTGCCGAGCCTTGGTTGAAGGAAACCATAGGAGGGAAAGAAAAAAAAAGAAGAGGTATGCAGAGAGATAGACAGCGACAAAGCTGGGAAAAGGAAGCTGAGAGACAAAGAGACGAAAAGGAACTGTTGCATGCAATGTGTCTGACAATGACAGCAAGAGCTCATACACAGTTTAAAAGCAACTGCGTTGTCAAAAGTCACACTGTTGTACTGACGTGAGATCAGGCAGGTCACCAGCTGGTTCCTCTCTGGCAGAGCCTGGGTTTCATTTGACAAGCCGGCAGTGACAATGGCATGACAGATCTGTTTCCATGGGAACATATTTGTCACTTCTGTGCGTGGCTGAAGTGTTAGAGGGGAATCGCCAATGAGGACTGTCGGACTTGAGGGAAAATTAATCACTCTAATGATGATTCAAAGTGTGAGCCGTGGCAGAACGGAAAACAATTTGCTTCCGTTCTTCTAGTTTTCCTCTGCATCCCCTGAAACTGAAATCTGGCATCTTTGTGGGGTGGCTTTCTTTAGAAATTATATTCTAAATAATTTGATGTGGCTGTTGGAAGTGAGATAAAGCAGAAAGGGGAGGGACTGCCAATGCTGTTGAGGGATGTAAGAAAATTGTGGCGTTAGTTTGGCTTTCAATTAGAGAGACCAGCAGGAAGAAAGATGTTAAGATGTTAAATCCCTGGCATGGACTGAGGCGTGTGTTCCAGCTGCAAAACGGTGAGGACTGATGTGCTGTGGCGAACTCCCAAATGTAAAATGTGTGATGAAAGTCAATCTCTGCAACGATATTTTTTATTTTTATTTTCAAACACAGATGCAGGATTAGTGCTAAAAGATTATTGAGGAAGTGTTGAAAATCAGCTGGGTCTGATTGAAAAGTATAATTTGTACAAAAAACCTGGTGAAAATTGGATTTTATAAAAAGAGCCCAAGCTTCTAATTGATCCTTCCTTCCCCTCTTCACACCAGCACTGTGCATATTGGATGTGGCTTGACAATGAGAACAGTGGCAGATTTACCAATGGAAATGTTTGACATTATTTTATACAATGGGTCCTTGACTCGACATGGATTTCCGACCTGCTGATTTAGCCAGTTGAAGGTACTGCTAATTAACATGTTAACTCTGTGACTTGGTTGTAAGCTCCATCACGGATGTATAAAGAGCCTTCGTTCTCAGGCTCATTCACATGAATGGAGGAAGCTTACTATCAAGTGTTCTGCACAAGACCACCCACGGGGGAAGCAGGGAATTTATATACATATATACACACACATTTCAGGAATATATATCCTTCCTTTCATATAAATGTCTCGGTCAGATAGTGGTCCTTCCTACATCACTGTGATAGCACTCCTACCTGCTTAGTGCAATCAGCTTGGAAAACTCCACTGCCAGCGTCCTTCTGTATTGTATTACCCCTTAAAGGCACTTCAATGCTTGGAGAGCCTCTGCTCATTCATTTAATATGTAGTTGTGTGTAATTTATGCTAACTCAGCATATTAACGTAATACAATTGCCACAAATAAGTGTTCGTAGGAATACCCTTTCTTCACGTTTGATCCATGAATACTGAATAACGAGAACGTTTCAGGCTTCGGGCATCGAAAAACCAAAGAAGTCGATAAATAATTTATTGAAAGCCACTGAGCTGACCATCTGGATGGTGTCTATCCTCGGCAGCACTACTCTCGCTGAATCCTTTCCGTCGTCTTTACCATTTGTGTCATCTCCCTCTCTCTGTTTCCCAAGCTGGCATCTCTCCGTTTGGCTTGGCGCTCCACACTTTTGGCGCTCCTGGTTCTGCTGGTGAAGAAAAACTTCTGGCATCACTTCCAGGCACTGCAATTCCTCCGCCTCATTCTGAATCCTTCTATTTTTCCCAGACATGTTCCCAGAAGCCTGTTCTTTCATGGCATGGCCGAGCTCTCCAGATTCCTCCATTTGGTCTTGGTGAGAGCTGATCTGGAGCTGTGCTGAGAGGGTGGTGCCGTGGCCGCACTCCAGTCACAAGGCCTGCCAGGATCCACAAGTCTTTCCAGTGAAGGCGCTGGTGCCAGGGCGGATGGGGGTGGGGGTGGGTAGGGGGGGAGGGGGAATCGGCAGAAGAGGAGGACGGCAGGAAACGAGGGTGAAAAGCAGGCAGTTGGATTGTGGGATCACTTCGCTGTGACCCATATCCCTCCGTTCTGCTCTGAATGCCTCAATACGAAAACAACCCAATTACTGTTGACCCCTGCGCCGCCTCCAAAACACAGCAGCAACGACTAATTAAAACTGAAAGGGTTCCCATTCCCTCCTTTGTTTTTGCTCAGTGTGCAAGTTGGAGTGTGTAAATACACTTGTATTTAACTGAAAAGCCTTCATTTATGCGTCTGCGATTGTGAAGGGAAACGATTGCTAACGGCCGTTTGTGCCGAGTTAAAAAAATACGATTGTCCGTGTGTGTAGTTAGAACCCACTCGCTCAGGGCGAGACAATTGAAAGGCAAAAGCAAAGCACGGAGCCATCCAAACAGGCTGTTCCTCTCTCACCAGTCAGACCCTGGGGGCCCGAGGCGACGAGTCATCAACCTGCCGATATGTCTGGCAGTGACAGGAGCTTCCAATCCAATCTCTATTTCATTCAATTACCATCCCCTGCAACAGGCCACTGCGTCGTTTGCCCTCGAGAGGAACTTGTGTCGTACACACAGTAGCTAGCGCGGTTCGTCTGCACTGCTTTATCGCCGTACCTTGGAAAATGGATTCCGTTCAAACGCAAAGTGATCCGGATAAACAACCTGTTTTACAAACAAACCCGCCTGACAACGAGACTTCAAAGTAATTATTTTTTGTTAAAAACATACAAGAAAGTTAGCATGTTTATGGGTTGTGTGAGTTCAATCTTTAGTTGATAAAATGAACAAATGACTGTCAAGAAACTGGACAGGAAATTGTGTGATCTGTGAAAAAAAAAAAAAAAAAAATCCTGGAGCTACTCCATTCACAATTAATAGCACTTTGTTGCTCACGGGATGCTTGTCTGAGCTTTTACACCCAAATGGTTTCACTGTTAACAGGGAAAAGAGCCCGCATCCACTCATAGCTAGCCTGTGTGGCATCACTGCAACTACATATTCATCGTCAGATGTCCACAGATTTTTCTGTCGTTGCCACAAAACAAACAGAATCTCTTTGTATCACTTTCTCAACTTGCTAGCACTTTTTTTTCCCCCATGACATCTTAACTTTCAGGCAGAGATATTTCCAAATACAATTGGACTGTGATCTGCAAGTTTTACTTTCAGTTGCTGAAATGTTTTTCAAGTACGCTGCTGTCTTTATTCTCAATATGGATCTATTATACTTTATTGTATGAAACGTGTGTTATATGTCTGCCTTTCTGTGGTGTGAGGTATACACCGCTGTGTTCTGGTGGAACCTTTCAGAGGGTTCTAGCTTAACCTGTTATGTTAGATTCTAGGTAGAACCTCTTAAAGGTTTCTAGGTGGACTGAATGGATCGTGTGGTTTTATTGTTTTGTTAAAGTAACGGATTGTGTGCACCCCTGAGGCTTGATAATTATATATTTTTTTATATTTTGCAAAGCCAATTGTTTGGAGAAAATCACACATTTGTAGCCAAGTTTATCTTGCAGTCTTCTCCTGTGCATTTTGTTGTCAAATACTTCTTTGATGCATTATCTGCGACGCGTTGATGATGATGGCATGTGTATCGCATCACCTCCATGCTCATGGATGTGCAGGTCAGTGCATTTGTGCTATATTTGTGATCAATACACAATCCCAAAAGTCAGTTTGCATGTGTGTTACCACAGATGTGTCTTGTCATGATTGCCAAATGCATTCCATGACCTCTAAATATGGTTTGAATATGTTATACCATATTAGACCCTGATTTAAAAAAGGGCCATATGAAGAGTTTTACACTTTAACATTAAATAATTACATTTTCTGGCCTTAATATGAAATTCTCAGTCAGTCTGTTTGGTTTCTCTTTCTCCTTCAACCCTGGCAGCACCTCCGCCTGTCCTCAGGGAGACTTAAGCCCTTCTTCCACCCAGCAGATGTTCAAGGTCGAGCGCTCAACTAGACTCCGCTACACATCAAACTGAGAAAATGAAGTCACTATAAAACGTATTGCAGTAATTCTCTGATGAATATTACCCCTGGGAGTACAACTGAATAATTTAGACTAACTTCTCCTTTGTGTATCCATTGTTGCCGTCACCGTTTTCTTAAATAAAGTATGAGTGCTGTGACATCGATATATTTGGAGACACATTTTCGAACAATTATCAAAAAGCAGAGGAAACTGTTGGACTGGCAGAATCTTCCTGCCACTGGGTTTTCTGCTGTTCATGCAGCAAAAACAGAGTGAAACATTTCAAGAAATTCTCATTAACAGATGGTGAAATGAGGGAGAGGCAAAGTGAGGGAAAACCAGAGTAGAAAAAGAACAACAAACTCCTGACACGCTTATCCCGTTCCCTCTTGACAAGGAAAGAGATTTTTCTCGAAGTAGCGGCAACATTATTCATGAGGAATGAGGTCTTAGTTCCAGAAAACATCACTGCAAACAACACCCCTGCAGCGAGGGATAAGATACCGATAATCTTGACCGTGGTTTTTGTTTCATGTTAAAAAATGCAGCGACATAAATGATTCAAAGGGGCAAAATGGAATTGAAATTGTTGCAGGAGGCAACCGGTTAACCTGTTGCTTGTTACAAGGCTGTTTTTTTTTTTTATAGTGGGAGCGAGGGAGAGGTTGGCTGTGTGTGTGTCAGATCTGGTCCAGCCCCCCAGGAGCAGAGGGCTTACAGAGCACAGTGAGGACAGCCACATCAGGGCAGCCCACAGACAGCTGGCTCCCTCAGATGATGCATCGGCCTTGGCATCCTAATTGGCCCCGACGCCTCAGCCAGGGGGGCCTGGCGTTGCTGTTCGTGCACCCATGTGTGTTCGTGCATATGTCTGCCTTTGTGTTTCCTGCAGTGTGAGGTATACAGAGCTGTGTTTATATTCGCTCCCTCAATGCATCCGTTGTGTATCTACATTCTGGGGTTGCTCCTTGTATGTGCTTTCAGGTGAATGTGTATTTGTGTGTGTGTGGCTCCCTGTCTTTTTAAATGTACACCACATACAGAGCTGTGGGCCGGGGCGTACTTTCCTCTGACCTTTCATCTGCTGCAGGATCCGCACTGAGCATACATATGCACAAATCCACAGAGGACACGTGGTGTTTTTTAATTGTGCCCGCATGTGATAGTGCAGCTTTACTGCATGTGTGTGTCCTCTTGCATGTGCTGGGAAAATATTCCATATTGTATGCATTGTATGAAATCAAAAAATATCGCCCAGCAAAGGCACCGCAGCCGTCTTCCATAAAAGACTCAAAACTCACCTGTTCAGACTTCACCTCGACTGCATAGCATGACTCACTACTACTATTTTACTCAGATGAGGACCTAACACTTTAACACTCTATTTTTTCACTCTTACTTCATCGCAAATGATATGTTGGGGTTTCTTTCTTTCGTCAAATGTACTTCTTGTGAGTTGCTTTGGACAAAAGCGTTTGCTAAATGCCCTAAATGTAAAGGTAAATGCATGTATGCATCATATACCACATGCTGTTACTCTGTTTACTGTTTATATATGTAGAGGTGTTACGATATTGATACCAACATAAGAAGTGCGTCTGATACAGCCTAGAAGACTGGATCAGGTATCGTTATGTACGCGAGTCTATGCACCGATCTGCTACCACATTACCATATCATTTATCAATCAATTTACCAATCATATATCCATACAGGGTTTGTAGTGTACAGATGTTAAAAAATAATAATATAAATAGTTTGATTAACACACTGGTATTAGATCAAGTTTCAGATATTGGAAACAGTTGGAGAAGAAAAAAAAAATGGTATTGAAACATCTTATATAAATATAAGCTGTGGCAACATGTTTTTTAATCAAAATCCCAGGCCAATAAAGCATAATTGAATTAAAAATAGAGTAGCTCCAGAAGTTTGCATAATTTCACTGCATGTGTGTATGGCATTAAGCAGTTCAGCAGTTAATGTTCATCTGCGTGTGTGTGTGTGTGTGTGTGTGCGCTCTCGCTGTCACGACCAATATCAGTCAAGTTAAGGATTCATAAACAGAAATGACATGAGACATTTACATTATCCTGGACTATGTAATAAATGGAGTTAATTGTTGTTGTCGTGCTGTCTGTTCCAGAATCGTCCGGTCACTTTAAGTGGCGGTGTTGGCCTGGTGGGTAGAGAGACTGTAAATGAAAAGGTCACAGGTCCAATCCCAACAAACAGTTTATGTGAGCATCACTGCGGAGGACATTTAAGCCGCACTCGCCACGGGGATCGAGGCGCATCAAGCACGCATGGCCATCTCGGAGGAATATGCAAAGACAAATAGACCATCCATTACTTTACATTTTATATATATATATATATATAACGTCAGAATGTATGACAGAAAACTGCCCCGCATGTAAACGGCTGATCTCTTTGATAACTGCTGGCACAGTACCATGGTCCCCCCCTTCTTGTTCAATCTCAGGACCTCATCCGGAGCTGCAAGCTATAATAGCAATTTTTACATGGACCAATGTCGACTCACTGGAAAAATAGGCTGCGACTTGCCTCGGAATTGGAAGTATATAGTGGACCAATTACCCCTGTGGTGATGGCAATATACTAGTGTAGCTATAGGCTGGAGCTGCTGTGGGTGTAATTGATGTTGCTCGGTGGCTGCCAGAGCGGTTGGAGGCATGTAGACCACAGAGACATTTCCTCTAATAGGCCCTGCCAGGGGTCATGGCACAAGCTGCAGACCAAAGCACTTACAACCTCACCAGCTCTCCGGTGTCTCCTCCAATACACACTGTATCACACGTGTGCAGCAGGCTCCCTGTTGTCGGACCGTCAAACCCACCTCAACTCTCTTGACCCACCTTCTGTACGTGGAGCCAATTCACCCTTTCATGTGAATAAACTTTGTTTGAGCTCAGATTTAGTATCAGAGTTTGGGGGTCACCTGCCACAATAGCTTCTTTCGTCTGATGACTGAGAGGACCACTCGCTATTTATGAATTGTCTTTTATGCTTTTGGGTTGTAGAAAGTCATCTTTACAAATAGATGCTATTTTTAATTGGAAGGGAGAAAAGTAATGTTTTGTATATAGAGAACAAAACGATCTACAACAGTTCAACCAGACCGACAACTGAGAGGGCGGAAAGAGACAAAGATCGCTCTGAACAACTGTTGAATAAGAACAGAATAAATCATCAGTCATTGGTTAAAGAAACTGGAAGCTTAGCTCAAAATGTTTGTATATTTAAATAGGAACAAGGCCCTGTTTCAGTGTCAAGTGCACAATAATTTCTATATCAAGCTGGAACATTGTGGTTCAACAATGATGTAGGGTCACTTTTTTGGACTGGAAAACAAATTCAAAAACTGCTATTAAAACACTCAGTAATAGGTACCTGATATATGTTTAAATGTAGAATGGCAATATATGTGTAGTTTGCAGTCTTACTAATACTTACCAAATTCTTTGATTTTTCTGACCATACGAGGTAATTCGGAAAACGCTGCAATCACAACATTAAAAAGTAACCTCAGCAAATAGTTGCCTATTTTCTTAGTTTCTCACTACACAACAAATGCCAATCCCATATTCACTATTGTGTACACTCAGCTTTGGTCTCCACCATCTTCTGAGGGAATTGTCTGGCCCTCTATCTGCTAAATCCTCCACTTTCACTAGCTAGCTGCCAACTTGACAGTCTGTAAAGTGAGTTTTTACAGGTTTTTTTTGCAGCTGTCTCCTGTGCTACAGACGACAGTGGATCAAGTTAGTCAAATTGTTAGCTGCAAAACCAAAACAAGGAGCTGAAAGAGGTTAAAGTGCTACACTTGAGGAGAGGAAAACTGCTTGGGTTAGGTAATAAGTCCCTGTAGGTTCAACAATACTAGCGTCCCCTTCCACAATACACATTGTATCCATATATAATATAAAAATATTAGGGGTGTAACGGTACATGTATTTGTATTGAACCGTTTCGGTACGGGGTGCTCGGTTCAGAACGGAGGCGTACCGAACGAGTTTCCATACGGACATATTAAGTAGAGGACCGCATGTGTGGAGGATGCTGCAGCCGCACATGCAGCTACTTTATGCTAATCAGAGGCGCCGGGCTCGACTCGCTGCCTCGGGAACGCTCGCGAACGCTCGCAAAAATGTGTTGTTTGAAGGAGAGCGCCTGTCAATCATAATCTAGTGGCAGCCCACCAAGCGTGCAATACTGGGAAGCGGCGCGTCCACTCGCGTTTAAAATCGCCCCTGTGGACACGTACCTTAATGCCGCTAGCGTTGGCAACAAGCCAGAGTTGGAGGACCCTCCCGCGACATTAAGGTCTCCCGTTTGGGAACACTTCGGCTTCCCGGTGAGATACAAACAGGGACAAAGAGAGGTTGATAAAACCAAAGCGGTTTGCCGACATTGTTCATGTGAGGTCGGGTATGTTTCTGGCAACACGTCAAACCTGTTGACGCATTTGAAACGGCACCACCCCCACGTGAACATCGCTACAACGAGGAGAAAGACGAGCGTAACGTTAGTGCAAACATAGCTCCACACCACGTTTAAACCGCCTCTCCCTGCCCTGTTCAATTTTGCACCATCAGATGGAGAAAATATTTGTTTTTAAAGAAACAGTCTGTTATTTTTATTTATTTTTAGTCTGAGCCTTATTCATGTTATTTAATCTGAGCAACAACTTGAAACTGTTTAGTGTTGCAACTGTTCAATTTTGCACATCAGATGGAGAAAATATATTTTTTAAAGAAACTGTTATTTTTATTTATTTTAATTTTTTAAATAAATATTTTAAATACTTGTATTTATATTTTTGAGCAGCATTCTAGCTCCAGTGCATGTTCCTACTGTTAAAAGCATAAAAGTAATAAACAACTAGCACATTTATATTTTGCATTTTGTTTTCTGTACCGAAAATGAACCGAACCGTGACCTCAAAACCGAGGTACGTACGTACCGAACCGAGATTTTTGTGTACCGTTACACCCCTAGAAAATATGTATTAGAGCAGCTTTAAGAAAGAGACAGAATACTGTTTATCGGTACAACAGACTACCACAAACTCATAGTTGTCCTACAAAGGACAGAAAACTATTCTGCAAAGATAACAAAGCAGACCCCCTTTTTACGAGGACATGAATCACCTAAATGCAAGTCTATGATGGACTGTGTTTATGTGGAAGCTAATGAGCCACAGATGATAGATATCACATTCATTAAGAGCAAGCCCATTTGAATAACTCGTTTTTGGAAAATGATTGATTTCACTCAGGAAACTTGCACCTCAGGGTTTTACAATTAACATGCTATGTCTGCCGTACCTTGGAAAACATTTATAGTTAGTGGCTGAACATACAGCTGAAGTCTACATCCGAAACATTTCAAAATGAAATGCCCTAAATGTAAATGTATTATTGTACTGCTTCTTCAACAGGAAATAACTAGCGGATCACAATCCTACTACTTAAGATACTTTTCTCCACACCTAAACTTTACCACCGTGTGCTGTGTGTTGCATTTAGTTCATCAATTTTTTAGATGTAGTGTCCAGCTCCAGGTAACCAAGGCAACCACCTGTGAGTTAAGAACTGCATATGGAAGGCTTTTAGTTGGATTTGCAGCTGCCATATGCCAAATATGGTTACCTGGTGGAGAGAAAATCAGCCAGAAGCTTACAGCAAATATAGCTTAGTTTTTACGCCATCAGGGATAAGTATTTTTTTTCCCAGTAGATTCTGCTTTTGGCACGATTGTCAGACCATCCTGGACAAGTAACTTGTGTTGCAATTCCACGAGTTTGACTTTGTGAACTATGCACCACGCCTCAGGCAATCACGAGTCAGGTGAGTGTTCAACCTTCAAGGGTACGATTGCCTCATCGTTATTAGCATAATGCTGAAGGAGGAACAAGTCCTGATACAACCTGAGGAAAATATTTCAGGACATATGAAGACACGTTCAGTGGTAAGCAAAAAGTCTTGCGGATTAAAAAGGAAAAAAATACAGATCTTTATTTTATGACTGTATTTCTTCATTGTCCTGCAACACTAAAGGCACACTATTTCAGCAGTAAATCAGGACAGACTAATGAATGGATACCTATCAAGTAGTTTATGGAATATAAACAGTGAAAAAAACCTGCTCAAATTGGAGACGCTGGAACAAGAATTTGTTGATTTCCTTGAAAAATTACCTGATTGCTTAAATTATCAAGACAGTTACCAATTAATTTTCTGTTGCTCTGCTGGTTGCTTAATTGACAAATCATTTTAGCTCTACTTGTTAATGCGGCTACTTTTTCATTAGAAGTTACCGATTGAATCCTTTATTGCTTACA
Organism: Chelidonichthys spinosus; assembly: GCA_029853015.1. Classification (NCBI taxonomy): domain Eukaryota; kingdom Metazoa; phylum Chordata; class Actinopteri; order Perciformes; family Triglidae; genus Chelidonichthys; species Chelidonichthys spinosus. The sequence goes on along the minus strand of CM056827.1, from coordinate 18,038,934 downwards.
ACTCCGGATTGTGCTTCCTTTATTGTAAAGTGTCACTGTGATTTATTCTCCCACCCATGCCCACCTCTACGCTCTCATCTTGTGTTATAACCTCCGAACGACTGAAGGTATTCTTTATTATGGACCTTCTGTCACTGTCTACCCGCTGAATCATATTCTGTCTCATCCTCTCTAATACGAGGTGCTCTCAGACGTTCCCTTCATCCATCTCCTCGGCTCTTTCTTTTTCTAATTTGGCGGTTATTCCGCCGTCGTGCACGTACGACGTCCCCGTGACAGCTTAACTGAGGAAGCTGCAATCACACTGACTGTAGTCAGCTGCAACACCATGAGTTATCCTAATAAGAAACTAAAATTCAATACTCTCTGAGGTCACCCTGTTTCCACGTGTCTGTCAAGGGCTGATTAAACATCTTGCAATGACCCTTCCTTACCTACTGCATTGGTTATATGACATCACATATGACATGAACTTGTCCTTCAGGTTGGAGAAGTTTACGTCACGCAACGCAATTTCATAGAACCCCCCCAATGAAATCTGACTCTCGTTTCCCACTCTCCCTGGCTGTCGTTTTCATACATTTTCTGTTAGCATATAAATGTTCTGGGTACGTGAGAATACGATTCACATCTTCTTTTGGAGTGTTGTGGCTTTGACCTTTGCCCTCCTCTCTATTAAAAGCAGTGGCTTTACTGTTACAGCCTCCAGAAAGCTACTCCAGACGAGAAAGAAAGTTTAAATGCAAAAATATAAATGTTATTTTATTGACATATGAACCTTGCTTATGAAAGTGGGGCCTTTTAAAAACAAAACACACACACAACCATTCTGACTGTGACTACATCGCCTATGCTTTGATACCATTTGCCTTCAGCGGTTGTCGACAAAGCACGTATGACTCAATTATTTTTTGGTTTGTTGTATTCAAGCTTACTTCTTTCAAGCCCTGCCGCATTCTGAACCAGTGTACTGTTCCTCATTAACATTTACTGTGGTGGGTGACCCTGGCATTCATTTACAGACAACTGCTTCCTGATAATGTTTTTTTTTTCTTTTTTCCCTCCTCCTTCCTCTCAGCCCATTCTCTCCAGAATGCTAATGCCTTGTAAATCTAGCAGTGAGGCTGAGTTGAGAGGGAGCAAACTAAGTTCTCTTCTTTTGGTGAGCATTATTAAAAAATTCAATTAGGGTGCTGAACCGTAGACAGGGAAAGAAACACGGCCTTCAGTATTGGTGTGCTTTATTTATTTATTTTTTCTTCCTCGGCACACAAAGTCGTTTTCTCTCATCTGAAAAGGAGACATTTGCCAGGTTTGTACTTGGCAGAAGATCCAGGGCGACACAAAAAAGGGATCGATTCTCAGTCGTCTGCAGGCTGAATTTAGAATCAATGTCTGTTGTGGGGCAGCCGCAACAATCGGAAAAGGTGCAAGTATCAATGAGGATGCCTGCTTGTGAATTCCCGTGGAGTCATCATCAGATATTTTTCTTTTTGTTTTCTAAATGTGTGCAAAATGACTCGAAATCAATTACGGTGGTGACTGGGTAAACAGAAGAGTTTTTCAATGTCAAACAATCCTTGCAGGCAATGGTGGACTGTAATAAAAAGTACTATCACATCCCTGATGAAAACATGTACTTTATTTTCTCTGACGACTACAATTATTTATATGATTTTACATGAAAAAGCTACAGGCTGAACGAACCAACAGTATGGAAAGCAGCTAAAATTAGCTCCACTGGCCAGTGACAACAGGAGAAGATCTGCTCACACACTAATGCATCGGTAATAACAATCCAATAATATAATAATGATACAACACTGAGAGGAGATGTTCTGCTCCATAATGAGCACTTTCACTGTTCGAGCGGTCTAAATGTGAGCAGCAGCAGAAGGAAATGTCTGGTTTGCATTAGCAGTAATTTGATACGGTACAGTGTTAGGAAACTGAACAGTATACACGCTAATATCTGTGATCGAAAAACAGTCCGGATTATAAATATAATGATACATTTTATTTATAAGTGCCTTTCTTGGCACCCGAGGACATCGTACAATATATATGCATTATTTCCTATGAATCCCTTGTCCTATACATAGTTGATGTGAAGGCAACGTGGGAATGGCAGACGTTATCATAGCATTATAATTTAGCGTGCATCTCCAATATAAACGTCTCATTGTAAGGCAACAAATACACAAATTTTAGAGACTGAAAACATTTAAAAAATGTAAATTCTTCACACTGTTTCCTTAAGTCCATTTCTTTTACTTACTTAAGGAAACATGTAAATTTCCTTCCCATGTAATGTGACTTTTACATGTCGTGGACTAAATTTAAAGCGTGGTTTTCTCTGAAGTCACTGAAGCTTTGCTTTTCCACCATTGCATTGCAGGTTCCTCCTTGACTCCGTGTCAAGGACAACGCGATAAAAGACACACTCACCGAGCCGTCACACTTCGTGCTCCTACGTTCCGCTCGGACGCACTGGATGAACACGACAAGTTCAGCATGATCGATCAGACGGTGTACTATTACCATGCAACGGATCAATGCAGAGCAGCGGCACGTTGCTCACAGGCGTGCAAAGAGAAAAGATGCGCTCGTGCTGCATCACTTTGGGAGCAAATAAAGAAATTACATTTGCACTGCATGAAAAACTTTTTCATGTCAACGTGAAATTTGTACACAAAGAATACGGCACCAGGGAATGATTATGGCGCCACGGAAGGCCACGGACAGTCACTCACCAAGCTGCCTGTGCTATATTCTTTCCTCCTGTTAGGTACAATGTATTTTCTGAATAGCATCTCTTTCTTTTTTCTCATTCAGTATTCTGCCATGGGCCAGCCTCCTCCTGTTTCCTCTGCTTCCTAAACCAAATCTCCCTCCTGGGGGACGTCGTCAAGCAGCCTGTTGCTGGGTAACTAAAGAGGATTGTGGGTCAAAGATATTATCAGTTGAATACAAACGAGGCATGACGATATTCTGACCGAAATGATTGTGATTCACGATATCATCCTCAAACTATCATCATGGAATCACTTGACCATTCACCATGATCTACTTATTGTGAGTGTTTTTCATCCCCATCTGCAGTAGAATCGTCCCATCCCTAACACCAACATCGCCGTCTCAGCCCTCAGTGCAGGTAATGATATCAAAGCCAAATCCTGATCGAATAGGGTTTCACCTGACTGGCCGCAGCCAAACATGGTTATGTTTCTCTAATTCGCACTCTTTCACCTCATCAGTTTTCTTTCTACATGGGTTCACTTAATTTGAAGTCAAGCACACCTAAACAATTAACATCACACGATTGGTTTGATCTTGAAGCTGCTTATTTGCTTTAACCCAGCATTGTTTATAGCAGGGAGCCGGCATCCCTTCTGGTATGAAATGCCGTTTCTTAATGTTCTTGTTAGACAGTGTTAAAGTTAAGGTAAACATTGAGGAAAAAAGAAAAAGAAAAAAGCACAAAAGAGACACGGAGCTCAGACAGGAAATCCTACATTAACTAACTCAGTTGTAGATGTATCAGCAACCCAAGGCAGACGCCCTGGCATTGACACGGGGAAACAGACGGTCTTAATACATAAGAGGCTAATCAGCCAATGACACACGGGTATGGTAGAAAACGGGCAGGAAATCAGGAAGTTAGTCACCTGGAAAAAGACGAAAATCCAAGATCAAGACAGAAATCATTAAAACTTTACACCAACCGTCTTCATCAGCAATAAACATAATTAATTCTGCAAAGAAGGCAACGGATATTAGCCAATCAGAGGGGGGGATGTGAGTTGGGGGAAAAAAGTAGTTCCTTTCTGGTGGAGAAAAAGGCATGGCAGAGGGCTGAGGAGCCACCTCATGGGGTCAAACCATGTGCTGCCGTATCATGAAAGTAGTTGGGTTTAATTCATTTTGCCTTACATTAAGTTGTGGTTGGTGTCCATCACGATTACCTCTTTTTAAAAACTTCTCGTTTTCACAGTCCACAAATGTTTGTCTAATTTATTAGTGTTTTGAATATCGAGGAACATAAAATTGTACAAATATCACATCATCAGTTTATTTTATGTTTTAGATTTATAATAATGATTGGATTATCAACTAATACTGTGGGTACGTTCATCCCACTTAGAAAATAAAAACCTGGAATGATATTACATGCGTGAAATGCGTGTTCAGTTAACACCTAAATTGCTGTGATATTGAGTATTGTTAGATTGCATTGACCTTTTATAAACCGGGTTATCAAATTGTATGAAAAACCCAGGTTTCTTTAAACACTGCTGCTAGTGTCAGCAGAGATGTGTTAATTGCTCATTTTCACTCTTTTTGGTGACTTTTACTGTAACAGAAACATGATTTGTTTCCAAACTGCTGTTTAATGCTATTTGCTCATTGAAACACTGTTACTGTTTGGTGAACTCCAATCTATTACATAAAACTGGTGTTCAGAAACGATTTGATGAATCATAGATGAACATAAAACAAAACCTTATGAGATTACATCAGATAATTTCTAAGATTTAAATATTTCCAGAAATGATGTTGTTATTAGGTTTAGAAACAGCAGCAAAACCAGCAGTGAACCAGTTTCCAATCAGCTCTACCCATCTGAGGCATGAAGCAACTTTAGCAGTAATCCATCTCGAAGCTGTTTAACACAAGTCTGGCAATATCAGAATGTGAGATAAAAATGAATGGCTTTAAATAAATGTGGATAAAATATAATAATTAGCCAGTGAGTGTATTAATACCATGTCTGAAGGCATTAATTAGTGATGATGCATTGCTACTAGTCGGATCCAGCTGAATAATTCTGGCGTCCACAATGCACATCTGGAAATGAGTGACAAAACATGAGAGGATGCATTCTCTCCTTTTCCAAAATCACATTTCACAGTTCCAAGCTTCGACAGAATAGATTCTTGTAACTTCTCCCAGTTCATTGGACTATGTAATCGAGTTTAGGCGGTCTACCTTTATTCAAGTTTTTGGCATGAATAAATGCACATTTTACTTTTTTGTTTTACTGATTGATATGACACTGGTAATACTGTGATTCATTATGGTACATCCTGTAGGCTACAAGTGTAGATTGTGGGACTTAAACTGAACTTTTTACTTCGACTTGCAGCTACCACTCAAGGAGAATAGAGCTGGTCCACCTTAAACGTTATCCCAATTTAAGTGAGCCTTGGCCGGAGCAGTCGGAGTTATTGCTAGCTTCGGGGCTAACCCCTTACAATTTAATCAGCAGGTGGCTGGCAAGTAAGACAGACTGAAGTTGGTTTGGGACTGTCAACACGTTTGTGGATACTCTGACAGGAAATCTTACACCAGGCAGTCGCACAGCTGATAAGCTCGCAGCTAAACCTGCGTTAAATTAGATGGTGGAGAACAGTGGTGTCACAAGGCTGTTTTATTCGGGGCTAAAGCCCCGGATATTATTTAATTAGCCCCGAATATAATTGTTTTGTAAAAAAATGTTTTAAAAAATTCCTTGAACGCCCCACATTTACCGTACGACAACAGAGCAACAGGTGAGTCAGTACACTTCAGCAGTCGGAGTCAGTGTTTACAACAGGTTAGTAGTGAGCACAAGCTCTAGATTTCACTATGTCTTTATTATATGTCAGTAATTCAAATGCCTGTCAACGTTTTGAAAACCTTACTTATGGTAAATGTATATAATGTAAATATATATTATTTATTGTAAATATACATCATGAATTTTGTCTACCGTTAGAATGTTAGCTAGCTAGCTAGCTAATGTTAGTGACTGTTGTAACGTTATCAAAGGCATTAAGCCTGTTAATATAAGTATTATTTTCGTCTGTAGTCTATATGCATGCGCAATAGAGCATACAACAATGTTTTATCCTGATGTTTCAGAAACTGAGAATCGCCCCTGGTGGAATCACTGGGAGCATGGCTGCGGTCCAAAAGTCCGAAAATGACGTCAACAACCTAACGTCGACCATGATTAAAAACATTTTTGTAACTTGTTTGAAATAAATAAATACAAGTAAAGTCATTGTCCACTCATATTTATCAATACGAATTCCATTAGCATAAGTATCTGAAAACTATTTGTTATGCTGCAAGGAATTGTGGGGCAGCGTCATTACCTTTCCTTTGCAAAAGGATGGTTCAGTGCTTCCTATGCTGAAGGAGATAAGAAAGGAAGCATGGAGGCGCATTTCCTTCACATTTAGAGAACTGGAACAGCTCTTCAACCTGACATACTTCCAGGTCATTTCACTCACTTAGCAACCTTCTGAAGAAGAAAAAATACTTTTTGACTGGAGCCCAGGTGTTCACGTGTCAATGCACACAACACCGGGGATTTTAACTCTCCTGTACAAGTGAACTGCAGCTGGAGGGAAATGTTGGATTTAACCCGTTTGTGCATCGGGGTTATCATTGCAGCTGGTCGGCTTCTTCAACCTTCCAACACCACAGCATCCCTGCATGCAAGGCGCTAATCGTGACGGCTAATGGCTAATGATTGTTTAACGAGGGGTGGCTATCGGTCAGAAAAAAAAAACCTCTCGCACCCCTCAGATTGAAAGTCTGCCAGTAATCCCAGTTTATTATAGGGAGCAAAATTTGAGAAATACGGACCCTCTTAGCTACCCAACCCACACCACCACCCACAATGTGCTAAAACACCCCCGAAAATACCAAGGACATCACTAAATTGTCTTCAACGGTCACTCCAGCCCTGATTTGGAGGTGAAAGTGGGATCAGCACATCCCTAATTTACATAAGTATTGTTTGCCAAACTAGTTCTGCATTCTACAGTGAAGTAAATATGTCACTATAATAAAAAACAAACAAGTTCACCTTTAAACTGTACACAAGTATTCTCAAGACGACCCAAAGCCAGTGCATTGCCTTGCACGCCAGCGTTAGCCACCGTTGAGTAGCATGTGGACACAAACAGCTTGATGCCAGAGCCAAGGGAAGGTGAATCATCTGCTGATCCACTTCAGCATTCTAATCAGGGGCCTTAACTTGGTGATCCAATCCACGGAGCCGGGCTCAGCCAAGCGCAAGCGGCCTGAAACACGGGACCTCGGCCATTTGAATAGAGATTGCCCCGGCTCGGCAGCGTGCCACTGCACCCTACATCCGTGTATTAGAAGCGATTGTGCCATTTACCCCACGAGACCCAGTCTGCTTTCTTTCTATTCTAATGGTGCTTTAGTTGGGCACATTTGGGTCAACCGTTTAAGCGCTTTCACCTCGTTGAATGAGCGTGTTCACAAAGCGCCTCTGTTTCGTCCTGCACCCGAATCAGCAAAGAGGTGGATAAAAACCTCTTCCAATCAAGGCCGTTTTTATATCGGGACCTGCTGCTGCAGTCACACAATGACAATGTCAGTTGGCTGTGGAGGATATTTCACAATCTGTGCTTTGGCTGCTGTTTTGTACCATGTTGCTAGTTAGATTTTTTTTTTTTTTTTTTTTTTAAAGATGGTTTAATTCCCCTGTGCAGATAAGATTAATGAGGCTAACCGGAGTGTTTTTATTGTGACCACACCACAAACCACCAGGACTCTAAACTCCTACCCACTAATTACTTTGTCAGTGTGTGTGCACAAATGCATCCGTTTGAATGTGCATTCCTGAGCACGTCCGTGTGTGTGTGTGTGTGTGTGTGTGTGTGTGTGTGTGAGAGCAGGAGAAGGAGAGTGAGCAAGAAAGAGGCTATGATAATATTTGTCTGAGTCAATGAGTTACTCACCAGAGTTACTAAAAGCCTCCGAGCCAAAGCGTGGGAAGCTCCACTTGTGTGTGTTTGGTATGTACAGTATGTACAGATGGGGAGATATGGATGTGGTATGTGTGTTATGTGTGTGTGTTAGTATAGGGGAGGGGGTGGAGGAGGGGGGACTGCTCGGTGAAGCTGAAAGAGGAGAGATGACATGCTGTCAGTCTGAGTTGACGGTCACTGCTCAATGCTTTAGCGCCTCCTGACACTTTCTATTCAGACCAGGGAGACCGCAGAGCGCCTCCGGCATGCCGAGGGATGCCGCCTTTTAATTGAGTCTTTACCCAAGATTCATTTCACTCTGTACCTAGGGCCTCACTGGGAGCGGACAAAACCATGAGACTGACAAAACTGGGCCTCACATTGTTCGGGCTTAGAGGCTGAGGCAACCTAGACCTACATAAAAGTGTTAACCTTTGGAGATGTTATCCCAGTTTCACAGGCATTACAGCCTCACTAATCTGAACCTCGACCACATTAAAGTGGTTTTTGAATCAGAGGACCCTATTTTAAAGTAGTAAGACCTCCATTAACCAATATGGCTTTACGGTTTGACTTGGATCCATTGAAGCTGAAGATATTCTTGATAAAAGACAAATAAAAAGGATGAGATGACCTTGGGCAAGATACGTTAATGCTGTGATATGGATTCAAGATTTAAAATACAAAATGTGCTGAAACAGAAAATGAATCTAAAACTATTTTATCATTATTTTAGATTATTTGGCAACACTTTACAGGTCTTTAAATTTCTAGAAATCTACCATTGAGTTTCCTGGAGAAATAAAACAATTTATTGTCATTTGGAACAGATTATAGAGAAACAGACAGTGTTCAATTAGTAAACTTCCAATTAATTAATTGCAATTTATTACCAGTGTATCATACTGAGTCTCTTAGTCGGCACAGGATGTCAAATGAACAACAGGAAAACAGTTTCTCCATAATAAGCTCCAAATTACATCCATATTAACCTCCAAGGATGATATTATATAATATTATTATTATTATCAAGCAGAAACAAAACAGTGGCTCGATTAGGAGGATTTGTTTTTCTCTGCATTTTCTCTGTTTTTATATCACTGTAAATTGAATATATTTTGCTTTTGGAGAGTCTGACAAAACAAACAATTAAAGAAGATTATGACAATGAGCTCTCGGAAACTGATTGTCTGAGATACTGACATTTTTATTCTTTATGAAGAAGCATTCTCGTTGTAATTATTAACGTCATCATACTCTATACTAATTAACTTTCCATAAAGGCAACGCCACATTAAGCCAGGGTCCATTTCAGAAGAGCAATCACATAGAAACCCCCACGGACTCTCAGCAGGAGTGTGTTGATGCGGACGCTTTGCCCTTGTGTTCTTACGCAACTCTACTTCAAAAAGAGAACTGGATTTCTATGTGATTTAATCTCTAAAGCCCGTTGTGACAGTGGAGACGAGATCCTACAAAGCAGGCTTCCTTAGCACCAGCTGGAGAGGAAGGGCCTCACCTGCTGTGGCTGATCTTCTCAGACCTCTCAGAACAAAAAATGTGCTTCGTAATTCCACTTCCTGCTAGAAGAACGATCACGTACAAAGTTGAATGAACTATATTGGAGCAGAAATACTAAGCACTGGAAAAGCTCTGTGTCTTGTTTGACTGGCAGACCGAATTAAGAAAAGCTAAGTTCAAAGACTCCCCAGAAGGTAGAGTAAACTGAAAATTCTCATTTTGTAGATATTGTATTATACAGATAATCTCAGAATGAGTCAAAATCAAGTATGATGGATACCTGAAAAAAAAAAAAAAAAACGTATGCGACAGGATGAATTACAAGTCCCCCCTCCTGCTCTCTTCAGGTGGTCACACTTGTTGAGCAGGGATTTTAAGACTGGACGAAATAGATAAATCGCTTGTTGAGATGGGCGAGGTTTTTTTTGCAGTATATAGACAGGAGCAATTTCCCTGGTGACAGACAGCTCAATAGTGATCCCTGTCTCGGTGTCTCAGCGTGTGTTCTGACTCCCCGCCTGTTTATAAGCAAAGCTCCCCAAAGGCACAGCTGGCTTCTCGGTTCGCCTTGTTACCAAGGTCTGTCCTATCAATACTAAATTTAATGGAGCGGCCCGAATGCAAAAAGCACCGCACACCACAGGGCATGTTAATGTATGTACATGTACTATACAATAGCTTACCTGCAAGATATGAATATACATGCAACACTTCAATAGCAGTGTGAAGCCGTTGCGAGCTAAATGCTGTTGTCAGAATGCTAACATGTTCAGAGTGACGTTATAATGCAGTGTTCACCACATTCACTGTGTTAGTTAAGCATTTTGACCTAGCTGCAAATCCCATGACAACATTGAAGGTCGTTAGTTTCGCAGGTATGAAAGTATGGACAAACTGAAAAGGTGGCTAAAAAATACACCAGCTATTGTACTACAGGACGATTCTGTTACTGTGACAGAGATGTATTATGTGCATTACTTAATGATCCAGTGAAAATATTCTTATAATATGTCTTTCCAGCAATTACAACAGACCCAGTGTCCACCATCAGCACATTTCTATAGATAGCTCTGGTTAAGGAATGTTATAATCACTCATATACCATACTATGCACATGTGCTCAGACTATATTATTCAGGGGGCCCGACACTTTCTCTGTCCCACTCGACCCCTTTCTGGCCTCATGAATTAACACCCTTCATTTGATTTTTGCTTTTGTGTTTATTGCGTATACGATTTCTGACATACACATATTACACATGTCTTTCTTCAAAACAGGATAATAAAGATCTCTGCTATTCACCCTGGGTGCGGTTATGTTTTAAAATAAAATTATGGATACTGAAAAACAGATTGTCATTTAAAACACATTTCCTGCAGCACCTACACTTTTGGATGAAGCCAAAAAAAAGGGGCACCTGCACTTGTCTTGATCAGTTAGATTGAGGCTGTTATGGAAACCAAGTATGCATCCAGAATTATATATTACCAGAACATATCTGAGTGACACGGAGAATGCATGTAACCATAGTAACTCTGTCATTTCTAAATGCGTGCGGTAGTTAATCCTTCCATTCATAAATATGAGGGCCAAGCCATTTCCCTCTGTACAGTATTGGCCAAACACTTACGAGACCCTACGAGAGAGAGAATTCACCATAATAATGCTAATCATATAATGTAAACTACTATATGTTTACTGAAAGTTTTAGATAGGGCTGGGGGTGATATGGAGGACATTAAATATTTTTTTCCAAGATACCTTGGTGTCAATATATTGTAGGGTTGACAGTTATCACAAAATATTTAAACAGAGAGAATGAATCGCTAATGCTGATAGGTTGAGATTGCATTACTGTAATGTTTAAAACCAGGAAAAGACTAAACTACATATAAGATCTGGTCGCATATCACAATATCAATGTATTCAAATCATTCTTGACAGGCATCTCTGCATAGCTTTACTGCAGAGCTGGACCAGACATCATCTTTCCAATACTCAAGAGAAACAATGTCACAGCATGAGGACATTTAGAGGACGGCAAGCACAAAGCCATCGAAAAATGAGTCTGTAGTTGCAAAACTGAACAATAAGCTTGTTGTTCAGCTTAACAGACTGGAAATCACCAGACAGCTACAGTGCAATCTCCTTTAGGTGGTGGAATCGAGAGTCTGTCATATTTATTCGTACATTATAAGATGTGAAAACTGTGGTGCTTAAATATTGTGTCTTATATGGTTTTCTTGATCTACAATATTTATGTTTTAATGTGAAAATGCATTTAAAGTGTATATTCAAGTCTTACAATCTGGGTAGTTTTAGGTTGAGGATAATACAGTACTAAAAGTTTTCTGATTTGTTGTTCAGGTCAGTTTCTCACTGAATTTAGCTCTTTATTGAGAATAATGTACGTCTAGTATCATTAACAGTTATGGAATTCACCAGGAGGCACAAACTGCAGTAAAAATAATAGAATATGAAGGATTTAATTTGCGCATATTCATTTGAGTTTCCTGAAACCAATGATGACGGATGATCCCATTCTTTCAAATGTTATTTCCACACCAAAGGTTGTGAGACGGCTGATTACTTTATTAATGAGTAAGTTTTACTTTTACTCCAGTAGTCACTTTTTTGGAACAGTGTCAGTCTACCAAATGGTATTTCGCTCCGTAATGAAACTTCCCCTCTTTTTCAATACTACACACTTTTTTGGTGCTCAGATTTTTCATTATGATGAGTCATGAGGACGGGCTGTAAATGGTTGTTTCCGGCGGCCCGAGGTGCTGAGACAATTCATGGGGAAACTGTTCACAGAAACAGCGGGTGCAGCAAAATTCCCTTTTCCTTCAATTTAGCAGATTTTTACCACAAAAAAAACGTCCATCCTCTGCAGCCTCGTTTTTCTCTCACAAACACACACATAGGACACACAGGGACAAAGGTGGGAATGAACATTGAAATGCATATACAAATGCAGTACCTTGAATTAATATACTGTTTCAAGTACTCCTTGAACCACAGAACTCCACTTAATGCTATTAAACTTGAACCTACATCCTTCCCGTGAATGAATCCCTCAAACACTTTGCAAGTAGTAAAATAAAATCAACAATAAAGTTGTGTTTACAATGCAGCGTGGCGGCGAGGATGATCATTCCTGAGTGTCCCTGCCACTGCAGTGATCTAGTGTCCTCAGCTGACAGAGGTGTGGAGCTGCCAGGCTGCTCCGCTATCCTTGAGACGCTGCCCATCCTTGCGGACCTCATGCCAGTGGACATTAGTCTCGGCCCCATCCCCTGTTTGGGATTTATACCCATTAATAATTCATTCGGTGGGGCGGACTTACGAGGGGCCACTTTTTTCCTTAGTGCATTGCACCGGCCCATTTCCACGCTCCGAGATGACGCACAGTGCAGAGCCGCTTTAGTGGCCGTCGCATTTAAGCTGCAAGAGAGAAAGGGAAAAGAAAGAGAGGAGATAGAGAGCTCCCGCTTTCTGTCTCACACACATACACACACACACACCCATGGTTGCTAGGCTACACCACAACTAATCACCGGGAAAATTATCTTCATTCAAAACCATATCTCTCACTCGTATGAGGACATACAGTATTTACCCTGCAGTTAAGATTGAAGATATGAGAAAATAGAATTTGTAAAGCAAGCAGGAGGGTTGTGTTTATGAATATACTTGTGTCCAGTGGTTAAGGATGATTTAGTTGACAATATGCCCGAATAAATCACCAATTCAGTGCTTATCAGTGTTCTCAAATTGAAGTTTAATATCCTCTGCTCCCGGCAATTTCCTACATCTTTTCGAGCCCTGCGCGCTGCCAACCAGACACCCAGGACTCGCATGGAAATCTTTCCTATCACCGTTCACCACCTCTGAGGGAGAAGATTATGAAGATTAGATTTGCCTTAAATAGATTTTTTATGGCAGCCAGAAACAATGCTATCCTGGAGTCACTCTATATGCAATTCACTCCGCCGAACGGCTGACAAAAAGCACTCGCCTTTCATTGTGCGTGAAGCATGGCTTTGTGCGCTGGTGATTGAATCTCGCACGGGAAGTAATGGCAAATGTTATGACCACTGACGTAAGGGGAAGCAGACTAATACTGTTCCCCGCCTTTCCTCGGCAAACCACAAGTCTACGCAATCCGTCTGCAGGCGGTAAAAAATGCTATACCTGTAAGCTGCACGGCCGTACGTGTGCGTAAGTGAGTGTGTGCAGGGATGTGAACGTGATCGTGACATAAAGCGTCAACGTGAAAGCTGTTTGTGTGAATGCGTCGAGGCTTCAGTGCGGACTTTGAGTGCATAAACCTAAATTTGAATGTTGGTGATGCGGGTTCTAAAATTTAAACACATTTCTTGGAGTACAATTCAGATTTTTCTTTATATTTTGAAAAAAAAAACACGATTTCTCTGAAAGCCTCCACACATTTCAATCCTAAGAATGTGCACTTTTTAGATGCTGGTGCGGTTTACTCTTCAACACCAGTAACAACCCACTGCCTGCCCATGACATGCAGGCAACAGCACGACTCTGTTTACTTTGTCTCTAGTTTCCCACTGTGCAACGCTGGCACTCCGGCAGCCTGCCAGCTGTTGTCAATCAAACACAGACCCGCCTCCCCAGCCGGCTCGGAGGAACGGGAGCATTTCTGAAAAAATGTTCCAAAGACTTTTCCCCTTCCCTTTAATAAAACAAAACACAAAAAACTAAAATGTATCAACTTTATTTCTGACAACAACAAGGGATGAATCAATGTTATATGTTAAGAAACGTAGTTACAGCTACAATTCTTGAGGGAAATAAAGGCCTATTTAGCTGCTGAATGCACCACCATGTTCAACAGCTAGTCACTAACCGCCTCTTCTATTCAAATTAAACCCATCTCCATTTTTATTAGAATGAAAATCAAAATGAAAATACTCCTTTGTGCACCAACACAATAAATGTAGATAAGAATAGTGAACACACACACACACACACACACACACACTTGGCAGACTGTCCAGCTGACAGAAGACAGCGAGGCAGCGTTGGTTATTATAGCTCTTCTGTCATTAATATCAGGTGTTCTTTCTCAGCCATGCAGAAGTGCTGCTGCTGCTGGTGCTGCTGGGGTTTAGTCTCTGATGGTGGGAGTCATTACATCTCGCTGGCTCTCGTCTACCTGACTCTGCTACCGAGGGATACTAACAAACCACGCTGCCTCCAGTGAACCGTCCAGCACAGGAGCAACTGGATAGAAAATAGGTGTTGTGCCAGTCTCTGCTGTTACTGACACAGTTGGGTTCCAGGGGATAAAATAAAAACAGCTGCCCCCTCATCACTGTAACATATGAATAACCCTCATTAGACCCGCTTCCATCACGGGACTCCAACTTTTGGCGGTCGTAACTTCTGACGAGATGCCCATAAACAATGCACAATGTCACAGGGCTAATTAAGGCTAATAAATGTTTATGTGCAGTGACATCTGTATTAGTCTGTTGCATTTACACTGACGTATCGAAGCTCCAGCAACACTTAAGTGAAGCAACAAAATGCTGACAGGTTTGAGCCTGTTGCCGTCACTGGGCAACACTTAACAAAAAACATTTGAACAACTGTCTAAATGTCACATCATTACTATTATTATGATGTCAAGCTATTATTAAATCAGTTGTGCAAAACAAAGACTTTAGTAGCTTTTTACATTTTTGTAATAGTTGTGACCAATATATGTACTGGGGAGGAAAAACACAAATTTAATAATTGTTACACTATTTCTAATTTCCCTTAGACATATCTTTGGTATATGTTGTTTGTTTGTGATAAACTCATATCTATCGACTAATTTTTAAACGCAGGACATGGGAGACATGGTCAGATTCAGACAACACAAAAACTTGGGGGGTGTATATATATATTAGAGATAATTACCGATATTATCTGCCGATATTAGGCATTTTCCAAACTATCGGTTAATATCGGTATCGGCATTTATAATAGCCGATAAATTAAATGAATATTTTAAAAATAAAAAGAAAATTGACAAAACACCCTCATATAACTTAACAGAATTTGTCTCCAGTCTTTTTCAAAGTTATATTATTGAAGCTTACCAAGTCTTTTAATACTGGTAACTTTGTGTTTGGTTGTTGTTGTTATTGTGTTTTTGTTCAAAGGACTTTAAGTTTTATATCTTAAGTTTGTATTTTTATACATTTTATTTATCAGAACTTTAATATATATTGATGTCCCTCTGTTCCATAAAATAAACAAGTTTATTTTTAAACTGCATTATCATATTATTTTAGTGAAGACTCATAAATAACTTCAAATAACTTATGTTTGGGAAATCTGTTAATGTTTTGTTACACGTTTCTGAGATTAAAAAAAATCGGCCGATATATCGGAATACCGGATTTTTAAATCAACAAACATTTGTATCGGTATCGGCCTTCAAAATAATTTCATCAGTCGGGCTCTAATATATATAAATATATACACACACACACACACACACACACACAACACACACACACTTTTGGTTTGCTTTAATGTCTCAGAAAGTAGAAGACTGAAGTTGCCGTAAAAGTTTAAGATCAGAACAATACTATACGTCCCCATATAGCTCAGCCTAACCCTTCCAGATGAATTGAGCAAAGCCCAGAAGCCTATGATTATCCTAAACCCAGAGAGTTCATTACTTCAAAGTAGAACCTCATTAGTTTAGATTTGCCTTTCAAGTTCACTTTCTCTCAGGATCCTGACTTTAACCGTTAATTACTGTTCAATTAATTAAAGAACTGGTACCTTAGAGGCAGGTGCTGATACCACATAAAACTGATCAAGTTCAGCTTATTTCCACAATTTTGAGTAATATCACTACTGGGAATACAGAAGAAACATAATAGAGATGGTAGCCTATCGTCAAACTGATAGGGCACAGTGTGAGCAAATATTCCTACAGCATTGGCGCTGTTTGATGTAAATCTTGATTAAACATCACAGTTATTAATTTCAAGGCAGACCCTGAGTGGATAGTTAATTACACAAGCTCTGTTTCGACGAGACTTATGTTCTCACGCAATTAATCAAGACAGTCTTCAACCAGGACACAGGAATGCCGCCCCGCCCCGTTTCCACAAGAGCTGACCTGCTTCGAGCACTGGATTTTATTCTGAAGGGAGGCGAGTGTTGTGTGGGTCAAACCAAAGACGCGGGAGGGTGAAACAACAGTCTTCAGATAAAATGCTACATGTGTTGCTGAATTCAAATGAGTGCTCTCATGTCACTTTCTGTCTCCTCGGGTTGCAGCTTGCAGAAAGACCCTATTGGAGGGATGCACATGCTGGTTGGAGAGAAAGATGTGAGCCGTACTGTGAACAGGCGAACATACTGTAACAAGCGTGCATGCTTGCCCGGCTGTACATCGGCTCCGTGCACACAAGTGAGCTGCAAGCTGTCACGACGGTTTTACCTCCTCGTTTTTCACGTTACAGTACTGTTGAACGTGCTGTTGCTCGGCGGCGAGGAGCGATTACGTGCGAAGATTAGATAGAGGGAGAGGGAGATATAAACCTCAAGGAAAAAGCGCCCAAAATCTCTGCATCGTCAGGTGCATTATAAGCAGGGCTGTGGATCAAAAAAACCCTCCCAGGTGTGGAATTTCTCACTAAATCAGACTTGCTCTTCTTCATCCTGGTATTGTGACTTTATATCAAATCCACGGAGAGGAGCCCAAAAGGCCCACAGTTCCATGTATCTCCGCGGGGATGCCAAACGGCGTCCACTCCTCTGTTCATCAACCACAAGGGCCGCAGATTTTGAGTGATGGGCTCAGTTTATTTGATGGAAAAGGTTGCCTGGAGACTTTATACTTATTGCTATTTTCTGCTGTGCTGTATCGAGTTCTGCTACAGCAATTTCACTCCGGCGATAATCCCAGTGATATGTAAGACTTTGCGACTCCAGGTGAACTCACGCAGGTGCTTTTGGAGCTTTGAATGCTGGCATTTTGCACACACACACCCGGGCTGCTAAAGGGACAACTATGGAGCAGCGTAACACTCAATGCTGAAGTGCTATACTCACTCAGGCAGTAGGTTTTTAACTTCCATTATCAGGAGAACAATTGGCAATACATCTCGCAATAGAGTTTGGGGAAAATGATTCAGATCCTTTACAAGTAAACATTTTTTTTAAATAGGTAAAGTAACTGCAGCTGTCAAATAAATGAGTAAAATGTACAGCACCTCCTTCTGAAATGCAACGGACAAGAAAGTAACATGAAGTTGAAAGATGGTTATTTGGTTTGTGCTATTGTGTGCTTTTGGTGTTGTAAAGGGTTGGTTTTCAGATTCACGACAGTCACACAATAACACAAATAAAGTAGCCGATCCAGGCAGCTGTAGGGCAGCTTCTTCGAGGGTAAAAATGACAATGGAGACTGGTGGTTTTGGATACAAAAGCTTCAGCTTCTGGCCCGAAAGGACGGTCTGACTGCAGGGTAAGAGTATTCAAAATACACTAAAACTGATATACCTAATAAAAACCAAGTGACATTGTATCATGAGTTATAATTGAATACATTTAAAATACTATAAATAGAAATTAATTCAACTTTACTCAACTTAAACATAGTTATATTTAGGTCTCATCATCCTTAGTCGACTAAAATACGCTACAGTAACATATTGCAGGTCTTGATTTGGATCATTTGGATACCGTCAGAATCCAAATCAAAGGAGGAGACAAATCTATTTATTCCATCTTACTTTTATACTCTGCTATGGACCTTGTACTAGTGTCTTTGATAAATAAAGAATTGAATTGAACCAAGTGGTGTGTTGGTAGCTCGACTGTCTAAAGCTCAAACCCGAGACTTGCTCGAGTCAACTTTGAGACATTTTGTGATTATTCTTGTTTCTTGTCCAATAAAAGTAAAGACTTTTCACCGAACATAAATCGATGAGTAGGCTCTCTCCGTCAAAATGCTCTCTGTGAAAGCATCAAATGGCCTCTCTTGTTTAAGTGATTTGCCGTGCGACAGGCTGGAGTGTATTAATTTGATAGATTCTCAGAATGACTGCTTAAATCACATTTCTTGGAGTTGCCTTGAGGCAATTACAGGACAAAAATGCATGACAGAACCGTTCACAGAGTTGAAGATGAGGCACTATTTTCTAATTACCATCTATAGTGCTGCTGGTTTAATTATTATATTCTGATCAAATGCATTAGTCTGCCGGATAGGCAGAGTTTACAATGCATTCCTTTGGAGATAAATTGAGCCACAATTAACAATTAAATATTTAATTCTTTAATGCTACCTCATCAAGCTACAGCTTATCATGGTTCCCACGATGCAGTGTTCCTGAGCGTTCCCTGCACAGTCTAACTCCACATCTCCAACCACGTCTTCAGATTTTCTTCTAAAGCACAACATTACTTGGTTATGATTAGGCAGCAAACCTGCTTTGGTTTGGCATGAAATAAGTATTTTTGTTACATTATTTAAGTTCCAGATGTAAATTAAAATACACACACATCACTGCAGGATGTCTCCCACTCTAACCCCCTCC
Source organism: Chelidonichthys spinosus (assembly GCA_029853015.1). Lineage (NCBI taxonomy): Eukaryota > Metazoa > Chordata > Actinopteri > Perciformes > Triglidae > Chelidonichthys > Chelidonichthys spinosus. Next base: position 18,020,050 of record CM056827.1, on the reverse strand, counting down.
CACCTTTCTGCTTTTACAAAAATGTTCTGACTTTAACCTTGGCAGCTTCCACACACTTCATACATCAAAACATATATTTTTGTCTTATTTCAGGGAATTTCCCCATTCAAATTATACGTTTTACAGTTTTGGAATATGCTGCCTAAAAGCCTCCGTTATTTTACCTGTTAAAGTCTTGAACAAAAACACACTTTTAAAACGGTGACATCTCAGTATTTCTCAATAATTTCTCCATAGAAATGAAACGTCTATGTGTTCATCAGAGTCGTATGGGGCTTAAAGTGAAGACATTTCTGGAATACAACATACTGTTTTTACTTGTGCGTGTCTTTTTAAGGTAGTACCTTAAAAACTCTGCACTCTCATAGAGAAACACACAGAGGATTGGGAGTAATCAAACAGCTTCTGCCTGATTCTAATTAGTGCATCACTCTCAAGATATTTTTTGGGGACATCTCATTACTTTAAAATTGCAGACGGATCCCCACTTTGTTTCAGGTTTTGAACTACTTGCCCAAACACTGACACATGAGGATATTTATGCTTCCTACCTCCCGGATCTCCTTAAACCGGACAGGAACCCTGTATTCTGAGAGCCGAGAGTCCTGATTGTCCCCAGTGAGTGAAAAAGGAGTCAGCAGGCCAATTGCCGGCCTAATTCCAATGTCCACACTCACAGACTCAGACATGTTACTGCAAAGTCCTTAAGGGCTTACGGCTCACTGTCAAATCGTCAAGTGTTTGAGGGCTCTCTCACAGACATTTTGAGCCCTTAATGTGAACTTGCTTGCAGACTTACTTTTTTTTTTACATGATAAAAGATCTAAAAAGCTTTATAAAAACTCTCTCCAAACAGGAAGCTCAAGATGAAGCTTGTTTTCCACCCAAATACTAAATTCTGTCAAACAAATAATTACTTTTATTACAATATAAGCTTTACAGCAATACGTTTCAGCAATTAGAATCTTTATATAATGCAGTTCAGCTTTCACAACTTTCTTATTCCGTTTTCAGGAGTGTAGAGCGATGCATTTGCACTTTAAGACCTGTTCCTTGCAGTTAATTTCAGCTGTCAGAATGCACATGCATTTTCTGCATGAAATACTTCAACTTCAACTTCTTCAACTTCACTTTATTTATAGAGCACCTTTCATACATGAACATGTAACACAAAGTGCTTTACACATCAAAAAAGAAAAGAAAAAACAATTACAAATAAAGCCCCTCCCTCCCACCCTCCATACTACACACGCACACACACACAAACACACACACACCTACAAACTCTCACTACTGACAATAGGGAGACATGGCATGATACTGATGATTGAGGAAACGCTATCTTTGGGGCCATCCACACTGGGAGGAGTCGCAGGCTGTGCCACAGGGGGCACCAGTGCCCAGGCCCCCCGACACCGACAGACAACAGTCAGCCGAGCCGAAGGGACCCAGGGACAGCGCCCCCAGCAGTCCCAGTCACCAGTGTGGAAGGCCCCCCTGAGGAAACACTGGAGTTAAAGCTAAAAACTAAAACACATGAAAAAATAAGTGACCAGCTTAATAAAAGATAATAAAGATAATAACATAAAACAATACCAATGATAAGTAAAACAACTAAAATTATTTAAGATCAATATCATCTAAAAACAAGATAAAAGCAAAAATATAAAATAAGATAAAATCACATAAGAACGTTAAGAAGAATTTAAAATACTAGTTAAAAGCCTGATTAAAAAGGTGTGTCTTTAACCTTCCTTTAAAAATATCAACTGTCTCTGCGGTCCTGAGGCTCTCTGGCAGGCTGTTCCACAGGTGGGGGCCATAGTAGCTAAATGCCGCCTCACCATGGGTTTTAGTTCTGGGTTTTGGTATGGATAAAAGGCCAGTGCCGGAGGACCTCAGGGTCCGCGAGGGTTGATATGGTAAAAGCAGGTCAGCTAAATAAGAGGGCGCAAGGCCGTTAAGACATTTAAAAATGAGTAAAAGAACCTTAAACTCGATCCTGAAGTTCTGTAATAGTTGGAGATTTAAAATACTCTTTTTGGGAAGACCAGAGAGCAGGGCATTACAATAATCTAAACGACAGGAGATAAAAGCATGCATCAGCACCTCCGTACTGGCCTGAGAGAGAAACGGGCGGACTCTGGCTATGTTCTTAAGATGATAAAAACCTATTTTCGTCATATTTTTGATATGTGGAATAAAATTCAGCTCAGAGTCAAAAATCACGCCCAGATTTTTTACTGACTGTGCTGGTTTAAGATCTTGTAGTTTTGGTAAAAGTTTCTCTCTCTGGCCTTCAGGACCTATAACTAAAACCTCAGTCTTGTCCTGGTTGAGCTGTAGGAAATACATTTTGTAGTTGACAGTGCAGTCTGTTGCATGGGAGCTTATTTTCAAGGAGACCATGCCTCACTAATGACCATAGTAATCTTCTGTATTTGAGACGTGTAGATGCTATTATTCAAACTTGCAGGCAAAACACGAGTACTTTGAAACAGTGCAAAGATCAGGGCCAAGAATATTACGGTGACCGTAAAGCGGTTATTCCTCAATCCATTGCTTATTTAGAATTTACTGTATTTCTACTTTTGTCCAATGTTATGAATATAGATTGCCTATGTCCTCAACCCATTGACCGCTTTCTGTGCAGACCATGCAGTCCGTCGCTCTGGCCACCTTGAGCCAATGACCTCATCAGCGTACAACACAAAGAAACAGGAATGACAGGCTTTTCATTATTGCTCAGCCATTGTGCCGGAGGGGGAAATCAATTATAAAAACACGACTAACAGCAAAGATAACAGCAGTGTCCTCTATTGTGGTGGAACAAGCCAACTTTTTTTTTTCCTCAAGGGTCTCTTGACCAGTCCGGCATCACCTTGGTGCAATTTGCTCCCCATCTCAAATCCCATTGCCTTTTGGAATTGGATTTACCTGACTCATTCACACAGTGAATGGACTCTCCTTCCACTGAAAAAAAACCTAGAGATTCTGTGTGAAATTGCCTGAGGAGTCGGGAGGTTTTGGATTCGTCAGGTACCTCTCTCTTTCTCTCTCTCTGCATTTAACCTTCCAACAGGAAGAATGTCCTCATTATGAGGAAGGACTGGGGGCATCTGGGGGGGGACAAACCAGGAAGGAAGAGCTGTGCAAAAAAGCATGTTTATGCTAGAGAAAAGAGTTAATGGCACCACGAGGCGAGGAAAGAGGCTCATGATTCAGGTATCTTCTGGGAACTACAAATCAAACCAATCAAACTGTCACACCTTCATTGAATGTTTCTAGGTTTGTAGGTTTTAGAAAAGCCTGGGTAACAACACCACATTTCATGTTCATGAGGAAATATGGAATACACTTTTGCTAGGATGTAATATTCTACTTAAATATTAAGGCACAAATGCAACACAAGTGGATTTCCCGCAAGGGGTAAGTTTTAAAAAATTGCAGTTGTTCTTTGAATGAACAACATGAATGAAAAATAAAAATAAGTTCTGAAACTTTTGGCGAGCTCCGGGACTGTCATTCCCAAACGAATGGCTTCTAGATAAGACAATGAAATCCCCTCACAGCTGGAAATTAGGCTGAATCGACATGAAGCTAAATTTACACTGGTGCAAAATTCTCTAATAGTCACTTGCATAGTCACACGTCACTGCAAACCCCAAACTGAGAGAACAATAAAACTCATGTTTAAGTTCTTCTCAACATAACCCTCCCATATCTGGTTAAAACAATGTCTTTTTCCCTTTTGATGTAGAGCAATCACACCGGGTTTGCAGCATGAAGCTCAACACATTCCTGTATTACAGTCTAGTTCAATTTTCAGTGTTGTTGGAACCCTTCTATTGTGAAACCGGTATATTTTTATTGTACTCTATAAACAGTCAAGCTAATCATGGCAACAGCACTAGGCAATCAGCCAACCATGTTGGAACAAGCAGTACAAGCCATTATCACAAAATTCTGCCCATATCCACAAAGCCCACTGCCGGTTAGAGATTTAAAGTACCATGTTTCCCACAGAGAAGCATTATGGTTTAAAAAAACGGTCTATAAATGTTCAAACTCCTCAAGCTCCGAGTTCCTGTGTCCTGCATGCCACCAGCTGATCAAGGTGATGTGGGTTTGCCCTGAAGTTGGTCAGCTTTTGAATCGATTTTGTGTCAACCTCCTTTTGGGTTGCCCTGAGGTCCTTTTAGGATCCGGTCTCTGTTCTGGACAGTAACTCGGTTTTCCAGCGATCTCTATTGGAACTCGACCTGTGACGATCTCGGGATGGAATATCCGGCTCAATCCACCTACAGTGGAAGTCTAATTAAAACAGTCGATATTATGATCCTGTTTTATAACTATGCTACATATGATTACCATGCATTAGCTGGAGAGAGAGAGAGAGAGAGAGAGAGAAGGAGAGGGAGAGAGGGATATGGCTGAATGGCCACCCACACCACAAACCACTGGGAGAATATATGCAGACAAGCCTGGCATTATAATGCTCTGCAGAATTACTTCATGACTAATGTGCACTAGTGAGAGACAATGATCATTTCTACACTGAATGCATTTCATTTGATGACTGTTGTAATCCACTGCACTGGCTCTCTCTAACTACCCTGCACCTGCAACGCCACCACCTCCTCCGTCTTTCATCCCGACCAGTTTCAGCCCCCTGACTCATATTCTCGTCTACATGTTCTTGTCAGATTTGTTGTGGTTGCTCCCCTGAGGTCCGTTTGTTTGTTGCTTGCTCACACTAGCAGATTTCCAGCAACGTGCGCAACTTTGGTTTGATGATTTTCTGGCAGGCTCACTGCATTACGTCATCCACGGGGGGAAAGGTAATTGTTGGTTTAAATAGGTAAATCTGTAATCGTCTGAGAGGTTATCTCGCTTTTATCCCGCTGGGAAAGTCCTGTCAGATTAATGAAAATGTTACCCATCAGCAGTGACTGAATGAGAAGCAAGCAGCGCCCCAAAAAACAAATGCTGTTTACCATCGGAATTGGAGTCGGATCCGGATTGAATCCCATCATCAACTGTATAGCTAATTCAGGCTGACAGACTGTGACGAAGTAAACAAAGAGGTTTTACTGAGGGGAAACCCATCCAGAGTCATTTCTAGAAGCCTCAGTCATTGTAATCTTTAAAAAGAAAATCTAACACAACAGTAAGTAGGTTACGTTTCTTGCTAAATTTCATTTCACTGTCAAACAATTTAGCGCGGCAGAAGAAACCAATGTGATATCCAATGTATTCCATTATATTTTGGATACTAGGGGAGCGGATATGCTGTTTCTCTTATGGGTTTTCAGATAGATTGACACCGTTTCAAAATAATCTCTGGTGTAGAAAAGATGCTGTGTGTTTTGGAGTTGCCAGGTCACATTATTAGTTATTTCCACTTCAAAGTTTGTGTATATTTTATTGAGGAAACATCTCTGATTGAAAGATCAGAGAGGTGACATTTATGAAAGACTTACACCTTTGACAGTATTTATTGTGTACAGTTACCAATATCACTAGTTTTACAGGTAGAAATATCACAAAAAAGTTACAAATCATTCATTCTTCTTGGCTTCACCTTGATGAGAATGACAGGCAAATTCTTTTTATCGGCTATGTCCATACAGCGCTGATGATGTCAGTGTGATCCGATCAAACGCTCAGGCAAAACGCAGGCACAGGCAAACACAGGCACACAACCACAGCCCGGCAGAGAACAAAACAGATGCAGGACTAATGACCCACTCGCAGAGTAAATGACAGTTGAAATAGGTTTAGAGCAATCTGGAATCAGATAAATGGACCTAATCTCGTTCTGGTCGGGACCCTGGCCGGGAAATGGCTCCTGACACCTGAGACCCTGCAACACGTCAAGGCTCAATCGAGGCTGGCTGCACAAGCCCATACATCTCCATTTTAGATGACAAGACACAAATCTGAATTCTCAAGCAGATGAAAGCCTGGGAGGGTCAGTTGTGGTGTAGTGTGAAATCTTTAAGAGGAGAAGAAAAAGAGGAGGCGGCTGCGGTCGACACAGATGTAATGTGTGCGTTTTACTAGATAACGGTGACAAGAGAAATAGCTCTAGTTTAGGCCTCATTAAAGCTTAAAGGCCGACTAAACCAGTCGTATTTCTGAGAGTAGTGCTTATTTATATCTCCTGCCAGAGTCGGTCGGAGTCCTAACTTTCCAAACTTCAAACATCAAGGGACCAAACACAAAATTAATTTAGATCTGCGGGAAAAACTTCTTTTAACGACTTTAATTTAGAGATTTATTTTCTTTGAACATTCTTTTATGTTCTGAGATATAAACCAGAAACCACTGCGTATTATCCGCCCAGAAATATCATGTATGTATTGTTCTGTAATCGCATCAGTCTTGTCAAGTTGATGTCAAGATAATCAGTAATTAATCAAAAATCATCTTTTAGAAAATCCTCCCTGAGGGTCTGTGAAGAGTAATGGAGCGCTATGGAAGACAGGTCACCTGTGTCGGCAACACTGAAATGTGGCGCCTGTGATGTCAGATGACAGATAAATGTCAGTCTCTAATATTCACCCCATCACCTTCAATCACCGCCCCAGACACACCTCATAAGAAGAGAGTCAGATAGCAAAGATCAAAGTTGGGGAAATTGCTGGCAGCAGACACGCAGTTAAGGCAGGAAAAAAGGGAGCGCGGGTCCACGAGGACGGCGAGACGAGACGGCAAACTGTCGGTCGACACGGACGTTCGGGTCAGGTGTCGCAGACGGGCCGCATTTAATTGGAACGTTCACGGCTGACGCTTTTAATTCTCCAAAACAGTTTAAAAGTTCCAGGTGATACAGCTTTGGAGATGAGGTCACGTTAGGGTTGATGTTACTGATGGTAGAGAAATGAACTGGAGATCAGGTTTTACTGTTACCAGTACGATCGACTATATATTTAAATTTTCATCAGTATAAAACTCAAACTCAGTGATTACAGCAAAACATGTTTTAAAAGAGGATTTGTAGGTGGGGAGAGTGAAAACAACAGCTGAAGAAGCTCTCGACACCATGATGGCAATCAAGCGAACAGACGGTGAGTCGGAGAGCCGAAGACGGAGAAGTAGGAGGGGGCCCTAAAAGTGAGAAGCTTGAAATCAACACGGTAATTAACAGAGAGCCAACAAACTTGTTGAAGAGCAGCGGTGACGTGATCTAGAGTTCTGCTAATGAACAGGGCAGCTGGACCAGGACGTCTGAGAGGGAGACTAAAGAGGAGAGAATTGCTGTGAATGAGAGCGGTGGTGCGGTTAGGTCACCATGATCATCTTCCTCTGACTTCCTCTGATTATAATTTTGGAAAACTCGTCTGCTCTTCCTATACTTTGCTACGGTAACTGTAGTTAGAGAATTAGTCGACCACCTGTCAGTTTTAGGGCAGATTTTACTGAAGCTGTATGACAGACTCGTGGAGTAGGGCTGGGCGATATGGGAAAAAATCCGATACAATATTTTTTTTCATATCAGTCGATATCGATATATATCACGATATATAAATCAAATTACTATTACGTGTGCTGTGTGCGTCAACCTAACTTGACGTGGCTCTATTCCAGCATGATTGGTTCGGTGCAGCGCTACTTAATTATGATTGGCTATTCTTACGCTAGGTTCACACTGGACGCGGAAGCGCCGCGAATAGACGCGTAGCGGAGCCCGCTTCCATTCGGCGCCCCTGTTAAGCTATGGTGTCGTTCACACTGGACGCGGAGCGCCGCTAATACGCCCCCTCCCGCGCCGTGAATCGATCGTTCCGGCGTCTGCTCTATTTTTTGCGCATGCCGCGAGTGAACGCGTCAATTCTGGCAGGAAATCACACGGAGAAACACAAAACAATCCGGTCAATTTTCAAAATAAAAGCAATTTTCAAAATAAAATACCGCGATTGACAAACGCGATCATATTTGTGTATCTCAACTCGCACTGGGAAACAGGAAGAGACAATACATTTAATAAATGTGAAGAGTAGATAAACAAATATGTGTATTTCAACGGTATATCTGCACTACTACTGTCTTCTACCATACACACTCTCTGTCTGTGTGTGTGTCCCTCTCTCTCTCGCTCTCTTTCTCTCGTTCAGAGAGAGAGAACGGATAAATACAAGAAGTGTACAAACTTCTTGGTTACAGAAACATGGCGTATTAATTTTATGGGGTTTAATGGGAAAAAATAGCTTTGAATGAACAACAGCTGAGCAGCAGCGCTTGTCGACCGCCGCGGAGAAATACGCGTCTGGTCTGAACGGGGGTGCGCGTCCAGTGTGGACCAGGCGTTATGTCCGTCAAAACATGGACGAATGAATTCTGTCGAAATTGTATCGAGCGTGTCTCATATTTCTATCGAGGAAAAGTTATTTTGCGATATGTATCTTTATCGTTTTATCGCCCAGCCCTATCGTGGAGTTCCTCCCACACAGATCCTCAGATAGGACCCTTCTGATCCCTCCAACATCTAGGCTTGGAGAATAACAGGGACCTGCTTTTTCAACCGGAGCAGACTTTGGAGCGGCCGACCAGGCAGATGAGATGATGAAACAGTGAATCTTTCTTACACATTTTTGTAGACATTGGATTTTTCTTTTTATTTCATGATTTTTCTGTTGTCTCTTGTGAAATCATTCTCCTTTTGTTGTTGTGTTTTTAAAATCATTATGGCTGATTTACTGTGAGGCAGTTGGTAAATATTGTTTGAAAAGTTATTTTTAAATGAAGCTTATTATTGATGGGGGACTAGTGCACACAATCATCAAAGTACTGCAATCCTGCAGTTTTTCCAGTGTGAGAACCATCTACTAATCCGCTTATTATAAAGTCTTGGTATAGAGACAATAGCGCGTTTTTTTGTTCACGTCATATTACATTTTCACATCGAAGGGTATAACCAATTAAAGCACATATGATAAATATGCTATCCACCCACAATGCCAGTGTCAGTAAATATGTAGGTATTTACTAAATTAAAGTAGAGGGAAAACATCTCTCTGCGTTGCTGCTGGTCATGAAGCTGTATCGTTACATACCAGCTTCATTTGATCATTTGTCCTCAAACTTGAGCGATAATTGATCAAGAAACATTTAAACACACGTCTGTGCCAAGAAGATAACTCCGTTTGATCTAACAAGGTGGGAAAAAAATACACGGCTCGCAGATTAATACAGTCATAAATCGAGTGTAAGACCGCAGTTTCTTATCAGATACAGACACAGTGAAGTTCATTACTCTGGCGGAGCACTTCACCCATAATGCATCAGAGTTGACGACCTCTGAAACACTGTTCGTGATCAGGTAAAAAGCACTATTATCTGAGCAGATAAAATACGGATTTGAAGTATTTTCATCCCTTTTATGGCTTCATGTCATCGGCAATTTCCTTTAGGAGGCCTTGACACCTCCGAGATGTATTTATACAGCTCTAGTGTGCGTGCGTGTGTGTGTGTGTGTGTGTGTGTGTGTGTGTGTGTACAGAGATACGGATCAAACTTGTCTCATTCAACAAGGGGACGGATTTTGATCCACTTTCATTGTTGGCTTCGCGATTCGTTACACGGGAGGACTGACTTAAAGTGATAATAGAGAGTGTGACACATGAGGGTATTATGATTTATTCTTTTAATTAAGATGTTAAATGTGACAGATTAGTTGTGGCAATTTCATGCTGATTTGAACATATGTAAAGGCGGTAGATTGCTCCAGATGCATTGCTTCTGTATGCATGGCGTGTTGCATTATTAAGAGCTCCGAGCCACCTTATTTGAAAAGCAGACTTTTTCCCCCACTGTAAAAAAAAGAGAAAAAAAGCTGCAAACACGGAGCAGAGGTTGATGTTTGCTGGTCAACTCTCAGTGGCTCATTAGCTCAAGTTTGTGAAAAGTGGGAAATGCTATCCTTCCACCCTTTTTCTCCCCCTCTCTGCACAGTTTCTCTCCTAGAGTGGCTAATGTACAGCGAAGTATCACATTCCATGGCAAACAACCAGATATATTCCAGTTACTCATTAGAGCTAAACAATACCGGGACGATGACTCAAGACTAATATCACCCTGCCAGCTAATTGCAGTGGAACATTCGGCCGTCTGGAAGGAAGCGGACGACAGTCTGAACGACGTCTCAAACCTCCTCCTCCTCACAGAACCAGACATGACGATTATGAAACATTCTGAGCCAGTTCCTCCAATTTCACGGCAATGACTCTTGCACAAAGTTTAAGGTGACAAGTGTATACACACGCACCGACATCAATGTCATTTTCCCCCCCTACTTCATTATAATTAATCGCATATCTCCAGGGCACACACAGAGCGCAGGAGAAGCCAGTTGAAGGCAGGACGGCCGTAATCTGACATTGATGTACAGCAAAAAAAAAATGGAAGTCCTCGTTCACCTTCCCTTTGTTCCGGGAGAAAGGGAAGCGGTGTGTGAAAGGGTGTAATTAATGAACCTACAAATAGCTCCGGTTTCGTTTAATGACAATCTATGTGTTAAGAGGCAGTACCCTTTGTTACCGTGGGTGTGGGAGTGCTGGCAAACGCCAGCTCCCAGTAGAGTTCTGACAGGTAATTCTGCATATTTTTTTTTAAATGTTAATGAAGCAGAATGCATCACTGGAGTGCACCTAAGGCAGCGACATGTTGAGCGTCCTTCAGGGTGTAAAAATGTAACGCTCTTGATCATCAACGAGGCCACGGGCAACGGAGCATCAGCGGGTGAGAAGGTCGGAGAACCGCGTCTGTGTGACTTACCCCAGGGCCTCGCCAATGCAGCCAATTTCTAATTGCTGCTTTAAACGGGGCAAATGGAGCTGGCATGACGAATTGCGTCAAAACAAGTCTGTAGGCAGGGCGCTGAGTTAATTTGCGAGACACAGAGATGCATTCGGTGCCAGGAAGAGCTCACGCGTAATGAATATCATTTCCCAGGTAGCGACTTGCAGATGTTGTATTACTGCATGCTGGGCTCAGTGGCACCGCACGACAGGCAGGCTGCTCCTCGTTTCAACTGAACCTGGCCAATGCTACACTGCTAGCATGATGAGTGTTGCAAAAAAAAGAAGAAGGAATCATTATTGGCTTTTCCTTTCATTAAACATGCTGTGGTTTAATTTATGTATCAGACAGTTACTGTAAAATGAAATGTTTCCTCTTCAGATAGATTTCACGCATTCACCGTTTAATTAATTTTTCACATCAGACAAATTCTAAAACCATTTCTCAGCCGTCTATAGTCTCTTATCTATCAGTCCAAGAAGAAAATAAGACGTTTCTGGCACCATCGCTGGCCATCTATTTTTCACAATATGCTTATCTGAGTCCCTGAAAGATTCTCATTGTTCCTCCGCTAATCCACCAAATCTCCAGCATGACTCAGAAGTTAACCACACTCTCTTGTGCCAACACAATTCTGTTCTGCATTATCCTCCAACAGGAGCCACACGTCACTTTCCCCCTCGGAGACAATGCGCCCAGAATGACTCCTTGTCTGCCAAACAGATGATAAAGTGCCCAGCTGTGAGTCCTAATAATGCTGGCTGGCACACACTGAGTCAAAGGAGCGCCGAAAGATAGAACGACGCCTTTCTTATAATGAAGCTCATTGTCTTACGCCACGGCGGGTGACCTGATACAGAAAAGCTCTGCTTTTCTTGGATAACTTGCTGAAGTTCGCTGAGTTTTGTCTATAAGTCACATTAAATACATGTCACTGACAGCTTCAGTGCGTGACGTTCTTGATCCCTGACCAGACCTCGGCAATTCAAAACCTTCAGTTGCGTGCATGTATGCATTGGGAGGGGTTGGCTAGTGGGAGTTGCCTGTTCACCGTAGCAATCGCAGGAATTTTAGTCATTATGGTAAAGAACGCCGGCAGCCTTAATATAAAAATCATGCCAAGTTGTGACATTCCAGCACAAGTGGGGGTGCTTTTCAGCGTGGCCCCCTAATCTCCAAGGGGCTATTTTGGACATCACATTGGTCCCCAAGGCCCCCTTACACCATGTCTCTCCATCTCCATCTGACCAACTGCACACTGTCACATAATACACTGTCTGCCTTTAATTACTGTCTGGAAGTATCAAGGTTAAGGGTCACACATTCCATCAGGAGCCCCATGTGCGCGCGGGTGTGTGTGCCGCGAGTGTCTGGACTCAGATGTGCAGAATGTCTTTTGTATGACAGGCTGACGTATTGAGGGAAGTGCTGAATTCCACGGCACATTTTCCCCTTGCTCATCACGTATCGCACACCCTTGACCCGCGACTACATCAGCCGCTCTGACCCGTTTTAGGAGTGCAAATGGTTTGCAGGGAGCCAGCGAAGGAAGCACCCGAGAATGCATCGGTGGGGGTGGGGGTGTAACTGCAAGAGTCCAATTTAAGTATGAGACAAAATTCTGAAATTATATCGGGGCACAATTTAATCCGCTGTGATATGCAACCCAAAGCCAAAAAAAGGTTTGTTGTCCTTGAGGTTAAAGCTCTGCTATCCCCGGGGCTCAACTTCTACTTTCACCGATAAGCGACAAGATTAGCCAGCTGTACTAAAGACCAAAGCGCTCTTGGCAAAAACGGCTAATTTGAGCTCTTATCTAAGAGTGAAAAAGGTAAAATTATTTCCACATGGTGGTAAAGGCCTTTAGCTATTGACTTTAACAGGAAAACATCTCCGTAAGTGTGTCCTACACCCCTGCTATCGAGACTGTGAGGGCCAATGCTGTATGTGGGAATAAACAAAGGAGGCAGAGATATGAATAAACCCCCGACACCACACCCTTTGATTGCAAATACGATGGCATAAATCAGCTGATGGCCTTTCATGCTACCGCACTGTGTCCAGCAAACCATCATTTTTTCCCCGGCTATAAACTACAGCAAACAAACTGAGGTGTACAGCACCGGTAATTAGGTTTGTTGTCTGTTGTTAAATTTCCATATCTGGCGAGTTGTTAAATCATAAAAGGCAATGACTAAACATAATAAGTGTTTTTTTATCATGGCACGGAAGGCAAGCACAGGGGTGGGCTTGAATAGACTTTAGCTGAGATTTAGCAGCAATCGTTTCGGTCAAAATGGCAAAAATAACATATGTGTTGAAATGTTAATGCTCTCTGAACTACCAATCAGGACAGGAAAGGGTTGATTAGCATGGATGCGGTTGACTAACCTGTCTCAGACCATAAAGCTGATCCCTAAGATATTAATTACTGGGGAAAAAACTGACTGCAAGGTGCAGGACCACGATGCACATCCACTTAAAACAATGACGGAACAAAAAAACGGAACAAAACCAGACAATCTTCACGCTCACAGTGAGGAGTTAGACATTTTCATGACAAGAAGGTGCACAATAGGACATCAATCCCACTCACTGGTTATTCAATACAATATGCATATATACAGCTGCTGAATTATAAATGATGCACTTTAAGGGAAAGCATGAGGGCATCTATTGATTGGGCCTTTTACGTCTGTCATATGACCCATAGCTTATCACATGAGCTGCACGGATTGCCTTTCTCTCAGTGCTCCTCTGGCGACAAAGCGGAGCAAAGGAACCTGCCGTTGACCCACTGATGAGGTGATCCTTACTGTTTATCAAGCTCCCTTGACCTTGACATGTTCGGCACAACATGTGGCTGGTGAAGAAGCACAAGCTATCAGGAACAAAAATACATGGAATCGAAGGCCACGAGTAGGAAATTCTGTCTTTTTTCTGTGGGTTTTTTTTTTTTTTTTTTTTACACAGACTAAGCTTAAACATCATCCCATCACAATATCTACATGCAGAATAGGTGGTGACACTGTAGACGCTGTTCCCATACAGAGAAGGGTGGGATGATAACAAAAAAATATTTCCTGTTGAGTCCCATCTTGCAGATATAGTACAGTGTAAAGTCACACTTTTTTTTTATTATTATTTTTCTCCTTATCCAACCATGGCTTAGGTGCCTTCTCCCCGAATGTGTTGCCTTATCCTCCTCAAGCATCTGTTTTTGAAGCCGGGCAGCTTAAGCACAGATTAATGGAGAGTCCCGGAGTTCTCGTGGCTAGGACACAAAACAGAAGTCTTGGCTTAGAATTTGGGCATCAGCACCTGCAATCCAGGGAGTCACCATTATCAGTGACATATCTGTCGGGCTGCTGAGATGGCAAGTTTTCTAACATTGCCACCTTGACTTATCTCAGCGTTGTACTTTTCCGTTCTTCGGGGAGCAACACCTTGAATCTAGTAAACAATGGGCGCTGACTGTCCAGTAGCTCCACTTCCATTCGGGCCATTTGCTGCCTACTTTTGTTTTTATTGGCGTGTGATACATTGGTGTTAATGTAATGTAATGAGATCGTTGTCCTGCACTTTCATTGCCACTTTCATTGTCTTCAAGGAATGCTGAAACTGCTTCTGTGGTAGATGGTGCTGTAGCACAGGCCTACTGGCATTTATTACCCAATCAATACTCACCTTAATCTAATTTAGTGGGAAGTAGTGGACTCTTTCACTTTATCCCCTCCCCCCCCTTCTCATTGAGCCAGGCTCTGGTAAAAAAAAAAAAAAAAAAAAAAAGGCTTCATTCTCTCATTCTATTGCCAAGCTTTTCATCCTGCAGACAGATACAATGTTCCCGAAGCCCTGCAGTGACTGTTCTCACGCTTTCTCCTCTGCTGCTCTGAAAAAAGGGGGGGAAAAAGAGGGTCTTTTCCCAAGCCCTTTCTCTTTCTTTCCCCACAGGACAAGAGGGTTGGATGAGTTGTGATGGGGGGAGTGGCAGAGATCCAACCCCCACCCCGCCCTCATATGTAGCTGCGACCCCGCACGCCATGCTTGTGTCCCCCCCCCCCATCCACCCAATTGCAGCAAAAATCCGTGGAGAAACAGTTTTTTTTTTAAGCGAGCCAAAGTGAACAGAGTAAGAAACGGCAGTTCTGACACAGTGAACGTGCGTGGACTACCAGCCGTGATGTTTAAACAAAGAATAAATACACGCAGCATTACCTTCCCCAGCCGGGCACAATGACAGCTCCCTCATCATTCTCAGGATACAGACTGCAATGAAGCCCCCCCCCCCCCCCCCCCCCCCCCCGGAGGTCAGGTCTAACTATGTTTATATCTGTTGATTATCTGTTTTTTATCTCCCTGTTGCGCGTTGTTATTTATTTTTCTCCTTTTTTTGAAGAAAGAAAATGTAATTAGAAGTTTCCTTTCATTTGCAATTTCTCCTCTCTACAGTGCACCAGCTAGCGTGAGGCCATCACTGGACCACATGCTGTGCGACTACCGATTCAAACCATTAATTCCTATGCAAATCCTGTATTCCAAGTAAAGCCATCAGGCTTAATGCATTGGAAACATTCAAACATCAAACACTAATATCTCATCTCCTCTAATCTCATAGACTGGTTGACTTGTTGACAGTTGACTAGTAAAGAGGATCCGTGGTTATTAGCCTGTAACCTCGGATTAGTAATACCTTAAACTTCTAGGAATGGGTGGGCCGACCGCCACAAATCCATGTTTGCTGTGATATTGTATCTGTCAATTGGTGTGTATACAGCAGGGAGCCAAAAAGGGTAATAGAAATCCGCTTGAACACCACTCACACCACAATGCCTAATTTTGCTTTCAGCTCCCCCCCTCGTCTTCACATGTGGCCATTTGCATTCAGGACAGAAGCATGCGAAAGTCTGATTCGCGCTGATTTACACTGATTTTGTTCCAACCAAAGCACTCAGTGGATACTGATTGCAGTTCAGATAACCACTACAAGCTGTCATCGCAAACTAGTTACTGTTCAGAGTATTTATTTATTTTTTTTTAAATGCAATGCATTATATTAAAGCGCATATCCCATTTACGTTTTTCAAGCAATCAAGCCCAGTCTCTGGTCAGAGATTACCCTTGCGATTGGTGTTACCGTGAAGTGAGATTTATGGCCCAGTGAAGCTGCTGAATGAACAAAATCAATAGATTTGTGTCTGATATAGTGTGTTGCATTCAGAAACACCTCCACACACCATTGTTCCGCGTCCACCTCTAAGACAGACAATTCTTCATTGTCATCTTGTGAGACATGACATTCACAGCACACCTTCCCTTATAGACCCCTGTGTCTGCTGAAAACAATTTGAGGCAGCTGATTTTGACGTATAAACGGTCATTCTTTCACCTGCTTATGAAGTTATATGTTAACCAGCGCTAAGAGGAGCAGTCACATCCTTTACTTAAGCAAATGCATCGTTACAACAACAGAAAAACCCTCAATTGAAAGGTAAAAACCTTACATTGAAGTTTCAGTTTAGTATGAAAGTTTTTTTTTTTTTTTTTACTAAAGCAGGTAATGAAATGTTTGACAATTTTCTTATAAGTGCACCATGGACTGAAATTATAGAGAGAATGATTTATTTAATGAGGAGTGTGACAACATTTATTTTCCTCTCGTCAGCACAAAAAGGGGACAGCTAACTAAGCAAAAATAATAATAATAATAATAATTTAATTATAACACAGACATGTGCTAACTTTATAGAAATGTTTAAATTCTGAGCATAAATAACGTAGGTATATAGTTACGGATCCATCTGACACCATGCCTTGTGGATATTTGAACATGTCTTTACATCTGGCATGTAAAAAGGCATCCAGATCAAAATGCACCAGAGATGAAACGAGAGCACATCCATCTGTGGCGTATACTGTACACGGTAACAGAGCAGCTGTAACGCCTCCCCGTACCAGACACCCTGCATATCCCATCTCTATTAATATGCAAACATCTGCCTCCGCTCTTTACGAGGTGTGAATTTTAAGTTTCCTCAACAGCATCTGCAAGCCAACGGTGCTCACTTGGGGTTTGGCCCGCTAAACATTTAGCAGCTGTTGACCCTACGGATGATGGCTGCGTGGAAACAGAGCGCCATAAGAGAAGACAACAGTTACACACTGGTCCTCTGTGTCCACTTTCACAAGAGCTTCTTTATCCCTTTCTCCCTCTCAAGCAGATCAAACCAGGGGAGATTCTCTCCTCCACAGATGTTGTGTTAAGACACATTGAGGGACCTATTAAAAGCTTTGTTGCCAGACTCTCAACACTTTTTCTTTTTTTAAAAAGTTGTATTTAACTGATCCGTCTCTGGCTACTCGCTGAAATTGTTTCGTCAAGGTCACGTGTTGCTCCCCGACATAATTACGTCGTCCTCTTTTCTTTCCAAGTTGATGAATGATTGCGTTATCGACAAAAGGCGAGAGATTGAAGACGAAAAGAAGAAGAAAAAAAAGAAGCTTTGTGGTATCTTCATTGCGGGAGCAAGCATGTAGAAAGCCATACAAAAGAAGCTCTATTCATCGGCCACGGTGACAAGCTCCTGTTCTTTACAACCTCAAAGACCAAATCAATACCGCGTGAATGTAGCTCTGTGTCCCTCCCCAGCCTTCACCCACAAATTACACCCAACATTCAAGTGCAATCCCATGTACTTCATATTATGGGAGCACTTCAAGCCGTCCGCGTGCATCATCACGCTGTGATGAGCATGCTAAGCATATTAGAAGGCCTGTTAAGTGTCTGATTGGAGAGAAATGCTGCTATTCGTCGTAGATGTGCTTCCTGTTTGTTGTTCCTGCTGAATACACACCTGAATTCACGACTCTGCCGCTTCTTGATGCTGATGAACATGATGCACTACCAATTCAGGCTAGAGATCTGTATGCTAATTTTCAGAGAGAGAGAGATCAGCATTCCTAGTTAAGGTGTTGTAGTAAAAGGGAGTGACAAAAACAAATGTGTCATTCCAAATAACTTAGGCAGTGAAGTCAATAACATATATCCATAAAACAAATACTAGTCGAGTGTTAAGAAATACCTGGGGAGTGGTGCGTTCAAAGAAACAAAGGAAGGACTAGGCTAAAATCAAATTAACTCTGTTTTGTTGTTTTATAATGACTCGCATGGTATATTCTGCATCATTAACACTGTTGCTTATTAATTACATACAAGAATGAGAATTTCACAATCTAGGCATTGCATGAAGGGAAGCGATCATGAACCACTTAATGGCTTGTGTTGAATTAACATTAAATATACATATTAAAAACAGACACGCACATGAAGCCCCGGATGCTTTACTTCACAGCTGACGTTCCTATTGGAGAATTTCTACAGACAGAGGGGATCGCCTCCATCCCATCAAGTGAAACGTTTTACAGTTGGTCCTTTGAAATTTAATTAGTAAACGGCTCTGTGGGCTCCAGCTGTGAGCCAGAAATGTGCCCTTACAACAGTTAAATCACTTTGGTTGCAGTCGTCGTCCAAAGGAGTTGTTTCATAATACAAGAAATAATTTGTCCCGAGACTTTTAGAAAACTCATGTGAATTGTGTTCCGGTGAATTCCTTATTTGAACTCCAAAATTCCTGACTGAAGTATAAACATGCGTTTGAATGTCTGTCGCCAATTTTTGGTTTCTTTACAATGTGACTGCATCTGAATATTTGATAATTTGACAGAAGGAAATTTAAGAATATGGTGGCATATGACAGCTTTTAAATTATTATAAAAGTCTGAGACAAAAATATTCTGCCGTTTTATTAGGAATTACAGCGGGTAGACCTTTAAATTGATGGTAAACACCAAATTGCTCCTAAATGTGGGTTCAATGCAGAGGTCACATTGCATGTATGTAAAATAAAAAAATTATATATTTTAGGATGAAAGCTCAAAAGATAGCAATCTACTTTGAATAGAAATGACTACATTTAGATCTGCTCATTGCGGAGGATCTATAAGGCTTAGATGTAATTTCTGTGTTTATGAAAGTAGCTTTGAATTAATTTCCCTGTGTGTACTGAGGCGCTACCTTCTAGGAATTCAGGAATGTCATAAGAGAACCCTTTTTTGCACCATAGGGTGCTTCGGTTGAATGGCGTCGTATTCCTTGGTGGTTATATGACTGTGCAGAGTGATCATCACTTCTAATGTTTCCCATGGCTGCTTATATCACTGCAAATCTACCACCATGTTTAACAGCTGGTAATAGACTTTGTGAGCTGTTGGTATCCTCGGTGGGTGTTTTTTTTCTGTCCACATGTATGGAAAATGGTAAAAATGGACCTTAAGTGCATGTAATGCTTATATTCCACAGGGGTCCGTGTTTTCGGCTTCTTGGACAAGGTTGTGTATTTTTATGTGAAAAGTAAATAAAATGCGACTCTGCCAAATCTAGCAGGATTGTGAAGCATTAAAAAAGCAGTTTTAGATGAGATTTTCATTCAGGTCTTTGTTTATTTTTGAGGCTATATTATTGTTTAGGAACTGCTATGTTAAGTGACAACTAGTGACCAACGTTCCTCTTTGCCTGATGCATTTTGTCTTTGGTTTATGATTGGGAAGCCAGCGTTCCCTGTCACATTTCCTAACTAATGTTTCCGAACTAAAATTCAAGCATTATTTTGCCCCTTTGATGCTCTTTTTTCTTTGCCACTTATCTTTGAAAACATTGAAAAATTGAATATAAATTGGTGGTGTCAGACTTTTTAAAGCTGAAAGAGACAGCCTTATGGATGCAGCCCACTTTGTAATCGTGATTTATTTTACCCCGCACTTTCAGTGTCTGTGGCGATGAGAATTTGATTCATGTTTCGGAAATGACAGTCACTCCTGTCCTTTCTCTGACCTGCTGCATGTCTGCCTTGTAATTGTGGAGCAAGAATTTTTTTTTTTTTTTTAAAGAGCTTCATTCCAAGACTCGGAGGAAGCCAAGAACCACCGAGGGAGTTTCCTCCTCGGAACACCACTGATCAGAAACCACATCAGAACTCATTGGATTTCACTGAAACACAGTAAAAAAGAGGGCCTAGAATTAGCCTTTAAATGTTAACAATCTGGAGACTGAAATAGTAGTTCAGCAGTTCTTATTTTTGCCATGAGCTCCGGTTTCGATTGATAGTGGTGTTGGATCTCAACAGAAGAGCTGTGTTTAGTGCAAACATTTGTGCTCGTTTATTTGGCCACATGTTTTCTAGGAGCCTCACAAAATGTCCCTTTTCAGTTCCAGTAAACAGACTTAAACAGTAAATCCACCCATAAACACATTCACATGCATCATATTATTCCTCGTCCTGTTGATATGCAGTATGTTCCTCCAGCTTCTATTCATTAACATGCAAACCAGGTTTTTCTTTCTTGATGACTTTGACTATTCGTTGTTGTTGTTTTATTCTTTTATTTTAGAGAGATAAGGATTTGCATGTTCGCATTGAACAGCTTAACTTTGAAATCTCAAAGAGGGTAGTTTTTTCTGAAGAAAAGGATCAACGACGGTCAGCAGGAGTCAATTATGCAGAGTGAAAAGTTTGTCTGATAATCTGATGTGTGTGTGGTCTGAAAATTAAGCCTCTGCTGTGTTGACGGGTGAAAATGTTTTTCAAAATTGTGGCAACTTGGCTTTGATCTCACAGATTAATGAGCTGACCTAGCTACCTCAGTCAGTCTGCAGAGTGCGGCGTTGATGTACGGAAGCTACCTAAATTCAAAGATATTGAAGCTGGCCACTGATAATGATGATAATGTTCAGGGATGAAGACATGGACATGTTAAAATGTGTGTTCAAATAAAGGGGGTAGAAAAACAACAAGAGAAAGTGTCTTACAAAGACCAGAACAGCTTCAATGGCCCTTGGCCATGTCTCTGAACACTACTGGAGGTATCACACACCATTCTTCCAAAACCTATTCACGAATTCGGTGTTCCGATAATTGCGCGTTCGGGGACAGAACACCGGGAGAATCACAATTGTGACACTCTTTCACTCCGAATGCCTTTCCAGTGATTCTGCCCTCGAAGGCTGTGATTACAGCTAAGATATGTGACAATGTTTCTGCAGGTCTATGCAGGGAGGCTTGCTATATGGATTACAAAGGCTTCCAGGAGAACCACCGCATGGACCTGTGCTGTAAACAAGGTGTTTGGTTGATCCAACTCCAAATACTGTTTTGGCTCAATAACCTGTACACGTATGAAAAGAAACAGCCACGCAATTATGTCTGAATGATCCCTGTGCACGTTTGCCTGCATGCGCCGTAGAGAAGCAGGACGATTCCCCTGCATGACTGATGCTTCTCTCCAAATGTATTCAGGTTCTTCCTTAAATTTGTCTGTATGTTGTGAAAGCTAAAGTCCAAATAAGGCCCACTGACATTTTTGAAGTGAAAATCATGGGTTAAATTATTATATGGAGCAATGTTCCTTACAGGCTCTCTCTGCAGACCTGCCGAACTTGGCTCACTATAATTTAGTTACGACATATGGATCATCAATTTTGAATAATGATCCTGCTCAGTCTCGAAACAACAGCCTGGAGTTAAACATCGACGCCATCTAGTTCTCTGCTGATTGACAGCTTTCTCCTGCAAATAGCATAAGCATAACAATGTCACAGACTCATTTGAAAGACGTATAAGGCCCTGATAATGTTCCATTTTCCGGCAGCTCCAATGAGCATTTTCCTATTTCTGGCTTTGTGTTACTGTTTTTCTGATTTGAGTGGATATGTGAAGTGTTCCCTTGCAGAGTTGATGGGTTGTGTCAGCTCATTCTTTCTAGCCGGCTACTTATTACCCTCCACATACCTCAAACATCAATATCAAAGACGTCACCGGTGACAGAAATACAACAGCGGACTTTCTCGAATGTCCCTCAAACAGCTTCAATCAAAACTACTCAATATACATTCCGTCCTGCTCCCAGGGAAAAAATATTATGGCCTGCAATTTTACGGACAGATTAGGTGGGGGGGGGGGGGGGGGGTGCAAAGAGCACTCAGCCAGTCAGCACATGTAGGTGAGACATGGTGCGTGATGGAGATCTGTTGATTGCACAGTAGAAGAGGTTTGGGAGGGAACATGAGAAGTTTGTAAAGCAGGCGACTTCAATCTCAAATCATCAAATCTCTGTGGCAGAAACCATTTTGAAAATAGCTACAAAAAGGGACAAAGCTCATGTTAGGAAGAAAAAAATCACTGGGAAGAAAAGAAGAAAAGAATATTTAGCATTAAGGCGGGATTCCCTGGAGATTATTTTCCAGGACATTTTCAATGATGTTCTCGCTCATACGAAAGACAAGTAAGTGCCAAACACTAATGAAACCCTTTTTTCCTCATGAATTATATAAACCGCTGCTGCATGGAAATGAATGTAGTAGCCTACAGTTTTGCTGACGGACAAATCGAGACTTAAAATACCTAAATGTACAATTCAAAGTTAGAGACAAGTTGGCTATGATAATTATCCACCACTGACTCCTATAATTTTTCAGAGCATACTTTTGCCCCTTTACTAGTAATATTAAGTAGAGTCTTTAATGAGGCAGATCACACCCACTGTGAACTAACGCTACAAAAAAAATAAAGATTTCATGTCGTGCCATAGTCTGGATTACATTAATACAGCATTGCGGCAAAATTATTCAGCTCATTTTTATTCAACTCTCCCAACACACATTTGACTTGCTAGTCAGAGTTGAATCACAAACGTCAACTTTAGAAACGGACAAAAATTATCAATTTAACATTATTAAACCGCTTAAAAAGTTGAGAAGAAAGCAGCATCATGCAATGACATCCAACCTGCATATATGTGATGTGCCTTGGGGGGTCATATTCCCAAGAGCAGCCTATTGAAAATACTCTCATCCACCGACGTCCATTGGAATCTGATAGATGAACGATAGGAGGATGTTCCCTGTATCAGAACGACAGTAGTGATTCCCTTTGTTGCCCTATGATTGAGGTTGAGGGATATCTCATTAGGTCTTATTACATGTGTGAGCACACAGCGAATTGATTCATTGATGTGATGACCTGGAAGCTCACCAGTGACGTTTGGGTCACTTCTTCAACTGTGATTAATCAGCTTCTTCGCTTTGCTTGACAGACATCAGACAAACCGATATCCCCGAGACAAGGAAGAGAAATGGCTTTCAAGTACAACCTATCTTTTACAAGAATACCAGCATGTTACTGCAGGCGTGTGACAGCGCTCAAAACGCCCTCCTTTATTGGTTAAGTTTATAGCAAAGAGTGTCACAGGTAATTTGCAAGAAGTCATTAATTCTGCATAACCGCCTGCTTTGAGTTGTCTTGCTCTACTTTGAACATCTCTGATAAGACCATATGCCTGCTCAAATAATCCATGTCGAGCGGGAGGGGGAGGGAATGGCTTATTGCAAAGAGCCCATCATATCAGCAGAGATTCTGCCAGGATGAACGGCTCCGTCTCAATAAATTGTATTTTTGTGTCGGAGGAGCACGTGGGACCCTCGCCTAATGTAGCATAAAAGTCTCTTTTGTGGAGCCTCCAATTCATTGTATCAGCCTGTCAGAGCTAAACTAGGGAAATTGAAGCGAACAATAGAAACAGAATGGAAGGAGAGGTCAGGGCGTATAGCTTGTTCCAGGAAACAACATGTGCTCTCTCCAAAGGATGACAATAAGGGCTTGACTGAGGGATGTTTTTTCTCTCAAAATTATTCTTGAGAGATACGATCTGGAATGTATCCATCAGTGTCAATTTTTGGGAGTATCTGTATAGTATAGAGGCTCCAATTAATCTTTTATACATCAAAAAATATGAATCTGTAACACTCTCATAAGTTCCATGCTCCATGCAACAGCATCTTCAGAGTGATATTGTTTTTAAGGGGGGATCTTTTTCAGGAAATATGTTCCTAATAATGTCATCTTCTGACCCTCAGCGGAATACACTCTTCCTAATGGATTCCAGACGCATGCTGAGATGAATGCCAGCAACAAACAAACGATTGATCTTTCTGAAATATGATTAAAGAACTTTAATCCAGGATTCTGATTCTTGTCTTATACTAGAATTCAATCGGTGGCGCGACCACATTAGCTTGTCGACAGTGATAAGCACCGGAACAAACCGAATCTTGTCCAACACGACCTCCATTACAGTTCCAATTTATTTTGCCACCCACCGTCTGAATCAAAGTGAACCTTTTTGCCCAAGCGGATAAAAAAGGACTTGTTAATGAAACAAGATGTTGCCCACTTCCCCCTCATTAAATAACGGGAGTCCATTGAAAATCAACAGCTTATTGACGGGAACGTTCTACATGTATGTATGTTGTATGTATGTCTACATGTTCTAATGCCAAACATTAAAGGAATCCAACTTGAATTGCTTGCAATTGTTGAATGCATCTTTAAGTCGGCGGCTTTATTGAAACTGCCTTCCTTTTCACTTAGGATCATGGAGAAATGACGAATCCTGCAGCCTAGAATATCACTATAAGCAAGTACATGGTAGCTCCGGATCCCATGCTGCTGGTATTCCTTCCTGTCCTTATTATTTGAATATAAAACCCATCAGCTTAGCTCGGCGTGCAAGACAGCGTTCTTTGTTGTGGGTGATTGCCGCCATGCTTGGGACTGATACGGTTGTAGGCTTTTATTTTACCCGGCACTCCAGTGGGTCCGTTGTGATTCAACAGTCATTATCAATGCTCAACACATGTCGGCCTGCCTCTAACTCTCTAGTAGCACACTGACCACAACAGGGAACCAAACACACTAATCCATTGTGGTCTCAAAATGGATCCCGAACAATTGCTTGGCATTTGCTGCCTCACATGAGGTTGCTAAGACTACGTCTTATTCCACGCTAGGAATGAACAGTGAGGACAATTATTTATCCCATTCTGAATGTGGGCCGGATCAATTTGATGATCCTCTACGACAATTCAGCAGGAACCACACACTTCAGTGCACAGGAAAATTAAACACAAATGTAGTATTAATCAGGACACGCACACACGAGTGTCAAACCATTCCATATAAATTACAGAAGGGGCTTCCATTCTATGGATGCATCTGGCGCTACAGACGATGGATAGAGCTGCCCTTCACAATCCATTTGCCCCTCTCTTCCCATTTACACATTACGGAAGGTGTCTAAACTGAGCCGATTATTACACAAGGAAATCAAGCCATCTGACGCGGCGATCAATGGCCGCCTTGACTGATGGATCTCCTATCTAGATGAACGGCCCCCTAGAGGGACGCTCACACTGCCTCGCCACTGTTACACAGACTGGAATAGATGCAGCGGCGCTGAATGTCAAGGTCACCTCGCAGCCGCAGCGACATGAGACCAAGCCGGAGGAGATCATACAGCAAGATCTGACCAGGGATTGAAGGATGTAGAACATAAGAAAGACACTCCTTCCCTTTTACAAATGTTGATATTTCATGTGTGGAACCATGCGAGGCTACACTGTAACACACGATGACTGTGGTTCATTAAAAAAAAAAGACCCATGAGAAATCAGAAATGCCCTTGCGGTTTTCTTGAAGACCCACTGGAAACCTTCAGGGACAGTCGGCTCATTGTGATCCCCTCCAGCAGCAGCAGCAGCAGCAGCAGCCAGCTGTCCCTCATTCTGGGGACGGAGTAGATATGTGGAGATTCTGACATTGAATACAGCCTGAAGATGTTAGGATGGCACATTGATGATGCTGGTCATCTGAGAGGTCAACATGAAACTACTCACGGCGAAATGAAGTTAGCACACATGGTATATAACACGTACGCACACAGCGCATGCAAGATGAAAAAAAAAGCAGAACATTTTTATAGTAGTGCCAGGATGAGGTTGATATTTTCCATTTTTTTTGTAGTATTAGTATCATTATTTGTGTTGTGTAACTTAATATGCTTTTCATCCATCACCACTAATCCATTAATCATGTGAAATATTTTAACATAGAATATGGACGGGCATGCAACTTGGTATGGACATTCGCCATTCCAAGGCCGTGACTCCCAAATACTATGGTGATTCTATGATTTGATCTCTAGCGCCACCACAAGGTTGACATTTGTAGTTTTGGTTTAAACAACAATGGAATGGGTTGCCATAAAATTTGACAGTCAAGTTACTCTCAGGATGAATTGGAATCAGAATGTGTATTGTGTTTTTATTTTTTTTTTCTGTGCTTCAATATTATTTTGCTTCCTCAAAATCTTCATTTCTATATCATGTTGTGCAAATAATTTGTTAAATAGCAATCAGGAAGCCTTGTACTATTTACATATTCGGAATAAATAATAATAAAATAAAAATAAAATGGATATAACAGCCTACATTTAAACAGCGATGATCTGATTCCCAGAATGGTCAACAGAATGAACGCTTACATAAACCCTGGTTCCAGTCCGTGTTGTCAGGACATTCCCAATGCTAATGCTAATAACTAAGATCCCATAACTTTTCAATAAGTGTCACCAACAAGTCAAAATACTTGGTATTAAGACCAAATACTTGAAACAAGAATGACACTTTGTTTATTTGTTAAACTAACTTCAAGATCAAGTTGAACAATATAACTGCAAAACAATAGCGATGTTAGCATCATCCTTGTGAGCATGTCAGCATGCTGACGTCAGCATTTAGCCCCTCAGAGCCCAAAGAGTGTGGCTCTAAAAACACAAGCAGTAAAAAAAAAAAAAAAAAAAAAAGTGTACATCTGTTATGAGGTTTGTAGTCACCAACCCCTCTCGAGAAAATCCACAAACAAATCTCCCAAACCAGGACAGAAACCTTCAAAAATCCTGAGTGTCTTGCCTTGATCTAACCGCATGACTGACAAGAGGAGTGTTAACAGGGTGGAGAAGCAAGCGTTCACTGTTTGAAGAGTGATGGTTCGGGACTCCCTCCGTTCAGCTCGGTACACCGGCTGCTTAGTAATTGACAGGACATGAATTATACCTTATAGGATTCCTACAAGTTCAAAGCAGCCATCTTGGTACAAAAACAGGCCCCGTTACAAATGCATGCTGACACTACAAACACCGCTGCTCTTCTTCTTCGTAGCATTTAAAGGGATAGTTTGAGCTTTTGAAGTGGGGTTGTGTGAGGGTACATATCCATTGTCACTGTACAGTGAAGTTACTAAAGCAACTAACAGAAAGGCTTACCAAAATAATCAATATCCCTATAGCTTTATCGTGAATATTTCACAGTCAAGACAGCTGTTTCAGGGAAATTAACTGAAAGTTAACCTATTCTCTCTCCAAAGCCTCAAGACTCCCTTGCCAAAACTGTACAGATAAGTTCCTCTTTTCGGTTCAGTTCCCTATTGGAGAACATTCTAAATATAGTTTACCCTTAAACTGATGTTGTCGTTTTTTAGCTGGGCCTAAAATACGTTCCCTTCCCTTCCACAGAACTACATTACTTTGCTCCCACATCAGTACTCCGACCGTCTACTGTAAGTAATAGACTGATGATGGATAATACAACCCCACTTCAACTCATCTCAACTATCCCTTTAATGTGAGCGGCTCTTTGCTCTCTTACAGGTGCCAAGTCCTGGTCTACAATGCTGCAGACCATGTTTTTTGTTTCTCTTTTCCCATTCATTCTCCTTCGAGAATAAATACAATTATCTTATAATGGGATCCCCTTTGATAAAGAGCAGCCTTCTGTCATTTTGTTGGAGGTGCCAGAGTGTTGGATGGTGAGAAACTCCAGGTTAAGTACTTTCTTTTTATCACTGCTCCTTTTTATATGCAAATCCTCCTGC
The DNA here is from genome assembly GCA_029853015.1 of Chelidonichthys spinosus. Taxonomy (NCBI): domain Eukaryota; kingdom Metazoa; phylum Chordata; class Actinopteri; order Perciformes; family Triglidae; genus Chelidonichthys; species Chelidonichthys spinosus. Next base: position 17,992,427 of record CM056827.1, on the reverse strand, counting down.
CCGCCCATCTATTTACTGTTGCAGGTATTCAGACAGGTCCTCAAACCGTGCCAGCCGCAGACCGCAGCCTGCCATCCGGAGCCAGCATGGGACTTGAAATAGATTTGATTAGGATTCAGAAAATACGCCTTTGATCTCACGTTTGTTAGGCAAATGCGGCCACATGACAATATGCTTGGGAGGATGGAATGATTCTGCTGGCGTTTACAAAATAATGGACAATCTAATTGTACTGTAATGCAGGGTGTGCACAGTTATTAATTTGCGAGGTGCAGTGAGCCAGAAAAACTGGGGTTCATTTGCATCCTGGTTCTGACAGGCTGAGAGAGAGGCGCCGGTTCGGCTTCAAACAAATACACCGTTCCCTATAGATAATCAGCACTCTGTTGCTCTGTGGCACAAACTCACTACCTGCTGTCAGGATGAATAGACTGTCATTGTGTCAATAAATATGAAATGCAGGGCAGAGGTTTTCAATAATTAGATTTACCATTACATAGTAGGATGCTCATTGCTGACAATACTTCTGTAAATCCACGGTACCGGTCTGTGTGACCAGAGAGGGAGAGAGAGGGAGAGAGAGAGAGAGAGAGGGACGGGGGGGAGAAAAGGCTTTCAGCTGCAGTCATCTAAATTGAGGCGCGGATGCTGTCAAGACTGAACATAGAAAGACCAATATACATAACTGTAGTCATTCCAGCAATCTCACTGCCTTCCTGACACCATCTGACTGTATAATTTGACATTTCTGCGGTTCTCCAGTCAGTTTTGAATGTGCGCACCAGACATACCAGATATGAGCCGTTGTCATACACCCGAAAGACCTCAATGACCCAGATTAAGATCAAGCTCAATATGCATTATTTAAAAAATGTGGAATGCGTGTAATTGGAGAGTCATTCAACAACGGGCTTTAGTGTTGCATAGCTACAGATTTTGAATTCCATGACGATTGTATGTTTGCAGCACATACAGCTCTTTACATTTACATTAAACTGAGGCCAGCCATGGTGATTGCACCATTTAACCCACTCCACATGTATTATTACCTCCATTACATGCTATCCACTGATGAGGTGTAATTCTACTTGCATGGACACAGCTAGAGGGCCTGCACAAAAGGTTTTTTTACCCAGTTAACTTCATCCTAGCTTGAATTTGCAGTGCCAGTCTATTAAAGGAAGTCTTCGACCTAGGTAAACACTGTGAGATGAGTAGCAGCTGGCCATCTCACGTAATTAAATTGTTGTCATAGCACAATGACAGTCAATGTTCTTATTCCATTGTCAGCCATGGCTATACAAGAGCCTATTTTCGCTCCTTTGGGCATGGGTTCAGCCCCCCACCCCCCACACCACCACACACACACACACACAGCCACTTTAAGCTTTTTCAGGCTGCAATTGACAACACTTGATGCTCAGGCTTTGGAAAAGACTGTGGATTTCCCTGGATTAAGGTTGTGAGGGCCAGGACTATTCCATCCTCTGGAACTGGATTAAATCACTTGATTGGTGAAGAAGCTAAGAAGACGGCTGTGGCAGTTTGCCAAGATATAAGGTGCTTGCTCTGCATTCAAGGTGAGAGGTTAACGTCCTGTCCAAAAGCGCTTCCAAACCATTCACATCCCATTTTCACTGACAGGTGAACAAGCATCTTCTACCTATATCCTCCAAAAGCTAATATTTCTACCCCAGAAAAGAAATGGGGCCTATTAGAACCCATACAAACATTTATACGACACACACACAACCACACAAGATATGCTCCAATACACCCAAGCCTTTCATTTCTTAACTGTTCTCACTCAGCAGTCACACAACCCTGACTTGTTTCTTCCGCATCGGTTCATGGTGTCATATGCCCCCTCTCGCTCTCCCTCTGGATCATCCTCTGCACCATAGCCTCCTTACTGCTCGAGGCTTTGAAAAGCTTGGGTGCAAAAGTAGAGTCTGCTTCAAATCTCATTTCATGATATATAATGCAGTTGTCCTTTAAAGTTCTAATCCATGATGGGATTGCGGCAGCATTTCCATCCGATATACAATTTCTGGCTCATGCACACAGTGGGCCTCATTTATCAATCTTGCGTGAAAACGGGCGCAGATCTGAGCGCAGATTTGGTCTTACGACAGGACACACGTGCGATTTATGAAACGTTCGTATCTGACCAATCTCAGCGTACGAATGAGCGGGCCTTGATAAATGTGGCGGCTGAATTCGATCGTCATTAACATGTTACGCCCATAAATATTCCTGTTTCGGAGGCCTCGCCCACTGAGGTCAAACATGGAGAGACGAAACATGGGTAAGAAAAGAAGCTTTTCTGACACGGATATCGGCATCCTGACATCGGAGGTGGAACACAACAAGACAGTGCTTTTTGGCAGACTGAAGGGTGGCATAAAAGGGGCTCACAAAAACGCTGTCTGGAAAAAGATAACGGAGGCAGTCAACAGCGTTGCCGTAGAGGAACGGACTCCAGCTGAGGTTTGAATATAATTCTCAATAACTTAACCCATGCCTAACGACTTAAATGAATCTTTTCATCCGCTGATCTTGACGGGGACGGAGGAAAAAATTGCCTCCTTAATTGGGTCGGAGTCGATCTGTGGCATAAGTGGTGGAGGTGACACAGAGATCCCTGCGGTCCCTGAAAACGCGCTCACGTCTGACACGCGCGTATTGTTCCTCCAAAATAAGCAAGTCTGCCATCATCAAGACTTGATAACTGTCAAAGCATCTGTTTAAATAGGGGAATGAATAAACATCTGACCAACCACAGTGGAACGATGATTATCTCAACAGGTGCTTTCATTTTTGTTCCAGTTCTGTCACACCCATCGGACAAAAACAAAAACAATTACACATTTTTGCCTTTAGTTAATTTGCAAACACACATTTCTGCTTGTATTTATGATTCTTTCACATTTTAATGTGTAATAATTAGTTGTCATCTTAGGCTATTTATCCCATTGTTTAAATTTTTGAAAGAGGTATCAGTAAAAACATGGGCTTTAAAAGAAATGTTTTCGTTTTAATAATCCGTTTTGATCTGTTCTAAATATGTGACTGCTTATGCTTAATGACAGCTGAGGTTTGTTCATTATTTTACGCCAGATTTTGCTGTGCTGCACCGCAAATCCACAGACTCGAATTTGCGTACACGAGCTCAGACCTGACGTGAGATCTGATCGCAGCTTCCGCTTACGTCCAAATTGATAAATGCCGAAGTTTGCGTGGAAATGGTCGTACGCACGGTTTTCGGTCGTACGTTCGTTTGATAAATGAGGCCCAGTGTGTACACAGTGTACTCTACAGTCTGCAATTAAAATGTTGACCATGTGGATTCAGCACTGGAAACTTAGGGGCTTTAAAGAACCTTGACCTTGAGGTTATGTTGTTAGTTTGCATGATATCTGAAAAACTTGCCAACCAACACTAATCAGGTCGCAGGTCAAGGTCCAATACACATCACACATCACAATAGTTTGTGGTGCAGATCCAGGCAGTGGTCGCACCAGAGATTTTCTTTTGCTGGTCCAACTTTTCCGTGAGGGTGATGTGAAAATGAGGGTTTCTCATTAATATGCCAGCAAATAAAAGTAGAGAGCAGAGAAACGGATACTGACACACACTTCTAGTGGGTCATAAGTGATGACTAGGAAAGATTATTATAGGTTTTCTTTATATTTATTATATAATATCAGTCTATGCATTGATTTCGAGCAAAATGCTAGATTGGATACCTTTAAACGGATAAAAAAAAACAAATTAAACACATGTATCACTTAATTACATACAGTGTAATGTGGATTTCGATCCAGATCTGGAGCTGCAATTTCAAGATCCAGATTTTCTATGAATATAAACAAATATAGCAGATTTTTGTCAGCTTTGAGCTGTGAGCTGAGTGTTTTTTGTTGAGGTGAATTGTTTGAAATGTTATCATTAGGCTTTAAAAAAATAATTATGAAACCATCAAGATTTGCTGTTAAAGATTTCCAGTCAAGCAGCTGTCTGGCCCATTCACACACTACATGAATTACCCTTTTCTGGAGCAAATGAAGCAAATGCTACAACAACCCTCTGTCTTTGCTATAATACTGTACATCTGTCATGAGATAAGGAGACACACAGAAGCGGAAACGCCAATGAAATCCTGACAGCAAAGTCCCACGACACCTCTGAGAGCCATTTCAACGTCCAAAGCTACAGCAAAGGAAGTAATCACACGGCCTCTTTTTGGCAGTTCTTATGCAGTCATTGTCTCAGGGGTGATGAACGGCCTCCATCACAGCCACAGCCAACCACAGCCCAAACTAATTACCGTACTGGCAGGTCCTGTATTCATCGTGGGGCCGTGCAACTGCACATGCCCAGTTTTCTATCTGCTCCTCATTCATGCAAAGGCCATTACCACAAAGCCCTCAGTCGGGTGAAAGAGGAATGATGTAGTATGATGTTTTCTCTGTAACAATGGAAACATGCAACATATCCCTGCTATGTTGAATGTGTGGACTGTTTTTGTTCCTTCTTTTCCCCCCCAATGTTGTCATCACCTGAGGGAGAGTTAGATATCACAACCTGCAAGCCATCAGTGCCTGTTTACGCCTCACTGAAGTAACGTTAACTGAAAATCTTCAAAGGGATTCACTATAAACTTAGACTGATAATGTGTTCCACTATAAAAAGGGTCTTTCATGAGATTTAAATGCAATTCCATCCCCACCATTCTGCACATTATGCAGAATAAAATCTCCTAATATCTTTCTCTTACTTTCCAATTGTATACTCATACTATAAACCGCATACTCGTTGAGTACGAGTGCTGCTCTTTTTCCTCCGTGTTTCTTGTCGAGTCAGAGGAAGAAAAGTCACATTTTACTTAATCGTCCGTGGTCAACCTATTTAACACTGAAAGCAGGCTGAAACGGTTGGAGTGAAAGTGTCATATCAGGGACTGGGAAGGCGTCCAATGATGCTGGAATTTATGATTTCATTAATGCATCTACTAAAGATCTGTGTGTGAATCTCTGCTGTGAACATCTCTGTGCATCATACCGCTGATTAAGATCACTTACACTGGTGGTCCGGAGAGGAATAAAGAACAGCTACTTTATCTTGATCAAAAACTGATGCAAAGATGATATTAGAATAGCAAACAATGTTTATTTGCTTGCCATGTTTCCACTTTATTATAGAGTAGCTCAGGGTTGGAGGAGAGCAAGAGGAAATTGCTAACTACACTATAGAAAGTCATATCTGACAGATTGCATTTTCGACCCATAAAACATTTATGCAATGAATCACTAAAGATGTGAAATACAGGAGAGCGGGCCGGGTGCAAAGAATATACTTCTATTGCATTCCTATGAGAATACAATGCCACATAACTTATTTCCCGGAATCTAAGGAGTGAAGAAGAATGCATAATGCATCTGATTTGTGGCGAACAAAAGCGATGCATATAACAGGTGCTGGCGCAGAGCTATTAGTTTCTTATTAAACTATGTATCACGACGCTTCCTTCAAAAGGCCAACAGATAGTGCTATCACTCCAATATACTGACCTATAATGTGGACATCTTGTCTAGACTGTGTGCTGGAGAAACCAAACGTTTCCAAATGCCGGGGAAAATAATTCACTTGGAAATGTATTTGTCATCTCCGCCTCTTTGGTTCCTGTGTTGTGTTTTGGTTAAACATCCTGCAATGTAATTGTTTTGGTTCTGTTTAAGCTAAGTCTCTCATCAACTCAATTTCCAGCTACAACAGGCTCTTTTGCAGAAAAAAAAGCTCTGATGAACCCGCCGCACAGAATTTGCCCTGCATCAAACAGCAGACGAAGTTAACAACTAGCTGGGGAACAGAGCCAGATATTTGCCTCCTAAAACACAGATAAAAGGAGAATATTAAATATTCTGCTGCCTGACTAACATTCTGTCAGGTGTCCATAACTCCAAATTAGGATGAGGGGATAAGGTATTAAATATGTAAATATGGCAGCTGAAAACTTACCTATATGGCCAAAGAAATCAAATAATGCAGGTTTAACAAGCAGGTTTAACCAACATGCTTCTACTAATCCCATTAATTCACCCCTATATGCACTAATATAATTAAGATAATAGCCATTTCGACGTATTGTTACTGCTGTTATGAGGGATTATGCATCACAGCTTTATATGAAGCTTTACGAGGTATTATGAACATAATGGTGCTATCCGTGACATCAAAGGACAGTCTGGTTATGGTTTGCTCATTGTCAGCTTCAGGTAAAGTAATGGTGTATTGATATCCAGCGGATATTCTCTTGAAGCTCCTACAGAGGCAGGATATGAACATCACACTGTCACCGCAGGCACTTTGTTGATCCTGACAAAAGGAGTCCAGGTTCAAACCCCGGAGAGATCATGACAGACATTCAAAGTGGGAATGTAGCCGCACGGAGGAAAAACAGAATCGCAGTCTTGTTTGAAGACCATCTCTGAATTAAATCGAGTAGAAATACATCGCTGGCTTTGCAGGACAAAAAGACAGCACGTCCTTACAGCGAGCATCAGAGAATCGCACCCCTCATTATACCTGCCATTGTGTACTATTTGTCTGATTACACACTGCATACACATGATGATATTGTATGAGTTACGCTGCACTAGTCACTCTGTTAAGGAGCTCGGGTCACCTGGTAGCGCTCAGAGCCCAACACGCTGCAGTAATGTGTGTAAAAACATAGGAAATGTAAACAATCTGCTTTGGGTGGCACATATGTGCATATAGTCACCTGTTATGCAGCTTGTGCAGACAGCTGTATTAATTAAAGTGTCAACGGTGCATCTGCTCTGTCGGATGCAGGCAGGACGGACGACTGAAACGCTCCCGTGTAGTCAAGCCTCTAACCATTAGGCCCCTCATGCGCCCACAGTACTGTACTAGTGGTACAATTCCATTATCAAACGATTTTCGATGCATCACGATGCATTTCTATTTTGGATTTAAATATAAGTTTTCCTTTAAATATTTCAAACCAATTCCTACTTGTATGATACAGTTGATGTGCTGCATTACTTATATAAAATGTGCTAAAAAATAATAATCAATTATAGACTTTACTGCATCAACGCAGATTTGCATCATAGAATCAAATATTTCTCCCACCTCTATACTGTACCACAGATGACTCATCAAAAGAAACAAAGAAACAAGTTTGAGCTTCTCAATAGTGACACTTTGCTGCTTTTCTCACTTACATAATCAGAAATGGATGGAAAAACAATATTATATGAATATAACGTATGATTAACAAGACCTTTATAATAATTTCAGTAGACAAGAAGCTATTACGTCAGGCTGTGTCCACCTCTATTATAGGTGAAGAAACTTATAATAATGTTCATAACAGGACTGGCCATGATTTCGATATCGTCATTTGTCGCCCCTCCGTGGAAATGTCTCGTGGTAATATGATCATACCGTATCGTATTGTGTGGCCTTGAACATCAGCTTGCCTCACACAATAGTTCTTAACACCATAAAGCATTTCATACAAAGATGACAGAGCTGCAGCATGAGCAACCTGAATCATGATGTATTATGTGCTATTACGCATGTTTTGCGCAGGTTAATCGATTACAGACATGATCTTAGAACGATGTGACGCAGCAGTTGCTTGTTTGACTGCAGCTAAGGTGCCCTGAGACACCGTCTGAGACATCGTCTCAGCTCGTCTGGCTTGGGAAGCTATCTCACTGTGCAGCCAGTTTGAACTCACAGCTACAGAGAGGCACTCCACTGTACGCATATCACTAGCGGCGCCAGGATTTTGATTGTGGGTGGGCCACAAGAAAAGTGGATGGGCCAATTAAAATAAGCCAAAAAAAAAAAAAAAAAAAAGCGGGGTCTGTTCTGTCTGAAGGTGCGTGTCCACAGGGGCGATTTTAAACGCGTGTGGACGCACCGCTTCCCAGTATTGCAAGCTTGGTGGGCTGCCACTAGAGGATGATTGACAGGCGTTCTCCTTCAAACAACAGATTTTTGCGAGCGTTCGCGAGCGTTCCCGAGGCGGCGAGTCGAGCCCGGCGCCTCTGATTAGCATAAAGTAGAGTCATCTTCAACTTTAGGCAAATGACGAGCGGCCAACTCGCGCGCCGTCTCTCGACGTTCGCCGCGACGCTACCAGAATGCATTGCACGGCTTTTCACATAGACAATGAATGGGACGCGGGGAAACACCGCTGCCTGTGGACACGCACCTTGATTTCTCATCTCAAAGCTTGCGCGCCAAAGTCATTCATTTTATTGGATCACTTGCTGGTGACGATGCAGCCTGTGGGCGGGCTTAGTAGTCCACACGGGGTAGAAGCCGCTGATTGGCTGAGAAGCTTTCACTCAAAGCTTTCCTCAGGCTGCTTATTGGATGAACAGCTAGAAAGAAAATCACTCACTAAAGGTGCGTCCCTGTGGACACGTACCTTAATCAGTAGGCATGAGTCAAAATGGGCGGGCCCAGGCCTAAAATGGGTGGGCCCAGGCCTAAAATGGGTGGGCCCAGGCCTAAAATGGGCGGGCCCAGGCCTAAAATGGGTGGGCCCAGGCCCACCAGGCCCAATAGTAGCGCCGCGCCTGACGCATATTTCTACATTTGTCTTAGAATCCTCACAGGCACCGTTTCTTGCAATAAGTCATCATTCTTTCAATACGAGCAAATCCTTTGACACAAGGTTATGTTGACCCCCCTCCATTTAGCCAAGAGCAATGGATCCCACAGTCAGACACTGAAGACGTGTGCAGGCATGCTTCACTGTGACAGCTCCATCTGGACTCACCACACGGACCTTCTAATGATCACAGAGCAGGATTCCCTCTCAAGGTCTCACTCCTCCTTTATTGAACACTGACCAGTGTCTACTTTGCTATGCCTTTAATCGTGATATTTTTCTCTTTTTTATGATCTGTCACTTTATCATCCTCCCCCGCGAGGGATGTTAAACGTATATATCTCGGAGAGTTTAAGCGTTTCATCATAATCACTGTGAAAAGTACACGACAGGACCCCCCCCCAGTCTGTCCGTCCACGTGCATGTGTGTGTGGATGGTGGTTGTGCGGTTTGATTGAGACATGCCACAGTCGCAGCGGCTATGGTGGACCATTAGATGAGTGTCCTTGGGCTCCTCTCATCACTCACATCACATTGTGTGACTGTCAGTGGCTGGCTGTCCCTGGGTGGTGTGAGTGGTGCAGGTCCCTGCTTGGTGCCATTACTTATGGCTCTGTCAGTCTGACATCAGGATACCCACCTGTGCTATTAAGCCCACTACACAGAGCATCAGCAGAATGTGCCGCAAAAAGATAACAACAGAAAATCGCCCCGTTGCCTCACGTCCATCCGACGTCTAGGAGCCGAGAGACCGACCAATGCAAAATCTTTTCTGTCAAATCAAATGTAGAAGCTATATTTGAGTATTTTTCCTCACATGTTAGGATGTTCTAACAATACGTTCGTTTGGCTTTGACTCGACTGCGAGGAGCCTTGTGTGGGCTTAAAACGCTGACAGCCAAGCGGGCTAGGAACCAGGGGGATGATGTGACTAATGGATAGTGATCTGGTAGGTCTGAGACCTTTGACAGGCGCAGGACTCAGTTTGAGCGATTGTTCTGACCTGCCCATCCATCAATCAGACCCACAGCCCTGACCTGGAAGGATGGAGCTACTGTATCCCTATAGCCTCATAAGGCAGCCGCGTCTCCATACCGCTGGGGAGAGGAAGTCCTGCCGGGCTGAGAGAATAGGTGTCCCAGCTGGATTGTAATTTGAGATTTTTTGTCGAGTGGCTCCGGATGAAGGATTCCCCACAACTGGGTGCACATCGTGGATAAAGAATGTCACAGACGGGCAATTTGACAAGCCCAGTGCAAACAAAAGTGACACTGTAAGTTCACTTGATGTATTCGTGTTATAAATGTCTTCTCTGAAAACGGCTTTGTAATGTTGATGCATTTGTTTGCGTGATGAATCGCGCCACCATCGGCTCAGAGTGTTGAGGAAAATTACATCTGCACAAGTCGAGACACGGTAGTCTGCATGCAAATGAAGGAAGGGGTATTAATCAATACTGTATTTCCCCCCACTAAGTGAAGCGTTAACTATTGCGCTATTTCAGGAACAAGGCATTTGAATAAATATTTGATTAAGCTTGAACAGAAAACATGCATGTTTGACAAGAAAAATCCATCACCATTTTTGGTTGATGCAAATGGGATTTACTCCGCTATTAATGAAGGAGATTTTTCTGTATACGCCAACAGGGAAGCTTTCAACCGAGACTCACATTAACACGTTGTTTTGACGTCTCCATGACACGCTTGTTGACATGAAAAGGTGATTAGAAGAACAACGGAAGAGTGTGGGATAAAAGAGAACACAAAAAAAAAAACAACAACTTGAAAAATCAAATATTTTTCACCTGCCATGTTGCTATGGTGACCTTAACATGTTGAGTATCCTCGGTGTCAATATGCTGTGAATTACCGTGGTCATTTGTTGAGTGATATAAGGAGAATAATGGAATATTGAAGTTACCAGACCTGGCTAGTGTATTTTAATAGGAAATAAACTGACAAAAAGAATCAAGGGTCCTATTTTTGAAATGGTGAATGACACGCAAAGTAGGTTTTAAGCTTTCCGCTCATTCAATATTTTTTATTAATCTCTGTTTCTGATTCACTGCTAATTCTAAGACAGCAAAACAATTATCCATCCATCCTGAACATTTCATTCCATATTACTAGGCTTTTATTAAAGGTGAATGTGTAATATATGGCCAGAATTTGACTTCAAAGCATTAAAAATCAACATCAACAGAATGTGAAGGGGTCACAGTGTTGACTTTAGGTCAAAGACCTCTATGTATTGTGTTGTAGAAGCACAAATTACCATCTGTTGGTGTGTGTAAATAACCCCCATAGGACAAAAAGGAGGGATCTTGTGTGGAGATACAGTAAAAAATCCCACAATTGTTTTCACAAGCTCAGTTTAGTTCATGATAAAAATGAAAAAGTCATATTTAAATGCCTGTCAGACATTTGATGTATATGTTATTATTCATTCAAAATGTATGAGGCGATGTAAATGAAAATGTCAGACGGAGACGCAAGCCTCTGTGTAAAAAGGTAATACAGCTCTTAGAGTGAAACATGCAGTCATTTGTATAAATAAGACAGTGTGTATGTGCTTGTGCATGTCACAGCACAGATATAAATCTTTATCTAGGACAAAATGTAACAATTCCTGTCAAGTAAAACACAAGTCAAAGCCTTAAATGAGTGTCGCCACAATGCGTGAGAAGGTCATTTCAAAGCCCAGTGTCGTGAATACATACATGGAGTCATTCTTTGGGTTTACTGCTGACTGCTTTTTGAAGCTGTTGGCTGGACGGAAAATTATTAATTAAAGATTGGCAATTAGGTAGAGCTGAAGTGGACAGGCTATATGAGCAGCTTTCATGGCTATGAACCCTCATAGTCAGAATTTGAGGAAAACACATAAAAAATAGAGGTGAAAAGGTTCCAGCAGCTAGTGTCCATTAGATAACAGTATCTGAAGTAGGGATGTTCTGTACACTCCCTTGTATAGCATTGGTTAAACTTAATATTTTATTAATGTACACATTAATGTACCGACCTGCCACCGACTCCACTTTCTGAAATAGCCACAGTCTTGTTCTCTCCCGGTCAACTGGATTTGCCCGCAGCACACTGACTACAGACTGAAGCTAGCATGCTATGAATGTATGTGACCAAAAAGCCAGTGGGATTTTTTTTAATTTTGTATTATTATTGCAGAAAATAAGCCCTGTAATAAGGTCAAAGTTTATGATCATGTTTTGTTCAGCAAATTGATTTTTGAAGCATGAATACAATTGCAGTATTCGCAAAGTAAAAAGCTAACACTAGGCTATAAACGCATACAAGAAAATTCACAAGAGCGGTATTTACTGGCATATTTTAAATTGTATTTTAAAAGTCTCTAAAGCTTGTTTTAACAACAGACCTTATTTCAGGCATTTAACCAAATAACTTACTAACCCATTTATGTGCTTTAATTCCTGCACCACTCTATAGGGCCTATCTAATATTATTTTCAGCCATTCAACCTATAAATTGCTAAATTATAACTGTTATCTGAGCATTTTCTTGCTTTCAAACTTTTAAATGTCACCCAAATGAGTCATTAGAAGATCCCTAATCTTGCATCTTTACTATTTGCTTCAGTACAATGAATCATTTGACCCAGCTTGGGGACCTTCTCCATGCAGATATTAAGTTAGTGCATGAAACACAAGTAAAGCACTAGAGGACCAAAGAGCTACAATACAGGGCTCTGAGAAATATTCAAGTTCCTCCATCTCCAAACCACAGCGGGCCAAACACAAAGTAACACTTATGTAACCTGGATTTAACATTCAGCCATATTCTTCCCACAACGAGTGTGGCTCCTCAGTTAGCTTAATCGGGATTGATGGTACAGCACATTGGGTCTAAATTTAGTCTCTCCAAGAACATTTCTCTCCTTGCCGTTGCTGTGGGGCGAAGCTGAGGTTTTCAGATCCTCCACGGTCACACGCACACGATGGGAGGCAGTGGAGCTGAAATGCACTCCTATGTCACACTCTGTCCTCCCCCCCTCCCCCCTCCATACCTCACCCCCCGCCGCCCCGCCAACCCCTCATGCCACACTCCCTGTTTCTTTTTTCTCTCCCTCCTTTTATCTCTCCATGCACTGGGATTTTGTGGATCACTTACTCAGGGAAAACCCCCCGGGGAAACAGGATTCTGTGTTCAGAGGTTCCACTTCTAAAAAAAAAAAAAACACTCTTATACGGATCAGCTCAAACGTAAAGCACAAATCAAGAGCAGGAACATTAACAGCAGAAAAACTTGCTAATTCTCAGAATTTGACACATCATACATTCACAAAAAAAAAAGAAATGTTGAAACCCAAAAGCATTTCTCAACATGGGTATTTCACACTGCACAGCTTTAGTAGCACTCTGGGGAGACATTCTGTTTTTTTTTCAATTTGCATCTATGCCTCTGTCTAAATTGCAAAAATATAAAAAGACGCTCACTCAAGTAGCTTCAGGCAAACCATTACAATTTTGCCATGATTTGATTTTCAATCCAGAAACAGTAGCAAAAGCCATCTCATTACAGTACACATTTAAATGTGCCTCTGGCCTATAAACTAACTAGCAGTAGTGGTAGTTCTTCTTTCATTGTACCTTTAAATTAAGTACCTCATGTAGAATAACGTCTTGTCTCTTTTTAAGGAGGATTTCTAGCATTACAACAAGTCCTCATTTCTTATAACTCAACAAGGATATTGAAATAGTAGTGTATTTCAAAAGCACGGCCCCAATGGTGACGGGGTTACACAAAACCTAAATAATCTTCACTCAAATCAGTTATTTTTGTATTTCAGCAGATTTTGTTTTGGTGCGTCAACACGTCTAATATCTGAGGTCAGATCCAATAGATTATTTAAAGTAAAGGTTAGTGGAGTGGAGGATTGCGGTCATGGATTGTGGTTACGAAGGTAGACTGTTTGTTTTCTTCAGTATCAGAGTTCAACAACACACTCCACCTCCACAGTCTTATTTTTTTTTACCGGGAAGAAAGGATGGCAAACAACTTCCTGCTTTGGAACTGAATGCACATAACTGGTTGTTGTGTTAAAGCGGTTTAAATAAACAACAGTGACATTTTTTTAAGGGGAGAGTCTCAATATAAAATAAGATTTATTTCCCATGAAACATCAGGAGCAGACAAAGTGTTTTTAAATTTGGTTGCCAATATAGAGATACTGTGTGCGGAGAAACAATGGAGTGTGCTTAGTAATAAGCTCTGAAAGTGGTATCCACTCAATAATAAAGTACCTTTCGGAAAATTAAAGTCTGGAACATGAAACATTGTTTTTGTTTTGATCCATGTCCTTTGAAATCTACAATGCAGAGGATTAAAAAGTAAATGTAATTAGGCAGCAGTTCCATTTAAAACACTCTGATCCGCTGCTGACTCTTTTGTGGTTACATTTTAGTAATTTTGTTAATTTGTTTATATTTTCTCAGTAGTGTGCCGTATGTCCAACACACTGTGTATTGTGTACATGTGTTTGTTTGCCCTATAAAACTGGATAAGAAGATAGTTCTGCAAAAGACTAGTCATAGTAATGTAAACTGCATCCTGAACTTGCTAGAGCCTAGAAAAGGGAGGTTTATGTGCATGACATCATCCCATTGTAAAGTCCACGGGCCGAGCGGGTAAGAAACACAGATGTACATGTGCAAACCTGAAAGAACTGATCCGTATATTTGGCGGAGGCCTGTTTGGTAAGCAAGTTGTTTTTATTCAAAGGATGCCATCTTAAAGACCGGTGCCCCACTCTTATTATACAGCATTTTTAATATTATTTTTCTGAATGCAAAGGGCATTAATATCGAATTGCAGTGGCAGTTATTTGCTGAAACAGCAAATAAGAGTTTTCCAATAGAAGAAAATAATGAAAGCAAAGCAAGTTTCGACGCATAAAAAAGTCAAATATCTTTATAAGATAGTAAATACATTCAGTATAGTATTTGTTTAAGCGTTAAGGGTGCACGGAAGGTATTTCGGTGAGAAATATTGAATGTAAATATAACTGTGTTTGTTTGAGATGACAAATCCACAGGGCACCTTTAAAAAAATAAACCTAGAGATCCCTTTGAAGAATGTGACACTTGGAGCAGTATGACTAAAAATAAATCCATATTCTGTTGTGTGTTTCTAAGCTGGGGTATAATCATTATTTGTTTTTCATTTCGAAAGATAACCAAGAAGTCAGACTGATTATTTATGCTTTCCAAGCAAACCTCACTAGGTTACCGAGTGTATTAACTTTAATGAGGTTACTTTGAAAAACAACAACAACACAAACAAAAAAAAAACAGAATACATTCATTCTCAAAATACTCAATCAGGTTAGAAATTTCCCCTACAATTCAAAACGCAGACAGCATAGACTTTTGGGATGAAACCTTTAATCATACTCTTTTTTTATTATATTGCAACCAATTAGGCTCACCTACAATTTTTGAATGCAAATTTAAAACATTTTCTCATTACCCAGTTTAGTAATAATTTCTAGGGGGTCAGGAGGCCAACACTCCTGATCTCATGGTGAATATAAATACCAGTGAGGGGGCTAATCAATGATAAATGAATGCATACGACTTGATTGCTCATTTCCACTCTGGAAAAGGCATTTCATCCTATTGTATATCTTGATCATGATCCCACCATAACCAACACACACAGACCCCTACTGTTTCATGAAGGCATGTTTCTCCGCTGATAGAACAAATAAGTTATGTTCTATTGTATGACGCAGCATCCCAGAGGCAACTAGTCAAGGTTATTGATCAACACTCACCTTCATAATTGCATTGCCGTCTATTTAATTTGCTGTTAATCTCCTCATTAATTACCCTTTTTTTCATCGAGCATAGCTATTAATCTCTTCGTCTTTGATCTGTTTAATATGCCTTGTGGACTAGACTTGACATCTTCCACAGTCATCCGAGCACGTTTGGAAGTCCGCTGACTTGTTTCGTTAATGACGACAGACTAGGGGAAGAGAAATGTACGAAAGCAAAACTACAAAAGAAAAGCAGTTGTGTAGATTTCGAGGAAGTGAATACTTGTGATAGAGAGATCTTTGAACTCTGACAGCAAAAAAAATGGCTCAGTGTTGTCATTTACTAAACAGAGTCACGAGAATGTGGGATGCATCCAAAAATTGAGATTTTCTTTGAGATGTTTCACACATGAGGGACGAGGAAAATGTACAAAAATTAATCTGGTCTCCGTCCAACCTTTTTTCTTGCCAAACCCGAACGCATCTACACATCATTTTGAAAACTAATCTTGAGTGCCTTATCCGCGGTGAAAACTGACTTTCAAACTCAATCTCCCCGGCAATCAATCTTGCCCTGGCAACTCTGTCGAAACTAGCAGCCGTGACTATGAAGAAAGTAACATTTCAATTTCTCTCTTCAACTCTTAGTGGCACCCGGCATATGTTAGCCTTGGCACTGGATGGGACCATTATGAATGGGCGACAGGGGTGTTCTTGTGGAAGGAAGTAGAGGAATGAAATCATTCTTCTGAGGTCTTTCTCAAACAGGTAGATGACAAAATAGCTCTGTGGGGGCTCCAGTGGCCATGGCGTTACAAAAGGAGTTTGTCATTGAACTCGCTACTTTATGTTACCTGGAACTAGAAAGCAAATAAAGTAAAAATGCTGCAGGTTTCAACGAATGGTTCCGTATACTGTATAGTAGGCATGTGGGTGTTATTGCATTTATTGCTTCATAATAAATAACTCTCGATTCTGATTAATGATGCCTAAGGCCACCAGAAGATCCAAGGATATCAACAAACTTGATGAAAATGTCATGCCAACCTTAGTGCTGACAACAGTTTTTGAGGTGAGTGATGAATTCAGATGTGGCAAAATAGTTTCTGAAAAAGGGAGGGAGGGTTTTGATCAGAGGCCAGGCAACTATAAGAGCAACTTTTTATGTTGCTTTTCAGAGCCCTTCTGTAATTTCTATCAGCAAGTCTTTCATGACCAGTTCACATTGGAAGATGTTATGTTTTGTGAGCAAGGGTGCACCTTTTAAAGAACTGGGATTTTCAGTCAATCGGGCAAACAAGTGAGAAATCGGAAAATGAGATGATAATGTCAAAGATATTCTGCCTTTCTATGACACATCAGTTAGCAATGACTTATCCAGTGACAGAGATCAGAATATGTGCTGTGGAGCATTGTATGATAATGTTTTTTGCCTTGAAACAACCTTTTCTTTTGGATATTTATATGAACAGAGTGAGGGAGGGAGACGGAGTAACGCGCAATTTGATATTTGATTAATAATTGAAGTAATTTATCAAGCAAAAGTGTGAAAAGATTTGATTCCAGTTCCAGTTTCTTCAAGGTGGAGATTTGCAAGTTTTTCTTCAATTTTATATTGTTGTAAATTAAACATCATTGACTTTTTGTCTGTTGGTCTGACAAATAGAGCACTCCAAAAAATTTTGATGGGCATTTTTATTTTTGCTATTTTGGTCATTTTCTCATGAAAATAGTCATTAGTTGCATCCCAAATAATTGTCATAATAGTCACAATTACGTATTCAAATAAACAAAATTAAATGTTGATAGTGTGTACGTAAGGTAATAGCAAGGAACTGCTGTGTACGTCTGAATTGTCGGCTCTGGTTGGTGCTCCTTGGTTATCGGCCAAATGTCAAGAGGAAGAGAAACCCCTTCCAGTATATCCATCTCAAAGGAGTGACAAAAATCAATGGGTGAGATGCTTATCGCGGGCATGTTAATAATTCATTGCGAGTCCATGGCAGGTGTATAATTGATCAAGGGGCGATAAGTTGTGGTTATAAATATTTCAAGCATGGCTGAGACAGAGGGAGAGAAAGAAAGAGCCCCCACTTGTCAACAGACCCCAAGAGTTCGCAACAGGGGACTGGGCTTATTGGGTCGCCCCAATTGTGCACTAATTTTCTTTGAATGCCTGTGTGCTGATAGCGCTCCCAGAGATGATGGAGACGGCTCCCATGGTGAAGATCAAAGGGCTGGAACATGCACAGGCTGGCTAACAGTGTATTGTTCGGGTCTATGGATCAACTCTGACGTCCCAAGGGCCAGACCCTTGGAATCAGTCGGTGTGCGGGGGGGTTCGTTTCGAGTGGACTCACTGGTAAGAGATATAGCACTTGTAAAGCACTGATGGATGGTGACTCTGAATGTATTTTCTCTAACTGATGGGAGTACAACATCTGTGATCTCACAAGGCCACAGCTGAGACAACCCTCAAGATCCTTTTTTGAGAGGTGTATTATGAGACTTTAGACCGACAGAAACATCCCAGCCACTTAAAATTGGTAAAGTACATCGCTTTCATGTCTTGCAATGTTGTCAGGGGAATATGAAAGGCCATTTTTCTTATGTATGTGTGGGCATGGTCACCGGCAAGCCAGCATTAAGTTTGAGCCCATTCCCATGTAGGGTGAAAGTGCGATGCCAGAGAGTACACCTGTACATCATCAATTTTTCCCCCCAAGATGGCATGAGGCCAGGTCCTAGCTGTACTTGCTATAGCACCAAAAGCTGGGAAAAGAATGTGACTTATGGAATTTAAGAGAAAGATGTTGGCAAGGAAACTGTATAGAATCCATCACATCCCAGCGGATACCTGATCCACATGATCAGATCAGTATCAGCAGCAATACCTCTCTGCTGGATCCGATTTGTCCATCCTTATTTCAAATTTTAGGCCCGTCTCTGAAACAGAAATGTTAAAAAAAAACCTACACTAACTGAAGTGTGTGAAGTCATTTTCAAGAAAGCCCCAACAATTGATCACACAGCAAACACATAAGTGATTATTTCAGCACAGAACTGGCGAGATATCCCTCATTTGTTTTGTTTCCACTGCCCATAATTGTTACCAATAAAACACATGACACAACTCATTATGGATGATTAATTACCATCAGACAGTGAGCTGAGGTGTGGAATGCGAGAGACAAATGAAAAATGGAAAAAATAATCTTCACAGCACCTGCGAAAGCCTGTGTTTTATGTAGGAGTGCATAAATATTTATTCTATTGAATTTAATACCTTTATCCATCGCCGGTACTCATCAACTATGAATATTATGAATATTCATTGGTGTGCATCATGAGTGAACAGAATTTAATTTATAAAGTTGTTTTCTGAAATTTCCATTTTGATTAGTTCACGTTGCACCAAACGGGGAAAACAGCAGCTATGTAATTCGTTAACGTAGAGACAAAATTAAATGTCACGTCGAGGCAAAAACACTGTGGTTGAGAAGTCCTTTCTAAACACTGCTCATTTTGAGGACAACACGAATAAAAAACTTTCAAAAGGTAAAAAGTAATGACGAAATATGAGATAATATTCAGCGTCCCTGCAAGTAACCTAATCATTTATGTAAAATATGACGTACCTTTCTTTTACCCCAAATAAAAATAGAAATGTTCATATTTGCCTTGATGTGAGAGTTAATGCATCACATAGGAGCACATTGACCTCTGATGGAATGAGCTAATCCCTCATTGTTACTGGATTTACAAAGACGTCGCTTTCCCCTTCAACTGCAGCATTCATTGAATGAATCATCCTTCATGAATTAAACAAATGTAAAACAAACACCCCTAATTAGGGGCCTGAATAACCATAGATTAAACCTGGACATTTACTCGTGTTTGTTTTTTAATCAGAACACATTAGCGACGTTCGGCTTTCTTTAGCACGCATTCTCTGTGGGGGGGATGGAAACGCCATGTAAAATAGCAGAGGAGAGGGGGGGGGGGGGGCAAACAAAGCTTAAAAAATACTAATACAAGGCAACCCAGATGTTACACAGGCGGAGTTATCTTATTTGGTTCATGCATTGTAGAAAAAAAAACAGACTATCTGGCTGGTAATGAAGAACAGGATGAGTAAAAGCTGTTTTTCCAAACAAAATATATCTCCTGTGTGCAGGCTTTGTTAATGCATGCTGTGACTCTCGCATGGACTTTTTAAGAGCACGTCTTCAGTGAGGTTTTGGATTTCTTAAAAAAAAAAAAAAAAAAGGCAAGGTCACCTACGCATAATAAACACAACACAGCTTTGAATCGTGGGAGTAAAAATGTTCATATTTTACTGACATTTCTATTGTATGAAGGCTACACATTGTGAAGTCTGCCTTTTGACGTCACACAAGCAAGGTTAAGTTCGTGTCACGGGTCTATAGTACAGGGAATGTGTAGAAATGATGCCACCGATGCAAGAATGGGAGCACCATGTGTATCAACTGAGGTTTATAATTCTTTATGGAATGTATTCTTTATGAAACCCCCCCTCAAATCTAACATGATGGCAAACAATTAAAATCAAGATGAAGTTCGCATGCTCTTTAATCACTTCCGCATATTCACAACACTCAAAGGCGTGAAAAATCTTTGAGATAGAAGTGAGCCCTGCTCTGATACCACTGGATTAATTTTACATTCTAATCTGCGGAGTTGAGCAACAAGGCAAAAAAAAAAATCTTTGGCTGCTTCTCTCTCTCTGCGCACATTTGAATGACCCCCCACCCATCCCCCACCCCCCACTGTGTAAGAGAGGATTAAACTATAATATGAATCCTTTATTCTCCCTTTAGTCAATTCAACTCAATTATGCCCAACCTGGGCAAAAATTTTTTTTATGTTATAATATAATTGAGAGATCATAACTCAGCTGGAAGACGCAGATGGAGATTGTGAAGTACCTGACCTTACCTGATGCCTATTGACAGAGCTTCCTTTTTAAGATTGAATTATGGCTTTGCCATTTGTGCCTTGGATTCCATTTTCTGGAGCCATGGGCCATATGTTAATGGATGATTTTAATTAAATATTTCCAAGTTTAAACTTTTTAAAGACTTTAAATTACTTCAGCTATGCAGCTACGGGCACAGTTATATTCTTTTTTACTGCTGTTGGTGGGATGTCTGAACTACTGGTATCCTTCTGGGCAGGAGCATCAATATCTCTCTAATGGGGGCACGTAATATGATAATATTGGGCAATTATCGGTGCAGGGGTATGATTACCATCATCGTTTTTATCCTCTCAGCTTTCGACAGAAAAATATCTGGCATCTCATTGAATATTTCAAGAAATGCAGGAGAAAAATGAATTTGGCTCGTCACAAAGGGACCGTATCTCACTCTCGCTGCCTCTGGACTGTTATTAAAATGTGAGAGCAGAGCACCGTATGCAGCCGACATATTACACTGGAACAGGTTAACATTGTTACGGCAGAAGCTCCACTGATACTGGATTTTTGAGGCAGATACCGATGTTATTATTTGCAAGAAAACAAAAAACTGTCAATATTTGTTCCTCCTTTTTTAACATAAAAATATTAA
Organism: Chelidonichthys spinosus; assembly: GCA_029853015.1. Taxonomy (NCBI): domain Eukaryota; kingdom Metazoa; phylum Chordata; class Actinopteri; order Perciformes; family Triglidae; genus Chelidonichthys; species Chelidonichthys spinosus. The sequence goes on along the minus strand of CM056827.1, from coordinate 17,971,382 downwards.
GTTAAGTTACACATTTTGCAGCAACAATAATAAAAATACATAGTCGAAAGGATTATTCAATAAGATAAACAGCAACCATGAATGCCATTGTCATCTAAATTATGTTCATATTTATGAATACAACGTGTGAAATCTATATTATTTTTTATTATACTTGATTTTTGACCTGGAAAAAGTAGTCGGCAAGCTTCACTTGCAATCTGTTCCAGAGCTTTCAACTATATTACATGGTCTTCTTTAGCAGATGCAGTTGATCGTTGACAAACAGATGGACTTGTTGGCAATGCAAGCTCGATAGTCATTCTGCCATTATGATTTCATCTATTTTCTTGACATTGAAAATGAGTTGGGCAAAACAATCTTAACTATGATGGTTAACTGATACAGTAGAAAGCTCAGGACAAACTAGTAACAGGATGTTGAGTTGGGTTTGTTTTGCCAAACTGAATTGAACCAAATGCAGCCGTTAAAAGACTGTTTCCCAATTTCTTTCAGCATATACGTAAATATACGTGCTGATTCCTGTATGAATTATCCAACACTGGCTGATAACGGGTGGCTGATGTATCGACCAGGTTGGAAAATTGGAATAAGGAGGCTAATAATGACTTGTAATACATACAGCGTATGTCAAAAACAACATGACCTTGTGGACGAGCAACATTATAGCCCACTGATAAAATAAAAAGGAGCGGGGCGATCCATAAACCTTGCACTCATCTTCTCACTGCAGACGGCCAACTAAACACATAAATGGCCACCTATTTTGAGCGCTCTCATAAACCTCTCGCTGACATTCCCCCCGTGGATGACATCCAAGCAGACAATATCACTCAATGCATCTAGATCCTATTGGGCTGAGATGACAGATAACTATCTCCAATTTCAACAGGGCTTCTCAGATCTTTCCTTGGATTGCCCATGATTGGATAAGTGGTGGAGAATATGATCAACAGTCTCTCTTTACCAACAATGCATTGCAGTGAGCTAAACGAATCACAGGTAGGACCCTCTTCCCCGTGATAAACCTTGGCCATAAAAGGTTCACTCATCGGGTAATTAATCTTGCAGCGGGTGGTTAAATTTCATACCAGTGTTTAAGTTCAAAAGGCAGAATCCACTGCGTTTACTGACCTCAGCAGCTTTTTGCAAGGCCGTGGCTGTTTCTGGGGTCTTTGCCGAATGCGGTAGCTGAGTCTGGTGTAAAAAAGAAAGAAAACTGACAACGTCGCAGAGAGAAAATAGGGAATAAGTTGTTTTGCTGACCCAAAGGCTTCTACTGTTTCTAACAGACGGAGGGAAAAAAGTTTCGCTGTTTTCCTCTCATCGACAGTCATTGAACATCATGCTGGGAACGAAGCTGTGCGGTGCTCCAGACATTTTTTTGCAGTTGCCTTTCATTCATTATTCACCGCGGTTATAAAAGTGTAAAATGACTGCTCCTTGCCAATAACAATCTCTTCACCCGTTTTCACACAGTCGCACTTATGCTCTCACCTCTCGCCGACCCGGGTCCAACCGCCTACTCTGAAATAGCTTCTGCACCGTACTGTGGTGCCAAATCTTCTATGTGGCACATCTCTGGAGGTGACTGGTGCCACTTAAACGTTCACACCCTCTCTCAATGTCGTGGTAAGCGTCGTCCAACTCCCAGCTAAGGGACGGGCCGACAGGTCACATCAACGTTTTCCCTGTGTTTCTCTATTGTGTTGCCGCTGTGCAGCCCTGAAGCGTGGGCGCATTGTTGGGCTACAAAGCAAAGTCATTCATCTGACCGACCGAGTATCAAAGACAAGCATTTCCTGCCTGAGAGGAAAATATCACTCTGTCAATACGCAAACAGTACATTTCACCACCCGATCGTCCAATTAAACTGACTGACTGATGTAGTTGATACTTTGTTTCATGCGGTTTGTTTCATTTTTTTTAATCGATGTGCCTTTTGCATCCATTGTTTTTGTCCTAAACTGATGTAACTGTGAATCACTTTGTGAGTATTATTTTGAAAAGTGCTTTCAAAAGATATCATATTTTATTTCCATTCTTCCAAACCAAAATAAGATATGTGTATATGTTGGCAGGTAATCAACAAGAAATCGCAGATACCGGTACGTAAGTAATTCAGAAAAAGGTTGTTCAACACACAGCACTGACAAGTACATTTTTGCAACTGACCGGCCCATTACATATCTCATATAAAAAAATAAGGAAATCCTAGTGGTGCACGATATATCGGCCACCGATATGATATCGGCCGATATGGTAATTTTTTTACACATCGGTATCGTTCCGATGTCAAAATAGGGCCGATGTGAATCATTCCTGTGTATTTGACGTGTGTGTAGGCTTAGATGTGAGTGTGTGTGTGAGAATTTAGATTTAAATCTGACCTGTGGAGGGCAGTAATACGCTTAACCGAAATCCTAGAAGAAGAAGAAGAAGAAGAAGAAGAAGAAGAAGGAGAAGGAGAAGGAGACGTGAGAGTGTCGGGGATGTTTGTGGAGGCGGCAAAAAAAAAAAGTACGTTCGACTTGGCTTTGGAGCAGCGATGTCATCTGTCTGGTCGTTCTTCAAAGTGTCTGAAGAGGATTCTCGCTATGCTGTATGTAATGATTGTGAGGGCCGGGTGATGCGAGGGGGAGTTCGTGTCAAATCGTTCAATACGACCAATTTGATCACCCACTTAAAAAACAAGTAGAGATGGGCAAATGAAGCCTCGTGAAGCTTTTGAGGCTTCTTCCTGATTGTACCGAAAAAAGATTCGAAGCTTCAAAGCTTCACAGAAAGACCCTACCAGTGACATCTAGTGGTCAGCTGCAGTTATAGCAGCAATGAACCTCCAAATGATTCACACATCATTGCTTCCAGTTCCAACACAAAAGCAATAAAGTCATTATTAAGCAGTTGTGTCTTCATTCTAAGAATCATTGTTCACACATACACAACAAAGTGTTACTATATAATGTCAATTGACTAATAAAATGTTAAATGTGTTGTCCTGTTACTACCTGTAATTACTTGAAGCATGTGTTTTGGAGGTGTGACTGAGTTTGTGAGAAGTTTTGATGCAATTCAGTGGAAACCACTTGTGGTGGGACATCCCAGGATTTGGATCATAAACTGATTATCCTTAAGAACATGATTGTGATGTAACACATAATATGAAAAGATTCAAATGCAACATTGTAGAGGTACTTTTGTGAATATGTGGGATTGTGCTTGTGCTACAGTGTCAAAATGAAGTGATTACGTGCATAAGGGAAATGTGCTTGGGGGCGCGCCAAAACTTCGAATCAGTCACCTCATTTCCGGTGGTTCGTTGTGACGTATGAAGCGTCAAACGTCATCGGTCACGTGATCGCGGAGATTTGATACAAGCCTCGACACAGCGTTTCGAACCAGCCTGCTTCAATAGAGTGAAGCAGGCTTCGGAGTCTCGGTGTCAAACGTCCCATCTCTAAAAACAAGCCTCCTGAAGCCTACAAAGAATACGACAAACTAGCTAATGCTAACAAGCAGCGGAAGAAAGCTGCTGCTAACGCTACGGCAGCTGCGCCAGTCGGTAGCCCCATAGAACAAGCGCTGGAAAAGACCAAGAAATTCCACAAGGACCACCCGAAGCAAAAGGCATTGACCATGGCAATAACGAAGATGATCGCTGTTGATGACCAACCGTTTTCAGTAGTGGAAGACGGAGGATTCAGCGAGGTGCTGGCGGTCGCTGAACCCCGCTATGACAAGCCAAGTCGTCGTTACTTTGCGGATGTCGCCCTGCCTGCCTTACGTGATATCATAGCCACCCACGTCCACAAGTTACTCGACAGCAATGTCAATGACATCAGTTTTACGACGGATATCTGGAGTTCCGACCTCAACCAAACAAGCATGTTGAGCCTCACGGCTCAGTGGCTCGATGAAAACTTTGAGATGAAGAGAGCCGTGTTACATGCCCAAGAATTCCCTGGCTCGCATACAGGTAGGCCTGGCTATTTTTTTGACAGATGCAAATAAAATTAAAGTCAGGGCAAAAGGGAAAGTTGTGTATGATGGCTGGCTTGCATGTCAGCTGCAATAGCCCAAAGGCGGGTCCACACCGCACCGACTGCCGGCCTAGCGTCAGTAAATCAAGTCGGGCTAGTTAATATGGCCGACTCGAAGCGACCACACCAAGTAGACTCATGTCACGGACGCCGACTCTCTCAAAGACACCGATTTTTGGTCCGGTGTGGACCCGCCTTAACGCCTAGCACTACATATCTCTCGCGGTAGGCTAAATATAACTGTGTTTCAGGCAGAATGTAGTTATATATCATGTGCCAGCTAGCTAACGTGTCTTTGATTTAACGTTTTTTTTATTATTTTATTCCAGGTACCGCCATAGCCAGCGCGTTTGACGGTATGTTTACAGAATGGAGAATCCGGAAAGAAAATGTGCACGTCGTGCTTCGAGACAACGCACGGAATATGGTGAAGGGGATGGAGGAGTGTGGTGTTAAAAGCCTGGGCTGTATGGCTCATCTGGGGCAGTTAGCAGTGCACGATGCAGTACTAAGCCAGCGAAGCGTCGCCGACTCTTTGGCTATAGCGAGAAAAATAGTCGGACATTTTAAAAGCTCCCCCCTTGGTACCTCTCGGCTGAGAGACATTCAGAGAGAGATGGGAATGAAGACCAAGATGCTACAACAGGACGTCCCGACGCGCTGGAACAGTACTTTCCTGATGATGACAACTCTCCTGGAACAGAAGCGCGCGCTGGTTATGTACGAGGCTTACCACGGACTGCCTGTATCTCTCAACGCAAACCAGTGGAGTCTCATTGAGAAAATTACCACACTCCTGGCACCCTTTGAAGAGTTAACGAGAGAGATTAGCTCGCATACAGCTACAGCTGCTGACGTGATTCCGTCTGTTGTGGCACTCAAGCGTTTTCTGAACAAGACAGCCGAAACCGACAGTGGGGTCAGAACAACCAAGTCTGCACTGCTTGAAGCCGTGAGCAAGAGATTCAAAACCACTTTCTCAGAGCAACTGTACTACTTGGCAACAATCCTGGACCCCAGATACAAAGATCGCTATTTTGACAGAGACCTCAAGCAAGTGGAAAAAAACAAGCTAGAGAAAGAAGTGGACAAGATGACAGTGTCAGCGACAACCAGCGCCAGTGCCACAGATGGGCCTACACCAGACGCAGAAGACGCTGAAGAAGGTGGACCACAAGAAAAGAGGATGTGTACACCAAGTGAAGGGCATTCCTTCCTGGACATGTTCGATGAAATTCTGGAGGAAAAGGAGCAGGATGAACAGGCAACAGGTGCAACGAGTGTGCAGGTAGGCTAGGTTACTATACTATTTGAATCAGATAATCTTTTAGTCTTTTATTCAAATTAAGTATTTCACATCACTTTGTGTGATCAGATCATTTATTGACAGTCAAATCTCATGAAAAACTGCAATCCATTGTTATTATTGAACTTGTAGAGTTTTGGCCTCACAAGAAAAGAAGATAATTGAATGAACAGTTATTTAATTTAATTTGGTGTCGTGAATACAAATGTTGAATAATAATTTCGCCAGAGATGTATATTTATACACTTGTCTATATTTCTTTAAGGTGCATGGTTACCTGAGTGAGCCCACCATCCCCAGAAACGTGAGCCTGCTGCAGTACTGGCAAAGCAACATGACCCGCTTCCCTGCCCTCGCCCCAGTGGCACGCAAGTACCTGTCAGCGCCATGTACAAGCGTGGATAGTGAACGTCTCTTCTCCGCCGCTTCAAATGTTGTCAGTGAAAAGAGAAATAGGATCGGTACAGAGAGAGCCGAAATTCTCCTGTTTGTTAAGCATAACATTCGTCTGCTTCCAAAGCACGGGAAGGCCAAGGTTTAGGCCTAACCCTAAAGTACTTGGCAGTTACAGTACTTAGTTATTGTACTTACAGTTCAGAAGACGGAAAAAGCTAGTGTCTGTTCAGTCCAGTTTGTTCTGGCTTCATTTTCACATTTTACCTTTTTCAATACTTTTGGTTTTGGCCATTTAAGGCCTACTACTGTACTTTTAAAGTTTTGAACTGTTGTACAAGTTCACTTGGTCTCAAGTGAGTTAGATGTTTATTGAGAATACTCAGGGTTGGTTTATTCATAGTGTGAATTCAGGACACACTTTATTTTAAATATTTATTTTTTCTTCTGAAAATCTGATGACCGTCATATTTTGCACACAGGTAAAGGTGCCCAATATCAGTCCATCCATCCATCCATTTTCTACCGCTTATCCAGTATTCAGGGTCGCGGGGGGGCTGGAGCCGATCCCAGCTGTCATTGGGCGAGGGCAGGGTACACCCTGGACAGGACGCCAGTCTATCGCAGGGCTGACATGTAGAGACAGACAACCATTCACGCTCACATTCACACCTACGGGCAATTTAGAGTCACCAATTAACCTATCCCCATCCTGCATGTCTTTGGACCGTGGGAGGAAGCCGGAGAACCCGGAGAGAACCCACGCTTACACGGGGAGAACATGCAAACTCCACACAGAAGGAACCTGGGGCTGACCCGGGGATCGAACCCGGGACCCTCTTGCTGTGAGGCGAGAGTGCTACCCACTACACCACCGTGCAGCCCCCAAATATCAGTCATTTCTGAAAATAAATCACAAAAGTAAAAAAATGTGTTTTGGCTCATTATTTGATTATCATAAAAATGTGTTTTCTATAAAGAGATATCGACATCGGTAAATATCAGTATCGGCCATAACAGCAATATTAATATCGGTTATCGGTATCGGCCACAATTTTCACATCTGTGCATCACTAGGAAATCCTTATCCATACTATGTGTTGATGTTTTGTGCCAATGATCTGTATCAGAAATATCTGGGGTTACTGATCTTGTGTATTAGCATCAGTATCAATGCTGACACTGGCATTAAAAAGCACATTTTTAATGTGCGACCGACCCACATTAATTATAGTGTAATTATAAAATCCTGTGGTTCTGCTGTCGATAACATTCATTCTCTCACTCCAGGCTGTCTACTTTAACTACTGTGAACGGCCACAGGGTAAGCTTACGATGAATTCAAAGAGTTCCTTGCTGTGAATTAATTGGGAAAAGAATTGGAGGAAAGTGAACACTGTTAAGCTAAGCTGAGGTAATAGAATCTGTATCCAGAGAAAAGAAAAAAAGTAGGATTGCACATATAATCATCAGCCTCAAAAGATCCGGTTAATGCCGGGCTCCACTGTTTTGCATTACGTTGGGGGGAAAAAAATCTTCAATAACCATTTTTGCTTTTTGTTTGGAATTATTTATCCGGGCAACCGACTCATACCTGCCTTAATGAACGATTGTGTTCAGGTATTCTTTTTTTTTTTTAAACAGCAGTTGTGGATTTCAGAGAGTGACAGTAAAGTTAGGACAAAGGAAAGAGAACGGATAGTTGAAGCTGTGGCGCTAAAGGGTGGCAAAAAGAAGCTTATGGTGGGGTTGGAGATAATGTACAGCAGACCCCTCATTCCAGATAATACAACATACAATTGGACCAGCTTTCCACAGGGGGGAATCCATCCATCTCATGCCATCAATTATTCATTTCACTCACCCTCTCTCTCTCTCTCTCTCTTTCTCTCTCTCTCTCCAACACACTTACAAGACAAAAGCTTTCTCTTGGAATCGCAGCGGAAATAGGAGAAAAGGCTTTTCCCCTCCTTCTGACAGCTTCCAACAAAACGTGCCTAGAAGTTCCTTGGTAACCGACAGAGAGAGACTTTACCCGAATGGATTTAACAGTTATTAATCAAGTTAATAACATGGTGAGCAAATACATGCAACTCTACAAAGTGCATGCAATAATAGAGAGTTCAATATACCCTATAGCTTTACGTCAGTGAGAGCTTAAAGCACAAAGCCAAGCAAATCTCTCCGAACAGATCAGTAGATACACCGTGTGGGGGGATATTTTTCATGAATGATAATGACCTCTCATGCTTATCATGTGAATCATCTGAAAAGTGTGGATTTGTGTTATTGTATGCATCACAGCAATCAACCTTAAATAATGATGCACTGCACTGCGGTGTCAAATACATACAATACGGTCGTATCTGATTGTCCTTCGCTTTTAAGCCGTTGAACGCCACTGGTCATTACGGAGACACGACTGAACCCCTCATCACGCTGATCCTGTTGTCGCTGTAATTAATGGAGTCTTGCTGGATCCGTAATCCTTAATTATTTGCCAGTGAACTAAGATGATACCATTTATTGTTGTTATGGGGGAGCTGTTAAGAAATCTCTGATAATCAGCCCAGGCAAGAAATAAAGTTAATTCCTAATTTAATTGGCATTTAATTTCAGACAGAATGGAATTAATCCATATTAACTTCCTTCATACTGGGGAACTTCATGAAGGTTATTCAAGTTCACTATGTTCCAGGGATGTGCCATGCCTCCAACTGCTTTGCTGGGCTTAACTGCCCTTTCAATTAAAATCTCCTCATTAAAGCTGGGGGAAGATCTTTGACTGGACTGTTTACGCTGGAAAAACTAGCCGTGGCATCTTCCTGCTGACTAGACAATAAGAGAAAAGGGCAAAGGTCGGAATCCAATGCAATAAAAGATATATCATATGTCCAATAATACACCCCTAATTACCTGTGAAGAAAATCAATACTGGATAATTCCTGAAAACTGAGGATAGTGACCCTAGAGCTGAAGCTGACAAATATTTTCATGATCGATTAAAAAATAATTGCAGATTCATCTACTAATCAATTATCAATTAATAAACAAATAACATTTTTAGTGGGATACCAATGTTTTTTTTTAATTCTCACTTTCTAAAATATGTATGCATTTATATAGCTATAGAAGAGTATGAATGGTTGGAAAACATGGTGGTTATGGATAATACAGAATGGTCAGGCTATATTAGGTAAAAGGCCTTATACCTGCGTATAACACCCCTGAGATACACCATCATATCCTGCTGTCACTGAATGTTGGTATTGAACATGCAAGAGGAGGTACGTAATCCTCCAATATAGACATACTTCCAAAGCCATCCATTCTGTCACTCATTATTGGTCATTTAAAATCGATTCTCCTCATCATCATTGTCTATCTGTACATTGCCTTCTCCCTCCTGTTTCCAAGGAGGCCCAGCAAGGCGAGGCTAGAATGAAAAGACGAAATGCAAACCAACATGCTTTTCTGTCTCAACATGAGAATCTTAGCAACAAGGAGGTTTGCACTTAAGTCATGTCTCCGAGGACGGGGGCCTGTTAATTCTGCACTTTACATTCGTTGAGGAACATTAATCCCGGTGGATTTACATGCAGTAGACACCACTTGGTTCGTCTTTTATGTGACGATAAATCTACCCACCCTACACATTGCTTATTGCCCTTGATGGGACATTAAGAAAATCTTGATTCTTGTGTGTGTGTGTGTGTGTGTGTGTGTTTGTTTGTGTGCGTTTTGGATTTTGAAAATGGGTTAATCAGCTCCGCACTGACAGATCTCTTCCCTACAACCTGACCTTCTCAGTAAAAGGCTTATACATGTACATCCATCAGATGAATGCTAGAAAGGGATATTTCAGGACTCATCAACACATCTCTTGGATCCAGGTTGGAGGATCACACCTCCTGTTGACCCCCCATCCACTTCAATTAGTGACCTCTACAGGCTTCCCGAGTAGAGTGCCGAGATTCTCTTCAAATCCACATGATCAAAATGTATGATTAACGCTTACTGTCCATCCCAGCTAAGGCTAATCATCCCAACATTCAGAAAAGCCATTAATACCTCTCCAAATACGGGGGACTAAAAAGCTGCTTTCGGCCAGCGACATCTAAGATAACTCTAAGACACTTCCTGTATACAGCATCTTAGAAGCTGTATTATGTATTGGATGCAAGACTAACTGAAGAAGTCAGTTAAGCCGTGATGAATGTGAATCTGATTGAAATGCGATGTTTTAGATGCATCACCCTTTTCTAAAAGTGGCCACACTTGGCACAGAAAATTAAGAAGCGCAAAGATCTGTGATTACAGTCCTCATTTTACACCGGAGGCCTCGAGCTCCATATCAATTGGTGGAAGAACAGCATGGCCTTCAGAACACTTCAACTAATCACCCATCTGTGGCCATTGTCTACCAGAACCATATGTGACTGTGATGCCTGTTTATTATAATGAGGATGAAGATAAGTAGCATTTGATTACTTCCTTGCAAACTGCACAGTGTGAAGTACTGTATGTGCCCGAGCGCTCGCACATCACTCTGCAGAGATGCAGAAATTACAGCCACTCTTAAAACTGACAATATTCAGAAACCGAAATTAGGGAAATTTTGATGCCGGGAATTTATAACTGCTATCTTTGTTCTAGTGTGTATCTCAAATAGTTACACAAAAAGAACAATAAATCCCTTTTTCGCTATCTGGTTCGCTACAGAAGTGATTAGATCACTTGATACCATCATTGCCCTGCTTCTATTATCTCCACCATAGGACCTTCCCCAGGGGAATACACAACCATAATGGTTTTCGAGAAATATTATCGACCCAGCCTGATGTTGAAGGTGGCTTCTACTGTAATGATGCCTTTGTCTTGTGTGCTGATGAGGTGTTGTATGTGCTATATTTGAAAGTAGTTTGGTGTTTTTTTTAGATATTCCAGACACCGTCTGTTCAGAAATAAACACCCAGAGACATATTTTTCCAAGAAGCTAAGATTTCTGAATGTTGTGCTTATTTTAGTAAGCAAATTTAATGAGAATGGTGTGATACGATTTGAGCGTTCCTCTCAATCCAATGCCATTCATTATGTATTGAAAATTGAAAACATTTTCTTTATGAGGATTTATACGAAGTAGGATCTCTTTGTAGCTTTTTGATACTTCTGAGGTTTGAGAGCGTAACATGAAGCAGAACTACGTTTCCGATGTTTGAAATGTATTATACAAGCAACTGATCAAATGACTGTGTGCAATATCCAAGGTGTCTATTGACAAACCTACAGAGATTTATCACTCAACCCTGCAGTTCTTTGCCCTTTACACACTGGGAACGTGTGTGAAATACTTGCCGATGAACATTTTGTGTCAAAACTAAACTTCGCTGACAGCAATGCAAATTTGAGATGCAGCACTTCTTCAATATAAGATTCCCATAGATTCAGACAGCCAGAGGACCAACTGATGGGATCCTTTTGTCCCAAGGCAGCGTCTGCCAGTTTATCCGGGGTAAACTGTATCGCCTATGCTAATGTAAGCTATTTTACTGTTTCTTTTATGTGTGAACATGAGTTTATCTCTTGTTAACAGCGAGGTAGTGTATACGTCTAGGGCTTTTATTATGAAAAGAAGGAACGTAAGGAGCAGACATGGGGCCCTAGTTTTGTAGACCAGGCGCAGTCAGCTTTCAGCGCACCTGCGCTGCGCCGACGGGGTGTTTCCGCCTGGACTTTGCAAGTTTCGTGCACCGCGCAGGCTCGCGCAGGCACACCTCTCGTCTCGCCCACCGGCGCAAGTGGGAAAGAGGGAGGAGAAGAAGGCGTGAGTGGGAGACGAGGAGGAGACGAGGAGGAGACGAGGCGTGGCCTGGGATTAATACAGTCGATTCAGATCTTCACCAATCAAATGAGCTCCTCTCCTCACCTTTAATGCGCTAGGGGAGGTTCAGTGCAAGATCCGTCACTTGACAACCCGATGACAGAAGCAGCGCCGCTGCTCCCGCCACGCGCATCATGTGCTGTGCGTGCGTATCATAATAATAACAATGCCGATATTATAAAAAAACAGGAGAGAGAGAGGGAGATGTTTTGGTCCGAGAGGCTGAGTTTCCGTTACACGTGCCATCCGCCTTTGATCTGACGTCAGATGTGACGGGACAATCTATATAGATATAAATTCACGTGTTGATTCAATTAGTTGCATTAAATAGTGTTTGTTGTGATTATGTATTGCATTTAAATGTGCCTGGAACTGTGGAAACCTGCCTGTGATGTCTCGGTGACGTGTGCGCACTGCGTGCCGTCAGCCAAACTTCCACTCCGCCAGCTGTGATTCGCATTGAATGAATGGACTTTATTTACGCCTTGCGCCGAAAGTAGACCAGGTTGGAGCTGGCGAGCTTTCAGCGCAGTCTTGGCGAGGCTTTTTGCCACGAAACTTCCGCTACGCCAAGCTGAATCTGTGACGCCTCCCACTGCTGCGCCGCCACACCCATCTTGGCGCAGGCGATCCACCAAACTGCCAAACTGACGGTGCGCAAGGCTTCGCGGGTCGAAACTTGCATAGCGCCGGCTCCGCCACCCTGCGCCGCCCTGCGCTGCTCCACGAAACTAGGGCCCATGGTTTGTTTTGCCTCCCTGTTGCTGGACACTATAGTGTACATTCTGAGTATGTCTCTCTACAAATGAAAGTAGGCAACTGTTTGCAAATACTCAGCTCAAATACTCATCATTCAGGTGAATTATGCTTAAAATAGAATTCAAAAGTATACTATTTTCTCTAGTTTTCCAGCATTTTGCCTCTAAACCATAGTAGCTAACATATTTGCTGAAAGACTTCATCATGAAGGTCTTTGTTATATTTCTTGTGTAAGTGTCAGCAGTTAGGAGCTTGATGAACATTAGAGGGGTACTTGAAGAAATTCCACTGCGATTTGTACTCCACTTAGTGCCCTGTTACATAAAGAGGTCTATGGAATGGAATAGGCTATTGGGACCTGGAAAGCCAATTACATAAAAATGAATCAAGAAGTCACTGTACTTAGATGTTAGACCTCTCTTGCAATTATGATTTCCATTCATGCCCTTGCGTGATGTCCAACTAAATGTAATGTGTATTGCATTTTCACCACCATAATGCATATTGCATACATTATAAGGGCAGGCCTGCTCACAATGGGTGTGACTGCAAGTTAAAAGGCTTTTTTGCATCGCTGGGAGCCCAAATGACGACAGAACACTGACAAAACAAATCTCCCTTTTCTTCTCGATCTGATTAAGAAAGAATGCTCTTATTGTCACTGTCAAGCTTAGAGGATACCCATTAAGGATATCCATTAAGGCCTGGTTTCATTTCACTGAAGAGATACTTTTATCAGGAGAGACTTAACAGTTAGTGCACAAGGAGAGGTCTAATACATCAGCTATTTTAAGGCGCACAAGACAGCGAGTGTTAGAGAAAAAGGGAAGGAAACTTGATATTTATGCCTAATTTTACATAATGCATTACTTATCTACAATCAGTTTGAGCACACACTTCCATGATTCCCATTGTTCTTCATTGATGAAAATTGACTTATTTTTTTATGGAACAATAAAATGTGAGGTCTATTCAGCAGCCACAAAGGTGAAATGATTGCAGATCACTCTTTGTTAAGGACCAGCACAGTGTGAAATTAAGTGTTGCTGTTGCATGCAACAGCGTCTATTAGTGTTTATGCCTGCTAACCTCTGTTAGCTTATCGAGGAATCATAAACATTCTCATTTTCCAACAGATGCTTTAATAGTATAGCAGCATGAATATTCAAGAAGTAAAATTACACACTGTAATTACTTGGTGTAACATATTGCAAATACGCAGTGACTGGCCAGATGATGTGTTGTTAGTAAATTATTACAGGACATGACTTACAACAGAAAATGTCAGCTGTGATTCAAACAGGGCCTCGTGAGAGAAAAGCAAGTGGTAAACATAAGGCTAAAGGGTTCTTTGGCTTGTTCTCTGAGAGGAAAGCCTTTTAATGTCTCTAGTTTGTTATGATTATTTACATTAGACGTGATCCTGTCTTAAAATGCCAATCACAGCCTACACTAAATGGTACTAATTATAACTCATATGCTGAGTGATTATATCAAGCATCCTTTAAGAGGGATTCAAGAAAGGCAAACCATAGAGTAGTACAGTAATCTTAAATGTACTAAAAGAATCTCTCAGGAGAGAGAACGAAATACGTTTCTAGCCTCATGGTAATGATATACACATCAAAAAACGCACAAAAAACAACAGCAGTCAAAGCGTGCTTCATTCTGATCCGTGATCAATGACAGAAAAAGAGAGAAGTTGAGATTATTTTAAGAATAACAAACAGGATCTGAGCAGCTCTGAAGATGTTTTGGAGACTTCAGGCTCCCCTCATTACGTTGCAAATAATCACAGAAGTCGCTAAAGCAGCGGTTTGTGTTCATGCATGCTTGGCACATCACATCCTTTTCATCTGGGGACTTCATATAGTCTCCCAGCACGATAAAGGGGGATAAAACGATGGTTTGTTGGTGCATATTGAGGCCTCTTTAGCTCAGCTGGTGACGCTGTCTTAGCTAATGCCATGGACATTATAGTCAAATGAAAAGGGCTCAACATGAATAGAAATGAGGAGGTGCTCAATACGCTGCACACTGAAAGCAAAATAGACCCCCATTTTTTCCCCACTGACATATTGCGATACATAAACAGGTAAATAAAATAACTTCTGTGCTGTTTTTAATTGGGCATAAGGGACATTTCTTATACATTACCGCATTCTTAGAGAAGGCATCAGCAGAATGATTAAAGAAAGACACTTTTGCCAAAAGCGGTGTCATTTCTGTGTAACAAAGAACACAGGGAACTGTTTTCATCGATTAAATTGCTCTCCATTCAACAACTCAAGCATTAAGTGTAATGTTAAATTGAACTCACTTTTATTGTGAGTGGTTTCTGCCTTTCGTGTGTCCTTGAATGTGAGGCTTCCTCCCACACCTTCACAACTTAAAAAAGTGCTGACTGAAATGTTACCCATATACAGTATAAAGAGGGGATGATTGCAGTCTATTGGGCAGTTCTCACTGGGGAAAGGAAGACTCCGAAATAATCTCTCATCAACCACCCTTATCAAGTTGTTATAGCTAATTGCACATCCAGGAGAAACAGAGCACCGTAGGCATCCCAGTGATGAGCACGTCAAATATTCCATGGATGCTGGAAATGTTTTTCAATCTGCTTGTTATAATGACAGCGAGGGCCCCATATACTAACTATATGTGTGTGTGTGTGTGTGTGTGTGTGTGTGTGTGTGTTTGGTTATTTCACATTTGAGATCTTTCTTTTTTTGTCTGTGCTATTCTCCCTGGTTTGAAGTGGGTGGAGCTCCGTTAGAGACATTCAGATCCCTTTGGCTTGTTCGACTAACCTTCCCAGTCAATCAATGTATTCCATTCCATAAAAGTCACAGAGACGGAGGGTTTTACACTTACAGGTGATTCTGTGAAAAAAGTATTCTTCTTGCTGCACGAAAAAGATATTTCTAACTCCAGTTGCTACAATACTTCCTCCCCAGGTAGGTGAAAATTACAGTTATTTCTCATTTTGTACAACACAAGATAAATATAAACACATAATTTTGGATTAATATTGTTAAAAATTATAATCAATATGGACAAATGCTGATAGTTATAAAAACAAATGCTTAGCTCTCTGATTCAAAAGTAAGGACAATATATGAGAGGTACAAACTAGGGCCCGGTTGGCTCCTGGGAATTTAAACTGAATTCAGACAGAGAGTGGTTGGTGTTTGTATCATCGTGTTGCTTTCGTGGTGTTACACACCAGGAAGTGTGAAATCCAACCACCTTTTTAGGACGCCATCGTAACCATTTCTTTCTAACCACGGGACGGTGGGACGCCCTTCAATTGTCAAACATTTATAACTCAGCTTTAAGAAACACTGATGTGACCTGAATCACTTTAAATGCTCCATATAGGTTGAACAAAATTATTTTTTGAATTGAGTACATTCCAAAAGCTTGTATCTCATCTCAAGAATTGAAAAAATATGTTTTAGAGGCGTGCACATGAAAAACACAAAAGAGAAAGATGAGAAGAAGACAAATATGAGCAGAAGAGATCGATTGAAATTAAAGCCGGGGGAGGTAACACATTATTAAAATCCATCCATCCATCCATCGTCTACCGCTTATCCTGTATTCGGGGTCGGGGGGGGGGGGGCGGCTGGAGCCGAGCCCAGCTCATTGGGCGAAGGCAGGGTACACCCTGGACAGGTCGCCAGTCTATCGCAGGGCACATTATTAAAATATTTTTCATATATTTGTATATGTTCTGATGAAAAAAACAAAATAATAAGGCATCTGTGGCTGTGGCAGGACTGTAATAAGCCCGTCTGCTCATTTCATTCAGGCTGAATGGCTGTCTACCTGCCTGCACACACTGCCAGAGCAGTCGTTGCATCGCATCACCAGAGTCTTCCACAAGCTGCTAGCTTGACAGCTGTGAGCACTAACATTAGCCACGTTCGTTTGTTTACGTTCATTATGAAATGTTTACGTTCATAGCGATAATTTGGGGGGAGTCGCTTTGGAGGGATGCCTGAAGCGACAGGCTGTCAGTGATGCCAATTTGGCAACTTTCTCCCTAGATTGAGCGACCGTGCTGAAATCTGTCTAAATGTTGTTTATGTTGAGTCAAAAAAGCAACAATGATGTGCCATCAATGCCACCTGCATGTGTCTCATGCAAAAAGTAACATTACAACCATATTTGCTGATTTTTAACTTTAATAACTATGAAATGCATAAATGTTCCCTAATGAGGCCTTCATGCGCAGTCAGCAGTTCTGTATTTTCAGGGTCTTGAAACATAACAGAAGAAAGAGTAAAATAATAATCTTAATAACTCTCTGGGGTCAGGGTTCATAAACATTGTAATGCTAGCATATCATTTTCAGACACCTCTGCTGCAAACCAGGTGCAGGTTTGCTTTTCCCATCCTAGGATATAAAAAAGGTAAAGCCATGTTTGTATTTGATGACAGCTTCTGCCACTTCTGCTTGGCAAAGGCCACGGCCAGCTCAACCCTCAGTGTGTGTACAGTGTGACGAGCCGACAGCAACATCTCAGACTGCGGAGGCAGAAAAGGTGCCTGAAAATTGGGTGCGAGACAGTCAAGTAGCAGGTAGAGGCGTCATTGTTGGACTGTACTACAAGTGAGAGATCGGGGTTGTGTGGTGAACCCCAGAGATACCTCACTTAAAGAAAGAAAAAAAAAAAAGAAAAACATACTGACACAGAGACTTTATAAAGAAACACAGAGGGGAAAAACTGACAGCCCTGTGAGGGCAACCCACAGAGGAATAATACATCAAAATGAAAAATAATATATATATACACAGCACACATCTAGACACACTTATAAATATATACACCGCTTCACATGAAACTTTGAATTTGTCTAAGGTGAAGATCACACATACAAAACACACTCACTCTGCAGTCTTGACAAGTGCCAGTCCCGCGAAAATCATACATACATCAAAACATCAGTGCTTAGGCCTGTCTGTCAAGTTTAGTTAATGCTTTAGTTTTGCCGCCGTTGCAGTGTATCTACCCGGCCACCTGACAGGGTAATACTCACAATATCTGTGACAGCGGTCTGTCATAACTTTGTCACAGTCTCAAGACTCAAACATTTTTCTAAATACACAGAAACACCAGAAATACCAGCCAAGGGCGGTCCCATTAGATAGAAGTCCTATTCATGTGTCCAACAGACGAGACACCAAAGTGACAAGCCATGCAAGTTTATATAACATTTTAATGATCATCAAGTAAGTGCAAAATCAGCAGTTGAACTCAACAACATCTTCCTTCAAAAGTCTAAAGATACACTACTGTGTTGAATATAAAGACCTTTAAGAGAAAAGTCAACTAAAGCTTCGAAAGCCCAACAACACAACAACAACAAAAATTCTAATTACCAAGCTTATTCTCTTGTATACACCATTATAGTGGGTTGGTGCTAGACATTGACCATTGTATAATGTGATATATCTAATAGTATAATGTTTTTTTAGAATTAAATTGTGCTTTATGTATCTGATTCCAATGATGAACAAAAATACTGAAGTATTGTAGTATTACATTCAACATAATAGACAAATGGGGGAAAAAAACTTCAGTCTTGAAAGTCAAGCTGAAAGACTTATAAAGCTAAGAAAGATCAACAGAGCTGAAATAACAAATGTGTTATGGAAAATACCTTATAGGAATCGATTCCAAAATAAAAGGTAAATGGTCTTTGCCATGCTTGCTTAAAGTTGGTTTAAGTGTCTTCAAGTCAATTAAACAACAATTCCTTTATTAATGCAACCCAATAAACTGCCGTCTTTTAGTGTTGTGAATTAATTTACATACACACAACTCTCTTTTTGAATATCCAACTTTTTTTGTCTTCTTTTCCAATTGTGATACGTTTCCACATTATTCGCACACAGCTGACACTTCAGTGGTCGTCCTCGTCGGCTCTAAAGGTTCTATACATCTTCAAGGATCCCTCTTGTTTGTGAGGAGAAAAACAAAACACAAAAAAAAACAGAGTGCTTATACCACTGTGTTACCAGCAAGTGTCCATCCACCGCATGCAGACCGAGGAGTGAATTCTCATCGGTGGTGGTGCAGTCTGGTCTTCACACAGCATTGGCACTGTGTCTAGATGAAAGATGTGTTTTGATGAGGGCGGTATGAGAATTTAATGAAGCAAGATGGGAGTAAGCCTGAAGCTATGGACGGGACGCCTATTGATGCATTATGTTTTAAGGGGGATTCCTCTTTCTTTGCTTTTTATTAGCTGGATACCTTTTGTCGGATTCTGCTGAGTCCTCATACGTGTTTTGCAAATGGTAGTTTGTGATTTGTTTTTCAAAGGACGGATGCTCTTGCTGAGTTGCATGCGACCCTCGCTTGAACTGCTTCATAGCCATCATTTGACCCAAAAGACCATGCCGCATATAGCTATAATATAGAAAATGTTTTTGTCAGATAACACCATCGCACCTTAGCGGAATCCCCCTTGATTCATCTTTAGTTGAAAAGTGAGCAGGTTTCAAAGGTATGCCTCGGGCAACACACATCTGAAGTAAAGGAAAATTAGCTTCTCGGTGCTACCCTTTGAAAACGGGACACCCCCGCTGGAGGCCTTGGTTCCTTACTGTATTTATTAGCTGCTTTATCAGAACCTTGACGGTCTCAAACGGGAAAAAGAAAGCTCCCTCCTTACGGGTGAGCGTGTGTGTGTGTGTGTGTGTGTGTGTGTGTGTGTTGAGTCTTGTTCTAATGTTCTTTCCGTTCACTTCCTCGCCGTCCTTAGTATAATCTCTTATTGTTTCTGTCTGTATACAGGCATCCTCTCAAGCAATCCAGTAACAGGTCTCCAACAGGTCAATTAACAGTAATGAGGCAATAACGTGGTTTACTCCAAACCTAATTAGATTTCATTGAGCCAATGGGCTCTCAGATGTCCTGTGTAAGTGGCTAAACTATGCATATCCTTTACTGTGTGTTTCATTTCACTTTACTTGGACTGAAAGTGGCTCTCACAGAGGCAGCAGCAACACCCAGCCATCAAAGATACAATTGTTTGCCGTTTAAGTTTCCATCATTCCAGCTACTGTGAATGTTCACAAATCCCTTTAGACTACGTTTGCGTGTCTCTAACATCCAATTACACGCCGCCTCCTGGTTTACACGTTGCAATCAGACATTAACAGTCAGGTATCAAATATGAAAGAAATTCAAATGAGGACAGAAAGATGTTGACGTCTTTTAAATTCCCGCTAAGATTAAGGTCGATGCAGTGTGCTTTGAAAAATTCTTGAACTTATTTTGGCAGTTTGGCCCAAACTGTGTGGGAGGATGATGCACAGGAACCGAAATTAAGAAAAAAGTTGTGACTCACTGTTAGTACTGGGGCCAAGCCGGGGGGCAGGAGACAAAGTCAAGAGCCCCGTTCTGGTGGTTTGATTCAAATAAATGAAGAGGTAGGCAGAAAAGTGGTGCTTTAATGCAAATTCGACCAGATGAAATATTACACACTCAAATCTTAAGTGGCCTTTGAGGTCAATTGACTGGCTGCTGATTCGAAACGTGGCGCGTGTGGTGGTGGTGGTGTGATGGGAGGGGGGTCCATATTTCACACGCCATTCCACCGCGTGGAGCTTATAAGTTATTACACGTGGGGAGAATAGCTTAGCTGCAACCCTGTAGCCCTCGGCACCGCCGTAACACAGACTGCATTCGTCACGTACCAAAGCAGGAATGAGGCCTTTTCATGGCAATTTCTAACACAAAAAACTCAGTTATTGGGAATTATTGGGGAACGACGGTTTCACATTCATAACGAAAAAGTAGATGAATATAGATATTCAACCAAATTCAATCTGAGCTCATTATCTCATTTGGAGCTAATATTATATATAGCAAATAACATGATTTGGGTTCACAGAGGGAACGTTTTTCACCAGAAAAGATGCTGCAGCCGAACTTTTTCCTTTTGTTGTTGATTAGTTGATTCTTAACTTCTTTGGAGTGATTCCCTCTTAACAGATGAAAGGGCAATTTCCATGTAAAGTGGATTGCTTCCCTCAATTGTGTCTGCAGAGGCAGAATATCTATGTGCACACGTGTGAGCGAGGGGCTTTTCGGCAAGTCAGATGTGATAAGGTTTTGCAGCGGCTTCCATCTATTGGATTTCTTTCCCTGTATGTAATTCTTCCAACTGTACTGTGTTTAACACAGGCCCAACAATTACATTATTCTAACTGAATTTTGAGATAATCATACAATACTGTAATCCATGTGCATTGTGGATTATAATACATATGTATGGTTTGGTTTGTTGAAAATATCCTTGGAAAGCCAACAGATTGCTCGGCACATCTGTGC
Organism: Chelidonichthys spinosus; assembly: GCA_029853015.1. Taxonomy (NCBI): domain Eukaryota; kingdom Metazoa; phylum Chordata; class Actinopteri; order Perciformes; family Triglidae; genus Chelidonichthys; species Chelidonichthys spinosus. Next base: position 17,950,652 of record CM056827.1, on the reverse strand, counting down.
ATAATTGGATTCTTGTCACATGAAAACTTTTTCAGATGAATGCTGCATCCTCTGTGCTCTGCGCGCGGTGACAGGAAAATGAAAAATATCAATTAATTATTTTTTTTTTCTATTAAGGTTTTCCATCTGCTCCAGCATAGTCATAAAAGTATTAACATTCCTGGATGTGACAAGTGGAAAAGAATGGCTCTTAGTTTTGGCGGAGGTACAAAGAAGTGAGGGGGAAAAGGAATTAAAAGTGAGACGTCTGCAGCATTTAAAAGATCCACTGCTAAAAGCATGGGGCCATGTTTTGTCTTCCTTCTACTCAAGAAGCCTATACTGTTGGAGACCCAGAAAAACATTTTTTTAGGCATTACAGAAACATTGCTAAAGCTTTTCGAAGTGGACTGTGGAGAACGTGTTTGGCCTTAATCTCAAACTTCACGCCATTTCATCAGGATAAACTGATGCAAGTTAGTATCCCCGCTGTCCAGCTCATCCCAAGGGACACTGGGCTTTTTCTTTATCTCCCACTCTCGATCTGGTCAGAATAGCTGTAATACCAATTGTGTCACCCATGTTCTATATAACTATCCCTCCGGCTGCAACAAAGAGCATCAGCCTCCCAAATCCCAAAACAGATGTCAGTGGAAACAAACTATTCACTCACACTGACAGGTTTATCTTTCTCGATAGCAACCTGTCAAAAGAAAGCCAATACTTCACGGTTCCAGCATGAACTGTTGTCTCACTCCTCTCCGAGTTAAATTTGTAACGATGATGAATAAACTACAGGAAGGTAAAAGAATGAACCCAAAGGACGTGTGTCAAAATCCCCAAATCGACAGGCTATGTATAGATACCCTTAATTAATGTGGTATATGGTGTTTATATGATTTCCTTTCCAGCTTAATATTTCCAGATTGAATCCATATTCACTCAAACGATGTTTCTCACACATTAAATTCAATCTTCATGTTCAGACGTTGAGTTATGCATCAAAATATGGGACGTTTCTAAGCAGACATAGTTTAAATTTTGACCTTTGAACTTAAGCCTGAGCACGCCCTCGCTGACAAAGTCACTACACTCCAGGAAGAGCTACTGACACAATAAAGAGCATAATTCATACATCATGAGCCTACACCCAACTAATCAGGGTTCAGAGTGAGTGCAACTCTGCCTCATGCACACCAGAGAAACATTTCCCAAAGGAGAACTCAGCACTCTGGACTGTCAGTCACAGCCTTACTGGAGTATTACAGCAGCATCATTATACAGCAACAGATGAATCCGAAGGGCCGGTTTATCACATTAATTTGTTTGTCTTTGCAAAAATCTCCATTTCGTAATGCATTGGTTAGGAACAACATAAACATGCATGTGGATATCGGGAAGTTGATAATATATTCCATAGCTTCCCTGGTGTTCCTCATTTGCATTTTGCATCTGATTACAAAGCAGTCATCACTCAATACGGGCCGCTCTGCTGATCCAGAATCATAACAAGCAACGCGTTGAGCATAAAACATGATTATTCGTGGCTCGTCATGAATGTGCTTCTCCAGTTGATTCTATGCACCCAATTAACTTCAGCACATCAGGCATGAACATTCTACAAATAGGACTTTTCTTTTTTTAAATCTTACATGTGACTTGAATTTTCACACATATCAAGATTGACTGGAGGCATGGGCTTTCCCATTTTGGTTTAAAGGGGGGGAAACAAACAGCATAATCGCATTTGAGTAAACAGAGAGACACAGCGGATATGGACACACATTGATATGTACCATCTGTTATGTTGCTGCAATGTAACGTCGATAAATGCTGGTTGTTAATATTGAGGTTTAGGCAAAATTGACAAATCCACAGATTAGTTTATGGTTCACTAAAAAACATCTGAAGAACCAAAGCTTGCCACACTGAGAGTCTCTGCATCATCATATCATTACAAACAGAGCGCCACTTACTTTCTCTATTTGACATGAGTTAATCCTTCCAAATACTGTTCATACATTTGTACAAATTTGTTGTTCATGGGGTTGTCCTCCACTAGAGATATTCTTAGTCGACTAAAACTCATATGATTATGTCTACTAATTGATAAGTTGATTTAATCAACAGATCTGCAAAAACTGAGTTTATCCACAAAGATTTGCAAAAAAAGTACCACTTTAAATCCTGAAAACGACAAAGACCAAAATGACCAAGAGGGGACAGCCCTAGTTTTTCTATTAACAATGGGGGAAGACATAATTATAACTCAGAGTTATATAATAAGGAGTTATATAATAGGACATGTGCTATTCACAGCAAATGGATGAGCAAGTATGAAAAAACATTTAGTTCAACTCAGTTTTGACCTAAAACAAACTCAAGTGCAATATTCTTATTGAGAGATGTTGCTTCGTCAGATAATGTTTCAATTGGTGCAGTAGAGTCATAACTGGGACCAAAATCTTAACAGATGTGGAAATAAAACAAAACCACCCCGAAGCATCAGAGCTACATAAAACCAAACAAAAACGTGCAAAACTGATTTATGAGAGAATGGAGATTATGGAGTCAAAACGGCCTTAAATAGATAGTTCAAATTAAAATGTCTCCATCATCATATAGCCACAGGTATGATGAAATATCCTGCTTAAGAAGAATTACTGATACTGTGCGTAAGTTGTACTTCAACAGAAGTAAGGTGTGTAGAATAAACGGGAATATTATCAATGTTTTAAAAAAAAATCAAAAAGCTTCTGTGCAGCGTTAACTGCAGTCTGGCAGAGCATTATACAGCCGGAGCTCAGAAAAACAAAGATAAAGTGGCCATCAGAAAATATGGCATGTAATTGGCAGGTGATGTACTGTGCACTGGAGACCGCAGTCAGTTGAAGCATGAATCTCGCCTCAAACAACCTGTCAACTTCTCCACCTTGATAGTTATTCACTCTAATGCACTGTTGACATTATAACACATTTTTTATGGGCTCTGTTGAGCAGTCTGTATATAACATGTTGGAAGTTATATCATTATTCAATCTTTGATTTAAGAACTGGTAATATGCATTATTCAGTAATGCACTGATGTTACTTTTGCAAGATTTACAAGTCGCAACAGTTGGACAACAACCTGCAATTGCTTTTTGGCCAAATATTATCTGTCTGCTACGGATAAATGGGAACATTTAACGGTCCAGTTGCTTACTAGTTGCTTTTACTTTCACCCTGCTTGCAAACGTTTGACACATGCAATATATTTATGCAAATTAAAATCACATCCAGGGTTAATAGTGAAGACAAAATTCTGAAATACATGTCATTTAAAATAAGGGGAATTTACTGCAGGCTTAATAAACTTAAGTGGAAATACAACTGTTGTACGTCACAGTTCAAGGGCTTCTATTTTGAGGGCAGAGAGTTACGGCCAGTGACGGTAATATCCAATTATCCCAGTGACAAAACATGTGTTTGGGGAACCATATTTGCTATGTATTATGTTTTCTGGTATTGCTCAGAGGTCAGAAAAAGTGCAGTGGCTTTGACACTGGAGTACATGTCCTATGCAGTACATATATGTCCTAAAAACTACATATTATGTTAATTAATTAATTAAGTGGTATTATGTTTCTAACAGTAAAAGTTAAATTGATATTTTAGTGGACAAAATAAACTATGATCTAGTTCGGTAAATATGATTTGTTGCCTGGAGATTGTTGGTTCAATCATTGCATCTCTACATGTTATCCGAATCATTTTCCAATTTTGTTAAATGTCCGACCTGCCCTTTCGGGTTTTCTGTCTAGGAGCTATGATTGACAGCAAGGCTTAAGACTAAACTCTGTGATTGTCTGTGTAAAATCATCAGGTGGAAATGTGACAGACAAAAGCATCAGGAATATGAAACTGACCAGCTGATCGGTTTCTATCGGCAGTCGATTGATCGGTGCATCTCTAATCACTACAATAACATGGTTAACTGTGTTCATATGATATCACTTATTTCACACTTTAGCTGGAAAAAACAGCTCATACTTTTTAATTAGTGCCCCCTTCTGTATATAAAAATAATATTTGAAGAAAGCAGCATCATTCATATCTAATACATCAGCTGTACATTACAGGTTTCCCTGTCGAGCAAACATGCATATTGGCAAACATTTTTTCACCCAATGGCGGCATAACTAGCAGAGAAGTCAATGCAGTAACAAGACATGATGCACATGCAGCACAGAAAGTGCTCTGAAAAACTCTCTGGCTGTCAGCTTCTTATCAATCTGTGCTTGCACAGAAAACCCATATCTAAAATCACGCCTGCTCTCTGGGATTCTGGCGAAAGTAGCAGGTTGATGAAATCGGTTAGACCAAAAAGTGTAAAACAAACTTTTTCACTGAAAACACCTGAAAAACACGAAGGTCACAGCGTGTTAAGATATATATATACTACTTGTGCCTGGGCTGCAGACCAAGGGATGAGTTATTTTTCCATTAAGGTTGCATTTGCATGTTAAACTAACCTATTTGCTGCAGGCAAAGAGGACACTTAAGATTCCTCTTGAATGTTGTGGGAAGCTGTACAGGAAATTATGCTCACAGCGCCACATAAATCAGAACTTATTTAACAGTAATTTAGTCATAGCACAGTTGTTGTTTACTGCACATATTTGTTTAAATATTTTCAACCCAACGCATGACTAAAGAGTCCGTTAACAATAACTATATAAATCCCTCCCAGTGCAAAAAACCTTGTCGGGCATTTCCTCATTACTTCCAATTAAGTTAGCTTGTACATCACTGCATTTCTTCAGCCCATATGCATTCCCACAGGAGTGTGTTGAATCAGATATTCTTTGCTTATTCACATTCAAAGCGATTGGCCTCCCTTTCCGCCAAGACAGCGGTCCAAAATCGAAAGCATCTAATTTTTGTCTCAAACTTCCATTCAGCCGAAAAAGGACAAGGGAATTAATTTGCAGTGGGTGAATGGGTTCTGACAGTGAGTCATTTCATCGGACAGTGTCAGTGATATACCGTCTGTGCAATAATGCAATAAGGAAAACAATCAAATGGCGCGCCGCAAAACATCTGACCTCCGATTCTGTTTTGATATCCAATATAATTGCTTTGTGCGGAAGACTTGCACTGGCCTCTGTGTTCTGCTGATTTCTTAAAATAAGTTAACGTTGAAGCATAGAGCCCAGAAGCATGGTTATTTTCACACTGCCTTTGTTCTGCGAGATCAGTCAGAATGTCTCCAACATGGAGTGCTAGTCCCTTTGAAACACCCGGATAAACCTTCATCCTCGGAATGTTTCCCACTTTCTCTCACTTCCACTTCACTCTTCCCGCGGTAACCAAAGCATTTCATAAAAGCAGAGAAAGAAAAAAAAAGAGTGCATGTCATCTAGTTTCTGCAGTGAATTTTCATGTTGTTTTTCTATTGTTTTCAGGGAAAAAAAAGAAACTAAAAACAACCTACTAATTGCCGTAATGATGCTACATCAGCACATTCATTGATGTGTTGATCACAGGAACATCTGCAGTGGGATGTTACAGAGTGATGTGTCTTTTATATTCAGTGTTTGGAGAGAGCAAAACAGATTCATTGTACCTTAACATTGATTAGCTGAAGCTATTATTTACCACCACTGACATTGGTCCTTTTAACCAGTCAGCACTAGAAATGAGAAGCGTTCTAATGTTACCTGCATGCTTTCAACATTTAAAATAACAGATAATCAAAGAGGGATAAAAGGTTGGAAGATTTGTTGGCATTGGAGCTGATTAAATCTGGGTATTTACCATGAACCAGATTCAAATTGAACCTCGTATTAAAGCTATCCCTTAACGTTTTTTCTTTCTTAAACATTGTTGGGATGTGAGTATTAGATTCTATATTGTTTTCAGTATGGGTATGGTAAGAAATGCAAATTCTGTATGAGTGACAGTCTATTCTTAACTCGTAGTGACATAATTGACATCCTTCATATGAGAAGGGGAAACAATTAGGCTTTCACTGTGTCCCATTGTCACGAGACAAGCCCTTTTTAATGCAAAATACATTTCCATGGATCAGAGACACTGCAGAGACAGTACATCTAAAAGTGGATTATATTCACTGCCGCAACAGTCTCTCTCCGTCCCCAGCATTTCCTCACTTAATCCAATCATGTCCCAATTTCAAAAACCCAAGATGAAGTCAAGGAGAGACAGAAGAACGCTCTAAATGCAAACTTCATTTTTTTTTTTTTGCCCCCATTTTGTATAGATGAGCTTGTGACTGCTGTTTTGGGGGTGTTTACACAGGAGCCAGGAAGGTGACCCGAGAAAACGTCATCAAGGCTGAGTGAAGCACATGGAAAATATCATAAATGAGTTTGTGACCATCCCCCAGAAGAGAGGAAGAAAGTCATCAACTGGAAAGATATGTTTTCTACAGGGGCAAAAGGCACCAGCTAATTTTAAAATTGCAAAATAAACTGAATTTTATACCAATGTCTGAATTGCCAGATGGCTCTGAGCACCGCTGATGGAAAACAAAGCATTTTCATCAGAGATGCGGGGATCTTTTACTGGTTTACAATATTGTTGTCTCAACTGCAGCTCTAAACCATTTACTCCTACTTAATTTCATTCTTTTAAAGGAAAGGTTATTGCTTTTAAGAGGCAAAATCATTACCGTTTATGGGACCTGATAGACGCCATTTGAATCCTTCTTTATGCTTTGGTCACAGGAAATGTTCTTTGACATAATAACTGAGAATTGATTTCGATTTGTTTTAGTGGCTCGTTCTGCTCCGGGCAAAAATGATTCCCCCGGTCAGGGTGCTTATCTGTGTACATACTGTTCAACCTACCATCAGCTAACTTTGAGAGGGAGCCTCATCTCACTTCTCTCGATAGTGGTCCCAATCAACATGGACACATTTAGTGTCAAGTGTGATTTTTATTTAAATTGAAGTTTTCAATCCGTCTTGTTTACTGAATCACTTCAAATATATTTTCCCTAGGAAGGAACTTTGCCATATATATATTTGGAGGACACATAACTGCTGCCTGGATTATGTTAAATGCTATAGATTTTTCCAATCCGGAGAGTGTGACCTTGTTATAGATCATAGAAAAACGTTCAGGATGGATGGTTTATGTTTCATGATTCATATGTGGCAAGTTTCGGCTACTAAAACACTTAAGATTAGGGAAAGAGTGTGGTTTTGGTTTAACATTAACATAGTCAATGTTTCTCATGTTGTGTTTTAACTCAGCATTGACTTTTTTTAAATATTTCACCAAAACTTTTTTGTAACAACTACTTTAAGTTTATATATTTAACACATTTAAGACATTGTGGAAATAGATATTGTAGGTCAAAGAAATTAACCCATTGCTGGTTAATGTTTTGTAGCTGCAGTCTGTAAGAACATAGACAGAATGTCACAAATGTAGCTTGGATATATATAAATCTTAATTGAAAAAGTTATGGTGGCATTTTTTTTTTTCTTACATAACATTATTGCTGAGACAAGTTAGTTTTATATTATGTCATTCAGAAGACAAGGCTGCAGGGGTTATTGGCTTCTCAAGTAATTCCATATATTTGCTGCATTTCTTCATGTCTATTATTCATGGAAAAAAGCTAAAGGATAAGACACTTTTGATTTGTATAGTAGGGCTGTGACTCATGCTTCGTTATTTGTTAATCAATTTATCATTTGATCTACGTAAAGGAAAAAAGAATGGAAAAATGCCAGTCACCCTTTCTCAGAACCTGAGGTATAACGTTTCAAACTGTTTCTTTGTCCACCCAATGAAGAACCATCTCAAAAAATGTATTCTATTTAATATAATACAAGAAAAAAAAAGAAAAGGAAATCTTCACATCCAAAAAGCTGGAGCAAATGAATTTGGAGGATTTTTCAATGTAAAATGACCAAAACGATCAATTGTTTACCAAAATAAATACCAATCTATTTCCTGCCAAACCAACTCATTGTTCAGCTTTAGTGCATAATGATCCACTATTACAATGAAGATAGATCTTACACAGGCCCTATTATAGTGTACCTGAATAGTATCTGTCCTTGTATTGTATGACAAATTAAGCTGCATCTTTATCTTCGTAACAAAAGGCATCACAGCAATTTATATTTAGTCATTGTACCTGAAAAATAGAGTTGGTCCAATGCTAATGATTCAGTGTGGGAGCCCAGTTCTTGAGGCGTATATATTTTTGCCAAAATGTGTGTGCAGCACTATGGCTCTGTACATCTGAGCCATTATTCCTCACAAATTAAGTTGTGAAAGACAGGAAGACTTTGGTTTACGTGCCTGGGGCCCCTTGTTGACCTGATTCATGAAATCGTTCTGTTGCAGCAACAGCGGTGCACTGTGTGTATGTGTGTGTGTGTGTGTGTGCGATGTTTAAAAAGGAGCCTTGGCTAGCACTGAATGCAGGTCAGTAATTACGGTTAGCTCAGTTGAGCAACACTGTTAATCTGCATGTCACTGTTAATCCACTGTTGTCTATATATGGATGATGCACCTGAAGGCACAACAATCACTCTATGCCTTTACCTTTGAATTGGATCATTAAGCATTCGGTTAATATAAAATACTTCTACAGCTTTACATTCATGTAAATGCCATAGAAGCCTATTACACTGATGCAAAATTTAAAACGGGCACTTATTTCAGAGATGTATCCATGGCCAGTTTTGACAGCAGCATCGCTAATTAGACTAATTATATGACTTCATTAGTGTGTGAGACGGCGTCTTTCCAACGTGACAATGGGTAATCAGATTTAGAGCTCACATCTCTGACAGTTCACCGTTCACTCATCCTCATTCCGCCCCCTTTTGTCTTTGACATCACCTCTTTAAAGATTCATAAGCCAGGGCCGATTTACATAAAAGTTAAAGCGTCTGATTAGTCGTATTACAACCCACTCTGACCGGCATGAGCCCTGCAGGGACTGGAGGATTGGCCAAGGTTACATCTGAGTCATGTGTTCAACAGCATGCGATGGGACCCACCATGATGCCAGGCATGGGAGAGATTATGAATTTCTTTGAGGTTAAAAGCATTTCTACAGTGTTTTAGTTTTTATGCTTCCCCTAATTATTCACATCACTATGTGAGGACCGTTTCATAGCAATATTATCAAGACACATTACACTGAATTAATCAACACTCTATTTTGTATAAATAATAATAAAAGACTGTGGGCATGTTCACGCAACAATTGTTTTTTTTATTCTTTGTTTGTGTACTGAAATAAGTGACCATGATGCAATGCTGCAACAATTTCAGTGTTTTCATGCACATAAATAATGGCATAAAAACACTGAAATTTAAACTATTCATTGCAATTCAATTGGGGTCATTAAGTCAAAATTTGCATTTAAATAGCAACATTAAAATGTTACATAGTATTGCTGAATAATGTGCTCATACGAGAGCATCATAATGAATATGTGTTTCCAAGGAAACCTAAGAAACCTAATTGCTCACAGGGTGGTCTCATTATAGCAGCAACACAACACTTCTGCAAGTCTGGTTGACCAGAGCACATAAAACTGAAGCCAGCTGCTAGGAATGCAATCAGAATCAAAATCTCTTTGTGTTCTATAGTATTTTCTATTTCTCCATTCTCTATGAAGGTCTTGTCATAGAGTAGCTTCTCCCTGTGCAGGCTCATCTGTCATTTTGAAATAATTCTGTACTTTAAACGTGAGGTGTGTGCTGATGAATTTTGCAGAGGACCCTGGAGCCAACTCCTGCCCGGGCAACATCCCCAAGGCTGGGCAGAAATGCATCAACATTTATAACCACTGCCTTTTCTTGTTTCCCCAAACATGCCAGCTGCAGTCCACACCATGTTCTACTTGGTTTAAGAGAAGGCCCCTGCATGCCAATACAGACCTCTTTTATAAAAGACAAAGAAATATAACCCCTTCTCACAGGTAAGGCCCTGAGGCATTCTTGCATGCATGTCTTGACAAGGAAAACAACCATGCTTGACTGTAGGTTATGGGCTCGAGAGGTTTATCTGGTAAACACAAGGTCTTTTCTTGGGTGGTGCAATACAACTTATAATAATACGCTATGTAGAAAAACAAAATGCCACTGAATAAAACTTTCTACAACCTGCTTTAAAATACTCTAAAATTGACCACTAATAATGCATTTTCAGGCCAATGTACTTTAGCAAGGGCAACAGAGCGCCTATGTGTCCGACATCACCTCCATTACCTGCAGTAATGCAGGCTATTATGTGCAATGGGGACAAATTGGAAGGGATATGGTGCTCATGATGGACCTAGGTGGCACCATTGCAGTAGCGGTGACATTTTGTTGTTTGTTTTGCAGGATGGAGCAAGAGGTGAGGAAGGAAGCCATATGGTGGGTATTTATCAGCCGATGGCTGCCAGAATGATTGAATGGGAGCTGAAGGTGAAGCTGCAGACAGCTGAGAGGGAGAGCAGGGCCTGAGGCCCGGGGTCTGGTACCAGGTTGTTCATCATTTCCCTTAAAGGAAGGTCAACAGTCCAATGAATCACACTCACCACCAAACTTACAGCTTGTTCTCTGTCAGCTTTAATGCATTTCGCTGCAGTTTTCAGTGTTGAGCTTGAACCAAATCCACTCCCTGTGTCCCTGCATGAGATTCGTTGGAGGAGAACATAAGAAACCAAGATCCCAAAGCCTATTTCATTCTAACAATCACATGTTCTCCGACGTCATCACAAATCGACAATTTCATATGAGATCAGATACAGAAACATCAAGCCTGTTCTAAGATTTGCCCTGCAGACGGGCCCTCGGGGGATCCAGGGGCACGCCCCCCCAAGGACACAAGTTTGTATGTTTGAAAACTTAAATGTATCAATCCTTTTCACTTTGAAAGCAAAATTAAGAGTATATAGGGTTATGTCGAGTAAAAAGTAAAAATTCAGTTCACTATGTGTTGGAATAAAATAGACGTTTGGCAGGCTGCCACAGTCTGTGTAATTAATGAGAAACACTGCAGCACATGTGGTACAAAGAAAATGAGGCAGTTCCAACACTTTAGCGGGGTCAAAGGGCTACTACCCATTCAGCTGAGCGCTCCACTGGGATACCTGCAAATCCCAAGGAGCATAGCATTTTTATACAGTTATTCAACCTTTTTCACCAATCACGAGGAGGACGTCACAAAAACGCAAGGGAGGAACATACACTAGAGACCGGGATTTGGCCCGGAATACTTAAGGCCTGATTATGCTTCCGCGTAGTGATCACGCAACGGCAACGCAACGGCGACGCAGTTGCTTGGAGACCGTGATGGTTCTGCGTTGGGTTTACGTGTCGAAATGCAATTCAATGCCACACCGGTAAAGGGCGCTATGTTTTTTGTAAAGACACCGACCGACCGAGACTCTTGACGTATATCGTCGTTAGCCTCGTTATAGCGTATTTATTTACTTTCCGGCTTTAAACGTCCACAATTTTTTAAGAACTTGGTGTTTTATTTCTTTGTGCAAAAGCGACAAGGTGCAAACAATAAAACAAGGTGAAAACAATAAAAGTAGCCTTTTAAAAGTTTAAATGGCGGTGTTTATGAATGGAAACCGGATAGCGGTCTCCAGCGGATGTAGTTAGCGGACCAATCACAGCCGATGCCGCTGCGTTGGTGCTGCGTTGGCGTTGCGTCGCCTCGACGCGCGTCGAGGATTTTTGGGAGGCACACGTCAGGCCCTTGCGTCGACGCAAGGGGGGTCCGCAAGGACGTAAGGGGTCCGCAAGCTCCCTTGCGTTGTGTCGACGCGGAAGCATAATCCAGCCTTTAGACTATAAAAAAATGTGACAAGGGCACTCATGTTTGAAGGAAAGTAATCCTCCTCCATGTGAAACCAGAGCAACAGTAAGGGGGCGAACATGTTATACCATTTTTTTTCACTCTCTGGAAGACACAAAATCTGAAAACCTTGGTTCAAAACATGTCAAAATGCAGACATTAATTTCCATTTTGACTGACTCATCTCATTGTTAAAAGCACCCAAGGTAGATCCGAGTGTCCCAGGGGGGAAGTGTGTGAAGTGCATCCCGTAAGTGCTGCAGAGGCAGCAGCTTCAGACTTACAAAGGGTTTACATGTAGACAGTGGCAGATTAAAGACAGAAAACTGAGCATGCGCATTGCGCAACAATATCAAGGGGAACATGTCCACTCGTCAAATGTTGTTTTTCCACAAATAATCTGCACAAGCATAGTCCAGTTAGCAATGGTGTTGCACTGGGTTGCTTTGCCATTAAGCAGAAAATAAAGAAGAAGAATGAAGAAGGTGAGGGAGAATTAGAAAAGAGACTAAAATGAACCTGAGCAGCAAACGTATTTCCAACCACGTCTCATGGTTAATAGTTGAGATTTTGTTGACATAAGGGGATATTGAAACACGGGTATTAGTTGTCCAGGATAGAAATATCCCAGGGAGCGAGTAGCTTGTCAAAGAGAAATGAACACGACAATTGTTACCTGTCATCCCCACTCTGTCCCCTGCCTTTGCATCTCCACTCACCACTTGTGCAAAATCTAATAAAAGTGGGAATGTCATAGCACGAAAATATGATTCTAAAAACAGGACACATTGATATGGAGCAGCATCATTTTCATTTCACTTGGTGTGACACTATCACAGTTGCACAGGAGGCTTGTTTCGTAGCAGGTGGTAAATACTGCAGCTCCCCTCCCGAGCGGCTCAGCCATCGACCCCTGAGGGTGCAACAAGAAGACTGGTGCTTTTATAGTATAGCACACGTACACACCACTTTATCTGGAACACTTGGGTGTTTACACCAACAGTTCTCCTTCACATTCCTGTGTGACTAAAGCTTCAGTACAAATAATGAAGGGAGGGGAAAAAAAGTGTGTTTATTTTTCAGGTAAATGTTAGAAGTGTACCAAGAATTTTGGTTTGATACTGGCTAATGCATGACTCCCAAACAGCCAAAAGTAGCAACGCTCCAAAAAACAAAGTTTGAGTCTTGTGAGCTGTGTGACTTAGCCATTAGAGATAGAAGGAGAGAAGCAAGACTTTAGGCTCGGTGCACACACACTGGGGGGGACAAGGTATTGTACATTCCAGCTCTGTACTACAATAGTGTGCAGAATCTCCAAACAAACAACTCATCACGGCTCGGAGTGGATCAGACAGCAGGAGATCATTGCTGGCTCGCAGCTAAGAATACGAGTAGTGTATTGTGGGAACATGGGTGCCTTCCAAATAAAAGAGTGGAGGGGGAAAAAAAGGCCTGATAATCACATTACATATTGTGACACTCAAAGTAGGGTCAGCATATTGAGTTAACGACATGAAACCATACATGAGCCGAAAACAAATGTAACACGGTCTGGAATGCAAGCGTAGGAAAAAAAAATAAAAGGAAAAATAGAAGACAGAAAGAACACAAGCTGCTCTGTCTTTGTAGCTGTGCATTCGTATGCTGGTGTGAAGATCTGGACATCCTAGAAAGTTCAGTGTCAGCATCCTTTGCTACTTTGTCAGAAAAATTCAACTCAGAACACAAGCAACAAGTAAACAAGATTGCCATCAAAAGGACTACATTTCATACATTAAAAAGGCAGCTCTTCCCACAGCTGGCTGTCAAGTTTTAAGTCGGAGGTTCCCACAGCACATGAACGCACTACAGCACAAGTGTCAGCCGCGCACACGTAGCAGCCTGCAGCAAACTTTCTCAACCGAATATGAGAAGGCATGCAAAACACAGGTACTACATGGTGCTTGAACATCATTATACAGTAAAAAAAAAAATGTGAGAGTGAGGGAGAGGAAGCAGAGAATTTATCCTTCTGTAGCTAAGAGCTTAGCAGCACCAGGAGGTGGGAGTTAACAGAAGTAAAGGGAGCAAAAGGAAAGCGACAGAAGTGCTAAATACGTCTAATAAGTGCCATATTAAACTCCGCTCGTGCATCAGGGACAAATGCTAAGTGTCTCACCAGATGTTCATCCCTTGTATTTGTAGAGTTGTTGGTTTTGAAAAAAAAAAAAACGAAATGTGATTCCCTTAGTGGAGAATAGTCGATCAAAAAATATATATCAACAACAATTTTGATTACTGGTTGATTGAGGCTGACGTTATAGTGAATAAAGCTATTAATAATTAAGAAATAGCAGACTACTGTATGGAGATATTTTAATAATATGACCACTTATGAAAGCATACATCCAACAGATAATGCACCATGTCGCTTTGCATGCTATGTCCTAAGATTATACGATTTTAACAGCAGAACATAACTGTGACCTGTCCCCATAGGCGCACCTTTGGGATAACATAAAATGGGATGTTAACACCAAAAAAGAGAAGTAAGAGTAGATCAGGATCCCTGTGCGGCGTTTCCATCACTTTGGAGAGTCAACGATTTGAACAATTCCAACCGCATTGGTGGTAAAAGATCCTATTGGATGCTAGTTAGGCGTCCTCAATAGAGAGGCTATGGAGTGTAAAATGTTTTGTGCTTTCTGCCTAAACACTGAGCTATGTTCTAGGGATCAGTTCTTTGTTCCAAAGAAAGGAAATTACTCTCCTCACTCTGTTGGATATATGCAAAGTCTCTGTCTCTCTTTCTCTCGCACGCTCGCTGGCAGGTTATTGATTCCCAACCTCCCATTGTGTTACATAGTGAAACTGACACCTAACTCGCAGCACAGATTATGTGGAAGTCGCTGCAAATGGTAAGGGAAAGCAAGGGATAACAGAAAGAGACAACGAAAAGCTCCTCTTCCCCGTACTGATCCCCAACCACAGATTACCAGTGAAATATAGTAAATTATTTGACAGATTCTTTTATTTGTCTTTAAAAAGCACTGCAGGGGCTGGCAGCAGTTTAAAGCTGTGATTTCCTCAGGCCTTACTCCACCTTCAGAAAGCTCACTATCTATTGACCAACCACTGCACTATGCACTAAAGACTGTCAAATCTTCCCTATCCACTCATAATATCATTATCAACATCTCTAAGGACTCACGATTGTGTTATCTTCTGGCTTTACCATCCATCTGTGTGATATGAATATTAGATTTGGATTGATCAATTGGCCATTCTGATATATCAGCTGGTATTAGTTGGCGTTTACTGCATGTCGGAAGATCATTTACAGGAAATGTGGTGCAGAAATGCCAATATGTGTTCGAGGTATTGGAGAAACTGTCATCTTTCTACAGTTTTTCCACCAAAATGCACTTATAAAATAATAATTTCTGCCTTTTAATTTCATTTAATTTTAATTTTGTTTTACTTTAGCCTATTTATTGTCAATTTTAGTATTTTTCCAATAATATTTTTCTCTTTCTCCTATATATTTTCTGACATTTGTGCTCTATGAATAATACACACAAATGAAATGTGTCATTGTTTGCTCACCAGCTTATTGTGAGATCTATATAGGTCTGAGTGGCTGTGCTACCAGGATAGGATAGAAAGGTCTAACCCAGACAAACACTCATACCAACAAGTTGAAATGAAAGAGACAAACACAGATAGGGTTAAGGGCCCATGTGCTGCTTCTAATGTGGCCTGCTGTGGACGTTGCTCACACACCATCCAGGTATAGGGCAGTGGCTACAAGGTACATCAAACATGCTGCGGTGTAATTCAAGCATAACTGAAAATAGAGGAATATTCTAGGAGAACTCAGTGTCCCTGTGCCTGTGGAAAATGTCAGGTTCACAGTAGATACCTTGCCACGCCATACATTCTCTCACTCAGTTGAATAAGCACAGAGACGCTTAAGGGTGGCAGCATGCATAGTTAAGTTGCAGTCGAAGCGACACGCTTGACAGCACACCGTGTATATATTCACACGGGGAATGCACGCTTCCACCCGTCTGTCTCCCCCCCCCCCCCATGCATGGATCAGCCGGGACAGGCATATCAGTACAATGATGAATGTTGGAAGACATAGCATAGTAGCTTTTACATGTAAGCTCACTATTGTTTGCGAGAATGACACACTTGCTTGAAAGCATCTAAATAGCAATGCATTTATGTATAGAAAGGAGTATGTATGCCCGGCTGAAAAAAGGCAGTAGAGAAGTAATTCAGCAGACTGCTTATAAACGCAGAGCCTCAAAATAAGCCATGCATCCATTGGTTCATGAACAGGACAGATTTATAGGGAGCATTTGAAGAGATTTATTTTAAAGAAAAATATTCAACTTTTAGAAAGAAAAAAAAAAAAAGAAAATGTTAGTGTGAAGGTAAATCACATTTAGAGTTACTGATGAAGCTGAGCACAATCCCTCCTTAGCTTAAAGAATAGTAAATGTTTCTGACAGAAAAAAAATCCTCTGGGGTTTATAGCACAACATTTCTTTTCCAAAATACTGTGTTTTGAAGTGACAACACTTGATTTCCCTCAGTTGTACTCTGACGTGCGGCCTGAGTCAGGACAGCGAATGCCCTAAAAGAATCATCTCCCTCATTTAATTCTACATGTGTGGGCGGATCAGATGACTCTCAGACCAAGCATTCAAATGCCTGCATGTCTGAAATTTAGCCCAGCCTCGGGGTGTACGCCTACAATTACCCAACACACATAGGGTGGCTATGGGAACACATGAGTCACAGAGCACAGAGACAGTGCAGAGAACTGGAGCCTACCAGTGAAACCAGTCCATGAATGCAAAGGGTCTGCAGGTGAGATATTGCCCCCTAGTGGTTTGTTTCCCCAAAGCAGGGACTTCTAAGATGGTTCAAGTTGAGCTCCAAAGAGGGTAAAAACCAGAGTCCCTGGACAACCTTAATTATTAACTAAAGCATTAAACTGCATTTCATTAAATTGCTGTTCATTTCTAATTGTGCAAATTCATAGCTTGATTCCTTCCTATATAAAACAGAGCAGGGCAACAGCAAGTTAAAATGGTGGAAATATGAAGCATGCCTATACATCCAAAAAGATGAGAAATTGAATACATAAAACCATATGCTGGAGTGGGTAGAGGATTTTCTCCTTCTGTGCCGGTAGAGAATGCTCAACGGTTCAGGAACTGTGCCAAAAACACGCTAAGGTTGACTCATATCCAGAAGCTGCTGTGTAGAATCATCTGGAGACTGGGGAGTCGCTGGTGCTGGTGCTGGGGCTGGGGCTGACTGGCACATTGTGCTGATTTATTTATGAAATCCTAATAATGGTTTTATAGAGGGAAGAATGAAATGCATCCCTCATTCTAGCCTTGTGATATAAAGTTGATGGTGGTACTATAAGCATATGTTTTTCATCTGTAACTTTCCTCTACCCTGAATTTCCTGACTAGACTTTCTTTGGCGACAGTTGGATCAGAGGCATCTATTTGTTAGTAAAATCAAAACAACATGGTAAAAGACATAGAATCATAGAGCTTAATGGATGAAGTCAAGGGGCATGTGCATAGTCCTCCTCAATACAAAAATATTCATTTGGTGTCATCATGAAAATCAGGTGATGAAAGAAAGCAAAACAAAAACAAGAGCAGATTAAAGAAACAAAAAAAGGAAATTAGAATCAAAAGCAAATTGGCCCATAAGACCATCAATTCTAACAGAAGAACCATTAATAACAATACAACAATGTGCACCTATTCTCCCATTTGTTGTTGCTGTTTCAGTGACTTAAAAGTGCACAGATCTGTGGCTGTGTCCCTCTTCGTTTAGAAAGAAGCAATAGCAACAAAAATGGAAAATTGTAAATGCTGACATGCTTGTCAGATCTAATTAGAGTGTGACAACAAACCGGGCCCCGTGGTAGCATGGCCCTGTAAAGCCATCCATTTTGTTGCTTAGTTACATTTCTCATCATCTGAGAAACAACAAAATTACAAGTGACAATTGCCGTGATCCCTTGGAAACTCTAAGATCAACTGATATTTGGCTGGTTCTTCTCAAGCAAAGAACAAACGCCATGGTAACATTGCACATAATTGCTCCGTGTCTCATGTTGAGGCTTCATTAATGCCGGCTGCCTCCTTCGCTCCCACCGCGTTGATGGGTTCACTCTGTTTTCACAAGAACATTTCCCATTTTATGCCGAAAACAGCCACACAGTAATTGGAAGCTTCCTGTGGCACTGTTTTTGATTTCACAGACAAACACAAAAAACGCTGTCTAAAGACACGAGCCACACAATACACAGTGATAAAGTAATTCTACAGCATCCTCTGCTTAAAAAAAGTATCTAAACTTGAAGTAATATAGTTCACAGAAACCTTTGATGGTAGAAATTCTGAGGCTTCTTCTGTACAGAGAGGCACAATTGAATACAAATAGGTTCTTCAGAGTGATTTAGCTCAACGGCTGTTTGTGTAATGTAGCATGAATAGTACAAATTGCTACAGAGGCCTGTCTCTTATCCTCTCTGTATTCCACTGGTGCTCTTCTGAGCAGTCAAGGTCCTTTAACACATATTCTCTTAGACTCTAAAAGGTGAACAACCTCACTCACATGTCCCCTATTCATGCTCCTTAAAAAAAATCCACCATGCTGTTTTCCTCAAATTGGCTGGAGTTGTTTTTGTCAAACATCAGTCACAGTGGAGCCAATTAAGCTTCAAATACATGTTGGCTCAGGATGGGGAAGACACATTGTGTGAATCGAGAAGAAATCATTTAAAACACTTTTATGAAAAATCCATGCAAATAACGACTGAAGAATACGTCAGGAACAGAGTTACATAGAGAGACATGAGAGAGCTGAGTGGGAGACAAAGGGAGGAATTCAGCTGTATAGCAGCCGGGTGAGTGGTCACATGGCTGGCATGCTGCAACAGGTGTAAATAGTGGCAGGAACGTTATATTACCAGTTCTTTGCTTAGTGGCATTAAAATGTTAAATTCCTATACATTCTATGTGAATGATGGATTCAGTTCCCAGTGACAGTTTGGTACAATTATATTCTTTTAGAGCTGGCTCTAACATTATCAAAAGAAGACTAGGTCCTTAATACATACACATGATTCAGGTTGCCTTCTTTTTAAAAAACTAGGTTTCGGGGATCAGTTCAGTTGGAGAAACAACTGAAGCTTGATGTTTGAAGTGTCTAAAAAGCTTATATAAAAATGTATACCCAAATTATAGCTCCTTTAAGGAAAATATGTAAATGTTTACATTTTTAAAAATACTTTAAAAACATACTTTCACATCATCTTTACTGCATTCAACCAAAGCCTGTTCCAACGCAATTAGTCACCACTAAACAGACTACAGAAAAAACATGCAATGCCAAAATCTTGTCCAGTTGCCTTCAGATTCAACATGTGTTGAATGTGTTTATGAACAAATCCCGAAAAGAAAAGACCAAAACCAAGGATACAATAATACTACCAACAAGTATTTCTTGTTTAGTTGAAACTATGAAACATGAGGAAATTCCTCGAAGTAACTTCAACCTCAAAGATTTACACGTTTAATGTTTACCATTTTAACCATCTTAGCTTAGTGTGTTCACATGCTAACATTTGATAATCAAAACTACAAGTACAGCTGAGTCTGATGGGAAGTCCTTAGTTTTTTAACTATTTGGTCATAAAAGTATCAGACAAGTTAAAAAAGTTGATCTGATGATGGCACCAGAAATGTCTGAGGATCAACAAAGTAATCAGGATTCATCCCGAGGTTGACAAGAATGCACAAAAATGTCACGGCAAAAAAGTAGTTGATACTGCTGTGGTTAAATGCTGTATCGATGACCAGATAACTCTGCCAGAGCAAACAAAAGAAAGAAATAAAACATGAGCTTGCAGATTTGACAAGACAGGATAGGGAAGTTGGAAAACACTGACTGTTTTAATCTCTTTGGGATTCATTTCACGATTGATAAATATAAAATAACACCAGATTTATTTACTAAACATATGCATAAAAAAGACTTAATCTACTGCTGCTGAGTAAGAATTTAATCAGCGATAGAGACATTTTTAAAAATTCTTCCAGGAAATATGCTGAGGTTGTGTGCTCTTTTTGCTTTACCTTGAATTACACACATACAGACACTTTCATTATTTATATTTCTATCTGCCCGTACACCTGAGAGCCACTACTGAGCACACATCAAGAGCACAGAGGTGCTGTATATCAGAAAAAAACACAGAGGGTGCACAACATTACAGCCGTCCTATAGGATCAACTAGAATTACAATATGTTCTCACCACTGGGTGACATGGCATCCATCTCCAGTGGATACAAATCTGCTGCTGTGGAAATATGCAGGGAAAGGAAAAACAATCCAATTTGTGTGGGCTGTTAAGGATAACCTCTAATTTGGTGGTCCCTTGAATATCCAGAATGTAAAAATGCAAATGGAAAAAAAAGAATGAATAATAAACGGAGTACGATAAGCAGGGGAAAGTGCTGATAAACAGAACATTGTTACAGAGACTAATGTGCTTGTGTGCTGGCCAGTTGTTTTCCACGCCGCCGCCTCATCTCTTTAGATGACCATTTGCTACTTTGATTGATGTGCGAGAGTGTCGGCAGCCAGAGTTTACACCGAATGTTGAAGGAAAGAGGAATGGAATCTGTGAAACGGGGCAGCAGCAGCTGGACACGAGTATGATTCACAATTCCCAGCTCTTCCTGGAATCCCTGGGCTGATGGACTGTTGATGAGTGGTGAATGTTGTGGCGGATGAGTGGAGGATAGAGAGAACCCACTGAGGGGTCAATAGTTCTGCGCTGACCTGTGAAGAACTCCATTATACCTCGATCACATCTCCGACTCGCTCCCCTTTTTCCAACTGGTGCAGGCAGCCAATACAGAGCAGCGACAATATCGTTGTTGCCAACTGGACTAGAGTACTGATTCAATCACAACCCTGCACAGAAATATATCGCACGGTCCTCGCTCGGCGAAAGTTTGCAAGCACTTTGGCCGCAATATAGGTTGCAATTGGATGGTATGTCGGTCAATGCCTCGCCCCTCTGTTCGAAAAAAAAAAAAAAAACCTGAGAACACTGTACAATGCCTCAAAGAGCGGCAGATTATTTAACGGCACGTCTAGACTAGCGTAAGGCTGATTTATATGATCTGTTATGAACAAGAGAACGGATGCCGCCTCACTTTCAATGAAACACAAAGAAAGGGAGCTGATTGAATTTCATCACATAACACCTTTGTCTCTTCTTGAAGGAGCAATCGGATAATGCTGAAGCTATGCTTTGCCACTGCCATTACAGCCAAACAATTACATGCCTGATTGTATTCACTTTGCCCTTACACACAACCAACACAATTCTTTATCTTCCTCCAGCTGACTGATATGCTTTGCATGATACAGCTGCTAAGTTGCATTATTGCATTAAGAATCAGGAAGACCTTTTATAAATCTAAAATCTTAAAGAAAAATTGAACTGACTTAAGTGACTGTACTTGGAATCTTTGTTCATTTGCATATGAGTGATTCTACAACTTACAACACGATGTTCATAAATTCAACATCTCCAAGAAACTCTTTAAAGAATATTATAACATTATTGCCCAGTCCTTTCAAACCGCCGAAATATAATTCAGTGGTATCATTACCCATGCAAACATGCATGCAGGTCGTCTTGAAAAACAGAAGATGGACAAGTTGCAACAGGTCTTGCTCCTCATCTGGCAGGTTAATAACAAAGAATCCTCTCTAGAGTAAAGGCATATGCCATTTTTTAATATCCCCAACAGCACATCCAAATCACCACAAATATTGCTTTCTCAACCTTTCTAGATCAAGCAAATTGATCAAAATGTGTCTTTACAGCTACATAGCACAAGAGAATAGTGATTATATTATATCTGGTTATAGGGAGATGAGCCCATGGTCGTGAATGAGCCTTAAAGGCATGTTGAGCGATTTTATTCAGAACACTTTCTGTTATATTGCTTGAAATCAACGTAACATACCGATGGTGTAAATACATTAAAAGCATACATTAAAAAAATCCTCGACGGGGGCAGGGCTGTAAAAAGCATGTCCAATTATTTTCTCTGGCTAATTGGCCGTCTGTGCATTCTTACTTCCTGATTATGCGTACCCTGCCGATCTCAAGAACTCGTTGGCTGTGTGCAAGTGGCGAGCCGTCTCTGCAACACGGCAGACAGAGGCAGTAGCTACAGCTAGCAGAAGGTCTGAACGATGCAAGCAGGATCTTTCCAGTACACTGATGTGTTCAAAGTCAAAAGTGTTTTTAATTTTTCAAATTACCTATGATACCTTCAAGGAATGCTTGGCTTAATCTTATAAAACTGCACTTCAGAGAAACGCAGAGTCACTCTACTAACACAAAAGAAGACATCCATCCCGTTACACTTTGTTGAACACACCTAAGAAAAACGCTGATTGCTTCAAAGCAATTATACGATTCCAGTATGCCATTATCTGGTCCCTCTAGGAACAAATGAGAAAACAGAACTACCATTAAAAAGGAAAACACATGAAAGATGGATAACAGGCAGAGGACACATCTGATTCAATTAGGATTCAGAGCATTTAATGAAAATATGGAGAGTAAATGGTGCCGCTACTGAAAATGTTTGACTCGGCACAGAGCTGTCATACCTGCACCGGTGCTCATGGTTTATGTCACATGGCGATTGATACCACTATCATCGCATACGGAAGCTTTCTTTTGCTATTTTGGAAAAGAATGCGTCTTCTTCTTAACACACCGTGGAGGCTTTTTCCAAGTCTCTCCACACTGAGCATGAGGAGAAATCACAGACAAGACTATGACAACTTTCTTAAAGCTTTGAGACAAGAGCATAAGTTGCATTTCACCCCCTCCCTCATTCCTTTTCACTGCGCCAGCCTCAAAACCTTTGAAGAACTTCTGAGGAATTCTTGAGGTGATGCATAGGACGTTTCAGCTTTCAGGAAAGTCTGAATTTCTTGCATAACTCCCAATCCACTCAGACAGCTGTTATCAGTTTTTCAATTCATCCATTTCAGTTACTCTGGATGCAATCCTGTGATAGGTCTCTGACTGCACACTTCTAGAAAAGTTGTTTTTATTCATTCATGTATTTTGATTTGACAAATTCAAAGTGCGAAGTGTTGGAAATTGTTACTTTTCAAATGTAAAATACAATATCCGAGACCTTTATTTGGCAATCACAGGCCTAATACAGTGCTTACTCCGTTCAATAGCGGCTCCTGTGAAATATGCCGTTAAGTGTCAGAAAAGCAAGGTTTTTAATGAAAACTCTGCTCAAGTGACAAGTCCTTTGATGGCTGCTATTGTACCGCAGCTTTTATTGTGGTGCCCACAGCATACAGTATATGACTCAAAATGCCCCATTTCCCAACACAGCAGTAGAAAGCCATTCATCTTGGCGTCATTTTAATATCTGATGTAGTGGATAGTAGAATATTCCTAAACTGAAGAAGTGAATAATCTACTAATGTAGTAGACAGTCATTTATATTAAGCATCATTTTACATCTAGTATTATAGATGGAGCCATGTATATGATTTGTGTTTCAGGGCATCATGCCTCCAAGCACTAGTTGTCATATGGTACATGCTGTAGGTGCTGCTGACTGGAAAAAGCAAAAAATTGTGTTCAGCCAATATTGTGTGTCTGAATTAATTTTAACTTTTAAAGAATACCTACTTGTAATGACGGACAAAATAAACCCATAATGACATAAAGTATTGGTCAAGATTGGTAAAGAAAAAATATCATTATGATCAATGAGCAGCCAGTCCTACATTATAGGACATTGAATAGTAGATAGTCATTTGCCTTATAATTTTACTATGTAGTACAGATGAGCATAATTTTACTAACTAGAACAGTAGTAGATAACCATTCATAATTTTCTACTCCTTTACAATAGCCCTTTAGCTTATACCCAGAAACACATAGCAACTTTTCTGAAAAACTGATGTCTGACTGGCCGAACTCATATTCCAAGTCAGTATTTGTGTCAACGATGCGGCTCTGCAGTAATCTCCATCCCACAAAGTGCGGTGTCTCTCGGCTGAGACATCAACAGCGTTTGTCAACATTTTGTTTTCTTAAATAAATCCCTTGATCATTTGCCTGTAATTACTGTTTCACTACGCTGGATAATTGCTTGAGTTTAATTTCTTTCTAAGTATTCCAGCCTCAGTGCTTTCGCTTTTCATTTCCCCCTCACCAGAGCTACAGTGCATCTGTCACTAGTTTTGTTTTAGTCCACTTGGTCTGCGCCGGGGACTGATAGTGAATTAGGGCGGAGAGAGACGAGCTCGGGGAGGAAATTGGTACAATTACGTTCATCTTTTCAGAGGATGCCTCAGTGAAAGTTTCTCCCCGGGGAATTAATCACCCCGGTGTTTGCGCATCGTACCTGTTTAATAACCAATTTAATCACTTCCTCACAAGTTTCAACACTACTAAAAAGATACAAGCGGTTGATTTTTTTTATTAACACGCTGTGCTTCCATTATAGGCCGATTAGGAGCCATGAATCAGTTGTGCGCTTGTGGTTGTGTCTGTCTGCTGTAATTCATTTGTTGTAAATAAAATGAGATGGGGCTATTGAGAATAACTCAACATAGCTGCACCCGGATTAGCAGTATAATTTACTATAATAGCGGACATGTAAAAAAGCAGGTGGTGCTGCTCAACTAACTTATAAATAAATAAATAACGTATTTGTATTTTTCTTCAGTTGTATGTGATGCACAAACGATGAATCTTGAAGTGGCTTGAAAGCCTTAACATTCAAACCAGGAACAAAGAAAAAAAAATAGTCCCTCTCAAGGTCAATGGCGCACTTACAACAAGCCTAATTGAGAATTTGATCCAGTCGCTCTAACGGGTGGACAAAGTGCTGCTGTGAATGTTAAAGATGAGCTATCAGGATTTGATCAGAAGTAATCAAAACGCTGGCCTACTTTTAGGTCACTTCCTTCTTCACCGGTAAACTGTGGCAGCAGCAGACATGCTTTTCTGTCGGATTTGTATTCCACACACCTGCCAGACTTTCTTAAGCACAGCAAGCACATAGGCGGCTTCTATATCAGCGGCTATAGAAATAAATCGCAAGATATGTTTTCAGACATCTGGACAGCGGAGAAATAGGATGACAACAACTCACTGCCTGGTGAAAGGAGGCTGCTCTCCTCTTCAGAACCCAGTGGGAATAGTGGCATGCTGTGATCACCACACATTAAGAAGGGTTTACACCAAATCCATTCGTTTACAAATTATCAGGAAAACACAGCTATATGGTTTTAACATGACATTCATGCACAATAATCAACATCTGCCATATATAACAGGACTAGTGACACTGTGCACACATTCTTCTCAATAATATGTTGACATGCTGATGTTAAGTAGGTCATGTTTACCAAGTTCATCTTGGTTTTGTCAACATGCTAATATTTGTTAATTAGCACTGAACACAAGGTACAGTCGGGGGTTTTCTTTTTTTGGGGGGGGGGAGGGGGATATACAAATATGAAGCAATGGACAATCAGACATGCCAGATGGGGATAGGTTCATTGATGACTCCAAATTGGTCGTAGGTGTGAGTGTGAATGGTTGTCTGTCTCTACATGTCAGCCCTGTGATAGACCGGAGACCTGTCCAGGGTGTACCCTGCCTTTGCCCAATGACAGCTGGGATCGGCTCCAGCCCCCCCTAAGAACTACAGCGCATTTAGATCCCTTCATAAATCTACACTCAATAGAATATGAGAGCAATGATCCTGCAGCATAAAGTTCTTGATGAAAGGCAGCTTGTTTTCAAGGAAACAAACGCCACTCAACTCTGATTTAAGGCAGATGCCATTGAATATTTCATTGCAGCTTCAAAATGAACTTGCGTTGCGAGTGGCTTTGATGTAAACTTGCCGTTTCAGCCAGTGGTGGCTCGTTTGACAGGCAGCAGTCACATGGAGACAAAAAAACAGCCTAGAGTTGAGCGGGAGAAATGTGTCCCCTTTTCTACAAGCTGGCAGAGTGGTAATGATTAGCTCTCGAGCAGGATTCTCCCAATGGCAAGTGATTACGACACGCTCTGCAAACTATGACACCTCTTACCTGGAGCCCAAACAAAGACTGCATCCCAAGCTATTTCTAGAGCGCTGCTAAGAAGAGCTTGAGCTGAGATGTTGTTTTTGCCCTCTCCCTGCAAGAGTTTGTGTTTATTATTCTGGTTGAGAACTTAGGGGGGCAGGGCGGGGATTGGTTTTGCTAATGAAAATTACTTCCTGCAAAAACAAATGAACTGTAAATGCAAGCTACCAAGACTTTCATACCTGTTTTTCTTTTCTGCTGAGTTGGATGAGAGCTGGTTGAGTATGAAACATATTTCTCATTGTTTCACTTTGTTTTGCCCCTTACCCAACTGGTGAACAGTGCTAAGCCTCCATGAGAGGAATAACCTGAAATGGAGGAACACTTCAATGTCGCCCTTTCCTCCTCTCCTCCACGAGTGATTATACAATTGATTTTTTTTTTTCCACCAGTGGTTCCCGCTATAGGAGCAGTAATAACAATTTATCTTGGCTCCTTGTTCCATTACACCAGAGCTGCAGTGAAACCAGCGGGAAAGTGCTGTATTTTATGATTTATGGAGGCTATTTGACCTGTGCTTATTAGAGGGATCTACCAAACGTGATGCAGACTTCGGAAATAGACTATGAGCTTTGCTCTGAGATGGGAGCATGGCTTTCGGGAGAAGATGGAATGGGTGTCCCAGCTGATTGAAAAACAAACAATACCCGGTCTGAACGGAGTTGTTTATAGATACATCGTCCGTGCTGCCACATTTGAACACTCCACTGGTTACCGCCTGATTTCAATCTGCAATTTAGAGGTCAATAAGAAGAAAGTCTCATCCTGAATTCCCTCCTGACTGTCATTCCAAAAAGGATGTAAGAGTATATGTTTTACAGCGTCACCAATAAATAACATATTTGAGCACCGGTTGTATGGAATCATTTGACATGGATGGATTTAAGTAGATGAGTGATAAATTAGATGCTTATCACCATGTTACCTTACCCTGGTCCTAGTTTTTGTGAAGAGTGATGCCTGAAGGAAACTGGTGTGGCTCTAAAGGGGCCCCTGGTTATTCCTCATTTACTGGTGTTCATGGAGCAGTTTAAGCATGGTGGCTACATCCCTAACTCCCTCCACCGGACCCTCCAGGTCTCTCTCCCGTGGCTGTGATAAGATTTAACTGCTGACCTTATCTTCTTTCCCCACATCTTCTCTCCACCGGCAAATGGGGAGCATGTTAATGTCTGACACAGCTCTACATGTAGCATGCTAATCCAGCTGTGGCCTTGGCTGATTAAAGATGAGTATCGGTAGGATGGTAAACACAGGCATGCCCCAGGCAGCTTCACTGATGACTACATCTGCACAGGACCATGTAAACGGTTACACTCCAACCAGCAATATTACAGATCTTGGGGCTAGATGAATAAATCAAGGGTCCCCATTTAATAACAGGCAAACAACCTGCAAACTTTTATTGTCAAGTGTGCGAAGTATACCCAATGCACATGTTTCCATGAAAAATATAATTCCGATATCCCCACATCCATCACCATTTAACGGGCTTCTTTAATTTAACAAAGCAGTTATGTGACAGTACATTTTAAAAGAAAACAAGATATAAATCATTCTCTTATTCACAGTAATCCGATAGGGATACAACTTGAACAAACCATCACCAAACTATTGTAAATATTGTTATATATATCTATATTATATTTGATTTGTGTGTTATACATACATGGGGAGATGTACACTGTACATAATTGCGACAGAAGGTTACCAGGCCCAATTAAGAGTGTAAAGGTTTATGGCAACAGCAGCCAAAGGCAATAATCCATCTACTTTTACTACATTACATTATCGTGATTGTTATTGTCCCCGTGACCCTGAATACAGGATAAGCGGTAGAAAATGGATGGATGGATGGATGGATGGACTGTTATTGTTACATGCTCCCTGTCTGCTGGCCAGGATGTGTCAACATGGCTGGTGATTGGCTTGCCAGCCAGGTGATAGCAGTCTGGCTGATTGGCTGATTGAGAAGAGTCAATAAGAGGGGGTAGGGCACTAGGCTCTGGGCTCTCTCTCTCACCTGGCTCTCTGCATGCCACTGGACCAGCAGTGCTGTCAGTCAGCCGGGAGGCTGGCTGGGGTATTATGTCTTTGATTTATGTTATTCTGATGGGTGCGGTAGTTCAGTTCTCGTGGCTTTATTTCAGTTAGGATTAGTTGTTTTGGTGGGTTAGGGTAGAGGGTAAACCCCAGGTCCGACGGCCCTGGTGGGTTGGTCTGGGAGTCTGCTCTTCTTATGCTTATTTTGGCCGACCCATCAGTTTGTTTGCTTTGTTTGATGATTAAGTTAATAAAATTCACCTTCCTTTGAACCATAACTTGTTGTTTTGTCTTATGTTAGACCTCTCTTACAGGGGGTCATAACAGTTATTTTGGACTCAAGTCTCCTTGATGACAAAGACTCAAATATGTCAAATTTTGCACAGAAAGATGTGTATGCATCTCCTGTTGTGTGGATCTACATAATCCTGGCCCCACAGATATTAAAATGCTATTATATTAGTGCTCATTCATCAGCTGAAAACTCATTCAATATCTCCAACTTGAGGACATACATTTTTTTAACCAGAAAATACAAGTTAACAGATAAAGTACAGTAAGCCTAACTTTTATGAAAATTGTTTTTTTTTTTAGGGCGAAGTGCTATATATTTGTCTAGATGAGCACTGTTTATTTCGAGAGCAGTCAAGGGGTTGCTTTACATGCTGCTACAAACGTCTTCTCCGGCTGACAAAGATAGAATATATATGCCACCTTCAGCTGATCGATAGCGGACCGCCCGAGAGTTGGGCCCTTTCTCTGTAGGCAGAGTTGTCATCATTAGGTGGATGAGAAGCAAAACCTTGGAAAAGAAATGATAATGTTGGGAGTCAAACTGCACAAAATACCTTTGAAAACAACAAAAGAGGTTTAAAGCTGAACTATTCTGTGAAAGTGATGGTTTACTTTACTTTATAAATATCATCAGAAGCAATCATTATCTCTGTTGTGCCGGGAGGGAGAGCACAGCGCTCTGCTGGCATCTGATCAGGTAGTTCTCAGTCTCAGACAAGCCTTGGGTTGGCTACACAGGAGAACCACTTACTCTGCTAGACTACTGATGAATCTGGGGGGTTGTTACCATCACCCATATGGCTAGTTTTGGCTCATGCCATCATCTCCCCCAACCAAACATAACACTTTATGAAGCACAATGGTCAGGAATTGAACCTGAGAAGCAAACCTTCTCAGAGAATACTAAACCTAATGCTATAAATACTCCATGTTATTTACATGGCTTTATTTCTGTGATCTACAAGCAAGAAAGATACACCACGGGCAAGATTCTGAATACATATGCCTGTATAAATAGTCTTCCTACAAGAAATTTGCACTCAAAATAAACTAATTTCCCTCTACCGAGTTTGCAAATACTCCGTCAAGGGTAGTTCACTCAAACAAGGGCAAATCATTTTGACTGACATCTCAAAGCAAGAGCACAGATGCTGCAGTTTGGGAATCCTTCCAAGGGATCATGTAAAGTGTTCCTCACCACCAATTACCATTGCTGATTTGAAAGAAAAGAAATAGTAAGAAATAGAATTACCCTCTGGTGAAAATATCCTTACTCCACAAGTACACAATTTTGTTGTTGATTTGTGTTAAAATGACTTCGAGAGTGCATAATCTGCATCTTATTTGCAAAAAAACGTTTTTTAAACAGGTGGCAGAAAACTGTTTGTATGTTCAGTAACATTGACAATATTGTTTAGATGGGAAAGAATTTAATGGGAACACAGACTAGGGAAAAACACTTCAGAAGCCATATATCATGAACTGATTGAAGCTACCCCATCCATCATGTTTTTAAACATTACTTCATCAGCCAAAAGATAGTCAGAAAATGTAATTTTTCATTTCTGTAGATTGGCACACATCAACATGGTGAGAGGGATGTATTGTATTCTGTTTAATGTGTAAGTCATGGACACTGCACATTAATCAACCTTAGAACGTACCGTAAATGTGCCAGTTAGCTAATATTCATTCATTGTCATCAAGGGTCTCTTTTCCAGAGTGTTAAAATGACTCCACGCTCAAAGAGGCTCACATATTAATTGCAGTAAACTGAGCAGATAGGGATGCAGAGTTTTACTCAAAGGCAAGTCAAGTAAGCAACTTTGTAATTAGACTGGTAGTTTAACTTACTCATGTTATAATTCTTTATACCCCGAGGGACACTTTCCTCTGCATTTGTTCCATCTCCACGGTTTAAACTCTGCTCTACCACTTTTGGCAGTGATAGCTCCCACCGCATTGGTGTTTTTGAATTTTGGGGTGTGAGTACTGACAATTTGATTAATACAGTACCTGTGAGGGCGGGCAAACATTTCATTAATAGTAGCTTTAATTCCAAAGGTCACACAGACAAGCTTACCAGTCGGGGGGACTATATACTAAGTCATATATATATACTGTCCTAAGAGCCGGTTCTTTGAACCGGGTTAATTCACTGAGTCAGTGGAATCGAGTGTCAGCAGCAAATGAGTCGGAGACAGTTAACCTTTTTTTGTATATAATGAACACAGCTAATGTCAACAAGTTATGCTGACCAGTCTACACTTTCTGGACAGAATCTAGTTGGCCTCGCTTGCTTTAAATTTCCTCACACAAAGTGATGAGAATTCAGATTTCAATAACAATAAATCTTAAAACACAATGATTCTTGAGGAGGTTGGCATTGTGGCTGTCCACCATTTGAAGGAAATAACACCAAAATGCAAATTTTACCCCTTTACAATGTCCTCTCTATTAATCCAAAAGCAGCCACCCTCCAGATACCAGCTGGCATCTGGAACATGCCCTTATGTTGATGTTGGCAACCAAACTAGCCAAGCTTTTGCCGTTAATTAGCCCCTCCACCACTAGGCCAATAAGCAGCAACCATGGCACAGCATTTATGCACTCGGAGCAACAGATCACACTGGTCCAATTTTCATTTTTATATTTCAGAGCCTCCATTGCCACACACGCGCATCAAAACCACCAGATGCCAATATCTTCAGTCTCAGTTTGGGGAAGGGGAAGGGGAGCAGTACATTAGCATAAATCAGGATTACAATGCATGACTGTCACTTGAAAGATAATCAAACAAATTAGAAAATTCTTCAAGTGTTCACGAATGTTAGAATGAGTCACAGATAATCCACTTTGCTGTTATTTATTTTTTATTTTCTTAGCCACTCAAGAGCATTTTGCACGCTTATGTAACTTGTGGTGCTTATACAGTGAAAAAAACTGTCAGAAAAGGGAACAGCAATAAAGAAAATATA
Source organism: Chelidonichthys spinosus (assembly GCA_029853015.1). Taxonomy (NCBI): domain Eukaryota; kingdom Metazoa; phylum Chordata; class Actinopteri; order Perciformes; family Triglidae; genus Chelidonichthys; species Chelidonichthys spinosus. The sequence continues at coordinate 17,919,280 of CM056827.1, read as the reverse complement.
CAAGCAAATATTGTTTTTTTCTGACCAACCACATATATTTTTATTAGCATTTGAGAAACTCTAACAGACAAATAATAAGCATATTTTCCATATTAAATGACTCAAACAATGAATCATATATCAAATTGCTGTTTATTTTTTGTCTTTCCTCAAATAATGGACTAATTGTTTCATAATGCCATGAAATTGGAACAAAAAGAAAGCAAAGAAACAAACATGAATAATTTGCATAAATGATAACTCTCCATTGCATTTCAATAGGGTCCTCATATCAAGGTAGATGCTTGAGCCCTAAGGTCAAATCTTCACAATGTTTTCTGCATTTCAAATGTGAGAACGCTGTGCCTTTCTCTGTTTTCGTGTTATTGTTGATTGAATTTGTTCAGGCTTTTGGGCTGTCACCTTTCCAAATCTGGGGAAAAAATAGTTTTTACTTTTTTCTGACATTTTATTGACCTGACAATGCACCAGTGAATCAAAAAAAAAATATCAATAATGAAAAAGAAAAAACCATGAACCAAACAGAACTAATCCATTACAGCAATGGCAGCCTGAGGATCAGAAAGCTTATGAAAGATGAGCTTCCACTCATATTTGTAGGCAGGAATAGGTGGGCGGGAGAAATTATTTCTGATCTTTTAATCAATAATGGTTAACTGCTTGCCCTGCTGCCCCGATAAAGCTACTCACTCTACTGTACAACACACAAGTGCTGGGAATTTTGAAGGTGAACATGTGACATGTGTAAGAACTTCCCTCTGGCCATTACTGCAGTCAACTTTTCCCAATTAACCGTTTACTGTATATGAAAATGAAGAGCACAAACTTCTATCTCCCAACACTGTAACTAATGATATAATTTCTAAGAGCCGTGGGCTTCTCCAAGCAGACATAACGTTTAATAAATCACAATGAAATGTGATTTTCACATGGTGCCATTCATTTCCATAAGCCCTGCCTTTACTACTCTCCCATGTCGTCTCGGTGTCCCAGTGGGGTTGTAGAAAGTGGGGCTCGCGCAGGAACACTTTCACAGCACCATTTTCATTTAGCATCATTAGAAATTCAATTCCCAGCAAATGACTTTTTAGAATTTCACAGCAGTCCCTTAAGATGTTCTCGCATGACCCACTTTTGTCTCAAGCAGCACAGGCTTCTCTTCATCTCCACAGTTCACAACGAACATGCATATTCCTAAAACACCAACTCCAACCCAAATCCCCAGTGTTCTTGTTAAGTGTGGGTTTTTCAGGACACTTGCTAGGACTGCTGCGGGGTCACAGCAGGGGAAACTGGTCGTTTGTTTTAAAAACTCCCAGGGTGACTACTGTTGCAGCTGGGCGTTTTCAGCTTATCATATTGGCGCCTGCAACCTATATGTGACTGTGTTAAATGGGCCTCCATGGCTAGACACAGAGAGAATATTAACAATGACACTGTAATACATTGTTCCCCTGGAGACCAGGTTATACCCATTCCACCGTGATTTTATATGTCTCGGAAAAATCCCTAATCATGCTTATGCGGAGGTTGATTTATCGGGATCAGGGTGTGATTACAACTGGTGTATCAATATGAATTCCTTTCTGGTCCTGTTGATTGCCGACTTCAGGTGCAAAGGCACTGTACATCAACAGTTAAGCATGCTGAGATTATGTTCTGTGATCCGCCCCATCTGTTAAAAGGCCGAGGACGATAAAAGCAGATCTGTCGCGGCTCCCGTTCAGAGCTAAGTAGGAAGTGGGTACAGCTGACACTTGTAACTTTAGGCGTGAAATGAACACACTCACTTTTCTGTCTGTGCAAACAAGGCTTAATAAAGGATGGGCTTTGTATCTAGTGCTTTGGCTTTTTCAATTTCCTGCTTGGCTGAGCATCCTATGGAATCAAGGGCCCACCTATCCCCAGGAAATACCCCCAACAAAGTGACATCACACGTCTAGTAATGCGAGATGTGAAATGTGTAGAAACGGTGATTTCACACGAGGGGATTTGGAACGCTGACCAAATGTAAATTAAATTGTGTCATAAAAAAAGATATGGGTCATCAGCTAAAAAAGAAAGTTGAGTAGGACCCCTGGAGGAAAGATCGAAACACTACTGGACATTAAATGAGTGATGATTTCAACAGAAATCGCTCTATTCAGGTCAATGACGCCGTCAACCTTTTGAAAGTTTAAGCCTAATGGAGCTAATGAATGCTCTATCGTTGAGTTTATGAAGCGTACATCCTTGAAGTGAAGTCCACTGCCCCCAAGTTGATCTTAAACATCAGCGGTTGTGAGCCCACTGACTCTGACAGGTGGTCCCTGTTGGCGAGCTGGTGACCCCTCCCTCCCTTCCCCCAACGCCGTCAGTCACAGTGACAAAGGTGACATTAGGAGCAGATCCTGCAATGATGAAAAGGGCATCTGCACAGCGTGTACATCTTTTAATAGCCTCTACTTGGATCAGACAGGCAGGGAGAGACACGCAAATGTACCCTCTTTGAGTGAGTGCATGCAGTGAGATACAGGGTGCCTCTTTGGTCAGAAAACACACACTACACACAACAGTATTTACGAGTTCAATGTGCCCTCCCGAGAAAAGAGGACAAATAGTTGCACTTGATGAGTAGAAGAATAAAAGTACCACAGGTGGGATGTCCCAATGTTCTCAAATAATTTTTTGGGGACTTGAAAAATAATTCCAGTTTATTACAACAGACATTTTGTCTTGTAGTTTTGGTAACATATCTATCAGTAATAAAAAAAAATGTACTCAATAAAAGTAATTGACCCTTTGCTAATATATAGCGGCCATGACTGGTTAAACAAAAAGGATATCACTCTTTATCAAAAGGCTTTATATTTGTAGAAATCCTTCATTTGATTCAATTTTAAATTCACTAAAGAAGCAAAAGCAGCGTGTATATATTCAGTATACCTTCAGTAGCTAGCGCAGTATAGAAGAGTGCTGTACTATTTTCATTAAAGTCTATGTATAACAGCCAGATAGTTGTCGGACTATGGTCAGAGCGTGCTGATGCTCTCCTACGATTAGGGTATTAGAGAAGGCTCAGTTGCTAAAATCTGGGATCACAGCATTATCACTATTATTTTGAATAATCTGTCTAATTATTTTTCTTGATTTATCGCTTTGTCTCTAAAATGTTTTCCAAGATCCCATGCTGCTCAATTTATTGATTCACTAACTTATGTAAGACGGAGAAAAAGCAGCAAATCCTCACATTGCCAACTGGCTGGTATGTTTTTTGTTTAAAACTTAGGAGCAAACAACTCCGGTATAAATGGTGATAATTATTTTTAACTGATTGCTTAAACACCCCTTCAAAAACAGGGCAAGCCACATGAATAGCCAAATGATCAGGCAGGCAGGGGAAAACGTTTAGCCAATTCATCTAAACCGCTTTATTTGAAGGTAGAAGTGAAAGCCCATAATGCAAACAATATTACATGTCACAAATGTTTACAACAAACAAAGATTTTTTTCTTCTGAACTCTTTTTCGGTTGCTTGGACAACTTACAGAGTGAAATACCCACACAGGAAAAGAAATAGTGCATTCCAGAAAAAGATGGATTGTGAACATGCTGAATCTTTAACAACTTTGCTCCGAAAATAACAGCACACTTTGAGGAAATGTGAAACGGCTGATTTGTTGGAAAGCTCAAAAAGAGATACTGTGCGAGTCTGCGCCGCAGGAAAAAATATGGTCTCCCAAGAGAGACTAGAGACAACAGCAATCACTTCCTCCTTTTGTTCTTCCTGTCATCATACTTCAGATCTGCCACTGCTGAAAACATGCTGTGGGCTGTAATGGATGTCTTTTCATCATTGTCTCCACGCTAATTGCAACAGAATCTGTGGGTAGATAGGTCCATTTGGTCAGGCTGGGCTTTTAACTCCAGTTAATGCACAGAGCTATTTGTCTGAGCATATGCTGGAGTCATTGAGTCAAGGGAGAAGTTAGCTTGCTTCAGTCGTGGATGGTGAAGATTCCTCGAGAAAAACAACTAATTGCTTCTTTGCTTTAGGGATTTTTCATGTTTGTTCTAACCACATTGCCAGAGGCGATAAAACACAGAACATGTAATGTTCTAGTTGTCAGAAATAACACATTTTTAAGTTAACATCGAAACGACAGGATCTCATTATAATCTCAGAATTTCAGCCTTACAGTAATGTCAAATTTCTCTCAAACATATTTCATCAAGTATTTGACCCATTCCTGCAATTCAATGTGGAAAGCAAAGAGTGAGAGCCCTCGAGAGATTATTTTTTCCTATCATGTAGACAAACTCCTCAATTAATAAATAATAGATGATGTCATGCATAAAAGATAATGATAGTTATAATATTCCAGAGGTCCGATGTTTGGTAGAGCACAAATAACAAATCCAGCTGATACTTCTCTATGAATATTTCATTAGAGCTGAGCTGTCTCAATTATTCATGTTTATTGTAATGACGTCTTGACACGAAAGCGGACACGACTTCTTCCTGGATTCATTGAGTTAAACTGAGAAGAATCTCTTCAGTAACAGAATTAGGAGTCATTATCTAAAATAAAATGTTCTTTTTAAAGAATGTAATCCTCAGTAGGAACGAATATATATGGCATTGTTGGTTTTGGCTGTTCCATTGGAGTTCTTACATCCATCCATGCATCGTCTACCGCTTATCCTGTATTCAGGGTCACGGGGGACTGGAGCCGATACCACCTTACATTGGGCGAAGGCAGGGTACACCTGGACAGGTCACAAGTCCATCACAGGGCCAAGATGTAGAGACAAACAACCATTGACACTCACATTCACTCCTACGGGCAAATTAGAGTCATCAATGAACATATCCACATCCTGCATGTCTTTGGACTGTAGGAGGAAGCCGGAGAACCCGGAGAGAACCAACGCTCACACGGAAGGAAAAAACCTGGGACTGACCGGGGAATCGAACCATTGACCCTCTCGCTGTGAGGCGAGAGGGCTAAATATAAAATAATGCCAACGTCATCCCATTATCCTCAAGTTATGCTGCTTTTGCTCGGACAGCATCCTCTGCTTTGCTCTCTGCCATGTTTTCATATTTCAGAGAATTTGCCATAATTAACATTTTCCTCATTAATGTTGTATCATTTTATCCACCCACCACCAATCTGCTATTAATCAGAAGGTTAATTTTTATGACCCGACCCGTGGATATAACTGCAGTCTGCAGTGCACAAGTTGAAGGAGTCAACAGGGTTGCACTCCTCTGGAGTTGCACCTCGCATGTTTTCAGCGGATGGGTTGTGGATGAAATAAATTGACTGATTGATTACATTAAGTTTGCATGCAGCTAAAGCTTTGAGGAATATGAAATTGCCTATGTTTAAGATTTGAGCAGGATTTGTTGTATATGCAACTGGATTTCATTAAAAAGTAATGTGTGTAAGTTTGTTTTAAAGTAATTAGCAAAGTATTTTCATCTTTCTGTCATTGATGCCTATACTTTGTATCTATCAGTCTTTTTTTTGTTCCTTTTGTACAGTTATATTTCCAAGGAAACTGGAGAAACTTAGAATGTATATTACAGTTTCCAGGATTAAACCCTAACCTGTGCACAATAACTCCAAAATAGAAATGACCTGGACAAATAATATACTTAAACAATTATTGTGAATAGAAAGGAGCAGTCAAACATAAATGAATGACTATGTGTAGTCTCTCGTCCAATTTCTCCCTATGTCAATCTAGCCACAGGCTCTCGAGGACCAGCTGAGAAAACACAGGTGAACGTAGGAAATCCACACATGCTGCCCCGGTGGGAAGTTGATGAAATGGTTATACGATATAGCGAAACATTATCCACACATAAGCTAAAACACATTTCCATATTCCATTCCAAAAACACACACATTTGAATGAGGAAGGGAAACGTGGGGCATAAGATGTAGAGCAGGGAATGGAATAATCTAAGCTCAGTGACTGTACAACCTTTCGAAAATAATAAGGTGACTGGAGTTGTAGGTAGGCAGGGAGGGAGATTCGCCAGATTTTATCACATGAGGGCAAAGGCATATTAATCATAGTCTGGGAACGCATGAGCACAACGGTAAGGAAAGGACCCGGGAAAGGTTAATGTGTGGAAACGGGTGTAATAATGTGCGGCGTTGGAATACTAAAATGGTGCGTTCAGTATGCAGCAGAGCAATCACATGTCATTGTACATAAGGCAATGCTATGCATATACAGCTGGCAGAGAAATACAATGAAAAAAATGTACACCATCTGCCAAACGGCATGAATTTACCAATAAAAAAAAAAGGAAGAATTTTTTGTGTGTGGGAAGCTCAGCTAGTTAAGGCTGTCAGTTTGAATCTGACTCAGCCTTTCCAGCATGTCATCCCCTTTCTCTCATATTGCCTGCATCTCTGTATAGACAAATAATCACAAGCATAATCTTAATCGTCATCAACAACCCACACTTTAGGCAAATAATCCTCCACAAAAACCGCCTCAACACAAAATGACAACACTGTGTTAAGTATTTTCAGTTCCGTTCCTGATTCACTTATGACCTTGATAATGACAATAAAGAGCCACTGTGGAAGAAACAAAGCGAAGCTGGCATTAAGCAAATCCAAACTTGAGTTATTCAGCTCGGCTTCTTTTTTGACACTCCGGTGGGCTACAAGCTTAACATCTCTGTTTCAAATGCAAAATCAAAGAGACTGTGTACTCATCAGCAGGCTACAGAGCCGCCGATCTCCCTCATTGTCTCGCGGCATGGAGGTTTTGGCAGCTGGCTCTGGTACTCATGGTGCCATTGCTTCCCATTAATGAATGCAGACAACAAATTCAAAGGCCATATTGAAAAGTATCAACATAACTCAAGCATATATTTTTTTCAAGATGTCGGATTTCACTGACACAGAGACAAACAATAAAGAGAGGAGGAGAAGAAATAAACTGAGAGAAAAAAAGTTTTCATCAGTGAAACCACATCAGTGTCTGATCTCATAATCTAAGCGAGACCATAACGAGACTGGACCTTGACTGTCACAGCTCTCACGATAACTGCTTAAATCTTTCCACCCAAGCAGGTTTGTGGCATTTCAACTGACACACCTGCTCAAATGTAACCACTTAGCAGCTCTGAATCATCTGAATTAGGGGAGCTTGTCATGTCTGTCTGTCAGGGTCCAGCACCGTTCCACATGAAATAACTTATTCTCCAAATTAATTTGAGAAACACCTCTAATATCTAAACTGCCCTGTTTCCAAAAAAGAAAACATTATTTTTTCTCAGAGACATCATACATTTGCAAACAAACCCCTTAAAATCAAATCATCTTAGACATTTGCTGAGCTCACTATCAATGCAAATCTGCCCCTTGCAACATCAGCATAGCAATTTCCTTTCTTTTCTGCGGTGAAAAGGTGTCGTAATAAGCATGTCGCTGGTTCAGAACAACAATCCTAGCCTTCCAACACGGTATTGTGCGACATCAATCAGAGCCGCGGATACTAATGGAGCTTCAGTGGCCATCAGAGAAGGGCAGCCTACTGATAGATGAGGGAACACGGCACAAACAACCCCATGAGCACACAGAAAAACCACACAAACAGACTTCCATCAGTCTGCATGCGAGAAACGATAATGTCTTATGAGAGGCATTGACCACAACGCTGTGATCCACGGATATGGACAGCATAGGAGTAATAAAATATGAGAAACAACAGGTAATATATTTATAGCCTTTTATTATATGGAAACATTCCTTGGGAGGGAGACTATTTAATTAGACCCCTATTAATCACAGTAATTGGCCATTCTGCATCCCAGGAGTTTAACTGGCCAATAGCCGTTAACCTTCTGTCTCCATCTCTGCCGTTGTCCCCCCAAACTATTAATATACTGGTGGGCATCATTTCCAAATGACTTTTGGGGAGAATGTCCACTGGTTCTCAATAAGGGGTTGATTATCTCTAACTGTTTACTCATGCGAGGTGGATTATTCAGAGAGTACCGACTTGGTGTCTCGCACAAACAAACTACATTTTGTTGTGCTGTGAACGCAAGTATCTCGCGGATCACACCTTATTTGCTTTTTCTTCAAAGCCACATCTAATATCAAAGACAGGAATGTCAAAAAATATTTGGCTGCTCTTTGTTTTCACCGCCTTGTTTTGTCAGATTACTGAAACATATGTAAACTGCTCAGATGGAACACTACCAGCATGGCCTGTGTCAGGTACTACAGCATGCCTGGTGAAATTGGTTTTTCATATCGCTGGGCAATGCAAGACAGCACATTATTTGCAGCTAAATATAGTGTGAATGTTGAATGAGAGGTACACTGTGGGTATTCTGCATGTGCCCAGTCTGTACATACAGCTGGTGCCCTCCACCAGACCAGGAAATTACTGGTAAACTAGGCCATCTGTCAGGAGGTAACGAGCAGATTCAGACCCAGGAGGGCCACCAAGGCCAAAAAGGGTCAATAATAGGGCGGAAAACTGTGGCCAGAGGCAGGTTTTTTATGGATTTCATACAGTAAGATGACAATAAACGTAAAGGCCATGTTGCTGAGCATGTTGTTTTTGTGCTTTTAAGGTTGAGCTCCAATGAGGCAAAAGTCATATAAATTCTCTTGACTTGGCAGTGAGGTATTAAATCTTTGACCTTGAGCCACAGGTTCTGAGTATGCTGGGTTATAGCTGCTGTTTCAGCAGGATACTGGCTTTTATTAAGCGGATAACCCTCCATGGTCATGGTGACTTTTGAGTAGTACCCTGAAGGTATGGGTACATTCATTCCTGGGTGTTTCTATTCAACCACTCTAACCTTCTACCTCGAAGGACTTTGTGGCTTTGAGACACTATTTCTTTCTTCCCTCCTACTGGGCAAGAGACATAACTCTTAGTCACTTGTACGTAAACATATGTTGTTTTTTGGGCACCTGCTTGAAGGGCCATTGCTTCAGTTTTTCTTGGGGATGCGGTCTCAATTTGTTAAACTGACAGATTACTTCAAAAGATTAAAAAAACTTTTTTTTTTCATTTCACTGCCTTTATATTTGTCATCACATGGCTGAGCTGTTTGTGTCACCGATTCCTCTCCTCATCCACTTCATAGCTCCATTCCTTTAATTGCTTATGTGAATGTTTATGCAAGATGATAGCAAGAGCCATCTTCTGAAATACAGTAGCTGATGCATTGTGAGTCAGATGTTTAGTACCCAGTGAGTAAAGGGTACTAAAACAGCTTAATCAAGTGCTCTTGCTAAGGGCCATAATTGTACTCTGTTTATGTGTCAGGGTGCTCTCCCCCCCTCCCCCCCCCCCCCCCCCCCCCCCCACTGAGTTCCCGTTATCTGGAGTATTTACACTGCAGCATCACTGCGTGAGTGATTAATTAAATTGCTGTCGCATTTTGCTCAAAACAACACCGCCGTCTAGACGCCTCAGTTGGAATTGATTTATAGAGCTAGGCTTGTGACGCTATACTTCTGTGTGTTTGCTCTATGAAAAGCTGAAATACACACAGTATATTATAATCATACGGAAACATGTCACAGATGAAAGTGCATCTCAAACTGTGCCTTTTCAAAATTAATTTGCATTCACAATATTGAATTCACTTAACGGCATCGGCAAATACTAGAAAATTGTCTGGTGTGTGCGTATTAAAAGGCCTGTGAATCAATTTGAGCAGGGCGTTGGATACCATTCTTGTGTTTTGGTGACATTTTCTTTCTAGCAGACTGTGCCGATAAGAAAAACTGAATTTAATTCCACTAGTCCACTTTCAAATGTTTCTGACTATCTCTCCATGTGTGACGTTGAGCTCATGGGAAGAGCTCCCATGATGCCAGTATCGCAGGTGAATAACTATGTGGGCTGTGTGGAAAACAACAATGTTTAAAACCAATGTAAATATTGTACTCTACTAGAGACGTAGTTTGACGTAAGCAAATAGGAAGCGTCAAGCGAGCAAAAAGAGTGGCAATAATAACCTTTTAATGCATCAAAAGTGCAGCAGGAGGCCATTGTGTTAGCACCGCTCAGAAAACACAGCTCTATTATTTCTTTCACCACTGAACTGACACAGCAGACCTCAAACGCAAAGGGCTCTAGTAGAAAAACATCTCCTGGCAAAAAGAAAAAAAGTTAAACCTGGCATCATCTGGCAACTCACTGTGCCAGCCAATTAAAATACACACAAGCCACTCTCCTGCCATGTTTCTTTGAAATCTGAATTGAACAATTCCACTGTGTACCTTGAAGTAATTGCAACAAAAGGGATAAAGCGATTGTCTCCATGACAATTTTTCAGAGTTATAAAATCTTCCCTCATAAACTGCTGTGCTGTGTTGTGTTTTTGGCGTCTGGCAGGCCTCACAAATCTATTACTCAAACCAAACCCTTACCGGATCATATTCCATCATCTCACAGCTTCCTGCAAAAACATGTGCTTTTTTTCCCCTGTCTTGAACGCCCAACACTTCAACCGCACGGCAGAACTATTATCTGGAGCATGTGGAAATCACACATATTCATTGTGGGAAGGAAAACATTTCTTCAATGAATGTGGCATTGATAACCAGCGTGATCAACAGTGTGACAACCAATCTAAAGCTTTCAGTGAAGCCAATATTACAGGAAAATAATTATATGTAGAGGCTGCAAGGCAACAAGCAACACAATCTTAGCCTCGATCCAGGTGTACAATGGGGCAATAGGAAACAACTTGCACAGCCCATAGAAGTTATTCTTCATCTCCTCACAACAGCAGCAGCAATACTTAATTATATACATGCCACACAAAAAGGAAGTAATCCATTTTTAAAAAGCTCAGCCACTTGAGGAAAATTGTTCCACCATTGCACATAGATAGCAGCAAAACAGCCATTAAGAAGCAGAAAGAAAAAAACACAACAGTGCAGTGTAGCAGTATAGTAGTACAATTATAGAGCACTTACATTAGCTTGGTATTTGTTTGAGTTGAAGGCCCACAGCTCAGACAGGAAACTCCCATTTGACGGATCTCTTGGAGACAGTTGATGACGACCACAAACACGGTTATTTCTTCGCAAAGCCGTCCTGAAAGTAACATTATGGACAGTTAGCAGGCTAGTTTCTTCTGACATTAGCTAATAACAATGTAACTTGAGCAAACAAGAGCTCTTTGACAGCTCCACCCTGCAAAAGCACACTTTGGCCACTTGAGGGCAGCGGGGAAAAAATCGTAAATTATGACATAAAAGCAACTTTAGCTAACTTTTTTTCTTCTTTTTTTTTTAGCAATTGCTTACTTACATATCCAGCAGTTACGGAGTTGGGTCGTTCTTCTGTCAACCTGGCGAATGTAAGTCCAATATTCACGTCTTTGTTTTTAAGCTCTGCTTATTTATTCTCTGCCAACTCCTCTAATGGAAATATAGCTCCTTAGCTGCCCCACGCTATCTAGCTAGCTAGTTGCAAACTGCGTTTTAGTGCTGTGGCGGAAAACGGCCGTGTGAGAGCGGTGAGAGTGACGCAAACAGTGACGTTACCGTTAAAACAATGAGCTGAACTCTATTGCGCTCATCCCGCGCATCTCGTCTACACGGGAGTCGTTTTAGCCCTAAAAGAGCGTATTTGATTTTCTTCCGTTTTGCGCCATTGGCGTAGCGAACCATGAGGCTCCTCCCACAAACCAACATAGGCCTACCACTCACTTTGGAGATTTAACTGCGGAATTCCATATTCCTTGACTGGCTGGCCAGCGCATTGAGTCTCTGGTTCTACATTACATTTTTGTTTTCTGTATATTAAATTATTAAGATCACTATCGAAATAAATGTCATAGGATTGCTGCCAATTCACGGGTGACATAACTCACTATTGTGGTCTAGGTCACATGATCAACCAAGTAATGGGTAGCACGTCTTGAGTGCACCATATTCCAGAAAACATAATAATAATTATAATAAATTCAGGCAAGAAATACATATGGAAAAAATATAATATAAATGTGCACAAGCATGCTATGGCAAAAACAACATGACACTATCATCAAGTATAAAACACCATTATACAGTCATGTGATCAGTACCAGAGGCATCTTGGTTCGTTCATATCAGGTGATACAGAAAAATAGAAAGTAGAAAATCCATCCGATGTCACCAAAGTAACAGGAAACAGAGATCTCGAAGTAATGGTACATATGTTATAAAACCATAAGCTTGGAGAAAAATGTTACCATGTACCACTAACACATCCCATTACAGTCACATATACATATATAACACTGAAAAATAAAAACCATATGAGGGTAGTATCGCCCCACATACGCCTCCACAAACTTAAGGACATCAGATGAGTTACAGTAACTGTAAATATACACACACACACACTCGTATTGTGTCAGATCTAGGCAACCATAAACACATTTGAAAGAATACATTTGAAAGAATTTTCGAGTGTGTGTGTGTATATTTACAGATACTGTAACTCAATTATAGATCATTTGGCTCGGCTCGGCAATAAAACACGGCTACCACTTGTGACTTTTATAGCCAAATGTTAGCAATTGTTGACCTCTGATTGGTATGTGTGCACATGTCACTTAAACCATTCCGTGTAATTATAGCTTACTACCTTATAATTTCCAGAATACCATAATTGAACATGATGTTTGGTGTACAGCCAAATATCCAGACATATTGATGAAACTTATGATGAGATAATTAGATTCACAGTATGATTGTGAGATAGAACCAGGATGTAGGATGTAATTTTCTATTCAAATACAACCTGCAAGTTGTGACCCTCAACGGTAACAGAGAGGGACAGGAGCGTTCCTCACATCAGCAGGTACTTATATTTTGGATTACATTAAAATACAAATGCTGCAACACTTTTACAAAAAAAATGTAAATACAAGATGAGTACTTATCGTGGAATAATTATTTTACCATGATTCGCAAGTCAATCCATCCATCCATTGTCTACCACTTATCCTGTATTCAGGGTTGCAGGGGGGGGGGGCTGGAGCCAATCCCAGCTGACATTGGGCGAAGGCGGGGTACATCCTGGACAGGACGTCACCAGTCTATCGCAGGGCTGACATGTAAGCAACCATTCACACTCACATTCACACCTACGGGCAATTTAGAGTCATCAATTAACTTATTGATTGTGTACACATATATTACTAAAATTATTCAATGCAAGTATACTAAAACTCATTATATCATTAGGTCATTAGGTCAAATTGATGGTTAAAAAGTGGGATATGTGACATTTGTATAACAAAAATAACACTGTTAATGAAGTAGAACGGTTTATTAAGAGTTGCACAACTCTCTACAGACACAATTTGATTTGATTTGATTTGAATGATTAAGCTAAAACAAAGAATTCTGCTCTGTTCAAAAATGCAATTTGTTCATCGTCACGCATTTGTTCTTCTGCGAAAAGAAATGAAATAAAAAAGAGATATCGTCCAGGAACCGGCTCCCATTGTTAACTTAAAGGAGCAGACACCTTCACCACCGACACCAGGTCTGAATGAATTAGCTGCAGCCTTCCATCCACCTCTGTCTCGTTAAAGCACGTTGACCTCCGTGGTTCTGAAGGGGTAAAAACCGAAATAGTTGTAACTGCAACGAGCTATTACACGTTAAAGAGTGGAGTGCATGGATTACATTAGTTAGAGCTGCTCCCTGACGAAGTTTACTGATGCACTCAAATGTAACGTGCTTAACAATATCAGTTACACCTGCGCTTATGTCTCTTTAACCAACCTGATTTAACATTGTCTCCTAGAAACAACCTTTATATACAACAAATTAGTTGTAGTCGAGGTAGAAGGCCTATTGTATTGCATTAAGTGGATATTTCCTAGAAAATACATTCAATACAATGTCAGACAAAGTTTCCTTCATTACTTTAACATTTTGCAATTGGGCAGGCCATTGTTCATCAACAATGTTTCTTCATAATGTTGGTTAAAAAAAAAAGTTACTCAGGTGATTATCTCTTCACGGTGTTGTCATATAAGTAGTAGACCGAAGCCTTGAACTTCATTTCTTGGAGATACGGTTGCCTGATTGGAGGTTAAGAGGAATAAGTGAAGCTCTCCCTACTCTTTATTTGTTTTTATATTCTATTTGAATTATATAATTGTTCTTTGGTCTGTTTTGGTGCTGTCCAACCAGGTTGTCAATCAGTTGAAAATCAGTTGAAAAAATCCTTTATTGTACAGGCGTTCTGTATATTAATTTTAGAAGTTATGTTATACAGTTATTATATTATTTTGTCAAATTAATTTCTCAAAATCATTATGGTTTTCCTATTTGCAACAATTGTAATGATTTAAATGAAAAATTCCAAACACTAATCTTTGAGAGAATGCATCTTTATTGAAGCTGAGACAACCAATCAGTGTTACATGCAGTGTGTTTTATGAGAAATAGCTTGAGAGAGTGCAATTTTTTTTTTAAGTTCCAATTAGAACAGCTAAATCTTTTATTTAAGCCTCTGAGCAATGACTTCATAATGTCTCATTATTTGCATTTAACTTTGTTTCTCTGGTCATTTTCTGTGATGGTACTTCCCCGCATTGTATGCAATTAAATTTGGATAAATGAGAAAACTCAGTCAGCAACATAAGACCCATCTAATGAAGGTAGCAGTAGAGGAGGTTGTCAAGGGAAGTCGATTTTTTCTCCCCTCTGTCGCTTAACCTAGATAACGGATTTCATTGCCCTCATAACTATAGAGGGGGGCTTAGCTCATTATGGTCCATAATCCAATCTGTGAGCTCCCTGTATTGGAGGTGCAATGGCGTATCAATATTGCCCTTGGTAGAGAGGGAGAGTGGGAATGTAACAAAGTGGCACAGAAAAAATGTTAACAAAATCACTACGAGGGTGGAAAAAAACAGAAATTCTGGCTGTAAGTGAGCACCAGCTGGGAATACAAGGTACAAGCTTGTAGCAATGTTTGCTCTGTATTCATTCAGTTTGGATGGTCTGCATAAAAATTGCCACCACTGCTATAGAAACGCATTGTGATGCTGAATATTCAGCATCACAATGTTGAAATAAATTTGCTTTTACTACAATCTGCACTAAAAAAGCAGCAGTCAAAAATCCAATCAGCAGGCAATGCAAAAACAGTGGATGAAACACTGTTGTACATCTAAACAGCATGCAGTATAAATTGATTCGGGAGGTTATCTTCAGGCTGTCTTTGCAAAACCCGTGGATGAAACAACAGCATGCAGTATAAATTGATTCAGGGTTATCTTTAGGCTCTTTCTGCAGAAATACACCATGCGCCAAAAAATATTAAAAGACAAATCCTGCAAAACCAAGACAGCATGTCACCCCCAATACACTTGGAGACATTGGGATGTTCTGCCAAGCTGCAGGCTGCATCAAAAACATTAACTTTTTATTGTCCTGTGACATATAAGCTTATATACACACACACATCTCATTTCCCCCCCGACTGTCAGGAGCTTTAGAGAACATTCATCAGAGTGAGCAGTTACCAACAGTTCCCATATGAGCCGCAGGAGAATCTAACATAATCTGTTTTGATGCGGAAAAAGATGTAATCAGATTACGTTTCTTGAAAAAAATCTTCATCTGGATTCTTGGATCAAAATATGCCAGATGCCACAGATTTAAGTGCCCCACCCACAACAACAACAAGACACATGCATATAGACACT
Organism: Chelidonichthys spinosus; assembly: GCA_029853015.1. Lineage (NCBI taxonomy): Eukaryota > Metazoa > Chordata > Actinopteri > Perciformes > Triglidae > Chelidonichthys > Chelidonichthys spinosus. The sequence continues at coordinate 17,903,568 of CM056827.1, read as the reverse complement.
ATACTATACTATACTATACTATACTATACTATACTATACTATACTATACTACCATTCAAAGACCTACGTCAGAAGGCTCCATTTGTCTTCTCCTGTATTCTGCTGGAAGGTTCTAACAGCTTCAGCCTTATTTGTTTTGTTATATGAGTATTTATTGGCTAATAGGTGATTTAATTGCACTAAACAAACAATATCTTTCTGAAACACATTTCATGACTGCCCAGTGCTCACATCCTTGAACAATGACAAGCTTTCTGAGAGGACAGAATTAAAATTCAAAGGCAAGGCGGTTCATTTTATTTCCAGGAACCGCTGTGTGAAAAACACTCGACTGATTTTAATCACATTCTTATTTATTTCAGCTTGGCAAGACTTTTTAAAAGCCGCTGGTGATTTTCACAGTGTTTCAGTGGAGCAACAGCACCATCTAGAAGGTCTCTGTGGGTATTAGCTTTGCTCATTGGCACCATTAGATATTCATTCTAAAAGCCCCGTAATTCACAGCACTGCTGGAATAGCAAACACTTCCTTGCAGAGCAGGATTTTGCTGAAGTACTTTATCTCCCTGTCTGTTATACACTCCACTGAATCGGGATTATTGCTGCTTACATGTGTTTGCACGGTTCAGTTAGAAGAGCAAGCCAAACCAGGAGGAATGAGTCAGGGGACATGATTGTCATTTGGCAGCTACACGAAAGGCTCTGTCTGAGAGTCCTTGCAGCATTACTCTCAAAGACAGAAATCAGAATGCAAACAAAAATTTGCATCAAAAAAGCGTGTTATCTTTGAGCGAGGTGACCTTTCTTAGGAGTCACAGTGCAGTGACTTCTACTGTTCAATTTGTTGTTTGAAATCGATATAAAGAATAAATCCGTTACTAATGGAACAGAGGTGGCATTTTATACTGGGCACAGTTCTGTAAGACTTTACTTTACTTTATACTTTTTGCTCGACTACATTTATTGGCCAGCTGCCATTGGGTACTTTACTGTGTGCAACACATATGATGATGAGCTAATTAGATGCACAGTATGATGGCCTGTTACCTGGATAGGATGTTATTTTCTACTCATTCCAAGCCGCAGGTGTGAGACTCAGCGGTAACACAAAAAAAAAGAAGACAGGAAGCTTTCCTCCCAGCAGGTACACTTACATTTTGATTACATTAAAATGCAAATGCCTAAACACTTTAAATGTAAATGTAAGACTTATAATGTATTATTAGAGTGGTGTTGATACTTAAAGGATCAGCAGGAGATACATCGCTCGAGAGTTAGATGAGAAGGTCGATATCACTGAATATGAAGATACAAATACTTATCAACCCAAGTTAAACTAATTGCATATAAACCTTTGGACAGAGCTACACTAGCTGTTTGCCTCCTGCTTCCAGTCTTTGTGCTCCTGGTTCATACTTAGCAGACAGGCATGAGAGTTGTGTCAATCTTCTCATTTAACTCATTTAACATATTCCCCAGAATGTCATTATATTCCTTTAAGTGAAGGATTTGTGAATATTCGTCATCTGCAATAATTCAGCTCATGGTTTCATTTTCATCTGATTCTCTATAATATACCGTACTTAAATTCAGTGACAGGGCTAAAACCTTTGTGGTACATTTACATTTAGGTAATTTAGCAGACGCTTTTGTCCAAAGCGACTTGCAATAAGTACATTTGTCAAAAGAAGGAAACAAAGAAACCACAACATATCATTGCCGATAAAGTAAGAGCTAAAAATAGAGCAAGTGTTAGATCCTAGTCTGAGTAAAGTAGTAGCTGTTCAGCAAAACATACCTTAAGAACAAGAGTGCTATGATCAAAGTGCTATAGGTAAGGGTTTTTTGTTTTTGTTTTTTTTGGTAGCATCTATTACAAAGGCAACAAAGCGTTTGAGGCCACCATCACAAATACCTCATGTTAGGGCCAATAATTGGCAATACTTTAATTTAGAATGGAAGTTTTAACCATTTTACAAAGATGCGTAACAATGTTTCATGCATATTTTCTTTATGTGTCTTAATCTATTTAACCTCCTTTGTTGATGCAAGGACTTTAGTTTGTACTCTGTATTGTGTTGTTTTGTTTTTTAAATGTATGAATGAACTCACGCCCTCATCGTTTAACTATTCTGCCTTCTCCGCCAGGTCACCATCGCAAAAGAGGTTTTTATCTCAATTGCTTTTACCTGGATAAATAAAGGTTCAATACATTTTTAAAAATCCAAATAGACTGAGATGTTCATCTTTTTTTCTTATTAGCCACATCTAACACAGCGGTGCATTTCTTCTTAGAAGTCCATTCAAAGTTAAGATGTTGCTGCCTTTTAGTCGCGCTTAAGCTGCCATTACACAAAGAAAAAAAGCCTGCACAGAGCAACGACATCACCAGTCTTCTCTCCCTCACATCGCTCTGATGAAGCCATTTATACTGGAGACAAATGTGATCCTCCTCTCTTTCTTCCTGTCTCTTTATCAGCTCCACTTGCAGCTCTTGTTCAGTGTGTGTGTGTGTGTGTGTGTGTGTATGTGTGTGTGTGTGTGTGTGTGTGTGTGTGTGTGTGTAACCGTCATTAAAAATGTATGGCATCCCTCCAAACAGTGTCCTTACAAGCCACTCATGCTCATTGGATATCAGTCATTAAAATTTAGCGAAGAGGGCAAAGCATGGCCTACACAGGTATCAAGTTTCTCATTCAGGCAGCGGATGAATTTTTCAAAGTCCTATTACCTCTACAGGCATCACTGCTGATGTCTCAAGGCTGTGCGCTCTGACACTGCCGTTGTTTGTCTCTCGCTAAGGCGTGACAAAAGCCGAATCAACAATAACAACATGAGTCTCTGGGTGGCTATACTGATTCATTTACTACTGCGTGTCGACAAGGCTGATTCTAAAAAAGGTGAGTTGCTATTTGTTATCTTGATGGAGCAAAGCTTAAATTTGATGGAAGTGCTTTATCTTGCAGGGACTGTATATACTGAGAAAAGTTGGCTCTCGATTGTTCAATGTCAGCTTTTAATGCACTTTTCAAGGGGTGGTACCAGGTTGTTAGAAAAAAAAGGCAAATAAATAACCGAGCAAGGAAAGAGCCATGAATCTTACAGTATATACAGTATACAGTATTTTTTTTCTCTTGAATTTAAATCTTTTTTCTATTATAAGGTGTCAAATGTGGAGGAATCCTCTCTGCTCCATCTGGCAACATCTCCAGTCCAAACTTCCCAGGCCTGTATCCCTACAACATCGACTGTTCCTGGCTAATCGTGGTGGCAGAGGGCTCCTCCGTTCTCCTCACCTTTCACCACTTTGAGCTGGAGTACCATGCACACTGCGCTTACGACTACATCAAGATCTACAACGGCATATCCGCCGATGAGGGCAACCTTCTCGGGACATTTTGCGGCGACATCTCCCCTCCGCAGTTCACCTCTTCTTGGAACGTCATGTCCATCATCTTCCATTCAGATCGCCACGTGGCTTACAGGGGCTTCAGTGTTGGCTACAGGAAAGGTAGCCTGTTGCATTTGCTGCAATACCACAGGGAGGGGTGGGCTTTTCTGTCGTGTTGTGTGATTTTTCTTCCTTCTGTCCTTTCCAGATATGTGCGGTGGAGTGCTAACTGGCCTGTCGGGTGTGATCTCCAGCCCAGGCTACCCTCAGGAGTACAGCAACACTGCTGACTGCTCCTGGGCCATCCACGTGTCCAACACCAGCGTGGTCACCTTGGTCTTCTTGGACTTCCAGCTGGAAAACAACGAGGGATGTAATTTTGACTTTGTCGCCTTGTTCGATGGGCCGACAGTCACCCATCGCCACCTTGGCAAATACTGCGGGGCTGATAAACCCCCCAACGTAGTCACCACCTCCAACCACCTTCTGGTTCTCTTCAAGTCTGACTTCAACATTGGTGGGCGTGGCTTCAAGGCCTACTATTACTCAGGTACAAAAGTTGGATGGGATTAGTTGCATTTTCAGACCCACATGCCTTTCTTGTTTTGTTTTGTTTTTTTTATTTTATTTGGTATAACTTCAGCAATAGGAAATGAAAAAAGAGCAGTTGCATTGTCGGATTCTGTCAGGTTTACATGAAGCAACCTTTTCAGAACGGAGCAGAAACACTACCATGAAATCCAAGAAAGACGGGGAAAAACACATTCAATTATACTGGTTTAAAACAAGACAAGAACAGAACCTGTCATCTGATGACATGAAAACACCTCACTGTACAAAGTTTCATCTCTGAATAGGGAAGAGCTTGCCACCCCTCTCGCACCTTCCATACACATACAAGAAAAAGTTCCCAAATTATAATCCTTGAGGGTTCTAGCCGAAGCCCAGACTTGAATTCAATTAAAACACTGTAGAATAACTTTAAGACAGCTGATCACCTTTTTACCTTGTCGGCCATAGACCAATTGGCCAGAAGGTGAAAATGCAAAGAGATATAGGAGAAGATTTATACCACAAATGAGTGTGGCATCGATCTTCTCTTCTCAATAGTGAACTATACTCATCAATGTATCTGATCAACTGTACTTTAACAGGTGAATGCCAGCAGGTCCTCTCAGCTGTAAATGGCAACTTCAGCAGCCCGCATTTCCCAAACATCTACCCAAATAACATCAACTGCCACTGGAGCGTCACTTTAGCAGCTGGGTACCGCATCAAGCTCTTCTTCCCCGTCATGGACTTGGAAGACCGCAACAGCCTGTCAGACGAGTGCGACTACGACTCCGTGGCGGTCTACGACGGGGGCAGTCAGACGGACCCCCCGCTGGGCCGCTGGTGTGGCAGGGAGCAGCCTCCCTTTCTTGTCTCCAAGGGCAACAAGATACTGGTGGTCCTCAGCACGGACAGAAACGAGGCTCACCGTGGGTTCACCGCTTCTTACCTTGGAGGTAAATGTTCCCTGTGTAGTTAATTCCACTTTAATTACTGTGGGTGCTGTGGTCATGCACACCCTACTGCTTAAATGTCAACAGATTATTACTCTCATTACCTAAAATGCAGAACATTTACTCTTTCCCATGTCATTCAAAAAGCATGTACTGTCCCCCCCTCCCCCCTCAATCCAAGTGGTGCCTGTAAACGTTAGCTGCACCAGATCAGAATTCACCATATTGATACCACAGCAGTCCTTACCTCAGCTGGACCGCGAGAGCATCTACCTGGGAGACCCAACCTGCACGGCCCAGTTGACAGCCACCTCCTATAAGATACTTGCTCAGTTTGTCAACTGCGGGACTGCTGGTCAGGTGACTAGGCACAGTCTCATATCACTTACTGGGTGCATCACAATGATTTACCATACTTCAGCTGTCGGAAGACATTGATTCTAGACAGGCCATTAATATTGCAACTCCCGATTCCTTGCAGAAATATCGGAACATCACCGTGCTGGTAAACAAACTCTACATTGATTTCTCTGACGGGAAGCAGCAGAATGTGCAGGAATATAAAGTGCAGTGTGACGCCCTGCGGAAGATCGCATCGGTGTCCATCATTACGGCAGAGGAGCGTCGCCTCGAGGAGCAGGCCCAGCAAACTGACAATGGCAGCAGTGACAACGCAGAAGATCCAGAGGCTGTGTCTCATGACTTCAGCGATATTGTGTTCATTAGCATCTGCGTTTTGGCCGTGATTCTCATGGTGATAGCCATTGTTTGGCTGGTGCTGCTTTAGTAATATATACGGTCTTAAGAAAGGACTTATGTTGTCATATTTTTCAATATTTTTTTGTATAAAAATAGTATAACAGTAACAGTAAAAAAAAACAAAAAAACAGATCATCAACAAAAAAAAAAACCTGATGACAATTCAAGTAGAAAGGAATGACATTATCATTACAACAATACATTGAACGTTCTTGACTGTGATTTACATGCATTTTTAAAAACGGTGTGAGAGTGCTAATGTGCCACTAAGTAAAAAAAATAAAAAATTATATTTCCTTTACAGACAATAAACATGGTTTTAAAATGTAAAAATGTGCATACATCAATGGAGGCTTGACAAATTTCAAGTAAAATAATCAGAATACCAGTCTTCAAGACCAGTTATTTCTTGTATTTAGCAACCAACTGGTTGACTGACATTGTGTTGTCCTTAACTTGAGTTCTGATATCAGGGTTGTGCTTGAAGGCAAACACCAGTGCTCGAACCGTCCGTCTGTATGAACTGCTGACTAACCGGGAGCTCTGGTGAAACACTTCTCTCTCAATGTTGTCTAGAAGACCCGAATCCTCCTGTAGGTCAGATAAGAAAAGAAAAGACGTATAAATGAGCACTAGTTTTTCTAAATATTATATCAATTTATATTCCAAAGAATATAACCAATGTAAATTAGAATTGGGATGAGTAGAACTCATTATTGGACTCCACTCAGGCAGACTTTCTCACCTTGATCTCCAGGGCTTCAGACATTAGTCTTCTAGCGTTGCTCCTGAGTCCTTCAGATTGTTTATCGGAGCGCACTTCAATAGACGGCTTATTGGAATTCTCCTCGATGAAAGTCCTCCACTCAGTGTAAACCTTTGCTGCCATTGAACTCACCTCGGGGTCCAGATGCCGCCGTGTTTTGTTGACAGTGTGACCTTAGAGGTTCAAATAAAAAAACATTATCAATATGACCTTTAATACAGTATAACGGTCTAACTTTACTTATGTGCAGGAGATTCTATGATACTGCTACCTAAACAGCAGATACACTACTATACCGTATAGTGTTTATATACACATTATGTTCATACATTACTTTGTTACATTTATTGGCATTATTTTATACTGATATACTACTTATTTGACTCTAACTTTCCTGACTCTTGTGAAGCAACTGCAGCTGTATAACTTCCCGAGGGATAATAGTAATAATAATTCATATAATTTATATAGCGCTTTTCAATGACCCAAAGACGCTTACAAGGGACACAAAAGAAACAGGGTAGAGACATACAGGGGGAGACGAGGGAGAGACAGTGAGACGTTAATGAGCGAGGTGATGGAGAGACCGGCTATGGGTAGGGGAGGTCGTAGGCTTGGGAGAAGAGGTATGTTTTTAACCGGGACTTGAATGTGGGGAGTGAGGGTGAGTCGCGGACAGATGTGGGGAGAGAGTTCCAGAGTCGGGGTGCAGTACGGGAGAAGGCTCGGTCGCCGAAGGATTTGAGTCTGGATGTGGGTGTTGTCAGGGAGAGAGTGGAGGAGGATCGGAGGGCACGGGTGGGGCGGTGGGGAATGAGGAGGTCAGACAGGTAGAGGGAGCCAGGTGGTGGAGGGCTTTGAAGGTGAGGAGGAGGATCTTGAAGTTGATGCGCTGTTTACCAAATAATTCTGATTCTGATTTCCACAAATATTTATGAACATATAAATAAATGCGAATGTGATTGCAAAACCACAGCCTACAGATCGTGCCTAACAGGGTGTAACTTTTTCTGTCTTTCTGTCAAATCTAGAATGGCCAATTGAAACTGTCTGACTATTTTTTCCAGAGCATTTAATTTATTCATTGCTATTGGTATGTTACTAGGATTTCAAGTAGTATAAGAGAAAGTTTTTTTTCTGAATAGAATGACCTACTCAAACTTTAAGATAGAAAGCTGCTGCAAGAAGAGACAACTCGAGACTTGTCACCATGCAGTGTACAGTATACGGCCTGTTCATTAAACTGTATTGAAAATAATAAAGTAGAACCTTTTTACGACTTTACAGTACGTGTTTATGTTTTTCATGTGAATAGCATTGACTCTACCTATTTTAGTCGACTTGAGCACCTCCCTGGACGGGATCTTCTTGCTCAGCTCCGTCAGTGCAGTCAGCAGGTTGTCCTTACTCTGCTCCGGCAGCTCCAACATGGACTTACAGCGCATGATGTCCTCAATGATGACCACTCTCTGTAACAAAGCAAACACATGGCCCAACGAGTGGCTGGAGTTTCAGTTGTCACACAACAACGATGACTTTAAAAGGACCGATTGCTCACCTTTAAAGATTCAATTGTAGCTTGTTTGTAAACTTTCCCGTTGCTTGTCGCTTTTTTCGGCGTCCCTCCCTTAGGAAGCCGAACTACAAACTTGTCCATCTCCAAAATACAAAGTAGCAAGCCACACAAACGTTTGTAGACTGGTTGGTTTGACGAATAATAACTATCGGGTCAGGAGGAGGATGCAAGGACCACCGGTGCTAACTGCTATTAGCGGTTAGCTACCTGATTATCGTTACCTAGCTAACTGCAACTGTTTGAAATTCTACTTATCAAACGCTTTGCTAGCTTGGTTGAACTCATCCGTTCATACTTCACTCATTTAATTGCCTGTATAACTGCAACGGTGACTAATCTGTTTTGTAAAGTAAGCTAGCTGCAGCTGACTGTTGGGATGGTAAACAGCGACCAATGTTGCCTTTTGTGCGGTCGGAAATAACAGATCCGAATCCAACAACATGTGAAAAGTCGATCGTTTTAGGCATGGTAAACATTAAATAAATTAATGAATAAATATCATTCATATTAACTATTAACAAAATACATTTAACTACCACGACTTCTACTACTTAATATGTACTAATTGTGTCCGCATCCGATTGTCGGATGATTTATTTCAAACTCAAATGCAGTTGTTTGGATGGGATGTGCCAAAATATTCAGCACTAAACTTAGTTTACTCATATTATTATTTTACATTATATGTGCTGCTACAGAACGTATTTCTGTCGATATTGATTTGATAGGGTAATAAAACATGTCCAATTATACACAAAACCAAGAACAAAATCAACAGAATCGAACAAGCAAGGGACAACAAAACGAAATAAACTACAAATACCATGCAACTCAAACGTGTATGCATGAAATTGAAGTGAGGCACTAAAAATTACCCTAATAGTTAATACTTCTTATTTCCATAGTGGTCGATTTTACACTACTACATTCGATCGATGGGGAGATTACGAGGAGTCCTTGAACGCAGCTAAAACATTTAGCAACAGTCTCGCGGAGTTCTCGCGATACCACAGAGCGATTAAGGAGGAGGAAGAAGAGCGTGTTGTTTGTTTAGGTTTTCGCAGACAAAATGGGGACTCTCTGCTCCTTTGTCTCTGTGTTGGGACTGTTCGTCCTGTTTGCGTTCACGGCGGCCTCTAAAGACGTGTTCGACAGCGTGCTGGGAAACACCGCATCCTGCCACAAGTCATGTGAAATGACATACAGTTTGCACACGTATCCGCGGGTGAGTACTCCTCGATTAGGAAAGCCATGTCTGCTGGCGTTAACGTAGCTAACGCTTGGGAACTTGACGAAGCTAAAGTTGGCCTTACGTATCCGCGTTGTTCCAACGGCTTCTATTTAAAATTAAGGGTTGCTTTTATGTGAGAAGTGAAAGGGAGTCACCTTTCCTGGTGGTTGTTGTTGCTGTGTCGAGGCTCTCACCTGATCCTGTTTGCTTTGCAGGAGGAAGAACTCTACGCCTGTCAGAGAGGTTGTCGTCTGTTTTCCATTTGTCAATTCGTTCGTGACAGCGAAGATCTGAATCAGACGAAATCCGAATGCGAATCAAGTGAGCTATGCACCCGAGCCCTTGGCCTATTTACTTCACCAATGCACAGTGGTATCCGTGTTGTCATCCATTGAGCTATAAACAGTTGCTGCTGCATATATAATCAGCCCCACGTGTACACGCCCAATTCTACAATACGTGGACTTTTTGCACTCCGTTTATCTGCAATCCTGTTTTACCATAATGTTGCCTCTCACTGCCTCAAAACTCCCACAGCCTGTCGCGAAGCCTACTCCCATTCTGATGAGCAGTATGCATGCAACCTGGGATGCCAGAATCAGCTTCCGTTTGCTGAGCAACGCCATGAGCAGGTAGAATAATCACTCAGTGGTCTGGATGGATGTATAAATCACTTAATAAATAACGATGTACTCCGTATTTCTTGATCCCCCACCAGTTAGAGGCCATGATGCCCAGGATTCACCTGCTGTACCCACTGACTCTGGTCAGAGGGTTTTGGGAGGACGTAATGAGTCAGGCCCACAGCTTCATCACATCCTCGTGGACATTCTACCTCCAGGCCGACGATGGAAAAGTTGTCATTTTCCAGGTAATGCTCCGAGTGTGTTGGGGGAGAAAACTAGGTGATCTCATCCAACATTCTGTCACTGTCCATGTATAAAGAAACACACTGCAGAAGCTGGCTATCTTCTGTTTAACAGACTGAACCCCAAGTTAAATTTTTCTCCCAGTTTGAAGTGGAAAAAGACGTTGGAGAGGAGCCACTGAAGAGCTGTAAGTCCTCCAAACTGTTTTCTTAAAATCCACATAATGGATAAAGTTGGTGATATATATTTGTTGTTGTTGCTTGTATATAAGAACTTGATTAGGTGTTATCATCTCTGCAATAGACCTCCATCGTCCCCAACAAATTAATTGTTTTCTCTTGTTTGAGTAAGGTTTCCTAAAAATCTATAGTGCCCAGCTGTTTTTAGAACATGTCTGAACCATGGGAGTGAAGGATTGGAAGGAGAAGGGGAAAAGCTGGCAGTCATGTTGAGAGGGGGAATTGCAATTTTAATTGTAGACTTAATTTCCAATCAGTCTCTTCAAAGACATTCACAGGAATGCGCTTGTTCACATGGGAAGTGCCAGAAATGGTCGTCTACAGAATAAGCAGAAGAGAGCTTGAGCCTACATATGGCTGACCAATGATGATGTGAAGTGGTTGGGAAGGTCAGATCACAGATTTGGGGAATGTCACAGAAAAGATTGGACACAGCCCTAATACGACAGAAAGGTGTGCAGGAAGCGGTAGTCTAAAGTTCAGATGGAGTACCACAGACAGGGTAGTGCAAGAGACAAAATCCATGCTATTAAAATACCTACATCAAGGGTATATTTCACAATCCACAAGGTAAATAAACGGATAAGGTGTGTCCACAGTCCATGTCAAGTAACTTTTTTTTCTTATATTTAAGTCCCCGAGATGAGCCCAGTTTACAAAGAATACCATCGCACTTTAATCCAGGAGAGGGACAGGGATCTGACCGGGGAACGCAGCTATGATGATGAATACAACCTCTTCAACTGTCTTTCCAGGTTGGTTACATATTCATCTATTACGTCAAGGGAGTAAATGGTTTCCTTTTCAATCGTAGAGCATGACATGAACATTTTCTCCTCAGAAACCCTTGGCTCCCAGGGTGGATCCTAACCACAACTCTGATCCTATCTGTGCTGGTCCTGATCTGGATCTGCTGTGCCACTGTGGCCACTGCTGTGGACCAGTATGTACCTGCTGAGGTAAGTTCTGTGGTTTTAATTTTTGGATATTTGGCTAACATAAAAGCTCAATGTCTGCATGTAAATGAGATTTAAGAGTTTATCGTTGGACAGAGCCAAGCTATTTCCAGACTTTGTGCTGAGGTAACTGGCTGCTATATGTAGCCTCATTTAGTGTGCAATGTGTGACAATGTTGAAGCCAAAACAATATCTCAATCCTTTCTGTCTTCTTCTTACAGAAATTGAGCATCTATGGTGACAGGGAGTACATGAAGGAACCGAAACTGACTCCATACCCAGCATCCTCCCTGCTGATCATTACCTCCAAAGGGTCAGAGGACGAGGCTGGGCCACTCCCTTCCAAAGTCAACCTAGGCCAGTCCAACATCTAGGAGCCAAAGCTGAAGTAGAAAAGGGATTTCCTCTTTTATGAATTTTATTTAGTTGATTTTTATCCTCTGGCACGGGACTTGTGCTTCTTGTGGGCTAAACAGGAATAACTACTTGCATTTTTGTATTCCAGATTTACTGTCTTGTCTCCCTTTTGATGCTTTTAAAATTGGAGTGATGAAAAGGTTTTTTTTTTCTGTATATTGGTATAATTGAGGCATTATAGTATATGGCAGTACAAGTAAAATATATTTTGGGATTTTTCTTTAATTCCGATTAGCTATCTGTTGATGAATGATGGTTAAATTAACTCTTTGTGACTTGAAGTGATTTTAACCCAAACCCTCAGTTTTTGGTAAAATAAATACATTTCTATGCTCTTAATTTCAATTAATTGTGACGGTACACACAGCAGGTCTTTCTTTCTTCACTGTTGTCTGCTCTCACAATGATGATCAGAATTAAACACGATGGAGTGAAGTTGTTGACATGGGTGTATTTTTTTCCCCTCCCAATCTTTATATACTGTAGCAAACGTAAGTCATGATGATTTCTGTAATAGGGTAGTGAAATTTTCACCAATGAATCATCACACAACTTGCTTAATGCAGGAAGTGAAATGAGAAATCTTGAGTCTAAAAATCCCAGCCGTTATTGTATGAATGTCCTCAATATGTGATCGTTTAAATGATTGTGGGCTGCTTTTCAGTGACATGTCAGAAGCAGCAGAATCTGCTCGGGCCTATGGCCAGAAATGATCTGCTAGGTTTCCTATTAACCCTGTTTTCCTTACACGCTTTGTGCTGAGTGCAGTGTTTTTGTGTTGGAATCCTACCTTGCCTCTGGGTTTAGTTACAGTGGAACTGCACCAATGCACATCAAAGTCTGTTTTCAGCTCTTGGGGAATACTATTGCATGTGGAGAAAGTTGGTTGAAGCTTTTTGTGACTAGAGCGATGATGTTTTAGATAGAACTGACCTTAACCAGACCTCTGTAACTGCCCACCGTGTGATCAACAGTGTAATAGGAGTGAAATGCTAATTTGGTGCGGAATTCTTTTACCACAGTAATTTGGAAATATGCGACATATGAGCACAGCATTTCGGCAACCTCTTCCAAACGAGGCTGCAAGATTAGGTAATAAGGCAGCCACTTGGAAGTTCTTCATCATGTCTGTTGAGGTTTAATGCTGCATATTCCCAAACAAATTCTCAATGAAATTAGCATAAAACCAGTTCACACACCAAGTATGGAGCTGCTCCAGGGCAGTTTTGCCCAGTTATTGATGTAATTAGCCTACAACGCTGCTATATTTGGTCTGATGACTTGAAAATCAATTGAGTTGTGTTTTGCAAACAACAAAATGTCAAGCAAGGACGTAGACACATACACCATACCAAACTTTATTTATAAAAAATACATATACAACACAACCCGAATTCAAGAAAAGTTTACAGAGTTCGAGTTTGAATCATCTCTGAAGATAGTGTCCATTTGAATATTACCAGTTAACCGACACACTCGAGCTGCTCTCTGTTGAATGCTTCGTGGAAACATACCTCAGTAGCTGTTCAACAAGTCAATGTCTTCTGCAGTAAGAGCTGATGAGGACAGACGCTTTGTTGGAGGACTTGGTTGTGAACTGTGACACCTTTCTGACTGACGCTGCCTTTTTTTGATATTGGAAGGCTTAGCGTGACGGTTCGTTGTGGGAGGAGTCTGTTTCTGTGGTATGTGACTGTTTGCTGCAGGTCTGAAGAAATGCAATGTCTCTTTCTTGGCCTCTTCCTCACGCTTACATACCAAAGGGGACGCATTCAGTACTTCTCTGACAAACTTCTGCCTGCCAACTACAGAAAAAAAAAAAAAAACACTTTTAAGACCAGTTTCAATAATGTGTCATGATATTGTCTTAAAAAAATTGTATAAACTTACAAAAGCGAAGTGCTGATGTTCTGGATTCATCAATTTTCTTCTGTTTTGGCATTTGTGAGCTGTTTGTCTCCCACTGGTTTACAACCTGAAAATGAAAGAATGCAACTCATAATATGATGTCAAACAGCCCGACCTACATCTGCCACATTCAGCCTAAATGAAAGAACATCTGACAATATTTACCTGCTCTGCCCAACCTTCCGTTTTACATCTTGAGTGATCAAAGATGTCCAGTGGTTCCTCAGAATAAGTGAGCCCCAACAGGTCCCATACCGACGTCTTCAATCCCGTGCCAAGCTGGTTATATTAAATAATACAAGATAAATAAATACAATTATATGAAATACATTTAGATGTCAGCGTCACAATAAGATGCAGCCAAGTGTTATACACAAGTCGTACCGTCAAACAGGTCCCAGACATATCAAGATTTTCAAGTTTGGGGAGGCACGTGAGGTATTTTAGAGCCCGCACTGAAATGGAGTTATCTGTTAAGAAACACAATAATTGATCAACATTATGGATGTTGGTTTGTTGTTGGTAGTATTCGGGCTGCCATTATAATGTGACAGCAGGTAATGTTGTGCTTACTTACAGGAAACATCAAGAAGCTGAAGACAGTCCAGTCCCTTCCCCAGCATCCGGATAGGTGCGGTCAATCGTTGTAGGCCGATATCCGACAGACTGTTACCACCAATGAATAGACTGAGGAGACTGCTGAAGACAAAAAGGCACACATGTTAGGACACTTGCTTTTTAAATTCTTCACATCAAGTGACATCAGGCACAGAGAGATCAGGCATTACCTTGCCAATGAGCTGGATGTTAGATGCTGGAAGATCTCATGATCATCGCCCAGTCTGCAGCCAAACAGATCTAAAGACTTCAAACTATGAAATGTTTTTATTTCATCCATCCTCTCGTGCAAGAGTGGATATCTGCAGAAATGAAAGGGACGAGATGCTGTTGCTGTCTCTGGCAAAGAAAACTCTGAAGCTGGAGATACTTTGGAACTGGAGTTGGGACGGTATAGGATTTCATCGCGCATTGGGATAGAAAAACACAATAATGGATCGTGTTGAATTTCCATTATCGGGATAATCGTAAATATTGTCACGATCGACTTTAAAAAGATGGCTAGCTCACTAGACCATATGATTCATGGGCATCTTATTTACAATTATTCTTCAATAAAAAAGTCCACTCAGTCTTATCTGAGATGCAATAGAAATATTTGTTTCTTAACTAAAAGTAGTGATTCCAGTATGTTCTAGTGCCATTTTAACAGAGTAATATCGTGAATCGTTCTTATTTTCGGCCCGGTTAATCGTGATATGAAATGTTCATATCGTCCCATGCCCAGTTATAACTCACCTATTTCTCAGACAGAGGGATCCAAGCACAATCTCCCCATATGCGTCACTGAATAACTGAAGGGCTTTTGGAGAAATGTTTGCGTTTAAAAATACACGGTTCTCCTCAGCTGCTGCAAAAAGCCTGTCTCCTATTTGCTCGGGGAAGCCCACCAGAGAGTCCACATGGTGGATGTTGTCGGCAACAAATAACAGGGTGATGTCAAAGAGGGACTTTGTGGTGTATCGCAGACTGCCCTCTGCATTGTAGGTGAATATGAAATGCTCCTTTCTAAGCACAAACGGATTCGTCCTTCTGCACGACGACACTGGCTTTGGCTGTGCCAGGACTATGTCACTGACACGACGAAGGCTGCCCTTTTCTCGCACATAAATGGCGCTATTGTCCATACCAAAGTCGGACTTGTTGATTTCCCCGTGATACGGACAAAAGGCATATACTTTTGGTCAGCTAGCCGGCTAAACAGCTGAAGCATTAAAAAAACTCAAGGTAGCTCGCAAGTTAGCTAATCCATGGTCGTTGACTGAGCTAAAAACAAGAGCAAAATGACTCCCAAGACTAGCCTTAAAATACTATTGTATTATCTGCTGTCGTTTTTCATTAACGTCGCTTCGTAGCGCCAGGTTATAAACCACTTGTTTTTACAAGTTTATTTAGAGTTCCTCGTAGCCTACCGTGCAAGTTACCGCTGTTGTGGTTCGTGCTTACCACCTTCAAAATAAAAGCCCACTGCTAGTTGAAGCTAATTTCAAGATACAAAATTACACAATGAGTAATAAAAAAAACACCACAAAAATACACGCTTAAAAGCACGATGTGTAACCTATCACGACGCAATCAAGGCCATGTTAAAATCATCAAGCGTCAACCAGACGCTTACTTTGAAAATGTTTAGTAACAGGAAGGAGTCTTGTTTACATGACTAGCATGTCCTCTTCGAGTTAAAGCGAACCTAGCTGAGATAAGTGAAATGATTTTTAGGCTGTTTTGGTAAGTTAAAGCAAATGGCCGAAGTTCATTCTATATCCCCCTCTGCTAAAGTAACGTTAGGTGGTTTGCCAATGATAATTGTTCGTGAGCTGTCAAGTAGCTAAGCAACTGTTGGTTTGTTGGCTAATTCAAGCTAATGTATATGTATAACGTGGTTTCCCTTTTCCTGCATCGTTCATAGTTTGCAACGTTTTAATTTAAACTAACGCACGGGGAAGGAATAATTAGGTCGAGGGGCGTACTTGCTTACTTTCTAAGTGTTACTTGTTTTTTTCCTCCACAGTTTTCTCAAATAAAGTTGTCCAACTTCCTGATACGTTGACGTTAGGCGAACCACGTCACGGAGAGTAAATCTGTGTCAATGGCGTCCTCCAATGATCCATTCCAATTTCAAGGTAAGGCGTATTTTTGTTTTATTAGCAAATGAATAGTGGTATTTTTTCTACAGTTTACGCTGCTCTTCCCCAGTCGCTATGGCATCTCCCACCCACATCTCTGAGATCTCTCCTATGCTGCGCACATTGCATTGAAACAACTCATAGTTCACTCAAAAACTGTCCAAATTCAATTGGATTAATCTTCTCATTTATCCATGTTATGAAATTAGAATTTGAAGAAGCCGGTAATCTGTTGGAAGCCAACAGAGATGCAATCACCATTAGCATTGAAGATGACGATATCAAACCTGAGAAGCAGAGCAAAGCTGCTGGTTTCACTCCTGATGGTCATGACGAGGACCCACTTGGTGATGATACAACTGAGGTCTGCAAAAAATCCCACCCTTTTTTTTTGCACTTCCGTGTACTACTAAATGTGGTTGCATCAAATATTTTACTTTATTAATTTTGCTTTTCTTTGTTTTCTTTTCAATTCAAGCTTCTCTCTGGGCAAAAGAAAAATGCCCCTTTCTGGACATTTGAGTACTACCAAAAGTTTTTTGACATCGAGACCCATCACGTAATATATTTACAACTTATTTTGTATTTTGATTACTCATTTTGTCATGTGGATTACTTCAGAACAGAAGTAGCTTCGATTAGCTAACATGTGCAATGTAAATAACATTTCTTTCAGGTGAAGGAAAGAATCATTGGATCAATGTTGCCGTGGCCTGGAAAGAACTTCATTCACGTCCACCTTCGTAGAAATCCTGATCTTTATGGTAAGCAACTTAAACGTTCATGTCCTTAGAGTTTGTCAGACATGTTTGGTTTTAGAGAATTAGAGGAAATTGTTCTTAAATATTGTAATATTTGCAGCAAATGTTGTTTAAAGAAACCCATTAGGCACACAAACTTAAGTTCTAATGCTCGATGTGTGTGCTTTCAGGACCATTCTGGATCTGCACCACCCTTGTGTTTGCTATCGCCATAAGTGGAAACATATCAAACTTTCTGGTGCACTTAGGCAAGCCAAACTTCAAGTATACCCCAGAGTTTCAAAAAGGTAAGTTTTGTTATTCTTTGGCACGTGGCTCACTTGTTCAGTTTGAATGTAAAAGGAGACTGTACATTTTTGCTTAAACACTGTTTAATTCTTCTTCTTCTTGTTTTATAGTGACAATAGCTGCAACAGCGATCTTCAGCTATGCTTGGTTTGTGCCCCTTGCCCTGTGGGGTTTCCTGCTATGGAGAAACAACAAGATCATGAACTTAGTGTCATACTCCTTCATGGAGATTGTCTGTGTGTATGGATATTCCCTTGCGATTTACATACCAGCAGTGGTAAGAGCTGTAATTTTTATCTCAGAATATCAGGTGTACAAGTCTTAGTCTGTGGCACTCAACCCCAAGCTCACCGGTTCCTATTGAAGATAACCTTTTTAATAAAGATGAGTGACATAATCATTGTTTAATTTTTAAAAAAAGGCTCAGCAATTTTAAATAACGAAGTGTGGCACTGCAGTCTTTAAGCAAACATTACTCAAACGAGTGCAAATGGTGCATTCAGCTGTGGATTCATTGGTGTAATAATGAATACTTAATGAGAGCAGGACGGTGTATGTGGGATTGGGTACACAGACAAGAGTTATTAGTCGAATCAGTTAATTTTTTATTCGTTTATAACAAGAAAATATAGACTATCACCAGACTTGTGTAAAACATTGTGATAACATTCACCTCTGTAAAATGTAATATTTGGTGCCTTTCCACACATCATATAGTTAATTTTTGAAAACACCATGTGAATTCAGTTTACAACACTGTACTACCTAATTGCATTACATGTAGCCTAATACAACACATTGTTACCTTCCCTTACAAATCATGACAGTTGATTAATACTTATTTCCCCCTGTATCATGAATACATTTAGAGCATTGATTGTGTCTAATAATTCTCATAAATGCAGACACATAATATATAATGCACTGTTGTTTCCTGAATAAGGTCCTTTGGATTCTCCCATATGAATGGGTGAGGTGGTGCTCCATCGTCGTGGCTCTCTGCCTCTCTGGCTCAGTTCTGGTGATGACTTTCTGGCCTGCAGTCAGGGATGACCACCCCAAAGTTATCATAGCAATCATGTCAGCCATTGTCGTGCTCAATGTCCTGCTTGCTGTTGGCTGTAAGGTAATTGTACTATATTTATGATGCTACTTTTACATCACTTTGCATTTAGGATTAATTGCACATTTGGGAGATATGGAAAATAAATCTGGTGGGAGAAACAAGATACAACATTCATTGTCCTGCTTTGGCAACTACGCCTTCATTAATCCAGTTGATTCAAGCTGCCTGTCCATCGTGGCGTAGATAACAATGATTGACCCACTCTCATTTGTCCTCGGCGGTCTCAGTAGCATGACCAGGCTTTGACCCGGCTTGGCTATGTCAATCACGCTAAATGGCCATTTTTTGCGTGTCTCTCCCTGTGTGTTTCTGGAAAATGACAATACCTGATAGTGTCAAGTTTACTCCCTCTGGGGAGACTCTTCATTGGAAACTGTGACCGCATTGGCTAACTCATGTGAGAATGGGCCGTTAGTGCAATACTGTCAGTGGCACAGAGGTATCGTATATCTGGTCACATTCGTGTAATTAGTCTACAAAGTAAGCCTGTGTCTGAAGCTTGACCAAGATGGATGTATTGCAGGAATGATGTATTCTCTCTTGTAACACGGAACATTTACTGCACACTTACTCACAGACACGCTGGCTTTAGTTCTTGATTGATCAATAGTTTCTCTTTATGCTGTAATTGCTTTTTTTTGCTTTTACTTTACTCTCCTTCTTTGCTTTTTCAGGCCTATTTCTTCAGCACACCAGAACAAGTACTACCTGGCAATTCCTCTACAACAGTGGTGACCAAGGCACCATCTTCGACTTGAAAGCCTTTCATTTTCTAAAGGTAAACAATGGTGACCCAGAAGCTTTTTAAGCCATTGTCCAAATACAGTAATAGCCTGATACGTGTAAGGCATATTCCTCAAGCTTGTACATTCTTTGCCTTTTGTACGTTCACATTCATTGTAACAGGAATGATGACCTTCTACATTGCTGACCTGTTTTATTGGCTTTGCCTCAAGCGTGTGTTTTTTCCCCCTGCTAGAGCAGAACATCTGATACCGGATTTCCTTTACATGATTTCTCCTTGTAGTGACGTGTTATTCTTCTTCTTCTTTTTTTTTTTAAATTGCAGGTTCTCCTGTTGCCTTATTAGAGAGAATTGGGTTGCCGTGGTGAAGTCATGGGTCGTCTGGATTTCACCTGCACTCGGACAATCTGGTTCAAGACCTTAATACCCAGTGTGCTTGCTTCAACTGCATGACCTCTGAAAATTAACACTGGTACTAAGTAGGTTATTTCTAATGGGATGGGTTCTTAATTTCCTTAAAGATAAAGGGGGTTTGATGTTACGCAGTACATAATATAGCTTGTAGTATTGTAGCTTTCCTTTGTAGTTCTTATGTTTAAATATTTAGATGACCATTCATGCAGTAATGCCGGAGGCATCAAAGGCACTTTGTATATGCATTTTTTTATATTCCGTTAATTGGAACTGGATTCTTTCTGTAAAGAATATTCTGTATGAAAAGCACAACAATTATAGGTGTTGGTAAGATATTTAAGGCTTGGACTCATTAGTTATTGTATTTTCCTATAACTAATATAACCGCAAGTGCCCTCAACTAATGCCAAAGACCAATTCTAAATGTCCAAGGCATTTACAATGTCTATAACCTTTTTTTTTATTAATTTGTTTTTATTGTGACAAATTGCATTTGATAAAATGTATGAAATTGAATACGTCTGTTCTCAATTGCATTCCACCTCTTTATTCATATATCATCATTAATAAAGGTGTTGTGATAATGTATTTATAGTTAACCCGACGCATATGTTGGCATAAATTAAACTTCATGAACAGATTATCCACCCACTTGTCTTTGCACATTTAAGAAATAATTTAGCAACATTTAGCAAATATGCTTATTTGCTTTTAATGTGTTACTTTTTTTTTAAACGCCAAATTCTCACCAGGCAGTTGCGGAGTCTGGTTTGCAGAAATAATAAATTGTTCTGCAGCTGGGAGGTGAAGAATTAGTTTGTCACATATAGGAGCGTGTTTCACCGCTAAAAGTTAAACAATCTCCATCTTTTGGTTTGGCTGAACTTCAATGCAGAATCTAAACAGCTACAGTTTGCTGATCTCAGAGCAGTAGCCACCACAGGCTGCACGTTGCTGCCGCTCTGGTGTGGTTTCAGGGTTGGAGGTGCTGGCCGGTGGATTTTGTTACATTTGGACGGAGCAGGCTAGCAATTTCCCTATGTTTCCAGTCTTTATCTGTTCTCATTTAAATATTACCCATTCAAATCTAAAATATGGAAAACCTAGGCTAAAAACCCAACTGCTTTTCAAAACAGTGTATGTCTGATTTCCTAAATATTCTGGATTCAGAGTGTAGTGACTGTATAATCGTATCATAATCATATTTCAGCAAATAATTTGTATTCACTTTTTCCAGTAAACTTTTAGTTTTAGTGAGGAGAAGTCACCCCAGCTCCCACACGTGAAGGCAGCGTGCCTCTTTTCCACCCTGCTCAAGACCGCTGCCAGCACATTTCAACAGTTAGACAGTTTAAATATTTAAGGGAGAGATTGCAGAGAGTGGCTAACTTAAACAGTGAACATTTGGCTGCTGCTGCTGCTGTTTTTCCCAACTCATCCATCTTAACTGTCGAGTGATCTAGCAAACTGATGGAATTACCGTCTCACTGTTTGGATGCACGGATAACCTGCAGTGGAAAAATGTTACTTATGTATGAAAAGCTTTTTTTCTGGAGGCACACAGCGTGTTGTCAGCACCTTGCATGCAGGGGAGCTCTGTTAATTCTTTGTTTCATATTTGCATTGATTAACAAGGGCAAAGTTCTCCGATTTAATTAACAAAATAGTAAAAAATTGTGTCACTTGAAACGGTGTCACAGGGATGGTGGCGCCCTAATTAATGGTCATTCTAGCCCCAGCTTTGAGTTACACAGGTGCTGCCTGTCAAACGGATAACCCTGTTAGAGGAATGTCACCTGCCTCAGTCTTAGGCATGCATGTAGCTGCTCGTGCTTGTCAAGTGGATTTACCAACACAATGCTTGAGGACTATTTTAATAACTTGTGAGTAATAACATTTACAAAAAGAGAATGCAGTTTTAATTTTTTTTTTACTATTGTGATTTGGAAATCTTGCCAAAGGATGGCCACTTCAAATGGGAAAGGTGAAAAAGTGTCCAAATTTGAGACATTGAAACTTTTGGAGAAATGCAGAAAGGAAAGAGACGATTCCATGCAGAGAGAAAGTATTCTCAGAGAGAAACTCAGACAGTATGAGTCGAGAATGCGTTCAACTGAGGCTGTGAGACAGAAACTGAAGACCATGACGATGGACAACAAGGAGCTGAGGAAACAAGTGAAGGCTCTTCGTACTGAGATTGGACTTGAGTGCAGCCCTAAGTTCAATGGAAAGACCACAAAGGACATCATCAATGACTTTCATGAAAAGGAACGCGAGTGCAGTTCCCTGGTGGAGAAGGCTGGGAAACTGAGTCTCACCATTGATGATTTGACTTCAGAGTTGGCTAATACGGTCACCACCAAAACCCTTTTAGAGGATCAGGTTCAGTCATTGCAGCAAAATCTCAAGGACATGACAAATAATCAACGGCGCTTGCTGAAGTTGTGGGAAGACAAGAAGGTCCAGAGGGAGCAGCACGCTCTCCCTGCAATTGCCCAGAAATCTCGACAGAAACCATCGGTCCATAAAGCAGTTCAAACTGAGATGTCCGTCGGTTCATCCCAAAAGCTCCCAGTCAATGCTTTTGAGACCAAGCCATTCTCTCTGGACCATGACAAAATGACAGTTTTGGATAAACATAGTTTTCAAACTTATGGAAATGGCTATCATCACGACAAGAAAGCTTTCATGCATGATGAAGCTAAAGGAATACACAATTGATTTGACTCATTGACTGATAAGACAATAACACTCTGCATTGAGAAAGTAAAACAGAAATATGGAAAATAAATGTAAATAAAAAACATAAGTAAAATGAGATGCTATTAAATTAATGTAAAGCTATTTTATGGCTTGTGTTAGTGCATTTAATTATATGACAGTGTTATTATTTCAGTATTTGTATCACTCAACCTGACTTAAACTATTTTTTGTGAGCGTATTCCATTTGACTAAGCTTGCATTGGCCAGACTGCCTGACTTACAGTTATACATAATTGTATTATTATTATTATTATTTTTTTTAACAAGCTCATTAAAATAAATTCGTGCGGCTGCGTTACTGGTAACAGGCAGGAACATGGACAACTTCTAATCGGGGTCCTTCAAGCCGAGGTCCTTTGAATGCATGTGGCGCGATATGGGAAACTGGAAAATAGTTTGACAGCCGGAGAGCCGAAGAGATTATTTTTCGCCGTTTGGCTCTCCGTTTATCCAAACAAATGTTTTCCGCAGAGCAAAGTTGTTGGTTTGTTCGCAAGGTGAGTCTTTAAACTCAAGTCCTCTTTCATAAAAGAGAAAACGTATCGTGTGTGCTAGCATGCTAACTTCAGGTAGCCTTTCTGTTTATGCTAGCTCACCGGTGTGTGATGGCAGCTAACTTTGCTCATACAAATACAAAAACACTTTTTAGAACAAGAGAACATTTAGTTAAATAAGTAGATCAATAAATCAGATACTTTTTATTTAATATTTAACGTAAAAAACGTATAAAACGAAAACTTAGCAAAGAGACCTCTTAAAAAATGTAATTAACGTATTAAAGAGGCAATGAACCATTACTGTAACGTTTTTCCATTAATCTTATTAATGGATATTTCTTGTTTAAATAAACGTGGTTGATGAAAAGCACTCACTGAATAAACATGACATCGATTCAGGGTAAAAAAAACAACGGTATTTTAACTAAACATGCCCCCCCCCCTCCGCTTGTGTTGTGAACATTGCTAGTGTCTTCTTAAAACTTTTTTCAGAGAAGTAAAAAGAAATGAATTTTCTGTTACCCAGAATAACAACTTTTGTAATCACCGACATAGACAACAACGCAACAGAATACTTAAACAGGTTTAAGTTAAGGTTTATTCATGATTTTGTGTTTTTGCATGTATTTAAAGACTGACTTCCCTGTTCAGGTGATTTGCTGGAGAGCTGTGGCCAGTATTGCTTGGGCCGTCCTGTTGTTGCCACCCATCACAGCGGTTTTTGTAATCCTCAGCAGGTTCAATCTGTTTTGCCCCATCCAGACGATATCTGGTCAGTCACCACGTACACATCGTGACGTTTTACTCATGGTTTACAGAAGTTGTGTGAAGCTAACTGTGGGCTGATTCTTATATGCAGATTGCCTCTCCTTCTTAACATGTGCAAGTGCGATCTTCTCCTTCATCCTGCTGTGTGGAGTGAACATCATAGTGGGGTTCCTCAACCTGGAGTATTATACAGGTGAATGGATGCTCTAAATATTGAATATTTCCTTGATTGAAGGCATCCTCCACATCTTGGAAGATTAATTAATCGGCAGGGACCGCTAACCCTAAATGGAATACAAGTCTCTGCATATATAATTTACACAGGATTAAGTAATTTGATACATTGTATCACTGTTATCAGCATTCATTCATTGATTAAAAAGTAATTACAAATGTCCGTCAGGTTTCTCAACCCCTAGTAATGCGTTTAGTTTCATAACATTCTAAACAAACAAGGAACTCAACATTTGTGAAAGTGTAATGAGGTCATTTTTTCTATTTTATCATAAATTCTCACAATAATGACACTGTTTTATATATAGCATATATCATTTAAGTCAAATAAATCAATATGACGCATACATTGCTAAATTTACATTTCGCTGAGTCTTAACTGATATACCTGCACATTCATATAATGCAGTTTTGAGGACAGTGTCTCGTTTGGTTGTAACTGATTGATTTTTCTGTTTCTCTATAGTCATACCAACTATTGCATGCTCGAAAATTGCTCTGTTGGGTCAGCTGCTCCACCCTCGTCAGTTTGTCAACTCTCTGGCCCACTGTATCATGGGAATAATCGTGGCGTGGTGTTGTGCCATCACGATCGGGGGCAGATATGAGACAATCGGCTACCCTTGCACACAGGGTGATGGGTAAGCAGCTACCACATACAACTCGTCATGTTGAGCTATGCATGCTTCATCTGCAGTCTAATTTCCTTAATGTGTTTTCAGCACCAACACTTCCCCTCCAATGTGTCTAAATGAGTATCACCTCAGCCTTCTGCTAGCTGGAGCCTTTGTTGGATTCTCTCACAGTCTGCTGGGTGTGATTTACAACATTAATTATGTCTCTTTTCACACTGTTCAGGTATGTGATGCAAGTTTATTAATTTATCTGACTGATACCGTGCAAAGAATATTTAAGAACTGTCTTTTTTAGTCTCTGTGCCTCCATTTAATTTAAGATCTGTTTTATATTTCTGCCAATCGATATGCATGCTTGCAGTGTCATAACCCCTGTTATCTACAACTTTACAGATCAACCCAAACTTCAGAAAAACTAACTTGCACCTTTAGTTTAGGTTTAATGCTGCTGTTGATGTTGACCTACTGTTGTTTTCCTGCAGCAATACAAATACCTTCGCTTTAAAGGATCCCTACCTTTGGTGGTGAAGTGCAGCGCCACTCAAGCACTTTACTCTGTCAGGAACTACATTGTTCTGTATTTCTTTTTTGGTAAGTGATCTCCGTTTACACATGCCACTTCAATAACAAATAGCTCTTACAACAAACTGCAATAGGAGTGGAAACTTTCATGATATTCTCCCAAAACGTCTCTTTATGTAGACATGCTTAAATATGTTATTCAATTATTTTACCTAATCTCTGTTTTTAAATTGCTCTTGATTTTTGTTAGAAGTGATAATATTTAAATTTCTTATTAACAGGATATATTCCAAAAGCATGGATTTGTAAGACACTAAATCTTCATTTGAACAGGTCAGTATGGATTTTGTTATGTGTCACGTAAATTTTATTTCCACAGCCCAATATCACAAATCACAGTTTGCCTCAAGGGGCTTTACAATCTGTATTCACAAACATGCATGTAGCCACACGGCGCTGCATTAATGTATTTTTCTGTGATCTCCACCTCCAGCTCTGTCCACCCACTGGACAGCATAACTGGATTGCTGGACCTCTCCCTGCTCTACCACCAGTGGATTAGTGCCAGCTTCCTCCTCTTCACATGGCACATCACACTGCTGCTTTTTAGGATATACGTCACTGAGGTATGCCTATCAATAAAAGACTAAATGTATACAATTTCTAATATTGTATTAGTGACATCTGTACATTTCTTGCGTATTTTCCCCTTGGTTTCTCGTATAATGATAATAAAAATAATTTGATAAAATCTGGTTTTATATTTTATTTACCAGAATTAGTTTAACCACCAGGACTCGGCTCAGTTCTGATTATCACATCTGATTGCAAATTTGTGACAGTAATTGGCTTGAAAGTGAAGTTTTTGATTGTAGAGATGACTACTGTTTACCTTTTTTAATTATTTAGAGACACTAGGGGGCCATGTTGCCTCGAGTGGTCAAGTATCTAAAGAGTACCTGACTGACCTAGATTATAATGTTCATGGTGAAAACACCCCAGAATTCTTATCACCCGATCAATAAAATAACACTTGAGGAGTGCGACTTTGAGGTCAAATATGATGTAATATATTTCCTTTTATCTGCAGGTGTACAGTTTTCCTGTGCAGTCGTCTTTTACCGAGGATACCCATCAGTGTCTTCCTAAAGTTCTTACTGACAAGCAGCCAATGATATTGAAGGTAGACAAAACGCTTCTCTTCACTTCTTTGTGCTTACTGACAATCACATTTGGGTATTGTAAGTTATCTTTCCCCATATTTTAGTTTCTAGCTCTGCAGGACTTGGCTCTTCTGTCTCAACACTCCCCGGCAAGACGCTGTGAGGTCTTCAGTCTGAGTCAGCCAGGTCTGTTATGTTGTCTTCACAAGCAAGAGGTCATTGCCTAAGCTGTTATTGATTTATTTGTCTTGTGTAAAATGCATTTTGACGCCACATATTCAGATTGTATTTATACACGAGTAGTTTACAATACAAGTAATTTATCTATCTTTTAATTTGTGTCTATCCCAGGTGGCCATCCTCACAACTGGAACGCCATCAGTAAGGAGTGCTTGTCTCTGCTGGCTGATCTGACCCAGAGACTCGTAGCCTATCATGACACTGTAGCAACCAACGGGAGGGCAAAATCACTGTCTACTGGGAGTGAAAGGAAGACTTCCTCTGAGACATCATGTATGGCATGATAAATCAAATAACTTCATTGATAATGCCCAGGCCCATTTATCAATTCGATCCCACTTTTTCTTCTTAAAAGTAACCCCAGGTAAAGAAGATCTGATGATCTCGAGGCCCACTTTCCAGATGAAAACCCCAGCGTCGGTCTTTGCACGCTCTATTGTTGGCAGCCAGCAGAGCCCTCTGATGGCCCCGTTCACTCCTGACCTGGACAGCCCTTTTGTTTCACCTGGCCTTCGCCGTCTTACTGCTCCTGTGGACCCATGCTCGCCGTGGTTTGGCACAGTGCAGAGCCCACACATCATGAGGAGAGCGCCAAAACTCTGGTCCACCTCCACAGGTGAGAAGAAGCTAATGGGAAGACATGAGATCAAACAGACACGTTATGGACCAAATTACTTTGTTATTTACCATCTCTCTTTGCAGATTCACAGGTCAGTGGCAGTCCCCTGGCATCCCCTGCCTCAGTTCCCAGTCCAAAGCAGGAGCCGTCCAAACCAAGTCGCCTGGCTCAGTTCCTCCAGAACAGAAAAGAACAGGTACTTCAGTCGTGTCACAATATAGAATAGCAATATACAGTAGATATTAAAATGCTTATGCAGCTTTGACAAAAGGCTTTTCATACTTAAACAGAGGGCTCTGTCAATTCTCATTTTTTTAACTTTCTAAAATGATCAGTCAGAGAGTTGTCTCTCTTACAGTGATTGACCAGGAAGTGCACAAATCAATCACTCTAGTGACTCAGCAGTCTGTAGCCTTGTTACTGAGTTTATTTTATTTTATACTAATGATAACTTCTGCTTTATACAATAAAGATTACATCATCCGTCTTTGTTCTCATGGAGTGTAAACCCATCTTAAGATTGAGGATATCCCTGATTTGTTGTGGTGCTCGTAGCCTAGGGTTGAGCCTGAAAAGCCATTCTGTCTACTTTTCTGTTATATTATGTTGTGTCGTTTTGAAAGCAAAACAACTTTATACTTAATTGTCCCATTCAGGTTAAAAATTTCTTGGCAAAGCGCGTGCTGATAATGTATTTGTTTAACAAGGTAAGGATGCGTGGCATGTGCATGCTGTCTCCTGTAGATTTTCTGAACACTCTGAGGGTCTCCCAGCATGCTCTCATCTGATAGTAGATTTTCATTCAGTTTTACTAAATCTTAACAACCTCACCTACCAAGCATCACTAATTTAATTCCTGGTTTTGGGCTTAATTGTGCACACATTTCTCATTCACTTCTCTTCCATTCACATACCTGTTACAATACAATATTAGAAATTATTTGTAAAGCCTGATTTTAAGGAGGTATGTAATGTAGTTTGTACCAATAAAATGAGAAATAATGTCCTTGCGATCATATGAGAAGTATGGGGTACTGATCCGTTTATCACAGCCAAATATAGTTGCCTTTTTGTAGAAAGTAGTTACTAGAGAGTTAGAAAGTACTTAAGATTTGGTCTGTTTATGCATCCTCCGTCGATCACATGCATGTTGTAGTGTAGTCTCACTAAAACCTGTCCAATCTAACAACTTGTTGGTTTGTCAGTCTGCTATATATATGCGTCTGTCTGTTCATAAGAAAACTCATGCTAGTTCACATGGTCTCTTATAGCTTCCAGAGGCCTCCAGTCAAGCTCTGTTTGCAGACAGCCAAGCTCACATTTGGGCTTTAGAAGGTGGGAAGAAATTGTGGACCTTTAATTTCATTTGATATGTTGCAGTCTCTCCCATTGATGCATGTAAATGATTATGTCCTCTAATATCCTCCAGGGCTGTCTTACCTTGTTCAAGCCTCCTTCTCAGAAGACCAGTTTGGGGTTGTACAGACTACATTACCCAGTATACTCGGCTGCATGCTGCTCTTACAAGAGGTACGCTGTCATGGTTTACTGCAGCTGAAGCACATATTGGCGTTGCAACAATGATTTAAAAAAAAAAAAAAAAAAGTGACTGCTGTCAAACATCATAGTCCCTGCTGTATTTCACTGGGTGTGTGGATTGGCTTCGTAACTACAAACCTTAAAAACTGAAACTGTGCTTTGGTTTTAGACACTTAAGAGAGTAAATGAAGCAGGTGTCACCTTGCATCAGTGTATGAATGTGTGAGTGTGAATAGGTGAATGTAGACATGTAGTGTAAAGTGCCTTGTGTTTTTCAAATGAAGTCTGTCATTATTTTGATCAACACTAATTATGTTGCACTGTTTTTTTATCAGGCTAACTCAGGTTGTCAGTCAGGCCAGCGCTTCTCTGTATCTGTGCAAATTCAAATTAAAAGTTAAATTGTTGTACTCTGTAGATACAGGTAAGAAGATTGAATGTAGGAAGTGCTCTCATGTGTTTGCATGTAAATACTAGCTTTACATTTGACAAGAAATAGAGGCATCATGGAAACAGTAAATTGTACAGCTACTGATCATATTGTCACAGACGCACCAGATCATTATGCACCCACTGATAGCAGTTGTTTCCTGTCCTCCTCGTCTTCAGGCCGTAGATCGGCACTTCAAGCTGCCTCATGCCTCCAGTAAGCCCGTCAGATCGGCCAGCAGCTTGGGAGACTCGACTCACAAAACATTGCGCTTTGCTCTCAGGGCAACTCTCAAGACTGCCATCTACAGGATAACAACTACATTTGGAAATCACTTAAAGTAAGACCTGTCATCAAAATGGACTTTGGTCAAATCACAAACAATATAATGCAGAGTACACATTTGTAATACTTAATTTTTTAAATCCTCAGTGCTGTTCAGATGTCTGCAGAGCACCGGAAAAGATTGCAGCAGTTTCTGGAGTACAAGGAATGACAGACCGGACACTTGGCCCTTGTGCCTTCACCTTCTTATTTGTGTGTGTGCATGTGTGTTAGGATAAGTGAGGCAACAAGTGAAAGCCCATGATAGTGCCTCTTTTAATATTTATGTCTGCACTATGTCATGTCAGATTGTATTTGATAGTCTAGATCGTATCTCCGACATGCATGAGGCGTGGGCTTCCTGCCCAAACGACAGACTGAAACGGGTTGGAAGCCCAGCTGTAACCTCCTGTGTTTGAGAGATTTGAACTAGCTCGCTGTATACATGAGCAACTCATTCCTAAAGATATGTTCAATTTGTATTGCAAAAAAATATATATCAAGTAATCATATTTGACTTTCAATAATTGGGATGAGTTGTAATGGGCACTGCATTTGTACAAGATTTGTTTTTTTTTTTTTTTGTATATTCCTTGTGATTACCAAACATTTTGCATTTGGTGTGAGGAGCGAGAGAGATGGTGTGTTAGAGTGATGACAAAGAAGCTGTTTTCTTAAGTTTCACAGGTGTCTGAAATGTGTTCTGGATAATATATCCATTTTTAAAATCTGGTTTTGTTCTAAACACCAGCCCGGAGAAGTAGTTTACTGTAAGCTGTGCACATCAGGTCAGGTACTCCAACTAGAAAACACACCACAGCCACGCTAGCTATTTGTGTTCCTCAGTTCTGTTCATGTGAAATAAGGGCCATCTCTCATGTTTGGTCACTTCCAACAAATATTGAGTTTAAATTCCCACTCCAACACAAACTTGAATAAAAGAATGATGTAAATACTATTTTTTTTTAATCATTTATCTGCTGAAACAAGCGGATCATGAATGATCTACTGCTCCCATTGTTTTTTAATTCTATTTATAGATCAAGTTCTAATAGAATAAAAATAAATGAGGCCATGGGGATAAGTGGAGTGCATTGACTGAACTGAAGATGGCTCATGTCCTCAGAAGTGTCTGCTTTAAACAATACAATAGGCCTTTTCCACAACAGACCCAACTTGTCCTTGTAGAAAGGGCACAGCTGCTAATGACTTGAAGACTCCAATTTATTCAAGCGTCTCAGTAGGCTGTGACAGTGAGCCAGCTAAATGAAATGCGACACAATCTATTATTTACACCTTTGCCTTTCTGACTGCGACGTCAAAATCGGACGGATTAAAGTCTTGCCATACAAATTTATTTGAAATGAAAAAAGTCCTACAGACTAAAAGCAAAATGCTTTATCAGTAGTTATACAGGAGACTAATTATAATTATTGTTCTTCAAAAAAGAATCTGCAGAAAAACCCTGATGGTAATCCTGAAATGTTAAAGCTGTTGTGGATATACTGTAGTTGTATCGCTCTAGGATAAGAGTTAAACTGTTTTTATAATAACATTTTAATAAAAAGCTTGTATTACATACCGACTATAGTTGCACTATGGGAAATGCAGGACCCAGTGTTTTGGTCTAAACTTGAATTATTATGAGTCAGTCTGCTAAACTAGTGACAAAAGCTCAAGCCTTCACATGAAGACTAGGATCTTGTACGACCACCAATGTTAATCACATAAAAATGAATGCACGTGTTAAAATAACACAGAATGAGACCATAAAATGACAACAGCATCAAGAGCACTGTCATTTTGTTTATTGCACGAATCGTACACATTTCCGACTTAACTGGTAGAACACAATATTAGGCAGTGATGGACAAAAAAATTGTTCATCGAATGCCTTTTTATGTATACAAGATGCCAAAAATAGCCAGTGGGAAAATCTGGATACGACTGTCTCAAATGATAGTTGAAGATTTAGAAAGGAAATACTGTTTTTTTTTCTTGAAAGAGAAAGAATCAGAACATGAATACATTACAGCTGTTCTGTTCATAACAAGGATGTCATTCATAAAAAGGAAAAACTGAAGAAAAATTGTGTTTTGGGTCAACTTTTTTTTTTCTCTGGATTTTAAAAGTACTTTGTCCTCATATAGAATATAAACCTCTGCATCAATACCAATCAAATGTTTTGACATCTTTTTTTTCTTCATTTTCTTGAAGTCAAACAGCATTTGCTAAAGTTGATTTTGTTTTTACAGTTTTAATATACATTTATATATGTACATAGAAATTCAACTAACTAGAGTTCTCATAGAAAATGAGAAAAGCTGGACTTTATCGCTCTCACACAACAAATGACTGGCAAGCATATTGACCCCCCCACCCCATCCCTCGTCTTTGAGCTGTTCAAATGTGTCTGAAAAATGTCATTCAGCGATTGATTGGAGACAGTTAACATCACAAGAGTGGTTTTCAGGAACCACGTGGTTATTGCTCCAGTCTCAATTGGCACATAGGAAGTGTTTCAATTGGGATTTGATCCAGGTTGGTTCTGGCTCTTTTAAATGACACAGTTCCCCAACCGAGCCCCACATCAGTCCTCATCCTATGCACATGCTGAACACCATCCGAGACTTCCTGTCAAAGGTGGAGAGCGAGAGTGAGGGAGGAGGAGAAGGAAAGGCTGGTGGAAGCAAAAGAAAACCTCTTCTTCCTCAGTCAAAAAACAAAACAACAAATGCTTAAGTGCAAAATATCTCCCCACTCCAAAAAAGAAAAACTTAACTTGACTGTGGGATTTCCAATGAAGCATACAAGACAAGAGCCTCCCTGCCCCCCCGAAATCACACACAGTCAGTGTCACATATTTGTCTGCGTCTCAAACTAAAGTGTCCCTGATTCAAAGTGCACCAAGTAGTGAGGGCGAGGGTGATGGTGATGGAGACTGGAGGAGAGGGAGGACCTTGAGCATGTCGGGTGATGCAGCATGTAGGGATCTAGTAGTCCTCGGAGAGAAAACGTGAAAAATGCAACAAGTTTCACAAGCTCAGGGAAAGAAATCAGTATGAGACTGGGGTGATGCAGTGAGGTGAACCTGGGGTTTCCCTCCATGAGATCAAATCTCAAAAGTAAGTCACATTTAGGGGATGGTCTGAGTCCGAGAGCAAAAAGGTGTGCTACTAAGAGAAGGGGCATTGTGTGCTGGTGATGTATAGCTTCCTACGGGGTACCTAAAAGAGGCGCTTGTTGCCATACACGCACTGTACATTGTTGTGGGGCTAGACAGAGCATATAGATAATGTATGGACAAGCAGCCGCCTCCAAGTGGTTTATAGGGATGTACACACTCACTAAACCTCTTTGTACAATCTCAAAAAACACAATTCTAGAAGTTTGTATGCAGTTATCATATGCACACTCAAAACTGCTGGGAAACCAGGCGTTAAGCATCTCTGTCACTCTTCTTCAAAAGTATTTTAATCATGTTTTTTGATCTGTGCGAGTTTGTATGTGTGTAAAAAAAACTAAAACAAGTTGTTGACTTGTTTGAGTGCCAGTGTGTCAATAGTGCTTGCCTATGTGCATCAATTCAAGGGCAATAAAGTGTGTGTATGTATGCGTGTGTGTGTCTGTGTCTGTGTCTGTGTGTACGTGTGTGGCTCAGGAGGACATGCACTGGACATGGTCTGGACCTCCTTCCTCTTCATCGGAGGAATCTGGAGAGCTCCAGGACTCATCTGTGTCTGCTTCTGCACCCTCACGGCGGGTCTGTGTCGACACAAAGAGGAGAACAGACACAAGTAAGAGACTGTTTTGGCCTGAAATAGTAATATCAACTGCATCCTACATGCTTTTTAACTCCAGGAATATTATATCACCTTCCCATGTAATCAAGGGACTAAATATCCTCTCATCCTTACTCCTTGGTATGGATCAGGTTCCAAAAACTGGTAGCTACATTTCCCATAATGCAACCAATAGGATACTGTTGCTTGCTTTGTTCCTGCTTGTTTGGTAAATCCTCATGTCTTTTCAACTCCACGCCCCAAAACATAATTCACATTTGTTGGTGTATTGCAGTGTTTGAGAGCTCACCCTCTGAGGTCGTCTGTTCCTCATGTGTCTCATCAGGAACCATAGCAGCTGAGTGTCGTACTGGTCACCGTGGCGCACGCTGTCCTCGTCACGCTCTCGCTTGTTTTTCTTCATCACCTTGACAAATGCAACAAGACTTCTCATTAAACTGGGTTTGTTTAATATCCGTCTGTCTCTAGCAGGTGGTTTAAAACCGTACAACCACAGCATGCAGTCATAACTGGCCACGCAAATGCAGCTTAATGTGAGATTAGCTGTGGACAGACAGCGATAGAATACCTCTTTTAGACCCTTGAGTCCCGTGGGGCTTTCAGCTGTGGGAGCCCACAGCTTGATGTCATGATCCAGCCCGCTGGTGGCCATACCTGGCAGATGGGGATGTGGTTCCAAACAGTTCACCTGTAGTGGTAGAGGGTAGACAAAATGACTGATATGACAACATAAAGATGACGTTTGCATGTTGGTGAAGCTAGGAAGAGAATATTCTTGGGATAGATGTATCAGCAGCAAAAAGCCAACTCTGCTGTCAACATACAACCAGTACATAGTGCAAGTTTTTTTTTTCCACAATAAAATATATAAAATTGCATTTTGTTGCAACTGAATACAAATGCTGGGCAAGAAGATTAAAAAAAGCACTACCAACCAAGTGTGTTTGTACAGCCTTTCCTCAGGGATTTATAAACCCAACAAAGGATATATCACTCACCACTCCTCCCCTGTCTCCCTCCATAAACTGGACGATGCGAGCAGAGTACTTGTCCCACAGATAGATGTGTCCACAGTCACTGCCACTGACAACAAACTCACTGCATGGCCCATAGAAGTTCACTCCCTTCACTGGAAGAGAGAGGTGGAGATGAGAGAGGATAATGCAGCATCTGTGCACACTCAGTAAAAGAAATACAAGAGTTTTCATTCCAGGTCATTAAAGCATAAATTCAGGCTATTGCCGATTATGGTTTTAATAACGGTGGATAGATGCGAAGGGCACTACTTCATTACTGTTACAAATGATTGGGAACTGAGTATAACACCTGTAGCATTATTGCGGTGTCCCTTGTATCTCCTGCGATAGTCAGCCCCATCACTGTGGTTGGAGTCAAACAGGTAGATGTCCTCGTCATTGTAACTGGCCAGGAGCTCTGCAGGAGGTCAAACAGTCTTTTTTTAAATTCCCTTTATAATATTAAGCTCAGCTATTTTGCACATCGCAGAAAAATAGATTTTATTGGACACAAGTCAATTCTGTAAATTGTTTCTGCTTTTTTTTCTTAAAATATATTCAATAAGTAAGTTTTTTTTACCTGTGCCATCGTGACTGTACACAAGGCAGGTAATGTTGGTTTTGGACTCACTGGATACCAGATGTGAAGGACAAAACTTTTTCAGTACCCCATTGTTATCATTCTCATTGATCTTCCTCTGGTCATAGATCCTAAACAGGGTGAGGTGATGAGGAAGTGAGAAAAGAAAAAAGGAACTCAGAAGAAGCATCTAAAAAAGAGAGAAAGCAACAACATCAAAAATTATTATCTAGAACCTCAACCTGCTTCGTACCTCACATACTGATCTCTTCCGCCCACCGCAAAGTGTTGTGTCTTCGCCGGGTTGACAAAGATGGTGTACAGTCCCACTTTCTTATCACCCTCCTTCACGACCACCAGTTTACTGCCACACACATTTATGGAGACACATGAAAACAAGAATGTTAGCTATGGATAGGTTGTTGTGCGTATGGCAAACAGGAAAGTGTAAGTTGTGTGGTGTGTCGTAGTTTATGACATTTTGCCCACCTATTGTCATTTTAGTTAAAATCCAATTCCTGAGGTGGGTAAATTTAAACCTCAACAATGGTATCACTCACTTGGCAGGACGGTCAAGACGCAGGTCAATGCCAAACACCACGGCATCTTCTCCAGCAGACAGAAAGGAGCAGGGGGAATCTGGCTCAAGGGCCAGCTGGAATCAAATAGGTAGAAACTCGAATTACTGCCTCGCAGTTGTATGCCTCCACCAACCAGTCAAGTTGAAGTATCTATCGAAAAAGTCATCACCTCACCTTTTTTTCCTATTAGACATTTGTGTGAGATTGTCATAATTAGCATATAACTTAAGTTAAAACATGTAGTGTGATCTTGAGCAACACATATATTAACAGTTCATATTTGGGTCCAAGTAGATGTTTGTTCCAGTTGAAATTAAATTCCCTTCAGGCTGAGATGTGAATGGGACAGATGTGAGGTCACAGTGACCTTGGCCTTAAGAAAAAAAAAAAAAAAACCCTGCAGGTGTTCCTGAGATATCGCATTCACAAGAATGGACAGGCCGAAAACACAATGCCTCCAGCTACAGCTGTTGCCGCCACAGAAGAACACACACAGATGGGAGACTTTACTTAATAATTAGGACATGAGAGTAAATACATTCATCACAACTGCAATTTATGGCATAAACACTCACCTTGTGTGCTGCCCCTTTGTGCTGCGCTACCCGCTTGGTGTTCTTGCAGCGCTGTGTGGCAGAGAGCTCCGCCACCCTGATCTGACCATCTCGAGCACACATGGCCAAAGTGGAGTCTCCACTGTGAGGCAGGAACTTTGCCTGTGGACATTAAGGACGGGGGACGAGATTCATTTTCTGATTCTTTGCTCATGAGACATAACCTTTGTCTTCCCTTACCTGAAAGACGTTGCTCTTGTGGCCACTGTCGAACTCCAGCTCAGCGCGGCGGACAGCCCAGTCCCAGATGACCACCCGCAGGTCATCGCTGCCCGATGCCAGGCGCGTGCCCGATGGGTTGAAGTGCAACGTGTTGACGCAGCCCGTGTGCCTCTCCAGTCGGCCCTGCAGCTCCAGCCTCTGCACAAGACCACGGGCTCCACACACGCGCCTCACAAACTGGTGCGACTCCCTGCCGATCTCCCTGGAGCGCAGCGAGGGAATAGCCCGCCATACGGGGCCACGCAGGTCACAGAGCTCCGCTCCCAGCCACGCCTCCATAGCCTCGTCGTCGTCCTCGTCATCTTTCTGCTCCTCTTCGTCGTCGTCCTCCTCATCGTCGTCCTCATCTGAGGTGCTGGAGTGATTGGTGCCACCGCCGGGTCTATTCCTCTTTCTAGTTGCCCTTTTCCCACCATCTTTATCCCTCGCCCTCTCCCGTCTGCCTCCCTCACTCTCTCTTTCGCCATCCTCAGTCAGGGAGTAAAGACCACTGCCATCCATGCTGTCTGTGTCTTCTTCCTCCTCCTCCTCCTCCTCCTCTCCCTCTCTGTTTGCCCCCATCTCTACTTCCACATCTGGTTTGTCTCCAGATGTCTCTCCTGTTTCTTTGGGAGCTGCAGAAGTAGGGAAAGCCAGAGCAATAACAGATTCATTTAAAACATGGCTGTCTCACTGGGAGATTCAACAAAAAGTTATAAAGGTACAACTGCATTAATGCTAAATCCTACTAGGCTGAAAAGAAAAGAACAAAAATTCAAGCACATTTTTTTTTTACCATAACTTTTATGAAGAGCTGTTAAATTACAAGAGTGTTGTTACCATCTTGAGAAGAAGACGGTGTTTGTCCCTCTGTGCTTCCAGAGGCATCCGTCTCCTTGTGTTGCTCTTCATCTGGTTCTGGTTCTTCAGAGCCGCCTGGTGAAAGCAAACATGTCCTCAGATTATCTGTCTGTCTGCGCCGAGGAGCATGACAGCTCGCACAGTGATGGTCACAGTTATCCTTTACCCTTAATCGCAGTGGATTTGCCGTCAGCCTCAGCCATTCTGTCTCCCTTTGTCCTGCGTCGACCCGAGGAAGAACCTCTGGAGAAAAAAAACAAAAACAATATGAAGGTTGTTTATAAAAACAAACATAACAAGGGCACATATTAAGATAACGGACAACCTGTTTGCACAAGTGTGCCGACGCCATCGCTTCAATCGCTGAACTATTGTCAACTAGCGACGCCGCACTGTGTGCCGTAGGGCACAAGTTACCTGGTAGCGTCGTAGCTTCCAAACTAACCGGGTGACGTTACGACCGTCTACCGCCGACATAAACAAACTAACCCGCTTGGTAGCTGGCTCACAGGCCCGACTAATGCCATATTTCTGCTCGGTGGTGCTTAACAGTGCATTGTCCTCTGCGATGCTACACTGTTGTCAACGCGAGCGAACGCGACCACAGCCTGCGCCAGGCTAACGTACGTTGAAAGTAAACGCTGCTGTCAGTCCTGCTTAGCAAACAAACAGCCGCTTGTCCAAAACGAAGAAACGGCTAGCGTTGTTTTGGTGGCTAACTAGCATAGCTTGCGTTACCTCTACTCGAAGGCCCGACGAGGCGTACTTCTTAGTTTAGTCCTAATCTTTATTGCAGGTTTATTTCCCCCACCTCACTACTTAGCAGTAGAGCTAACTTAAGTGCCTCGGCTAGGAGTTCTCCGACCGTGAGTACACGACATTAGGAATGCGTGCATAAAGCTATTTGTACAGGGCAGCCTATAAGGCAAGCTAACTGCGTTCACACAAGGTTGACTGCTCTGTTTATGTTTTGACGGTTGAGTTTTTATTGGTTCCATTTCCGGTGTCGTGCTCGCTTCCTTTTTTTTCTCTCCGGAAGTTTACAGGGGAGCTCCGCAAGGCATAATAATAATAATAATAATAATAATAATAATATAATAATAATAATAATAATAATAATAACAATAACAATAATAATAACAATAACAATAATAATAATAATAACAATAATAATAATAATACACCTTATGAAATAGCACAATGTGTATTAAAATGTATGAATGTATTAATATGTATCTAGTGAGGAGGATACATTGTGACATTAATTAATTTAAATACTTTCTTAGTTTATTTTCCTCATCTATGCCTGGGATAAAAATGATCTACTGGGATCTTCTTCCTATTCTCTGAGCAAGAATGTACAGAAATTTTGTAATATGCAAAAATCTAAATCTAGTACTCATAATAATGGCCGTAAAAGTAACTAGACTCATCTCACCTTCTTCAGGACAGGGCAGCATGATTAGGCAATAAAGCCAGATTTTGACACATTATTATCATATGCGGTTACATTCTTTACATTTTATTCATGATGAGCAACCACTTTAACATTACACAGTCATTTTCTCCATTGTTAATACAAAACAATATTGATTTGGTTAGCGTTAAACACATTTTCCACCAATCCCTTGTGTTACATTAGAATATATTAGATTAACCTGCTATAGACGAGGGTTTTCATTGTTACACTTTTCCTACCTCCAATTAAAAATGTCCAATTCTTAACATCTACTTCAGATCAATTCACATCATACCTGACACCACATCCTATTGTACAAGATGTGTCCTGTTGGTGGGTATTTGAATTGCAGTGTAGTGTTCTTATGTGTTGAAGTAATCAAAAGAGCATGTTGTCCTGCATTACTTGCTTACTCTTATACAAGTTGAAGTTTATGAGCCTGCTCAGTGTCTGAGGAAACATCTGGATCCCTCATTCAGACTAAAGCAAGTTGGGATCCCCCAGCTTCCTTCCTGTGTTTATGTCATGGGCTTAATGACAGTGATCTACATGAAATCCCATGCA
This sequence comes from Chelidonichthys spinosus, assembly GCA_029853015.1. NCBI lineage: Eukaryota > Metazoa > Chordata > Actinopteri > Perciformes > Triglidae > Chelidonichthys > Chelidonichthys spinosus. Next base: position 17,864,460 of record CM056827.1, on the reverse strand, counting down.
AGGACGACATCCTTCTCCCTGTCTCTGTTAGATGCCTTGATTATTTTCTATCTAACTTATAGAAACACAAACTAGCTATATTGAAAGTGAGGTCACAGATTCTCAGACATATATAGAAAAAAGAACTCAGATTAGTCACCTGTCAAATAATCCACATGGAATGTCAGCTGACATGGGAGGCTGTGAGGGGAAAGGATTACTCAGCAACACACACAATTGCCCATAGAATAAATTGGATCTGAATAATTAAAGAAGTGTTGAAATCTTTAGTCGGTTAACCAGTTTGTCAACCAAATGCTGGTTACAGCTTCGAGACTGAAGATTTGCTAATATATAAGCTAAATATATGTATATATATATATCCTATTTCGATGGTATTTGATTCTTGGTCAGGCTACTAAAAATAATTTAAAGATGGGAGCATGGTCATTTAGAGTTTATAGAGCAAATCGCTTGAAATAATCATTTGAATTGACAATGAAATAACCATTAGTTGCAGTCCATGAAACCAACAGCCATAATGAATGAGAGTTTGAATGGCTACCAACAGCTGGAGGACCATCATAAATAAAGCTTTTGACGTGTGTTTTGCCCTGATCGACTTAACATTTGCATTCAAGGTGGAAATAACCTGCGTTGCCTTCTGTATAATAGATCTAAAATAGGTTAAGTTTCACATCGATGGTGTTTTGCAGGCCTAGTTTCACTGCAGCTGTATACATTGACTCATAACCAATTTCGGAAGTAGGGGCTTATTTTACGACCACCTCTGTGGAATCATGACAGAAGAAGGAAGGGGAAGTTCACGCAGTCAGAGAGGGTTTGGCGACAGCTGTGCAGCGCTCATAAGCCGCAGCAGCTCTCTGCGTCCTCCAGAGGCGATGCTGCTGCTGCTGCTGCTGCTGGAGTTTGGAGAGACGAACCGGAGCCGCTGAGGGCAGCTATCATGCCGCGCACGGGCTTTAGATAGAGGGCAAAGTTGTTTTTATTGTTTTACATGTGTCAACAACTTGCTTGGTTTCGCCGACAAACATGGAGTACTGGAGGCAATGTGCGCTGTGGCTGATCAGCTGCAACGTACTGCCCGCGAACCACCGGGTGACCGCGGACAAGGCGCAGGTGTTCGACCTGGCGCAGACCCTGCGGGACGGGGTGCTGCTGTGCCAGCTGCTCAACAACTTGAGACCTCACACCATCAACCTGAAGGAGATCAATCTCAGGCCGCAGATGTCACAGGTACACGAAAATTGTTTTCTGCGCTGCGTTCAAAAGCAACTTGGGGCTCGTGACGTTGTGCAGAGAAACGGCTGCGAAATCCAAAACTAGTGTTCTGCCGGACGTGGAAGGGATTTAAAAGCATGCCACAATAGCACACAACGTTAAGTTAAGTTGCCGTTGAGACATGATGATGGAGGAGGCCAAATCAGTGTCACTTCTGCTTTTTGAACTCTGACTGTGGTATGCGTGAGGTAGGCTAGATTCTTACGTACACAGTAGAACATGTGATGGGAATAAAGCACACTATAAACCACATAAGGTTTATAACACAGCACCACAGAAAAAGAAGAATGCATGCCATTTGTATTTTGTTTAAACGACTACAGGGACTTTGCATAAAGAATCCTTAGGGTCCTTAAAAGTGTGATGCAGAGGTGTGGGAGGGGAGTTTTACTCCCTTAAGGTCCATTCATGAAAATAGCATTTGCAGCATAAACCAATGTAAACATTTAAGAAAATAAGGCCACATGACTTCTCACAGATATGTCTTCATCAGTCTACTTCATCCATACATTTGATAATTAATCCAAAATGATTCATTGTATGCCTGTTTAGCTTACATCTTTTAACTGATGTAGTTTTAAATGTCCAAGGTGGTCCCAGGCTTGACCTCTCTTTACCCATAATTCTTCCCTCTGTCACTGGAGAGGCCTGATAAAATCCTGGCTTTGATCCACCCATAAGTGAGGGAAGGTTTACTATGTGTGCAGCAGCTTGTAGTTCGCCTGTGACTGACTTTAAAGCCATGTGTAGTTAGTTCAACATTTTTATTCAGCTACCCGTCAGTAGACCAACAAGCTTTGAAGGAGAGATTATTTACATCTCACAGATTGAATAGGTTAAATGAAACAAAAGTGCACAATTTTAATATGGTGAAAACCTATTTCACGTGATATAACTGAGGAAGACATTTGTAAGCTAAACCTTATCTGTTGTGATCACCAAAATGCTCGCTTATAATCTTCATGCCTTTTTGTAATATGACACTAAGAACGAGACTTCCTGTGAAGCCACTTGTTTCTCACTTCATTCATGCAACGTTGCAGGTGATTAGATATTTATCTGCTTTTCTAAAAAAGTATCGTACGTGTGCCAGATGTATTATCTAGTCAGACTCATTGCATCACATCTCAATAAGGTCAAAGGACTCATGAATAAAAAAGGCCATCATGTGAAACAAGCGGGCTTAAAAAAAGTAAGATAAGCAGGTCTAATCATTTGTTAGTGGGCTTCACATAGTTTGTGAGAGATGCAGGATTTGAAATGCTGCGTCATCACAGATTTCTTCAAAATTATTTCCTCAAAGAAAGTGGTTTCATTAGCCACACATTAAATGTAGAAAACTAGTAAAAATGACCAGTTCTGCCTTTGAAAATCTTTGCTTCGGCAGTAAGCCAGTTTCTGAGCCGGGCATTTCATCACGCTCCGTCTCATAAACTGCACCGTGGTCCATGTGCTCTGTCAATGCATGTCCACGTCATCTTTTATCTTTTTGACAGACGGTAAAAGCAAACCCAGGGCATAATGTGCCGAACAATAGAGAGTCAGAGCCTGCAGCTGTAGGCCATCTGAATATGTAGTGTGTCAGTGGGTTCCAGATTTAAAATGGCCCTTTCATTGTGCCCTGCTGACCCACGATCTTGGAAATGGAAACAAGGGCATGAAGGTAATGGACGAGAGTGCAGTGTACTGTAGCGAAAACGGGCCCAGAAGTGTTATTTTTATCATACTGTTGGGCGTCAGTGCAAATGCAAAACATGGAGTGCGACATTTAAATTCTTATGCATGGATGGATCATGAAGGCACTTAACGTCATCTCTTTTTGTGATTTTATTTTTTTTACAGATAAACTGAGAAAGTGACATTCAAAGAAAAAATGTCAAGAGAGACTTTCTCATCATAAAAATCCACACGACTTAATCTTAAATCTAATAATGTGAAAAAGTACAAAATAAAAGCTTGATCAAATATACAGGAACAGCATTCAAACGCAGCATCAAGCGATCCTATATCAAACCCCGCTTTAATCATTTCAAAAGAAAGACTTTTACTCTAGTTTCAAAATGAACACGCACCAGGACTGACTGCAATCAGGAGCGGTGCACAGCCGTCATGTTCATGCACTTCCTCCGCAGACAAACAGAGCCCCAGGGGAGCGGTGGAGTGATTACAGGCGTCTCCACGATGAGCTGACGTGATAAAAAGGAGCATATCTAGTCTCAAGAATCAGCTCAGTTTCTAGTGTAATCACCACTTGATAGTGTGCAAAATTCCAAGGTATGCTGGTGTAGCTGTTTACTGCATTTCTGCTGTTTGAATGCTGTAGGCGACTGTGAGCCTCTTTTTTTTATACAGGGCTATTTGTGTTGATAGATTATTTCAGAGGCCCAAGCCTGAATCACTGTTTTTATGAATGTTCTTTGACTCCACTCTTAGCACAGAGTCATAATAGGAAGTGAAACATAAAGATGCTTACAGGTTTAAGTCGCACCATAAACACCATGAACACCATGAACACCATGAAACGTTTTCACTTTCAATTGTGTGTGGTTGTGTGTGGTTCACCCTCACTTTTTCAAAGGCAACGTCAAGTTCTCTGTGATCACATTATAGTTATTTGGTTTGGTTCTTCCAGATGCCCCCCAAAAAACATTTTTTATTTTGTAATATCCAACTGAGCAGCTAACACTGAAGCTACTGCACTTGAGGTGCTTATTTTTGACACTCAAAGCATTTTATCTAAAACACAGCAACATCTTTCTGTAGGAACAATGGCTGTTACATAATCTACAGATCATGTTGTAAACAGCCGGGACTATTTATTTGGGGGAAAACAAATTAGTCTCAATGAAAACGGTTGTGTAACATTGTTTCTGTGAAATGTGTCACTGCAATGCTAATTTCGCATCAGGTGGCAAACAATACTACTTTTGGGTAAACTAAAAAAAAAAAAAAATATATATATATATATACACATATATATGGTAATGCTCACATTTCTCATATATAGCAAAAATAAACATTTCAAGCATTTCAAATATGGGCATCACTAAGTACCACTAAAAATATGTTTTTGTGATTTTTAAGGAACTGATCCATAGATGTTGTTCCTAGAATTATAGTCAAGTCAATGAACATTTATGTGATATTGAATTGATAAGTGTCATTTTTTTGCAGTTCTTGTGCTTGAAGAACATCCGCACTTTCCTGACGTCTTGCTGTAACGTGTTTGGGCTGAAGAAAAGGGACTTATTTGAAGCCTTCGACCTCTTCGATGTTCGAGACTTTGGAAAGGTAACACCCTCATCCATCATTTTGTTGTTCTGATGAAACAATTCTGTGTTTTTTCACATAACACACACCTTTTTTCTCCACTTGATTTTCTTGATTCTCTCGATGATTTATGAAAGTCTTCAAAGAGACGGTTAACCCCCAAACCCTCTTACCTGTGGTGCTATTTATCATTTTTTCTTTTGGTGGGATGTGCCTAGTTTTCGGGATATCTGCTGTAGAGATATCTGCCTTCTTCAATAAAATGGTTCTATAGGGCCAAAAAAATACATTTAAAAAACTCAACATCAGTGTCTATTTCCAGAAATCATGGCCGAGTTACTCAACATTATCCACAGACCTTGATGTAAGCAGCTTCATGTAAGAACTATATTCTTTTTAATGGTACCGGCTCATGATTTCTGAAAAGAGACATTTTTTCAACCACAAGGAGAGAAGGCAGACATGTCTAAAACCGATATCTCCATCTATCTATATTGATAAATAGTGCTGCAGGTCAGAGGCAAAATATGTATTTTGATTTGTCCCTTTTATGCTTTTCTGTATAAAGCACTTGACCTTTACAAGCTATTTTACAAGGACATCTATGACGTCTGTCTGAGTAATCGATGGTTCATTTTTCAAACATTTTTCAGATGTTAAAACTTTTTTAGTTTGCAAAGCAAAATCACTTCATTCAGTCTAAAAAGAAAAAAAAATACTTTAAGAAAGACCTCCTGAAAGAAACAACTTCTTATTAAAGTACATCAAATCCTTGTTTTGCAGCTGCACTTATATAGAGGTGTCGAAAACAACTGCATTAACAGACTTTTTACAGAGAAAAAAGGAAGGACAAAAAGAATATTCTGTGAAAACAGCACTACAAATAATTCAACATTAAGTGAATTGTGATTATTTGCAATCTGCGTCTGTTCATTGTAGAAAATGGAAGCATGGTATGTGTGTGTGAGATTCAGTATGAGTCCACCCATCACCTGGTCTTTCATTTTTCTGTTGCGCTTCAAAAGGGAACTGGTCGACTTCTTTTTTTATTTTTTATTGCTGCGTTATTGCGGGAGCTGGTTTTTAGTGTGTGTCCACAGTGTTACCAGGTCAGTGGGTTTGCAGTGTGCATCTGCAGCAAAGGAGCACTCTCACTCTGAACCAGCAGTGTTGTCTGAGCATCTCTCTGTTACCCGTGAGGAGATATAACATGAAGATATTTTCTTTGTATTAATCTGCACTGAATATATTAATGCTATAATTTAGTACGTCTGATAAAAGAGATATTTGTACAATTAGATTGACGCAGTGTTACACTTTATGAAGTGCATCTAAAATAGGGAACATTAACTCTGTAAATATGTTCATCATTTGGGTAAACTTATTTTCTTCTTATAAATTCAATAATTTTGTCGGAGAGGATATTGCATCGGTTTTAAATAATATTGTATCCCAGCTGGTTTGACAACTTTACTTAGTTAATATGTTTGAGAACATTTGAATTAAAATATCAGACGTCCTTTTGTCATGCATATAATGCATGATTCAAATGTTTACTTGCCTCCCCTGCAGAGAATAGACAGTGGCCATAGGTTATCTCTATGAGTGTGACGGGCTGCGTAGACTTCTGCGTGCAGTTTCCAACACAGTGTCTTTTCTTCAGTTCAGTGTGTTGCATCCTAAAGAAGCTTCCAGTTAATCTGGCTGTTGATAATCCCGCAGGGGAGGTGCTGCCTGCAAATATGTACAGTACATCCAAGCTGGGCCGCATAATCTCAGTCATGTTTAAGACTTGTCCATGAAACAAACAAGCCTCCGGAGGGGGAAGATTGTACCACATCATGACTTGTATTTTTCTTTTTCCCCCCTTCATCATTAATTAAAATACGGGGGTGTTTGGGGTTGGATCGGCTCCAGGTTGGGGTTGTACGGCCAAAGAAGAAATGCTCAATCTCGTCCCTATTTTCCAGAAAACATCCAAAAGAGAACATCTCAAATCTCAGTCAGTCTAATCCACTCGCCTTGAGTTGTGCCAACTCTGCCCGTAGACTGAACATCAGTCCACTGAATATCTAATGAGAGCTCTCTAACCTACATTCCTCTGCTGAGTTACTACAGGCTTCACCCCGGGCAGCCACGCTGACATGCAGCAGCCTGCAGGCCACAAGTGTGTTTTTAATTACTCCACATCAAAATGACATCAAACTTTGATTGGAAAAGTTTGTTTACGGAATTCAAGTTAATAGAAAAAGACATTTTACATCGCTCCATGCAGTGGAGCGATTAGCTTAGCTTAGCAACAGTTAACAAAATCCATCTATCCTATAAAACTCACAAAATAAATCATTTTGATCTCCTGGATTCTCGTTTGACGCCTGCTCAGTTTCTGTACAAATAAACAAAAATACATTTAATTTGCTCTTAAAATGAGAGATTTATCAACAATTATTGTTTATACGTGTAAATGCTGTTTAACTAGACTAGAAAGATTGACTGATATTCTACTTTTTCCTTTTAAGTTCCTGCTCAGCACTACATTTAATTGATTTAATAAAGAAGAGAAAAGTCCTGCACAGAGTCCAAATTGACACGAACACATTTTCTTCTAATCAAAACCATTCATGTTATTTGGTCTCTTAATACACATTGCTGTCAAAGTAAAAGCCTAATGCTGCTTATGTGACCCTCAGGACCAGTCAGGTATCTAGTTGTAGAATAATACACAACTAAATATTAGGGCTGCAGCCACATTTCAAATGATTGAAATATTCTCACTATCAAAGGCAGGATTTATGTTTTGTTACAGGAAAGACACATTTCCAAATGCTATAAATAAGTCAATTAAAAATGCAGAGGCTGTTTGTTGCAGTTTTAAAGTCTCGCATTTCAAAACAATCTTTCAAGTCACAAGCACACCTGGGTTCAACCAAAGCCACAGGACTCATTCACACAGGAAGAGCACATAAACTGCAGTGAGACGTGCTAACCCCATTAACTATCTCTCTTAACAACGCCTGCCAATTCAAACTTCAGACTTCTGCATACCAACCAGAGGGATTATACATTTAATCTGGCATTTTTGGGGAGATGGAAGCATGAATTTATTACATTGTTTGTTTGTGATGACACATAAATGAGACATTGCGCAACCTTCTTCATGACTTTCACTTTGACGGCTTGCCATCTTCATTAAACACACATTATATCTCCTTTGACCGTTTCTCCTACAGCTTTTACTGACTGCACTCTGTGAAATGACAACACTGTATCGTCCCAACATCCCCTGGTCCATCTGTGAACAACACTAAGGATTATTATAGCACAGATTCAAACCACTTCAGCTCTCAAGCAAGTTCTGTCAGACTTCAGACACAAAAATGTACAACAAATGCTCGTACACTGGCTGTTAGTTTGGGAGCTTTTATTTTTTCACATGCAGACTTTTAATGCGTTTATTTACTTAAAATATTACTGGGAAATAAGTAACTTCTCAGCATTTAAATATTGATTGTTTTATATTGTCGGTGGAAGCAGCAATGTCCCCCCACTCACACACACACACACTCATTTCCTGCAGACCAAAGCCTACATGTCTTCCTCCACCTCTCTCTCCCTCCCCCTCTCTCCCTCTCTGTCTGTCTCTCTGCTGTCAGTTTGAATATTATCGATTGGCACAATAATGAAGGAGTAAGGCTTTGCTAAACAGATTGTACAAGGTCTAGTAAAATGCATGAAACAAAACACAACAAATGGTTTGCACTCGACTGTACGACAGAGTGCTGAGAGAAATGCAAGCCAATGCTGAGGTGCCACAAAGGTGCAGTTCCTCAAATGGCCACTTGAGGCTTGCGACAAGTACCATCGACCACTATGTTAAAATGCCCAGTTTACAGCAGATATAAGCATGTTTATCTTGTTTATAGCCTGGTATCGCTAATTTCCCTGTTGATGACAACTGTACGGGGATGTATTGTGTATATATACTGTATATATAATACTATATCATTTATATAGAGATGAAATGAGGCTGAGATGGATGTCAGAGACAGCACACTTTCCCAGTGATGTTTTGCTGCCTGTTGAATCAGATGAATGCTAAATGGTTGCTACGGTGTTCCGAAAACAATCAATTTACATATTTATGTTTTCCTCCATCAGGTTATGGACACTCTATCCAAGCTCTCATACACAACAATTGCACAGCAAGGAGGATTTAAGTAAGTCACGCATTATTAAATAAATAAGATAAAAAAAGATAGAGGGTGTGCTTAAAATATGCTTAGATTTTTAGAAAATATGCCCTCCAACTCCCGAGTGCCTGCACTTACACTTTAACAGTGTTTCTTACATTCTTCCTCTTATCTATACATCGCACGACCACAAACAATGGCAATACATCATAATGACATGTGTAATAGTTAAAATATCAGAGGAAAAGCAATAATAATTAATAATTTGTCAGCATTATCTGAATGTGAGAATGGAGGAGATCTCCATCTCAATAAAATGTGTCCCATGGCCCCTATTAGTAGATGTGTCCAATTTGTATCACTTTCTGCTGTAAGCAAAAGCATATTAAATATTTTATGATAGTTTAATCCATTTGAATACATCAGAAGTTAGTTCCTTGCAAATTTGCTCATTGATCATATTTTCTTCACAGTGATTTTTCTGTTTAACATCTCACGCCGCTCTGCTGTCATTTCCAGGCCGTTTCCAACGGAGGAAAGCCTAAAAGACGAGGACATTTACAACAATCTGGAAGACTTGCTTGAGTATGTATGAGGCTCCTCTCTGCGGCACCATTACTGCCGTTGATAGAACATGATTATTTTCGCTCAGTAGCAGAACCAGCTCTGCTCATTATCAATGATCCCAGGGGTCCGGACACACACATGCTTTGGTAAAAGGCTCCGTTTCTCTGTTACTGTCAGAGGGAACGAATGAGTAATGCTGCGTGTTTTTGAGTATTTGAGTACTACAGACATCAATCACGGTTGATCGACAGAGATGATTAAGGAAAACCATGTGTAGAATATGTAAGATATTCTATTATTTTCACGTCACATTAGAGTTTAATTGAAAGCATGTTTTCTTTAAATTGTGCTTTCATTATCTAAGACATGCATGATGAGATACTAATGATTAAAAAGAGGAGCCCAAGTCTTGATTCTTCATGTATTATTACAACATCACTACATACTTTATCGTT